>VCAZ01000027.1:220000-910000 GCA_005784505.1 Bagarius yarrelli
ACTTCTGTGTTTGCCGCGCAAGCACGTCGCCATGGTAACAGAAAGGGACATAAATCAGTACCTGAGTCCGCAGAGGGGGTATCAACAAAAGTGACCCTGCTGCCTTAGCCTTTTTACCAAGTCATTTTCATTAGACACCTGGACCTGCCACAAGACTTTTACCACAACATTTTATCTGCCTTTATATCAGGTTTAAAAAAGTCTTTTTCTGAGGTCATCCAGACATCAGTGTGATCGGTTGAAAATAAATCACTAAAAAAACGATTCTCACTTAAGCCCTTTTATATTTATCCCGCTAGAAATTTCCAGAAGAGGGCCTGGCTAACGTAGTGAGGAATGTGTTTGACTTCGACTCCTACAACAAGGACATGAGAGAGGTTCTGATTGCAGCTCTGCACAAGCATGGCATTCCCATCGGCGCCAAACCCACCAGCGTTCATCTGGCCAAGGAGTAAGAACCCACAGGATTCTATTTAACATGGGACTGGAAGAGACAGACTCCTGTCTGTCTGCTCTGTTTTACCCAGTCATTCTACATTTTACATGATTCCACATATAACTTATTCAAATATTTTTTTAAATAGACTTTTCATAGACTAAAAGGTGAAGCAGTTTGGTGTATTTATTACAAGGAGATGATTTATGTACTCACTGTCATGCCATTTCTAGGTTTTTCCTCTACCTCTAATTGAATTACCACTGGAATGTTGTTTGTTCTATAGTGTAAATACGCTATTCGGAAATAAATAAAGGAAAATATTTGTTTCTTCTGTCTCACGCTTGTCTTATTTTCATAAACTTGAAAGTGGCAATTCTTTTAAGTCAAATTGACCTGTGACCATTTTACTTTTTAAATTAAAACAGGGAAGAAACAAGTATTTTCTTTTGGACCAGACACTTTCCTCCGCAATATACTGTATGTACTTATTACATAATGTTTTGCTGTCAGGTCTAGTATTGGAGTATTCCCACTTGTGTAAACTCATACATGGCGATGTAGTTCTTCCTGGTGAGCACTAAACAAATGTGTGCAGGTGGAACTAGTAGAGCGGGAACCCAGAAACCGCTTGTTTTAAGCTATTACATTACAGTTCCTTAAAAAGATACAAAAATAATTAAACCCCTTGTGCTGTTACAGGGTTCCCATGCGTCATGGAAATCCTGGAAAATAAATGACCAAATCCCGTCCTGGAAAATGCATAAAAAATGAGAAATTGTCCTGGAAAAAAATCTGTTGTCCTAAAAAAATGTTTTAATTAGTTTTTAATGTTGTTGGTCATCGTAAAACAGTTGTCAGTTGTCTAAGACAATTAATGTCAGTAACAGAAGGCGCTCTGATTGGCTATGCTGAGTTTGACGTGAACAATCTCGCTCTGACGTAGTGACGCTGTCTTGTGTTGGCGGGTGCAGGTGATAAAAAAATGAAGGGATAGTATCTGATTGTATGGATTGTATCTGATCTGCGTCAGTTTGCCACGCATGTACAGGAATTCGCAGCTTATTGATTATAAAATGTTAGTTTACACAATCAAACAATTTCATCTTGAGAAAATAATTCCAGAATGTTACTTGCTCTCTCTGTTTTCTGATGAAATGGCAGTCAGGGCAGAAAAAAAAGCATGACTTCACCTTGCTTTTAAAGTCACATACTACCATAAAGTGAGGGAGGAGCTTAGATTCTAAAGGACACTGTTCATTTGCGATTATTAAAATAACATTTTTATATTGTTTAGTTTGTTTAAGACTGTTGCTTTTTGCATACTATTTTTTTTTTTTTAATAATGCTTCGGTTTATTATATATTTTATTTTATGGAGAGGAAAGTTTACACAGACGTGTAATGTGCTTATTATAACAAAGTGAAGAGTTTATTATCAGAAGCTCAATGCGTGTGTGCGTGTTTGGCGAATTTCTGATTTAAGTGTTAAGTCATAACTATATTGTGTGCTTTAAACTGTGAATCTGTGATCCATCATCGAAATGAACTATGTTGTCAACTTTGTGTTAGGTATTTTAAGATTCTTTCATTAGCACTCGGTTTTATGTGCCTCTTCCATCTGCTAGTTAATGAATACGCTAGTTAATTAATTAATTGAAACACGATTTAGTGAACTATGCGGTAGGCTGGAATTATATACCAATCGACCTTTAAGATTCATAAATATTCTGACTCCATATTCTCCCTTTTTAAGGTTGCCGTTACCAGACTGTAAGATGACAGGGTATTGGGCTATTAACCAGGGTGGCAGTGCACGACGGAAACTCCTGTGTCCTTCCGAATCCTGTCGTATTGATATCAAGGTATTACACATCATGGCTAAGACCAGATCTTGTCTAGTGTCAGGTTATTCTGTGCAATTAATGTGACAGTGATGCATCATGCTCTCCAGGGCCCAGTGTTTTTGAGAGTACAAGGTTATCCTTTGGAGAGGCACGAGGCCAGAGCGATGAGTTTTACAGAGGAGTACGCACACTGGCAGCTTCCCATGAATGAAGTCAACATCGTCTGTGACGTCACCACTGATGACGGTAGGTCAGCGCACCAGAGAGCATTTGAATGAAATAAAAAAAAAAAAGCTGTTGATAAATTGTTTGTGTTAGAACCGGACAGACTTTTTTAAATAGGCTGTGCTGAACGGGATAAACTGCAGATAGTTTGGTAGTAGAAACTATCCTGTCTTGTCTACTAGAAAATTAGTTAATGAGATTGATTTATTGACGATGTTTGTGACTATGTCCAGTATACACAAAATAACAGTAATGTAAATAATGTTAAAATGTTTTAGAACAGAAATAGGTACCAACATCTAGTTCAAGTTCAAGGAGCTTTAATGTCATTTCAACCATATATAGCAGTGAGATGCAATAACGTTTCTCCAGGACCCCCTGGTGCTACACAAAACATAGAATTTACAAAACAACAAAGAGCCACTGAACAGGATAGACATAAAGTGCATGTGTGCAACCTAGTGCAGAACAGACAGTGCAATAAACAATACAAACATTACAAAGACAGTGCAAAAAAGACAATACAGAACAGAACATAGCGCAATAGCGCCAACCATAACCAGAAGTAATTAAAAAAATATATAATCAGCTTTGGGTTTAAGACATTAAAACAGCCAAAAGCAACCAGTGGAAATAAACCTATATTGGACGGATATAATCTGCGTTTTGAATCCTGTACTTGCTTTATTTGTAATAAGTAGGACTACATATATACTGTAGACAGTCAATTTTCTGGTTCCCCCCAAATATCCAAAATTATGTTTTATTTATTAGGGCTATAAAGTTTTTTTTCTTTATTTCTCTCTACAGAGGTTCAAGTTAAATTTATTCATATATCTACTATCTACTCAAGTAGCAAAAGCATTAATAGCATTAAGAATACGATAATAAATATAATACAGTTAAAAATCTTTAAAACCCACACGTCTAGATAAGGTCTGACCACTCCCAGACATCCAAAATGGCTGAATATGGAACTGCTGACAAGCTAATTAATTTGTGTTTTTTCTTTTTAGATATGATTTATGTTGCAACATGTAACCCCGTGTCATTGTATGCCATGCGCGAGCGGGCAGACACGCTACACTCCATCGAGCTTTATGATGTCTTTCCCCGCACTATCAGCGGCGTGTGGCAGCCTTTCATCACTGTGGCTGCACTGGGCAGCCCCCTTAAAGGACAGGTGGTACTTCACGAAGAGCAGGTGGGTTTGTAGTTGTACTGAATGTTGTTTCGGATGTTGTTCCAGCGGAATATGAGAAGGAATAATCTGTTGTGTTGCTGCTATTTCTGTGTAAGCTAGCAGATGACGAATGTGTGTATACAGTCAGGTTTATACATATCATCAGCAATCATACGTTAATTGTTTAATTGTAAATCCATATTGGTGGTGTACAGGGGCAAAGTTACTATAGTTGTGTCACTGTTTAAATGACACAGACCGGATTATAGATTAATTTTGATTTAGATTTTAATTGAAATTTAAGAATTTTTAGCCCCTATCTGTATAATTGTACAATTCGTACTATGATACTGTAATATAAAAATGTATGTCAAACCACAGACGATTATTTCACACAGTTCACAAAGTTGGTCAGAGCATCTTTAAAACAGCAGATGTTCCTGTTATGCAGTGTTTATTACCCACTAGACATGGTCCAAGGAAGGACAACTGGTATATCCTGTTAAAGAAACATGGTTAAAGAAACATGATAATACATTCAATGTCTTACTTTGACCCTTTAAAGCCTCCAGATCTCAACCCGACCCCTTGTAATGTCAGGAAATATGTGGAATATTACCCCGCCATGCCACTAAAAGGCAACCATGGGACTTTTATTTATTTTGTTTAGACCAAGATGTTTTCTTTGTGTCATGTGATTGTCTTGTCATTGGTTGGTTCCCTTATTGTATCTTATCTGATAATTCTTTCTCCCTAATACTTGTCTATACACCTGTGTTTCAGTCTATCTTGGTATAGGCTTTGTCTTACCCCACTGCCATACAAAACTATTTTTATCCCAAAATCCTTGCCTTGACGAGTTAGTGCTATTTTGAAGCCATGAGTGGGCTCTAAACAATATTAGGCAGGTGCTATTGATACTATGTCTGATCTGTGTATGATATCTGTGCTTTACTACTAACATCTCTAGGGTGTATAAGGGATATAAGATGGTAACGTAAGTAATACCCCTTTGTCTTAGGGAGGCCCCAGAGATCTGTACATTTTCCATATTATAGCTTTCAGATGTCTCACTGACCATCTTATAATATTTCACTTACCTCATATGGCCTTGGAGCTACACACGAAGTAAGCAAATAAAAGGAATTTACAAACGCTGTTAGATTTTAAGAGCTGCCAGCAAAGGATAACAAGATCTAAAAATACTCTTCAGGGAAAGTGTTCGTGTGCAAGGGAGAAAATGAGCTGGACAGTTTCAAAGTTGTGGAATTTTAGACACCAGAAAAGGGGGTCATCCAGAATTCATGGCTCTCCTAGTAGAAGAAAAACAAAGCATGAATGGAACAATATGGCCCAAAATCCTGTCATCTCTTCTTAGCCGGTTTCTCCATCTCTCCAGTCCTGATGTAACCTTTCTATTTCTAGCACAGACAGTGTGAACTGGAGGTCAAGCAGCCCATAAGTAACCCCAAATGCGAAGGGTAATTCCGAGCTGCTTTACCATAAAAGTCTATAGAAGATTAAACAGGTTATCCCAGAGGAGGCTTGATGCAGCCAAGTGACTGTGTTTCATCCTCAGAAACGTCATTAGCTACACTCTTAAAACTGCTCACGTTTCAAGGGCTCAAAAAGAGCATTCATAATAAAGAACTGTCAAATGAGTAGAAAGTTAAAGGTGAATTATATTGCAAGTGCTATTCTGCCGTCTGTAGAGTAACACGGTATTGCATGTGGACCTGGTGACCGGCGCGGTGAGGAGACTCGTCCTGTCTCCAGGTAAAGAGGAGGAACCCATGCGCAAAGCCTCCCACTGGTGGAATACGAAAGACTCTGAGGTTAGTTCCTGGTGTTGTTACAATAAAAAAAAGAAAGAAGTTATCATAAAGGAGGACTTTTATTTTATCTATAAATGTATGCATTTTCTATCCATTTTCGTTTGATTGTGGCATTCGAACCTGGAATGAGCAAAGCTTTTTTTTACTTTTACGGCATTTGAAAGACACCCTTATTCAGCGCGACTTACATTTTTCTCATTTATACTACTGAGCAATTAAGGGTTAAGGGCCTTGCTCGGGGGCCCAGCAGTAATAACTTGGCGGTGCTGGGAATCAAACCCTGATCTTCCAATTAGCAGTCCAACACCCTAACCCCTAAACTACCACTTCCCTCATTATCAAGGTAAAAGGAAGCAAAACGTTTTAAATTATTAAGCCTTTAACATTATCATGGCCAATTTTTTGCCTGGGGATCCAAAAAGCTAAAATAAAAATAAAAAAGTATTAATTATTAACAAAATATCTACATCAAATAACAGTCATTGTTCCAAAATAATGTTTTCCTACAGTCAACGTACAAAATGTGCCGGGAGTTTGCCCACAAGAACTGGATCGTATTCTTTAAGGCTGATGGGTGAGTTTGTCTTTTTCTAGCTAAATGTTCTGCACCAAGAGCCTCTTCTTGTACTAGTGTAATGACATGCTCTCTGCCTCGCATCGACAGGAATCAGCTGGAGGTTCTGGACGTGCTGGAAGGCCAAGTCCACACCATTACCCTTCCCATCAATGTTAAGGCTGTGTTCTTGGTGGCTGAAGACCGCTGGCTGTTAATTGAGAGCAAAACTGACAGGTGTCTCTTTTTATCTAGTCTAAATGAAGTGTTTTTGTGATACGATGCTAGTGCTCTGTGCATCACTGTAACTGTTCTATGAACGTTAATATTGCGTGATGATGTATTTGATATTCATGATCATTGTTAGCTTTTTATTGAATGCAAATAAGCTTTCTGGATTCTGAATGCAGGAAGTTTCTGTTGACCAAACCAATGCACATGGGAGTAGAGGAGGCAGACGTGTGCCAGCTTCATAGCATTAGTGAAGACGGTGTCAGCAGTGGATTTGGTACCAGCTCAGGTACAGCAGCTTACAGCAGCTCTGTTATATACACAGGAATTGTTTATGTGAGTTTTATATTGGCTATTGTGTGAGTTTTATATTTTGGCTATAGTGTGAGTTTTTATTTTGGCTATTGTGTGAGTTTTATTTTGGCTATTGTGTAAGTTTTTATTTTGGCTATTGTGTGAGTTTTTTAGTTTGGCTTTGTGTGATTATTTTGGCTATTGTGTGAGTTTTTTTTTTTGATTTTGGCTATTGTGTGAGTTTTTATTTGGCTTATTGTGTTTTTTTTTTTGGCTATTGTGTGAGTTTTTTTTATTTTATATTGGCTATAGTGTGAGTTTTTTAGTTTGTCTATAAAGTGAGTTTTTTATATTGGCTATAGTGTGAGTTTTTTAGTTTGGCTATAAAGTGAGTTTTTTATATTGGCTATAGTGTGAGTTTTTTATATTGGCTATAGTGTGAGTTTTTTAGTTTGGCTATAAAGTGAGTTTTTTATTTTGGCTATAGTGTGAGTTTTTTAGTTTGGCTATAAAGTGAGTTTTTTATATTGGCTATAGTGTGAGTTTTTTAGTTTGGCTTTTAGTGAGTTTTTTTAGTTTGGCTTTAGTGAGTTTTTATATTGGCTATAGTGTGAGTTTTTTATTATTTTGTATAGTGTTAGTTTTTTTTTATATTGGCTATAGTGATTTTTTTAGTTTGGCTATAGTGGTGAGTTTTTTTATTTTGGCTATAGTGTGAGTTTTTTATTTTGGCTATAGTGTGAGTTTTTTATTATATTTTCTATAGTGTGAGTTTTTTATTATATTTTCTATATGGGTGAGTTTTTTATTATATTTTCTATAGTGTGAGTTTTTTTAGTTTGGCTTTAGTGAGTTTTTTATTTTGGCTATAGTGTGAGTTTTTTAATTTTGGCTATAGTGTGAGTTTTTTATATATTTCTGAGTGTGAGTTTTTATTATTTGGCTATAGTGTGAGTTTTTATTATTATTTTCTATAGTGTGAGTTTTTTATTTTTTAGTAGTTTTTTTAGTGGCTATAGTGTGAGTTTTTATTATATTTTCTATAGTGTGAGTTTTTTATTTTGGCTATAGTTGAGTTTATCTTTTGATAGTGTGAGTTTTTTTATTTGGCTATAGTGTGAGTTTTTTATTATATTTTCTATAGTTGTGAGTTTTTTTAGTTTGGCTATAGTGTGAGTTTTTTATTATTTTGTATAGTGTGAGTTTTTTATATTGGCTATAGTGTGAGTTTTTTTATATTTTCTATATGTTGGCTATAGTGTGAGTTTTTTTTATTTTGGCTATAGTGTGAGTTTTTTTATTATATTTTCTATAGTGTGAGTTTTTTAGTTTGGCTTTTAGTGTGAGTTTTTTTATTTGGCTATAGTGTGAGTTTTTTATTACTTAATACGTCTACTTAATAATAAAAAATGGAAATGAAATTGAACTCCTGATGGTCTAATCAGCGGTCCAAGCCCTCAACCACCGAGCTACCACGTCCATCGCATTGTTCAGCTCATCTAATTGAAATTAGCATATATATATATATATATATATATATATATATATATATATATATATATATATATATATATATATATATATAATCCCTTATGTTTAGGCATAATATAATCCTAATGTAGTGTTAAAATGTAGAAATAACAAATGAGAGGTTTTTAATTGTTAACTATTTTACTATTCAATAAATAAACATTTATGTAACACTGTTCTTCTCTGAGAGACCTTTTTGAGTTTGCCTTCCTGACATAGAAGTCTTGAAGGATTTTTATTATTGTGGAATGCAATCAGTATCTAGAAGTGAATTTATGCAGCATAAATGTATTAAAACTCTCAGTTAACGGACAGTCCAGACTATTTCTAAACAGCTGTGTTTGTTTGCTCCACATCTGCTTGGAGATTTACTACTTGTTTATGTGTGCCTGTTTGCTTAACACCTCCAGCAAGTCCTTCTACCGTTTAAAGCGTCGCTTCACATTCATTCTTTCCAAATAGAGTCCGTTTATGTAGTCGTCGCTTACTTTCCATGTAGGGTGACACTTTTTCTATTGCCTTATTATGATGGAACCGCTCTTGGATTGACTTTCACTTTGTTGGTCTGATTAATGATGGTAATCATTTGAAAGCTTTATGGCTCATTAAATACAGAAAAGGCTCTGTCTGTTTTTAAGGCTTAAAATAGAAGGTGAAATAAATTGCTTCGCTTGTTTGTCTCCTGCTGGATAAGATATGACAGAAGAGACATATCGCAACGGACAGTGTACTTTAACAGAACAGTACATTTTCTAAGAATATAACACAGCGTGTGTCTCGAAGTAAATTGGGCAGAATTAATTTCCTTTAATAGCAAATCGGTTAGTTGGCTAACATTTAAATGACAAGTTTATTTTTTTTAAATATATTTTTTTTCAGGCATTTTGCCTTTATTTATAGGACAGACAGAAAGATGAAATTGGGAAGATAGATAGAGAGACAGGTTGTGGGACCAAAAAGGACCCGAGACGGAATCAAACCCAGGTCACTGAAGCGCAACTGTGCATGTGGGTTCTGACGCCTTAACCCTCTACACCATGGCGCCGGCCATGAGAAGTGTATTTTAATTCACTCCGTCTACTATGATGATCTTGTTGCCATAGAAACAACACATTAATTGTACTAGCATGGCGGATAATCATGATCATTACAGCTGAAAATTCTTGTTAAAAAAATTACAGCATAATAATATAATCATTGATAAAAAAATTACAGCATAATAATATAATCATTGATATCTTGATGCTTTTAGAGAGGTTTAGAGTAAATTGAATGAATCTTAATGATTTGTAATGATCTGCCATGAGACAGTCAAACGATTTAGGACTTTGCATTAGATAGCATTATAACCAGTAAGAGACAGACCTACAGAAGTCCTGCAGTCACCTGCAATTATCTCAGTGAGGTGATGTAGTGTACTCACTCCTAGAGTGATGCAATCAAGATGGAGATGGAGCGTCATTGGGATCATTGTCATTTGGTGCACTGAGTAAATGCACAGTGCAGGACAGGACCAGGCATGGGTTTTAAACATGACATCTTAATCAAGCTCAAAATGACATGTTAATCAAGCTTGGTCTGACAGGATGTCATGAGACACACCAAATTATAGCCAGTTCGACTGACATCCATCAACATGAGCACCCCAAGAAAGACCTTTAACTCTCTTGAGGCTTTTTCATCAAGCAGCGGTGAAGTAACAGTCATGGCTGTGATAGCTAATGCACACTTTTTAGACCTCATTTGTCTTCTGTGTCATGGCTCAGAGGTGGAACCTGGCAGTCCTCAGAATGTGTCCAGTGAGCAGCTGCCCAATGAGAACCTTAGCTCTGCCCTGGGACAGAAGATTGTCTCACCAAACCGCCTCATCTGTGACAGCAACACCTATGCTAGCATCGTAGTGGGCTTTCCAGATCTGCTGGTAAGTAGCTGACACAACAAGTCAATCACCAGCATGTCCACCCCTTAATCCCCGCCCCCGGTGTGACACGGCATCAGTTCAGTTGTTTAGTTTACAGGTCTGGAGACATTTTGACCAATTCAAACTCCTTTTACTATTTTATTTTTGACTCAGTCTCCAAATGAAGTGTACAGCTTTCAGAGGAAATCATCCCTCACAGAGGGCAGAGGACCTGACATGTTTTTTGGGTCAAGTCGCCGCACCGGGCCTGCGAAAAGAGTCAACTGCATCAGTCTAGTAGCGGCCAATCAGGTGGTGCGAGCTCTTCCACCTACACAAGTACCTTTGGCTCAGATCTACCCTAAAGGTGAGGAGAAAAAGATTAACCAATTCCTTAAATTACACAAACTAACAAAGTGCTTCATATTCTATGATGTACATTTAATTACAGATATCACCCCGCCTTTAACTTCTGCCTACCTGGAGGTGACGGATCTAAACACCAAGAAAGTCAAGTATATTCCAGTAGCAAGGTAAAAACACAGATTGCTTAGAAAAACACTGTGTTCTAGTTGTGTTCTGGTGTGATTCTGAACAGAATTTACAGAAAGCTGCACTGCCCCCTTCTGTTGGATGATATTGAGAGCAGAAGAAGCTACTAAATGGTTGTAAATGGTTGGGTTTGGAGCAGGTTAAACACAGCAACTGTGAATTCCCAGGTTAAACTAAAACTCATGTTTAATTCTGAAACAGGACAACAAAAGAAAACACAGGATAAAATAAATATAAAAAACATAGTCTAAAAAACTATTATTATGCCACGTCATGATGTATTAAAAAAAGTTGCACAAGCAAAATATAAGGTACAGACTCTGTCAGAGTCAAATCGTAAGTTTCTATCAGTATAAGAGTTCTTTTACATAATTATTCCTATAGTAACGGCTTATTCACATGTACGTGCATGACATAACCTAGCCCTAATAATACATAAATAAAAATACAAAATACAAATAGCTTTACATTTATAGCATTTGACATATAACTTATTTAAAGCAATGTAGATTTATTTCTTTTTTACAACTGAGCAATTGAGGGTTAAGGGCCTTACTTAGGGGCCCAGCAGTCGTAAGTTAATGGAACCCTGTTTTTTCAATTAGCAGTCCAACACCGTAACCACTGTACTACCGCAATTTTTTTTTCCGCATAAACCACAGCATTTACATTTACTACATTTGGCAGATGCCCTTATCCAGAGCGACTTCAGATGCATTTAGAGCGACTTCATTTATAGCATTTATACAACCGAGCAGTTGAGGGTCTTGCTTAGGGGCCCAGCAGTGGTAAATTGTCTAACATCTTAACCACTGAGCTACCACCTCCCCACGCTTTAGTTATAGTTAGGAGGCAGTCGTACTGTCAGTAAGGTGTTCTTTGTGGATGACCGTATATATATCTCGTATCTTTAGTATGACAATGTGCTGCTGTTGTTTGTGAATAAAGACGATGGTGGAAAAAAAAAAAGGAATGGTAATTCTGTTATAAGTGATAGCATCTTTTTTTAGAACATTACGTTTTACAACATAGCTATATAACTAGCTATAAACTAATTTTAACACAAAGTCCAAATGTCTGGCAATTTAATTATAAAAAAAATTAACAATTGGAAATGGCTTTGTTAAAATTAGGCTTAAATATAAAGATAGGACCTGTTAATTTACTATTAACAGGTCCAATAGTTTTCCATACTATATGTTGGGCAGTTGGTTATTAATCAAATAAAGAAAGGGATTGTCATAGAAATATAACAAATTGTGCATCACTAAAGATTTCATTTCTATCTTGTGTTCCAGGACAATGTCCCTGTCTCCTTATACGGCGTGGATCTCTAAGGTGTCGGACACTGATGTGCTGATAGCTCCACTGGGCTCTGGTGGTGTTGTGACTGTAGATATGGGTGGCCATGTCAGAGTGTGGGAGACAGGATTGGACAATCTGCAGCGCTCTCTTCTGGAGTGGAGGAACATGATCGGCTCTGAGGATGGCCGACCTGTTCAGGTAGGTGAATCTTCGCCATGCAGGAACGTTTCATTATTACAGCTGAAATTTGGGGTGCGTTATGATTTGATTTGCATTGTATTGTTAGCTAGATATGGGCTGAATAACATTATATGTATGCATAGGTTTCAGTCTCAAGTATACCAAATGATTCTAAAATTGAAAAAAAAAAATGGAGAAATATATGAATTTGCTGTGCATTTCCAATAATGACCACGTGGTGGCAGTGTTCGGCTTCCAATTGGTCCTTTAATTGAACTCTATTGAGATTACCAGCACATTTTAAAGTAAAGTGACAACGAACAAGTTACTCATGTTTTCTTTACAAATCGTTTTTAGTTACATTTTTGTGTGAATTTTTTTTACTTTATGTACTTTCCATTTATATTAAGTGGGTATCGCTGAATCTAATCTGCCATAATCTAATGCTCTCTCTGTAATCTGCAAATGCTCTCTCTGTAATCCCACTACGTGTTATATTGCGTTTCTGTATAGTATTGATGGTTTCGATAATCGCAATGGGATAGCTGTAGTATTAAGAGGTGTATGAGAAAGGTAAATCCCCACTGAAGGCCCAGGTACCAAGTGCACCGCCCACCACTGCCTTTTTCACACAAACCGGGTCTTTGTCTGGTCCTATGAATTCCTTTCCTCTCAAAGGGCTGTAGTTAAAGACATCGCCTATCAGGTAAACATGCCTATGAATTCCTGAACCCTTTCACAACACTCTCCCAGCATTCATCTCCTCTGTTCCATCACTTATATTCACCTGCCTCTTTGTCCTCCATGCTTTTTTTTCCCCCACAAAGCTTCTTTACAGTGACCAAATCAGGTATGGTATGTGTGTATGCGTTAATATCCGACAGTGTCTAAATATTGCCACTTCAGGATTTAGAATGAGATCTGAAGCTGGGTTATCAGTTATCGGCTAATCTTAACTCCCAGGTCTTCAATCACTCTCACACTCTTCCCTAATCCTTCTGTGCCTTATTTCCATACACCCACACACAGAGCGCTTGCTGTGTTGAGTCAGCTGGACACTGTGGGTGTGCTCAGCTGGAGAGTTTGAGTGGAACACTGTGGGAAGTGGGATTAGAGGACATCCTGGATTAGAGAAACTGCATGTTTTTCTTTACCCACATTAACGATGACTTAAAGTTCTTGCAGGGTCTTTCAGTCACTGTCACTCACTGTTTTTGAGGGATAATCAAGGGATCTTCAACTCGTCAGGCTCCATAACAAAACTTAATTGTCGAGTTGAGAAATATGTTGAGTCGAAGCAGTCGGTTTTGCGCTGTGGTGTCATTAAACATTTGATGGCTTTGTTTGGAAGGAAATTATATATTTTAAGACAGTGAGTTTAAAGACAATGCTGATGCTTATACTTATATATTGTTAAAAGCACATGACTATATGCACTTATAGAAAAGGAAAGAAAAGAATTCTATATTCACACTGTTGAGTGGCACCATAAAGCACATGAACATTCCGGTGTCCTAGCCCTGTGCATTGCTTTGGTTCCTGGAAACCGTTATCATTTATAAGAGCAATCTAAACTGTCGTTGAGTAGAAAAAGCTCTGTTGGTCTGCAGGATTAGATAACAAACAGAAAGCTGGTGATTAGCATATCAGCAGTCCACTGAATCACTAGTTTACCAGACAATGACAAATAAAAACAAGCCCGATAGCCCAGACATGTAAACTGCTTGTAACAAGCAGCTAGAAATGATTTACTTTCATTAGTACAGCACATGCTAAGACAACAGGCATCAGTCCAAAGTGCTGCAGAGTAAAAGTAAATAAATTAAAACGAAATAAATCTTTGCTTGTCACAAAAAATGCGGATACAGCAGGGACAAAAGGTGCAAGATAATACATATAGTCTTAAAAGCCAGTAATGCAGACATTTTTTAAAATAGCATTAAATAATAATTGTTAATGATGCTAATAAAGCACTATTTTATTTTTACAATATCATAAATAGACAACAATTAAAATGTATTTTTATTAATTATTTGCATCAACCTGTTGGTATTTCCGAAATGTATGCATGTATGGCTTTATTTAGACACCCGTGCACTGCTTTTTGGGTCAAACACTTGTTAAAATGTGTAAATCGTCCTCTGTAGGAATACCCGGTGTATAATGCATCACTCAGATTTCTCTACTAAACGAGTTCCTGGTGGGAGCGACAGAGACATTAGAGCAGCAGACTCATACTGGGATTCCTGCCACCTGCCTCATTCCACTGCTATAGAGTCATTCCCTCGCTCCAACCCTCTGTCACATTGTCAGTTTTTATTTCCTCGCTCTTTCTCACCAGTTTGTCTCCTTCTCCCACTGTTAAGCTCTTATATAATTCACACTTCAGCATTCATTCAAATGCTGCCTCTATTATGGCGTGTAACAGGCCGTTCCTTCAGCTGTGGGTGTTTTTTTTTCTTTCTCAGCTTTCTGTCTCATGCTTTTCTGGATTAATGAGCCTGTAAAGTTCCTCTCATTCTCACTGGCTGGTCCCACCTGGTGTGGATCTTTTTCTTGCCACATGTCCAAACACTGCATGATGATGCTGTGGCCCTAATAAGAAATTACCCGGTGTACGGTTGATTATAATAGACCAGGCATTCTGCTGAATTTCTGGCACCTACATGCATGCCAGGTGAATTTGAACATCTATTTTATTTGGATTATCAAGGTATTTCTTTTGTCAACACTGTGAAATAAAGTGCTTGAGAAGATCCGTCTCAGGTGCATAGTAATTGACAGTAGTTTTGTTTGTTCGGCGCTGTAGCTGCATCAGCTTGTCCAGGCATGGCCATGTTACAGATCGAGTCCTTCGAAGTTCAATGTAGGAATTTCCTCGCAGTGTATGAAGCCTGTTGTTTGGTGGGAAGCCGTTGCTCTGCCCTTTCACCCTATCAAAGAGTCTATTATGAAGTCATGGCCGTCTCTCGCGTCTGTCTTTCCTCTGTCCGCAGCGAACACTTTGCTCCTTTTCTTTTTATTAAATTCCCAATATTAGAGCACAACACTCTCCTACACATGTCGACGTCAGATCTGTGGAATGTCACCCTTTGTTCCAGGGCTTATATTGTTTCCTGAGGCAACTAATGACATTTTTGTCGGACAGAGGGAAAAACATCAGACACTTATTGTCTTTCTGATGTTTTCTAATAATAAAAGCATGGATGAATAAACAAGTAAAGCCGAATACCTGAATGGCATTAATGATCTTTAAATTATTGGACAATTTACAAAGCTTAATAGGTCCATCTATTTTCCGCAGTGAAGTGATGTATATAGCCTGCGTCCTGGTGCAACACTGGACAGCCATGTTGGGAAAGTTTATGTCTGTTATTCAGGCCAGCATGACATCAGTGACTCTCTTTAGGCCAAATATACATGTTCTTATAGATTTACAGGACAAATGCTTTCCTACCAAAACAAGTAACCAGAGACAGATAGAGAAAAATAGAGAGAGAAAGAGAGATAGAGAGAGAGAGAGAAAGAGGGGGGGGAAGTCAGTCATTCCAACAGGTGCAAACTAGGATTCCTGCGTGTGTGAGTGTTTTAAAGAAAGCGGACACAGACTCATGTCTGACTAGCAATTAGCCTCATAAGTAGTCAGACGACCAATGACGTACAATACAAGAGAAATAGTCTGATGACCAAGTCGTGATTCACAAAACAAATCACGGAGCTAATCCGGGACTTTAAAGGCATCGTACTGTAGACATAGTGTCTGATTACAGTGACTAAATATTCTGTTCGGATTAAATGTTCCCAAGTACATATGAGTCAGTTATGTATGTAGAAAAGAAGCCCAGATCTAGAAAAGGGCCATAATTATTTAATTCAGTTGTTTGTTTATAGAGAATGTATATAAATGATAAACCGGATCAGCTGCCTTAGAGCAATAGTGTAAAATCAATAAATATGAAGGAATTACAGCAATAATGCTACTCCTTAAAGCAAAAATACAACATATAGATCTTTTCAGAAACCCAGAATTGATAGCTACAATATTGCTTTTATTAAGTGTAAAATGTTGTTATAAATCAAAAAATTATTTGATAAATTAAATAAATGAATAAAAATGCATTAGACATTTAACAGGGCAAATACAATAATAATCAGTTTTTAGTTAAATCTCACAAATATATTTGTACTATTTATTCCACATATACGACTTATACCATTTTGTTTTATTTAAAAGTGACATTAGTAAATATAATGTGAATTAAATCAACCAAAAGGTCATTTTTTTAAACGATAAATTGTCAGATAACACAAAAGATAAATGTGTTCAGGTTGAAAAGGGTTTACGTTGATAATGATCAGTAGATCAGCGTTTCACCTATAACCTCTAGAACATTCTTTCTGCTGTCTGTAGATCAGAGACTCAGATTAAGGTGTTTGCTGTCTTCCCATGCAGTCCACAGGTATTCTGTAAACAGCCGTGTGGGTGTGTATATCTAGCAGGACATGTTGTTTTTTTAGCCTCCTCTGTCCCCATGTTGTCATATTTTTGGTATGGCAAGTGTCATCGCCTTTCTGTCTCCTGTGTTTTTCCGTGGTAAGTTTGATCCAGAATCACAGTCTCAGTGTGTGAAGCACTCCAGCAGCTGGGAGAAAGATCCCACCCTGCCGTCTGTGTGGCTGATGTGCCTGTGTGAAGACTCTCTCTTTAAATACTTACTAGGTCATGAAGCATTAACCCTATTGGATCCTTTGCAACTGACTAGCACTTTCCCCGACAGGACCCTATCTTTAAAAAGCATAGTGTTTGGGTTCCTGCTGTGTTCAGACGCCGGATATTATTAAGGACACACTTTAGATACTGCAGTTAGTGTTAATGGTTTGACAGCATGCGGCGTTCATTAATCATTTCTAGACATTTGTATTTTAAAAAGTTAAATATTTAACCTGCTTTTATTACTAAAATCACCCCCCCCAATATAACAAAATTAATCACCCCCTAATATAACATTCTCTCTGTTGACTCAAACTGGTACATAGTATGAGCCTGAATAGGAACCAATCTAAATGGTTAAGGTGTGAAGGTCTTTGATATAATTAGGGTCTGTGTGAGACTTCCTTATTAGTATGAGGTAGTCTTGACCTTAATGTGTTCCTCTCAGTGTGAGCTTTGTGCTGAATGCTGTGAACAAACCAGAACACTTGCTTGTGGAGCATCAGGCTCCGAGTAGAACATTCTTGACATTCCGACCCAGGATGTTGCTGTGGCCACTGGGATGTTGGAGGTTAGAGCTGACCTAGCCTCAGCCTCAGACACTTTATCCACAGTCCATGTAGTGTCTGATAATGTTTGTACACTTACAAGGTCACATACTGCAGTGTCTCGAATATTGACTGGGTTTCTCACCCATCTTTTACATTTTTTTTTACTGTATCCCATAATAAAGTGTTAGAAGTAAAATAGCAGTGTTTAAACTCAGTGAATGTACAGTATCATCACAACCAGGGGATGAGCCAATCTTGCCGTTCTCCCATGACCTCTCGCTTTCACACTATTCTGTGTAAAGAAAGACAGGAGACTGGAGAAAGTCCCAGGAGATTATGAAATTTTAACACCAACAACCATGACATGGTCAAAGTCACACAGATCAGATTTTTTTTCCTTTTTGCTGTTTGATGTGAAAATAAACAGAAGCTTTTGGGCTGCACGATTTTATGCATGTTTGTCATATGGATATTATAACGAATAACTATGGAATAATGAATAACAATGGAACACAAATGAGCCACAAAACCTATGAGTATTCCCACAAACAGTCAATAACAAACTGTCTAAGAACCTTAACCAGATATTTCATTCAGCAGACTTCCTTATCCAGAGCGACTTATTTATTTAACCTTGCGGATTAAGGGCCTTACTCAGGGGCCCCAGCAGTGACAGCTTAGTGGTGCTGGGTATTAAATAAAGGATCTTCCGAACAGCAGTACAACACCTTAACCCAGGGGTGTCCAAACTCGGTCCTGGAGGGCCGGTGTCCTGCAGAGTTTAGCCTCAACCCTAATCAAACACACCTGAACCAATTAATCAAGATTTTTCTCGGCAAACTTAAAACTTACATGTAGGTGTGTTCGGTCCCTCCAGGACCGAGTTTGGACACCCCTGCCTTAAGCACCGAGTAACACTTACCAATGTTATTGAATAAAAAATATTTAAGATTAGATATGCAATTTTGTGATGTTTGTATCGGTTCTGAGATTGGGTACGAATATTAATGGGGTTTTTTTTTAGCAAAACAAAATGGATTAGATTATAAAAACAGGTTTTCAACGTGCATGTATGCTTACAGGGCAGCACTGTTGCCTCACTGCAAGAAGGCCCGGGTTCCATTTCCAGGCAGGTTTCCATGCTTCCATTTACGTTTCTGGCGTACACTCTTATCTGGATCACCTTACATTTATCTCCTTTATCCAACTGCACAGTTGAGGGTTAAGGGCCTTGCTCAAGGGGCCCAGCAGTAGCAGCTTGGTGGTAGTGGGAACTGAACCCAAAACCTTCCGATCAGCAGTCCAAAACCTTAGCCCCTGACCTTGCACTTCTCCTGCTTATGGGAGTGTGCGTGTTCTATTGCCTTTTTTTTTTTTTTTTTTTTTTTTTTAAATTTTGAATGACCTATAAAACAATGACTGACAGTGACTGGTCCTAAAATGAACATGAACTAGACTTCTGTGCTTAAAATAGAAGACTGGCCCACTTTGAAACAGCTCTTTGATGGAATTTGCAAGGGTGGTGTAAAAACCCGCAGTTGTACTCTGTGTTGTGTATAATACACACTTTTAATGCTTTAAAGACTTTGATAGGTTTCTTTTATTTGCTACACCTTTTTACGTTTTAATTACATAAAGTTGTAGCAGGATCAAGTAATATAGAAGGTAGATAGACTGCTGGAATGTCTCTGTGTTTGTTCACTCCTTTTTCTAAGCTTCTGCATTTTTTCCCCCCTTCATTCTCGCTTTCGTCTCCGTCTTCTTTTTTTCCTCTCTGCCTCGAGGCACTGCAGGAGAGCCGGGTCTTATCTAAGAGAGCTCATTCTATTGACGCATAAAGAAAACAATAACGGCAGCTCTCCGGTGTTGTTGTGGTTAGACACACCTGGCTCGTTCTCACCCACTGTCTGTAAGAGTGTGTGGATGACTTGTGTGGGTGTGGGTGATATCGGGTGTTGATTCATGTAACCGCATGTCAATCATAAATGCGCTACACAAACTGGTCTGAGCTTAACGAACTTGAACTCATCTGCATTATCAGCAGTGATTAATGTGCGTGTGTGTTAAGACATTAGTGTGCAGACTGGACAGAGGTCAAGTAGTAGGCTTTATGGCGCATATTTCTGGCTGATCTTACGCTACGTGTCACATACACACACACACACACACCGCATATGCACCATTTACTATCTGTTCCTGATGCTCTAAGACAGTAGAAAAATATTACTGTACTTACACATCACTCTGTGTTTAGCTCAAGCAGACTAGACGATGGATGTGTAAGCGTGTCATCAGAATCCCAACTTTTGTCTGGACTGAATGTAGCCGAGCGACAGTTTTACATAAAATAGGCTTAATTCTTTTGCTGCTAGTTCACGTCTGTCTAAATGTGGAAACTGGTAAATCTACAATCAGCATCTTGTTCACCAATCGTGTCTTTTGTGCGCCCGTTCTCATTATCTCAAATGATGATACGCTCAAAGAGCACGGAAATAGAATGCGGCGCAGTGGCGCACTTCCACACCGCAGCAAGATAAAACAATTTAACTTTTTTAGAACGCTGCAAGCACATCGCAGGTCATGTGACAAGAACTAATCAATCAGCTTCCTTACCTTTTCCGTCACACCGAAATCTCAGCAGAAAAATGGCGGAGCGGCTCGTCATGTTCTTTTTTTAAGCAAGGTGTGACAGGTGAAAATCAATCGCAGAATTTGTTTTGTTGCAATATGTGACAGATTTTATATTCATGTAACATTCAAGTTCCGAGAATAGTTTTGTGATTAAGTCTTTCTGAACAGGCTTTATTATGACAGACTTTGGGTCTATGTACAGTGCCTTATTCATTCATACCCAATGACCAACACATAAGTAGTGCATAATTAGAAAGTGGAACACAAATGATACCTAATTTGCCTAAAGTGTAAGCAAAAAAAAAAAGACTACTGTTGCATGTGTGCAATTTAGTGGCAGATAAATGCGGTGGCATGCTGACAGACCGGCATAAAGCATGCTTCAGTCCCAGGGGTGGTGGTTGTTGTCGTCGTTGTTGTCCCTCATTCGCGCAATCAATATCAGTTACTAGGACAAACAGGGTGGGTCTTTAGACAAGTGTTCTTTTAGATTGTCGACTGTCTCAACTGTTATTTTTCCGAGATGATTCAGCAAAACAAAAACGGTCCACTCTGATGTAGGTGGGGTGATATTTAGAATGCTGCTCAGTTTTTTCTGTCCTGGGAGATTAGAGAAAAAGACGAGGATAGAAAAAATGAAAATACACAGAACTCAGAAGTCCAGTTCCAGATTAGAACTGGTTGTAGATGAGAAATTCTCCTGCTTATACTTAAACAAACATATTTATGCACAATTATTTGCCTGGACACACACACACACACACCTTTCTTTGAAGACATCTCGATAGACAAAGTATTGTGGTATGCTTCCAATGTATAATAGCAATTGTAATGTTTGTTTATATGCTATAAAGGAACAAATAACATTTTATAGGTTACAGGAAGTGAATATGTGCCATGCAAGTAGGAGTGATAACGGAACACAGATCCTAACTGAAATGTTAAGCAAATAAAATTGTCACAGTCATAAATATAAAAAAAAAATTCTGTGAAATCTGTCTTGTAAAGGTTTTTTGTTTAAAAAAAAAAAAGATCCTCTTTATTTTGACATGCCATTGTGTTTTGCTAACTTTTCTAGATCAGGTGATCAATTCTGTTAAAAACTCACTGTGATTGGTCAATGGTTATAATTAATATGCAGCACAAAAATAGTGCAGAACATTGTCTTATTCTATTACTCTAAATACAAACAGATCTGTTTATTATTTAAAAACAAATTATGCATTGTAAATAAGATGTGATGATGCGCATGGGTCCCTCTGGTACCACCTCTCTCTCTCTCTCTCTCTCTCTCTCTATCTCCCCCATTTTACCCCTCTGTCCTATCAATAAAGGCAAAAATGCAGTGATGTTTTTTTTTTTCGTAGATCACTATTCAGAGAGACAGCGGTCTTGATGTCAGTGCACCAAAACATGGCAAGATTGACCCCATGAACGCCCCTCACGTAGGGGGGAATCAGTGGGCAGGTGGCACAGGTAGGCTTTAACCTTCTTCTTGTGTTCTGGTCAAATGTGACCCATTTAAAAATTTTAATGTTAGAATTATGGCGTAATTTTTATGGAGTTTTTTAATGTAGTGACAATTTTTTATTTTTTTTGTTGTGCTTTATAAACCGTTTAATTAGAGGGACAAACAGTTGAATTAGGAGGACAAATGTTGCCCGGTTGATCAGAAGACAAGACCAGGGTTAATCTTAGAGTAATTATCTTAAAGCTAATTTTGCAGACACCTTGGCAATGTCATTACTAACTATTACTCAGTTACATGATGAAGTATTTTAATAATAATTACATTATTATTAAGAAACTGCAGGCGCCTAAAAACAATAGAAGTTGGGTTTAGAAATATCATTAAAAGGTGAATTCCGTTGTCCCGCAGGCGGCAGAGACACCGCAGGCCTCGGGGGAAAGGGAGGTCCCTACCGTCTAGATGCTGGCCACAAAGTCTACCAGATCTCCCAGGCTGAGAAAGACGCTGTGCCTGAAGAAGTGAAGAGAGCTGCACGAGAAATGGCTGAGAAAGCTTTTAAAGAGAGGTACACTCATTTATCACTCTCTCAGTCTACCTCCTGCTGCCCTTATACACTTAGGAGGTGTTTTTTTTAGATGATATGAGAAACTCTTGAGATTTTTCCACAGTACGAGTGACTACATTTTATCAGCACTTTGATTCATGGTCTTTACATACACTATAGAGAGTGCCAGGTATACGCTAAAGCCCAGATCGTTGCCAGTGTGTAAAGAAGACTGAAGCCGATGAGCTCTACCAGAGGAAGCTATTTCAAAAATGCACCTCATGAATACCTTAATTCATGCGACTGTGTGTGTGTGTGTGTGTGTGTGTGTGTGTGTGTGGAAGAGAGAAGCTACAGAGTGTAGAATAAGACGGGCTAGTATTAAGGAAGCTTCTGTTTTTGGCTATTTGTCCTTTTTGTGTCCACACCCAAACCTCTAACATTAAAAACAAGTTTCATACACACACATCCATCTTAAATATTTTATTCGTGTATATGATTCATTCTGTCCCATTCTTAACTTGAGTCACACAGTAAATGAGATTATAATTGCCTTAGTATTTAAGTGTAACAATTAAAACGACGAAAAACCCACACATGAAACCAGGAGGCCTCGAGGAGTGTGTGATGATTTTTTGAACCATCCTTACTTTCCTCTCACCTTTTTAGCCTAAAATCAATGCTCCTGATTGAAATTATACACTCTCTTTTTCTCTCTTTCACTCTCTCTATCACTCACACACACATACAGTGGCATGCTTTCTGTGGTCTGTGGACTAGTCCGGAATTCAGCAGAAAATAGCAGCGCGGCCGGTCCTTTCTGCAATAGCACTACATAAAGAATGTGTGCTTTCGAGGCCAGTCAGGAAACCCGCAGCTATTCCCTGCTCTAAATATGTGTTTGCGCGTGAGAGTGGGAAAAAGCACAGACTGAAGATGGAAGAAGGAGAAAGCTTGGCTGCTGCTACTGTTTCACACGAGGAAGGTTATAGCTTGCTAACCCTTATAAAGTCTCGTCACAATCTGCCAGAACAACGAAGCTTTTTACACATCTGCTCCAGATGTCTGCTGGAGATGAAGGTGACTTGTTTAGCCGTGTGGCAAGACGAAACCGTTCTGTGATCTCACCTGTGTGGAAGCTGAAGCTTGATTCTGTAAACGTTAGGCTTCACTTCCCCTCTATGACTTCAAACGTCTCTCACAAGTTAAAAAAACACACACAATAAAGTGCTCTCGTTGTTCTGCTCTGTCATGATCAGAGCACTGTAGGATTAGCGCAGGTCTGTAGGGATTATTATCTTTAAGTGTACACCGTTTTGTGCGCCGTGTCACCCGAACACCTGCTGAAAAAACACAAGCTGCAGAATAAGCTGAGGAGGAGTAGAATGGTGGGCGTGCTGCCATTTCGGCCGTCAGGATTTCTTCCATACGGCAGTGCTTATTAGGGGCCGACATTCGAGTGCTCATCATCGTTGCTGACAGATGGCTTTATCGCCGGGTTATTAAACATATTTTTCTCTTAGCAAGATTTCTCTGCCTCTATTTTGTCTTTTAATGTTTTGATGTTACAGATTCTCTAGCAGATTCATGCGCGTTTATAAGCAGCTCACGCTAAAGATAGAATGTCTTCTATGGTTTAAGCAGCTAAAAAACTTGATCCAAAAAATTAAACTTTAACAAAGAAAAAAAAGATAATTTAACCAGGAAGCGTGTTTATTCTTCCTACTTTTGGGGTCCAAAAAAAAAAGAAAAATGTTTTTTTTTAATTTAGCACAAATAATTTATTATAGTAATAATATAAATAACAAATACATATTTCAAATCTTAATATTCTAGGAAATATCCGATTTCCCAACTCAACTGTGGTTTGTCTTATTGGTTTAAATCCTGTGGCTCGAGATGAAAATGATTTAACCGCTTCTGGAAAACCAAAGAATGAAAAGCAATAACTGTTGCTGTTGACTTTTTATATTTATATATTTTATCCAACTTTGTAAGCAATAAAATACATCAAATACATAAAAAATACATAAAATTGTGAGCTGCCCAGCAAACAAATCACAAAGTCAACAAAACCACTAACAAGCATTCGGCAGTAACTATCTTTTAAGGTGAATTTTAATAAGAGTGGGAAAAAAACCTAGCCACTTTTCTCTAGCTGGGAATAGAGCTCATTTTTGGGCTTAAAAATGTGTCTATGCTACTCTTTTTTACAGTTTTTGTGAGTTGTTTCACTTTGATTTGTGTTATAATGTACCAGTATTAAGCTGTTCTATGATTGTGACTTAAAGCACTTTTGTACGTCGCTCTCTGGACAAAAGCGTCTGCTAAATGCTGTAAATGTAAAGATAAACATTTACTGCTCTTTGATAAAATGCTAAAATATATAAAAAGTGGAATGTAAATATTTAAAATGAGGTAAGCTTGACTTTATAAAAATTGTACCACGTTTAACAAAGGAACTCCACAATGGACTGGACTCTTTGTGTAGCTTTGGACTGTGCTGTCTTGTCTAACGGAAGTCCTGTGTGTTTCAGATTAAAGGAGATACAGATGAGCGAGTATGACGCCACCACCTACGAGCGTTTTTCCGGAGCCGTCCGGCGCCAGGTCCAGTCTTTGCGCATCATTCTGGACAGCCTTCAGGTAAACATCTCATCCCAGCTCCCTGAAGGGTGTGTGCAGCGCTTTCAGGAGTCCCTAAGTGTTGTTTCCTTTCCTTCCTTTCAGAAACCCAAACACACCCTCACATACTATAGCTGCTGTTACAGCTGCTTTTCTTTTCTTCCTGCATTTGCCCTCAAGTCATGAAACAATTATCTTCTACAACTAAGTAAAACCAAGTGCTATTGTTGCTTTTCTGATTGACCTCAGAGTGGACACCTCGGTTACATCGTGTTCTGAGGCAGTTTGCGTGTGGTATCTTGCCTTTTTAGCAGCACTTCTGGGGATTCCCTTCGCAGCGAGACAGAGCAGTGACTCTAAAGGATCAGGTTCCATGCTGGCAGCCTCCCTGACAAGTTAATAGGAAAATACTGCATCAGGAATTCCATCTTATTTTCCGTTCCCTTTCTTTTGTCTTTCTTTCTGTGGCTTATTTTTTCATCCACATTTTGCCTCAGACATATTTTTAAAGACTTTAGAAACTCTTTGGAATTAGGCATTAAATTGTACCAATAGTTAGTTATGATAAACTGGCAGTTGTCTGTTTTTATCCTAGAAATTCACCTTGCCAATTTTCTCACCATGTAAAAAGTCTTGTTTATGATTATTTCATGTATAAATTTTCCATCCTGGTAAAGAGTGCATCCTGTTAATTTCCTTAAATAATACATCCTAATGGTGGATAACTGCTGAAAGCGTTGGGTAAAACTACATAGGCCTTAGGGTTGAACCCAGAGATGTGCCGTGTCGTAATATGCAAGTGAAAAAATAATTGCTTTCTGTATTCCTTTTCTTGTTAAAGCTTAATAGCTCCTTCATAAAATGGAAGCTAAAAGAACTTACACATAACAGGGATAAATAGAACTCACACTGCACATACTGGGTTCTGCCATGCTGCCCCTGTCTATATTTATTCAGCAGTATACAAACCGCTTTTATCTGACTAACTATAAAGCATCACACATTGGATTAAATCCAATGGCTGCTTGCAACACTAGACAGCTAGACTTTTTCATATTATGAGCAGATTTTCCATTATTCAGTTTAAAAATATTTTAGTATTGCAATGTGTTTCCAGTTGTCCATCCCAGAAGAATTAGCCTAACGAGATGCACCTAAAAATACTTTAAAAATTCTCTAAAATCAACATAAGCTTCGGTTTTAAACACACCAAACATTCTAACATTCATTTTATATTTCTGTTCAACTAAATCCAAATGTAAAACACTGATCCATGTCCGTTTGATCACTTCTCCTCGGTGTCTTATGGTGCTGTTGTTTCTTCCAGGCTCAGTCTAAATGATATGTTGGAAAGTATTCAGTATTTCCTGACTGTGCGAACAACTGCATATGCACACCTGAGCGTCACTGTGGTATGACGGAGCTTAGCATTTAAAAAGAACTGAAAAAAGGCATAATTATTACACTCGCTTGTTGTTAGAAGAATGCACAGAAACCTGCAAACTGCATATTTGTGTGTATGGCGCTGCTCTATAATCAATGCACAGAGATGTTATACACTTTTTCATTAGTTCCATTCTCTCTCTCTCTCTCTCTCTCTCTTTTTCTCACACACACACACAAAATCTGAAAGATATATAGACAGGCTGACATACAGACAGAAAAAGACAGATAGATAGACTTGCATACAGAATGACAGACAGAGAGACAGAAAAAAAGATAAATTGATGGATGGATGGATGGATGGACGGTTGGACGGACGGACGGACAGAAAAAAAAAAGATAGAGACAGACAGACAAACAGAAAGAAAGACATACAGATAGATAGACAGATAGAAGTAAATAAATACATTTTAATCAATAAGTATTTAAGCTGTGGAATATTTATTTTTCCCTGTATATGTGACCTAATCCAGTGTTTGTCTATTGTTAGTAAGCAGCTCCGCTCATTGTTCACAATTTTGAGATTTGGCACAGAAACTAACCCTGCTTTCATTTATTCAGGTCGTCTCAGGAGAAAAGTATATTTTTGTGCTGAAATGAAGAAGCTTGCCAACAATTTCCCGTCTGCCTCCTAGAAAACATTGTTTTATTGTAAGAGTAACACTTTGTTCTGTGTTATCTGAGTGTGACTGGTATGATGACACGAGAGGACAGTGTGTGGGATGATGTAGCCGTTCAGGGAGCTTTAGAAGGATCAGAGTCGAAATGAAAAGCAGATGTTGAATAGCATCTACGGCAGTTTTATGAGGTTTTGCTGATTGTTCGTAACTGAGGTGCTGCTGGGGTCAGGCGTATATCGCTTAGTCGTGTCGTCTTATTCTAAAGAGGAGACGTTTGCTAATTGTCCATGCACTTATATTTTAGTTCTTATATTGTCTGTTGGATGCTTGTCCTCTTGTTTGGGGACAAATATACTTTATCGCCAAAACCTAACTTTTTGAAAATTCTGTGTGATTTAGAAATAAATTGCAATTTAATTTATTATTCAGGACCTTTTGAATTAAGAAATATTTATCAAAATATGTATCATTTTAGTTCATTTACAGTAGGTGGTGAGTGTAATATAATGTGATGTGTTTAACACTTTTAAAGGCCAAAGGAAAAGAAAGGCAGTGGCTGAAGAACCAGGCACTAGGGGAACTGGATGATGCCAAGATTATTGATGGCCTGACTGGAGAGAAAGCCATTTATAAACGCAGAGGAGAGCTGGAGCCTGAGGTGACAGAGCTGTCTGTTTCGTATCTATCCCATAAAAGTTTATTCAGACAAATAGCCCCAAGTGATTAAAAGCCTAACACTTACCGGAATGTGTTCAATAATTTATATGAGCTCGCTTTTTTTTCCACTGTTTAACCACTTCTGGTCTTTAAGGCATTTATCTTATGGCCTTATATGCTGAATGGTGCAGCGGCTAATAGGATTACATTGTGTTGCCACAGCTATTTCTGAGCAGCCCCCTTCTACAAATGCCACCAAAACCAATGGTGGAAAAAGAACAGAGAAAGTGTATTTTACGTACTGTGCCAAATTCTCTTCCTGTTAAAACCATGGATCTGTGTGCAAAAGTCAGAAATTAGGGAAGTGGTGGCTCATGGTTAAGGTGTTGGACTATCAACCAGTAAGCCACCACTGCTGGGCCCCTGAGCAAGGCCCTTAACCCCCAATTACCCCCTAAGCAAGGCCCTTAACCCCCAGTTATATTAATGAGATAAATGTAAGTCGCTCTGGAAACGGGCGTCTACCAAATGCTGTAAATGTAAAACAAAACAATTGGTGGCTCAGTGGTTAAGGTGTTGGGCTTCTACCAGAAAGAACGGGGTTCGATTCCCAGCACCACCAAGCCACCACTGTGGGCCCCTGAACAAGGTCCTAAACCCCCAATTTCTCCGGTGTGTAAAATAGATAAATGTAAGTCGCTCTGGATAAGGGCATCTGCCAAATGCTGTAAATGTTAATTAATAAAGTTTTATCTGACTGAAGGTTTAGAAGAAAAAGTAGACATGATTATCTAAGAATCTTGAAATAAACTGGATTTGTGGGTATATATTTTCTTCTTTAGGTTTATGTAGGTTTTAACACAATGACTGCTCAAAAATGGAAAATAAATTATGAAAGCTCCTTCTGTAAAATCTATTAGAAAATGTTAGAGCATTTAGAAATGAAACATGAGCAAAGCAATAAATTGAATTAATAGAATCACAGACCAGGTGTCATAAAAAGAGAGATGCTTACACAAATCCAGTCAAATTATTTAACCTGTGTCTTTTTTCACAGCTGGGCACACCTCAGCAGAAGCCCAAGCGCTTGCGTCTACTAGCTGACGTGTCAGGCAGCATGTACCGCTTTAACGGTGTGGACGGGCGCCTGGAACGCTCGATGGAGGCTGTGTGTATGGTGATGGAGGCCCTAGAGAATTACGAGCACAAATTTAAGGTGAGCTGACAAAACACGTTGTTACCCTCTGGCGACGTTAGGTTTGCTTTTGACTAGACAGACTTAAGAATCGACCCTTCTGGGTGTTTACAAGAATTTCGCAGGCCATCTTCTTTTTTTTAATGCCTATTATTTACAGTATACATAGTATACATGATGCAGTAAAAGAAAAGGAGGAAGGTTTTCGGAACTAGTAGCTGTATAGCAACGCACCACAGCAACCGTAGCTGTGTTTGCTTCCTCATTCAGATGTGTACTGCTGCGTAACAGGGCTATCCCCAGCCACCGAAACACTGTGATGGAGGTTACTATAGAAACAGGGGAAAAGAGGGGTTCGAGAGATCTGCATGCGCTGACTCATTCTTGATTCGCAGCTGTGTGTATGGCAACCGTTGTGCTAGAATTCGGTCTTAGTGGTCACTTCTTCTTTTTTTTTTGTCTCTCTCTCTCTCTCTCTCTCGCTTTACTAAAGTAAATCCAGCTGCTGGCTGTCGTACAGGAGGCAATGAATCACTCTTTTAACTGGAAGCTATTCTCATCACAGCAACAGCAACACAGAGCTTAATTGTCTGTTGTTTTTCTGTTTATTTCCATCACGGAGAATCTGTGAAAGTGAATGATGTCAAAAGACAGACTTTATTACATTAGATCCTTATAGCACTAAAATAAACTTTGCATTACTACACAGGTTTGCCTTATTACAGGGGGAAAGCAAGTGCCGTGATGTTTGTGTTCAAGAGTGAGTGTGTGGGCACCAGACATTATGGCCCCATCGTGCCCTTTAATACCTTGTACATGCTTTCAGCTGGCCTATCATATATCATTTAGTGGCTCTTACATAACATACAGTATATAAAGCTCATCTGCATGGGTTATTTCTGCCTCAGGGGTAAACATCTGTCAGCTGTCATTTACTCTCAAAACAGGCGTTGACCATCGTGCTAAATTGTAAACGCTAAATAATAAAACAACAATCAAAACAAATAACGCCAATGTAAATACACAAACGTTAATATTATAAGACTGCTTCTTAAATTTCACCCTAAACAGAGATTCTGTTGGGATTATCCTAAGGGATAACGGCAGGCTTCCGGTTTGCCCTTCTTTTGAATCTTGATCTGTGACCCTTTAATAGTTCCTGATCTGATGACCAGATATGATTACAGTCACGGGTTCAGATAAATAATAAGGTAAAGACTATTTAAGACCTTCAAAACAATGCATAAGATCTTGAACTCTATATCTTATAACATACTAGCAACCAACTCAGAGAGCATAGGACGGGGTGATGTGTTCACATTTACATCTGCCAGTAAGAAGTCTAGCAGCTGCATTTAGGACTAGTTGCAGGCGGTTCATACAAGATTGCCTATATAGATCGAACTGAAGTAGTCTAGACAAGAATATTACTCTCTTGAACTCAGCATGGGTTTAAAAGCCTTTATCATTAATTATTATCCTAAATTTATTCTTTGTATCTTGGAGGGCTGGGGCTGGTGGGGTGTTTAATTCAAGTAACAACTTTCAATCTTTTCTTATTTCATCTAATCAGTTGGTGCTTACGGGCCTTGCTCATTGTGGTAATTCTGGGATATGAACAAATGATCTTCCGAACACTTTAATCACTGAGCTACCACATCCTTATTCTTTCAATACACCATTTATTCTCACAGCACTTTCCAAAGTTTTTATCAAAACATTATTTAAGGATGTGTTTTTTATCCTTCCAGGAGAGCTTATAGACAAACTCATTAGTAAATGAAATACCATTGGTTACATAACATACATTAGTCCCTGCTTTGGATTTGTTACCCGTCTACATTTGTAGGACACATTTTACAATTTTGTGTAATCGTCACTTTAACCAGTGTCAGGTGATCTTCTCACCGCATGATTTCAGCTTTATGCTCACTGATTCCCTTTATATGCAGGTTAGGAAATAAAAGTTTTCTTTGCACAGAGTTGCTCTTACATTTTTTTATTATTATCCAGAATCGTATTATCCATTGTAAAAACTATATATTCCATGCAATTATTGCATTTTTCCCCATAGGCACATGACATTGGGAATAATTATATTTAAATGTTAAAGTGCATTATACTGGAAAAGTCTTATTGATATGATCTTGGAAATTCTAGGATTTTTCCTGTACATACAGTATGTAGTCAGTAGCCTGAGCATGCGGTTTTTGGGAAAAAGGCTGGATTTTTAAAACTGGGTCATTTTAAAACTAGGCCATTACAAGATTATATGTCATGTTTATTTATAGTATAGGTAGAGATTATCCAGAAATACTGCTTTAACTGTAATTTATTTTTAATTTTTTTTGCAAAGGCTGTCAGTAAAATAATATTTTTTAGTATTGTCAAACAATATCATTATAAAAATGGTCACCAATTGCATTAAGTGTGTTAAATGCATACATAAATAACATCTGTCTCCTGTCTGCCATGTAAGATCCTTTTGTTAAGCAATGAGTGATTTATCTATGTTCTCAGACTGTAATGTCAGACATGCCCTTTGTGCCAGAATAACTGGAAAAAACCTTTCTAAACAGCGGGCATACCGATATACAGTATTTGTCATTCTCAGGATGGAGTTGTTAGTGTGTGTATATCCTTGTTTTGTACAGTACATTCATTTTTCTGCTTTCCTGTTTATATTTTGGCTGCAGTATGACATAGTCGGCCACTCTGGGGATGGATTTGATGTCGACCTGGTCACATGTGACAAAGTGCCAAAGAACAACAAACAAAGACTGACGGTCTTAAAGGTATGTAGCTTACGTAGGCATCGTGTATTCTCTCAAGCTATTTTTTTCTTTGTTTGGAAATTAACTTCATGACAAGTTTTCTTGGAACAAAGCCCTCTTTCTGTTCATGAACAAACAGCAATACTCTCCTAAATACCTCTGGAATCCTATTCCAGTTTTATAAAAAATTTGTACATTGACATTCACTAAGCATTGTACCCGAACACGCTGTCCACAGACCATGCATGCCCACTCTCAGTTCTGTATGAGTGGAGACTACACGCTGGAGGGCACAGAGCATGCTGTGAAGGAGCTGGCGCGTGAAGAAGCTGACGAGCACTTTGTCATTGTGCTGAGTGATGCCAATCTGGAGCGCTATGGGATAAGCCCTGACCGCTTTGCCCAAGTGCTTACCAGCAACCCTCAGGTCCATGCCTTTGCCATATTTATCGGTTCTCTTGGGGACCAGGCTGAGAGGTGGGTTTTATCACACTGACACATAAACATACACGCACGAACACACATATTGTGCATGTTGCGCCACACACATTGTATTTACGGATATAGAAAGGATTATGGTTATGTGTCACTTGAGAGAAAAATTGTGGTTATAGTAGAAACATTGATGACTTCCCTGAGCAACAAAACCGACCAGCTATTTAGGCTCGAGGTACGGTTCATTATTAGGTCAGGAAATAAATAACAGTAACTAAGCCTTTTCTTGCAAATTGATTATTCTTATAATTATTGATCAATTTAAAACCTTAAAATACCTTAATACCTTAAACTTTAAGTATTAATCATGACCAAGTGTTTCTGTAGAATTTTAAATGCAGATGGGAGAGTAGACGTGTTTAGGTTAAAATAAGTGTGGGTTTGCTATGGCAGAATGAGGCCAGCAAGGACAAGCGAGGAGAATATAGCGACATGAGAGTGCTGCTAGTCCGGTGGTCAGAACACATTCCTTATAGCCCTTAATCTAAGCCCTCCCTGACTTCACTCTTTTCAGGCCCACCATGATTTAAAGAGTAGGCTTTTCAAAACTGGTGTCCTCCTTGGGGGGACAGAATGACGGTAATGAATGGTCAGTTGAATAGAAAAGGTGGGAGGGCAAGAGAATGAAAAAAGCAGTGTCTCCCTCCGCCTTTAGCCTCTTGCACCCAGCAGGCATTTCCCAAACCCCCATCTCTCACAAAAGAATCCGTCTGAATGACAGCTTTTGTCGACCCATTGAGGACTAGGAGCTCACTTTGATTGAAGGTGAAAGCACATTTGCATTGGTAATGTTTTTTTTTCTGGGGGTTGCTTTGGGTGGGATTTTTTTTTCTTATTTTCTCTGACACATAGGCTCCAGAGAACCCTGCCAGCAGGCCGTTCTTTTGTCGCTATGGACACCAAGGAGATACCTCAAATCCTGCAGCAGATCTTCACCTCCACTGTGTTATCCAGCGCCTGAACACACCCAACCACCCAAAAATCCTCTCCTGAACTCCAGGAACTTCTGATTCCTGTCTTTAAGATCTCTTTTGCATTAACACCTGACAACAACCCTAACCCTATTTTTATTTGTCCAATAATCAATTTTAGTTCCTTAAAGGGTCACATGACCCTCTGTAGATTGTTGATCTAAACCCTGTTCGTAGAGTTCATTTTACTGTATTGAGTGTGTCATGTGTACAAATGAAAAGGTATAAAAATCTGAACGAATGAGTTTCATAGCACAGACGTCTGACTGTAATCATAGTGACCTGTTGAAGGACGGCAGTGTTACATTAGAGCCGTAAAATGATGGAAGTGTTTGCAAGGGTTTTCTCAGGATTCTCCTTTCTCCCTTAAGATCTTGAAGTGGACGTCTCTTGTAAGGGAGTGACAGATTGAAGCAGAAGAATCACACTTTATCACCTTATCACCTCACTATTCCTGTTTAATCTCTGCCTGTCTGAAAAGAAAGCAAATTCCTAAGAGCAGTGTTAGTCTTGTGCTTCTGTGCACAATCTGTCTTATAGATACTAAGATGAAAAGAAACTATAATGCTCATTTCATACTCAGAGTGGATGAAAGAGAATAGGTTCTAAAAAATTGCTTATATGTTGGCGCTGTGGCTCGGACCTTTCCGATCCCATTCTCCCCTCTCTCACCTCAGTCCTAAATAAATCTAAACAAAGACTGAAAATGCCCGAAAATATTTCCTGAAAAAAACCTTTATGAATTCCCAGATAATCTGTCAAAATTTGGGGAATGCCCAAAATATTTCTATTTGTATCTTGGTTTATAAGCAAGTGTAAGCCTTGCATTTTTAAATGAACTTAAGCATGATTTTCACTCGGCTTCCCGTCTTTCTGACCCAGTAGATGTTTGGCGCTAGCAGCACCGATTAAAATGTTGCCAATCTGACCCCTGGCATTCCTGCTTTAACTGTACGCACTACATTAGCACTGCTTGCGTAAGTCCACCCACCCCTTTCTCTGACTCAGTCTAAATAGAATCCTTAGCTCTGTCGGGATGCGTGTGTTTTTCCTGTGTTCCAAGCGTGCCTTTTCCTTCCTGCGCTGCTGGAGCTGCTGTTATCCAGCCAGGCTGCCGTGTGCTTCTCGAATGCCTAAGGGATTCCATGCCTGAGCTCGGGTTACACCATGTTCCATGGGTGTTGCTGGGGAGAAAGTAGACCTGCAATTTATCTGATCTGAATAGAAAGCTGCGGTCTGTGAGCAGGTGGCTCGAAGATGGATGGAGCTGTTGGTCACATGTACTTATTTCCCAGTAAAACTCTGGGTGGGTGGAATGGGACAATTCTGCTATTCATTTGATGGCAAAAGAAATAGAGAGTGAGACAAGCTACAATGTGCAAATAATGAACATGGTTAAAGAGCTAATCTTTCCGTTAGACAGAAGACGCAGCTTTACCAATAAAAATCATATCAATTGATTGATTAAATCCTACATTGTGTCTGTCAGTGTGTGTGTGTGTGCCTTATGTATATACTCATCCTGTGATTGTAAAATGATCTGTTACTAGATTTCATATGATATTTTAAAAAGGTGAAATAAATCCTAAACACCTAAACCCCCCTTTTTGTCCCATTCGTTTGAAATACAACACTAACAGGAAGTGTGTGCTTTCCTGACCGGGTTATGTTGGTTATTTACAGTATAGATGCCGCTAGATAACAAGAAATAACTTTTCACCTAGCAGCAACAGGCAGGGATTTTCCACTTTTAACAGAGGAGGCTGTTTGCACTTTTCAACCTTGCTGGTCACTTTTTCCATCTGCTAAGAAACAAAATGTAGATTCAGCAAATTACTCTGCTAAGTTTCACTGTCCTGCCCAGCCAAGCTCAAGGACTTTTCCATTACATTCACATATCACATGCTCATGATTATATGATTGTAATTTTATAGTACTGCTAATACACACTTCTTCATCCAGCTCTGTAAAATCTGTTTTCTCATACCTCATCCCTCCGCTTGTCTTTATACCACACACTACAGTCTATAGTCTTATAGTCTATAAGATTTTTACTAAGGCATTTTTACTTATAACTATTAACTCAAGTTTTACTAAACACATTTGGTCTCTTATGTAAAGTCACTTAGCATATGATGATTAAGTGTAGGCTTTACTGTTAATAACGTATTCTGCAAATAAGAGTTACATATTACTTTTTTAAAAAACTATTAAAAATGTATATAACAAATATGTAGTATATATATATATATATATTTTTTTTTTTTTTTTTTTTTTTTTTGCTTTTTGTTTTTTTTAGTGGAAAAAAAATTATTCTTTTTCCCTTATTTGAAATAATACATATAATACCATTAAATCAAAAAACATTTTTAAAACCGTTCGATGAAAAGTTTAGCTGCCTCCGAAGACCTGAAAGCTCCTCAGAGATATACTGATTAGATCAGAGGTGAGTATGAAGCTTAAATAATCTTTATTCATATCTATATAGACACTTTATACGTTTTTTTTTACTAGGAAAGCAGCCGTTGTGGTGGTGTTTAATGACCAGCTTGTTGTTTGCTCCATGTGACTCCTTTGTCTTGACTTATTGATGACAGGTGACTAAAGCATTGCATCTTCACTGCTTTAATAGCTGATCCTAGATCAGTATGCTTTTTTCTTCTTTTGGTTTTTTTTAGTAACATGCAGCTCTGCACTTGACAGAAAATGTGACTATCCTCACTCGCTATTGTGTAACATGCTGTTTCTACTGTGCAGTCACGCTCAATAGAACATTGTGCAATATTTCCCCAGTTCTTTAAGCCCTACTGACCTTTTCACAATGACTTTGAATCACGTGTGCGCTATATTAAGACAGGCTACTGCTGAGTACAGAAAACCATGAATGTCTTTGTATGTAGTAATATTACTGTACATTATACTTTTCCTGGAACTAAGGGGTTTAAACACCGTTCCACCGTGCTGTGTTGGGATTGGAGTGGGAAAACATGCACAAAGCCCTGACCTGAACACCACTGAACATCTTTGGAATAATCTGGAATGCTGATTAAAACACAGACCTCCTAACCTGGCGCTAGTGTCTGATCTCAGTAATACTATTGTAGCTGAAAGAAGTTGTTTCACATTTAAGCTAAAAAACGTAGTAAAAAGACTTGCTTAAAGATTGGAACCTATTCTTACAACAAAATGGGGAGTAAATTGTTTTACTCTGGAATAAGGTCATAAGAAATCATGTGTTTGTAATGATCAGGGTGTCCACAAACTTTTGGCAACATTGCGTTCCAGGAGTTCCGACATCTAATCCTGCTCTGTGGACCTTTTATGATCCCACCCCTCCTTCTTTTTACTGTCGTTTCCGCTAAAAAAGGCGGATCTATCATGTGTTCCGAAAGTGGTCTTTTGTGTATTATAAATATAAGGTTTGCTCATGCTTTCTGGATCTCTCATCACTTGTAAACCATCACTGCAGCTGAGATGAGCTCCACATGGACCGCCTAAAGATACATGAGCTTCATCACAGTGGACAGTACCATTTAGAATTCATGACGTTTGACTGAATGTTGCACTTAACAGTTGATAACTTCAACAAAAAATACTTAATTGTAACTAGAGTAAAGTTCCTTGTGTACACAATTGATCCTTGATAGTAATAAGAACAAAGATTTATTTAAAGAGCATGTTCAGTTCAGGATGGCTTCCTGTTCGTTTCTGGCTCTCTCTTCGGCTTTCTTCCTCATAGATCTTCTTCATTATACATAAATTAGACATGCGTGAACTGATATTAGAGTTGCTTTGTATTAACAGTTTACATACTGTTGAATTTGCTATACAAAAAAAACCTGAAGTAAATGTAAATTGAATTATTTGAATGATTATTTAGGATCTCAGTGGGTTTCTTTTAGCACAGTTAACAGTTAAATGCTAAATATTCTATAAAAAAAACCAAGTTATGTCAGCACTCTATATTTTCATATCCTCCAAGCTGCTTGGCTTTAATTTGCATATCCCTTTTAATTTATCTATGTCCTAAATCCGTCAGACTGCTTGGAAAAACTTTTCATATTATTATTTTTTTTAACTATATATCAACTGGAAGTCTTCCAGATGAAGTGCATGGCCTCGTATTTAATATTTTGGAATTCCCTTTTCTAGCCAGACTGTAAAATCAGAGTAAATTTCCTTCTTTCTCTGAAAAAAAAATCATTTGAGATGCAAACATTTCCCCTTGATTGCACAGTTTCGGTAAAAAAAAAAAAAAAAAAAATCACAGAAACTTTATTAAACATATTCAGTTAAACAAATCACTTTACCAAGTCATCCGTTTGTTTTAGGATTTAGTAAAGAATGGGTAGAGGAGTAGGGTGTGTTAAAGCATCTGGGAATGTGTTTACTGAATTGTTTGGGAATGCGTCTGTGTCCTGTGTTTGTCAGCTTGCTTGTGGAAGGCATGTGCCTGCACTAATGTGCTTCCTGATCCTGTTGATATTCCACTGAGCGCTAGGAAAGGGAAGATCCAGGGAATTAGAAGCCAAGGCAGGTTATTAAGACTAGTTTACAGCAGTGTTCTGCTCAGGGTTCACACTGTGAGAAAGTTTTATTGGATACGTATGGCTCAGTCTTTTCTTTTGTTAAAGCAACAAATTACTGATTAAACGGTGGGTCAGATTCACACGTATCTACAGGGTCACCTCGTTTATTTTCGGTTAATTAGTTACCCTGCTGTAGATAAGGACAGCGTGTCAGCGGCAGGCAGAGTCGGCGGTCAATGTGTTATTTTAAACGAAACACTTTAATACATTTCTCATGGGGTTTTGGCCGTTTTGGCTGGTCCATACATTGATTTCGTTGTCATTGAATTTTCTCGGATTTTGAATAGATAAAGCTCACTCGTTTTTCTAAAATAAACTGATTTCACTTTCTAAATAATCTTATTTTGTGGTCAGGGCAAGGTTTTGATTTAGGCGGAGACATAACGTAAATGAAAAATAAAGCAGCCAGTGTAAACAGTGAGTAAAACTATTAATCCATGCTCTCAGCTCTGTGGCCCATCTTTTACTGGACATTACTTAAACACTTAAACACTCACATCCACAACCATGTGAATGGTCCACAGTGTCGCCACCAGATCCAGTCTGTATCCAGCCCAGTTGGTGGATCAGCACTTGTAGCCAATAAGGCAGTGTCCCAGTGATGGTTGTCTTCTAGACAGCCATCCAGACAAGATCACGGAAACATTGCTGCAGCATGGATAACCTACTGGTTTGTCTGGTCAGAGGAGAACTTGCCCAACCCCCCCGCCCACGAATTACCATGGTTTCTTTTAAGGTTTTTTTTCCCTCCATACTGTCACCAATGGAGTTTTGGAGTTTCTTGCCAGTTGCCTCTGGCTCACTTTGTTGGGGGACTCTTATTTTACAGATTCTATTAAACAGAACTGAGTGTTTTAGTGAGTGTTCACTCTTTTATCTTTTTTTATGTGATTCCGTGAAGCTGCTTTGACACAATCTCGATATACAGAGCGCTATATACAAAAAGCTGACCTGACTTGACACTGTAACCCGGATGAGTTCTACTAACTAAAAAAAATGTATCACCTCTATTTTTAAAATGTTAATCAGTAAGCTAGCTATTATTTAAAATAACGTTAAATTACAAATAAACATTAATTTGTTCATCATAATTCAATAAATCTTTAATTTCTTCACTTATGCAACATATGCTGGCACCCACACATGTGCAAGTTCCTGCACTCCGGCGGCCTGGGTTCTATTCCAGCTCAGGTCCTTTCTGGTCCAACCTCTCTCTCTCTCTCTCTCTCTCTCTCTCTCTCTCTCTCTCTCTCTCTCTCTCTCTATCTCCCACATTTCATCCCTCTGTCCTAATAATAAAAATGCCCAAAATATACCTTTAAAAAAAAGTATAAAAAAATAAAAAATGTGAACTTAGTAAGCAAAGTTAAAAAAATGTATTAAAACACCAGACAGACATACACAGACAAACAGTTCTGTGCAGCAAAGAGGTCAAGTAGAATAAATTGTAATATTACCCACATGAATATGAATTTGCTGTATTTAATTATTAAGCTATTCTTTATTATAGTTATGCTTTCTAAATCTAATCTTACTATCAGTTTCTCTCTCTGCATTCCCAATCGGCACAGGAATACAATTAGTGTGCTGTGTCTGTTTAAAGGTGGAAACAAAGGACATCTTGCATAGTTTGTTCTGTATTATGAAGCATTTTTTGAAAATGTAATGCATAAAAATATAAAGTTTCACGTGAAACATTTATCATTCTGTGCCATTTTTTTTTGCACACTTGGCTGGTCACAAGCTTCAGAAAGTTGACCATGCGCCTCTGTGAATACACAACCTTTACTGACAACCATGTTTTTAACATGATGTCATTATGATTGGATAGACTCGAATATAAAAAAACTTGCATGCAGCATTGCACTGTGCGTGCTGACATGCTCCAAAAAATCTTCTCACTTGCATTTAATGCTAAACGCATGCGACTTGCTAACAGCAGATAGACATCTTACCCTCCTGTCTCGAAGTGTTTTGCCTGAGCTTTGTTGATGAGTTTAAAAGTTTTTTTTACAGTCTAAGAAGATTTCTAAAAGCTACTGGTTCAGACAGCAGTGTTGTGACTAACATGAGGCTGTGTTGTGACACCAGGCCCAAACATGTCCAGATGTCCTGGAATGACTTTCAGATTTGTCAGTTGCATCAGTTTATCCGCTGGTGTGCCGTTACACTGATTTTCTGAGGAACGTGAGCTGCCAACATTTTAGGCATAATAATATCAATATTTTGTGTGTATGTATGTGTGAGTTACAAATGCAAATTATTTGTATCGCATGTTTAACAATAGACATTGTCTCAAAGCAGTTTTACAGAAAAACAGAATCGGTGGTACCTTGAAAACACCGTAATTTTTTGTTTTTTTTCTTATGTTTTTAAATAAGAAAAATAAACTTATAAATAACAAATATTGTATAAATAACAATACAATAAAATGTACTGCAATGAACTGGTTTTATTAAGAATAATGTACAGCTTTTACCTTGGAGATCAGACGACGCCACTTCCTAATGTATCGAGCGTTCGTCACAGGTTCACCTAAACACTTGAGTATAACAAAATAAAACAGCAAAAGCAGTCCAAAATGTACTGAACTGGTTCATTTGATATGCACGTGTTTGCAACTTTTTCCCTGTCTAACACTCGCATGCGAGAAAGTGGCAAAAATGCATTAACCCACACACACAGAATGAGTGCTAACACAAAATGAACACATTCAAACCCAATAAACAGTTTAGTCTGTTGCACTAATGCGCATGTCTGACTAGCTATCGAGTGAGACACGGGATGCTGGGTGGATGTTATGCCGTTCACTGTGGCGCTCGCCACGCCAACTAACAGTTGGGTGTCTGAAGCTGGCTCGTAACCCGAATTTTAGCTCGCAACTCAAAGCAAAAAAAAAATCGGCCTAGAGGCGGCTCATATCTCGAAACTCATTCGTTGGGACACTCGTAAGTCAAGGTAGCACTGTATAAATAATGAGCAAGCCTGTAGCGCCTGGGCGACAGTGGAGTGTGTGATTATTAATTATGTCCTGTATACATCTATCTGTCTATAGCTGAATAGAATTCTGTCTGGAAGCTTTGAGCAACTGATAAATTAGTGAAGTTCTACACTGATCGCAGGTTTCTGATTTCCAATCAAACGTCCAATGGTGAAAACCTGAGCGTATGTACTTGTGTGTGTATACTTTGGTTTGTATGTGCACTTATTTGTCTTCCCGCACCGCAGCAGCCTGTTGGCTTTGCCTGGCCAGCTCCTCTTACTTTCCCAGCGTTGAGTCCCAGAGGTCTGTCCACAGCTGCACTCCAGACTCACACTCTGGAATCGACTGCAACTAAATCAAAGTGAAATATTGGGAGTTTCTACATATATTTTCTTTTGTGAGAGCTTGCACACTGGAAGATCAAGATATAAAATATATTGTTATTTATTTCATTAAAATAAATGGCTGACAGTTACTCTTGATGATTAGTGCTATCCTGCTTTTATGACTGCTTTATTTTCCATAAAACACTGTCATGTCCTGAATTTGCACTTCTTCAGCACACAGACAGCCTTTTGAAATATTCACTGAGTTGTGTGGGCGTTAATCTGGAAGCTGTTTGTAAGTATATCGAGGATTGAAAGATTACTTGGATCATTTTATTATGTAAGACACACACACACACACAGTCTGCCTAAATCCTTTACACCATTTACACACTCAAGTCTCTTAGTCAGAATGTTTCCTAAAACTTATTCAGTCCTGAACTTGACCTACTTTATTTCATACAGGTTCCTCTTCCTGTCTCTGCAGAAGCTGACCAACATGATTTCATTTATACAGTGAGGGAAAAATTATTTGATTCCCCGAAGATTTTGTACGTTTGCCCACTGACAAAAAAATGATCAGTCTATTATTTTAATGCTGCGTTTAAGTTATGAATTGATGTGCATTTTAATGAGTAAAATAAATAGCAATCAGCAAGATCTTTGGCTTCCAGGTTTCTTTTATAGAGGTAACGAGATGAAATTAGGAGCACTCTCTTAAAAGGACTCTTTTAAATGTACTCTTTAAGGGACCCTCTTAAAGGAAGTGCCCCTAATCTCAGCTCGTTATCTGTAAGACGCTTGTCCACAGAAGCAATCAATCAATCAGATTCCAAACTCTCCATCATGACAAAAAACAAAGGGCTGTCCAAGGATGTCAGGGGCAAGATTATAGACCTACAAACAACATCTGCTTTATTAAGTTGAGGTCTAAGCACAGGGCCGGCTATGATACAGTGCCCCTGGAGCAGGAAGGGTTAAGGGTTTTGCTTGAGGACCCAGCAGTGGCGGAGCTTGAACCGAGGTCTTCATGGTCTTTAAAGCAGCAACTCAGTGTCTTAACCAATTGAGCCACTATTGCCCCTAAATAATTACATATCCAGATAAATGTGTGCATAGTTCCACCATGCAGTCAGGAATGCCTTGCAGATGTCACTTCGGATTTGGAGGTTAGATAACAAATCCTGATAAAGTAGTGCAAAAAATTCATAATTCTTCAGCAGAAGCCTCTGATTAACTTTTCATATGTTGGGCTTTTCTTGCTGCCATCTGGATATGTTCTCTTCATTTTTGTTAATAGTGTACAAAACCAATTTCGGTAAGTGTGTGATTTTTGTCTCATATGGGTTAATATATGAGACTAGTACTGGTGCCTAAATGTCCTGACACACTGTATGTCTTTGGGGTTTTTTCTAGAGGAAATTCATGAGAGGCCTTTAGGTTTCTATAGTATTAAATGTTTCCATGGAGACTTTATTTGTAAGAAGTTACCTTTAAACAATGGCTTTGGAATAGACTGAACACATAAAGGATATGTTTCACATATATCATGTAAGTGATGGGTTTTGTATATTTATTGGGTAGTTTGTCTTTTATGCCAAACTATTAATCCTGTGATTAATAGTTGTCTTTACTCACTACTGAAGTTTCAATCAGGGGTGTCTAATCTCATTTCTGTCAAGCAGAAGCCACACCCAGACCCACCTGTTTAATGAGTTGCCCTTTTAAAACACTGCAAGGTGTGGCTTTGCATGGAATATAAACCAACAGCAGGGCCGGCACTAGGGATGGGCAGGAAAGCCCGTAAACTAATCTGCAAATTAGTTTACTCAATTCTTTTCTTTAAAATATTGCTTAAATATTTCATTTTCAGTTGGCCCAAAAGTCACTGCAACTTTTTCCAGATTATAATATTGCCTGAATTTGCATATAAGTCCAGTCATTAACCATTCTGATTGTTGTAAATAACCCTTCTTTTAACATTTTAAAAACATATTGACTTAATATAATATTTCTTTACAAACAGCCCAAGCAAGAATATTATTTCAAGAATATTTTTATTCTTGAAATTCTTTTTATTTTATTTTTTATTTTTATTCTATTTTATAGAATTTCTAGACTATCTATCCCCTTCACCTTCACCTGGGATATCTGTCTGCCAACCCTTCTATGGTTAGCAATACCCGGGCCTGATCTACACCCACCTCGACCCTTTCTTAATAGGATTAACCCCTGATTTACATCGAGTTGGAATATAATCTTGACAATCCGGTAGTTAAATCCTGCAGTGTAGCATTTTAATCAAAAACATTTCAGATGCTCAAAGAGTCCCTGTATATCAGCTCCCCCATTAAAAACTTATACTACCTATATCTCATTTACATACACATCTGGCCAGATAATTAACAGGCGAGCAGAGCCGCCATTTAAAGCTGCTGTAAAGTTACGAGATTATTCCCTCCAGGAGTTGTAATTCTTCAGCCAAAAATGAAGCATTTTTTGTGCTTCTTTACTTCCTATTAGTGAAAGCCGGGTTTCTTTATCATAGATGTGCCTATGTTCGATGCACAGTGGGCTTTGGATGGATGCATGTTCTAGTAGGTTCAAAGGTTAAATCTTGACCCAAACCTGCAGAAGATCTACTGGAATTCTGTAAAATCGTAAACACCTAGGTTATGCGTTTCAGCTGAATTCAGCTGCCTTCTTTTTAGGAGTCACCAAAACCGTCCATCTGATCTGTATATCTGTTCGGCTGAGGATTTTTTGATGCAACGTTCACATTTTATCTGAACTTGCTAAAAGTTAGATTGTTCCAACATCCAGTTTCGGGTAGCTCACTGTAAAGGTTGAGATGTCATGAAGAAACAATGTTGACGTACTAATCAGTGTCGATTGATGAGTTGGCAAAAAAAATCCCGCAGAGAAAGTGTCTGTTCCACAAATGGCGTGACTCAAGCAGTGTGTCGACCTCCTGCCTCCAGGTGAAAGGGATGTCATGCAAAACCTGCTAGACTAAATGAGAGGGTGTCGATGCTAAATAAAGCCATTACTCGCCTGCAGCTTCGACCTGGCCAGAGGGGGGAAGAGAGCAGAAGGGCAGCTGTGAGGGATTACTTTTGGTTTTGAGAAGCTGAGAAAAGAATTTGAGATGGTGGGAATTTTACTCACCATCTGTCCAGCAGTCTGCATCTTGTCCAGTGCATTCAATCTTACTACCATTATACAGATGCCAAGAGTAGAGTGAACACAATGTTTGTATTTATTGCCTGAGGAAATTGAAAAGCCTTCAAAGCTTGTTTTTCATTTCCATTTTTTTGGTAGTAGGCAGTGTTAAATAATTTGCATTTTGTAACTCTTTTTTTTTCCATCGCTGTTAAACTTGGGTACTTTGTACTAAGACGCCTTCCCAGATGATGTTCATGCAGTTTATAAGATTTGGAAACAAAGCCTCTAATCTTTTTGCCACATGAAAGACTGAATTGTGCTCAATTTGTAAAAGACGGCTTGTTTTTGATGACCGGGTTCACCGAATGCTAAATCGAGCCTCTTCATGTCACTGGCAGCCTTTTGCCTAATTCTCATTCATGCATTTCAAAGTGGTCTTTCTTTCCCCTGCTGGCAGAGACTGTCCTGCTGCAAGCAGATAAGTGAGCTGAGCTGAGAGACACACTGAAGGATAAAAAGGAACAAATTGTTTAGCCCTGTGTGTTACACAGCGGTGGGTAGAGAAGCCAAAATCTGTACTTAAATAAAAATATGAGTACTTATAAAAATTATTTCTCAAGTAGGAGCAAAAGTAAAAATCTAAAGATTTACTCAAGTAAAAGTAAAAAAAGTATCCGAAGAAAAAAATACTTAGTTCGTTACTTCTGATCTGATTGACACAAAGCAAAAACCCTGACTTTCAAACTACTTGGCGAATTTTCACATCCCGTCTCCTCTAAAGTCTTTCAGGTAAGTAAAGTAAAGCCAATCTCAGTCCTGTGATGGACATTCAATTACATCACCTGTCATTTACAATCAAATCGCAAAAACACACACAGACATTTTTCCAGCAGTTATTTTATTTTCTACCATTTAAGAGAAGTTCCTTTTATTATTATTATTATTATTATTATTATTATTATTATTATACATTTTCCAATTAACATGTGCTAAATTTAAGCAGGAGATTCGTAGCAGCCTCTAGCAAAGCAAAAAATTTATATTTATTACCGCTTGACGGAGGAACGATGCCAAATGTAGTAAAGTAAAAGTGACGTTTTTTTTACTAAAAATAGTAACAGTAAAAGTACACATCTTTAAATACACTCTAAAAGTAACTGTTAGTACCCACCCCAGTTAAGACGTTCTTTTCCTTCCTCTTTCCCCTCTTTATCATTGGATCGCTTTTCATCATTATCAGTGCAACAGCAACTTTGAATCCAGTTCGCTCACGTTTACTAGTTGAAAACTAGTTTACAACCAAAGTGGTGTGATCTTATCAGAATCATTGCAGAACAGAGGGTAATTCTGCCACTAATCAAGATAATGACGTCCTATTCTCCTGTCTTAATAGGGATCTATAGGATTTAGTGCCTTGACGGGGATCTATAGGATTTACAGTCTTGATAGTGTCTTATGCTTTCACTACATGATCAAAGCTCAACTTATCAGAGAAAATCACTGCATGTCACATAGTCTCAAAACACTGAACCAAATCCTGGAAAACTTGATTTATTTTTTTAACAGTTCTTCCAATTCTTGGGCTTTTCCCAGGATTAAACGACAGGAGATTCTAATGACTCCTTTACTGAAATGAAATCATGTGTTGGAAGCCCAGATTTCTTTTCCAAAGCTTCATTCTAGGATACGATCTCTCCCCCGAGACGAGTGATCAGTATGCGTCAGACCAGATCCCACAGCAGACGAGTTGTTCTGCTCTATAGGAGCGCTGATCGCGGCTCACCATCTGGACCTTGACTCTGCACAGATAAGGACAGTGTAAAACTATTGTGTGCTATAGTCAACCCATTTTTCTAGCAATACTGATAGATAAGATTGGATGTAATTAACCCGGCTGCTCAGAACAACAGTTTAAATAGTATATAGTGTGGAAGGCTACTTAATTCCACAAATGATTAAAATATCTGTTTTGAAAAAAAAGAGGCTGCTAGGAATTTCAGCTGGTAAATGGTGTTTTCCCCATTGAAATAAATTTAAAAAAACATTTGTGTCAGGTTTTAGATTTGTCATCATGTTTTTCTTGTGACCTTTGACACAAGCTTCTTTTTCTGGGTGTGTTGGTAAGAGTAGCTGATGACCCTGAGTTCAGAGGAAGGACAGAGACAATTCCGGAAACTGCGTAAGAGATAATGTTTTTTTCTGGATTTTCCACCGTTCTATATTTAGCCAAGTTCAGCCAAATGTGCACTGTTGCTGTGGAGCTATTTAGCTCCTGTCCTAAACAATATCAAATAAAACTCTTTATTTTAGGGATGCACCAATAACGATGCTTGTATCTGCATCAGGCCCGATACTGAGATCATGTACTTGTACTCGAAAACACTCTGATAACACAGACCGATACCTCTTGTGGCGTCATCATCAGAGCTTACTGACTCAGGCAGCTCAGCGATATGAAAATATTTCAAAATTAATGATGGCAACCCACTCATGGCAGACTGCTAACTTTGTCCCACAAAAATATCAAAAGACACAAAAATGAAAATTTATAATACAATAATCTTATGAAACACCTGAAAGTAAAAAAACGTAAAGTGAGCATGGAGAATTTGCCATCAGCAGTAACGTTAGTACTCGGCAACCGACCCTGCAGCAGACCATCGCAAAAACAGAGAAGTCAAGTCACTTTTTAACAATAGAGATTGAGTCCAAGCAGCTTAACAAAATCAAACCAAATAAGATAATATTAAACACAGTCCGTTTAGTTTAACTCATATTTGTAAATTCCTCAACTAAGCAAGCCAGAGGCGATAGCAGCAAGAGAAAAACCGTGGGAAAAATTAGGCTTGGGGGGGGGGGGGGGGGGGGGTGGGGGGGGGGGGGGGGGGGGGGGGGGGTGGGGGGGTGGGGGGGTGGGGGGGGCGGCTGGATAGATCTCCTCGGACCAGACAAACCAGCAGTTTATTCCATATGTTTTCATGGTCTTGTCTGGATGGCCGTCTAGAACACAAAACTATAAAGCTATATAAATAATACCAAAAGCGTACACGTATCAGCCAGTATGAGGAAAAAAATATCAGTACTTGTACTCATTCTTTTAAAAAATGGTATCGGTGCAGCCTTAATTTATTATTACATCAAACTGCAAAGTTCATCTAAATGCCACTGTGTAGGAAGATAAATGTTGAGTGATTCTTGTGATCTTTTTATTTCCCTCCTCCAGACGGATTCTTATAGAAATGATTGCTTTAACATTAGTCTTTCATCATCTGTGGGAAATGAGCACATTCCGCATTGCTGCATTAAACCAAACACTACCATTTATAAAGAAGCAGAGAAACGTAGATATGTTCTTCCAAGCCAAATAACCTAACTGGCTAAACGGCCCTGAAATCCTGCTTGGCTGCTTGATTTGGCCTGGAGTCCTGCTGCATTCGTTTAAGTAGCTACACATGGGAAATGGTCAGAGGCAGAACTACTGCTTTCCTGAGCCTTACGAAGGCACAGATATGACACATTATACATATATACACTGCTCAAAAAAATAAAGGGAACACTTAAACAACACAATGTAACTCCAAGTCAATCACACTCCAAGTCAGGAATAGACAACAGGTGGAAATTATAGGCAATTAGCAAGACACCCCCAATAAAGGAGTGGTTATGCAGGCGGTGACCACAGACCACTTCTCAGTTCCTATGCTTTCTGGCTGATGTTTTGGTCACTTTTGAATGCTGGCGGTGCTTTCACTCTAGTGGTAGCATGAGACGGAGTCTACAACCCACACAAGTGGCTCAGGTAGTGCAGCTCATCCAGGATGGCACATCAATGCGAGCTGTGGCAAGAAGGTTTGCTGTGTCTGTCAGCGTAGTGTCCAGAGCATGGAGGCGCTACCAGGAGACAGGCCAGTACATCAGAAGACGTGGAGGAGGCCGTAGGAGGGCAACAACCCAGCAGCAGGACCGCTACCTCCGCCTTTGTGCAAGGAGGAACAGGAGGAGCACTGCCAGAGCCCTGCAAAATGACCTCCAGCAGGCCACAAATGTGCATGTGTCTGCTCAAACGGTCAGAAACAGACTCCATGAGGGTGGTATGAGGGCCCAACGTCCACAGGTGGGGGTTGTGCTTACAGCCCAACACCGTGCAGGACGTTTGGCATTTGCCAGAGAACACCAGAATTGCCACTGGCGCCCTGTGCTCTTCACAGATGAAAGCAGGTTCACACTGAGCACTGAAGACGCCGTGGAGAACGTTCTGCTGCCTGCAACATCCTCCAGCATGACCGGTTTGGCAGTGGGTCAGTAATGGTGTGGGGTGGCATTTCTTTGGAGGGCCGCACAGCCCTCCATGTGCTTGCCAGAGGTAGCCTGACTGCCATTAGGTACCGAGATGAGATCCTCAGACCCCTTGTGAGACCATATGCCGGTGCGGTTGCCCCTTGCCCCCTTGCCCTCCTAATGCAAGACAATGCTAGACCTCATGTGGCTGGAGTGTGTCAGCAGTTCCTGCAAGACGAAGGCATTGATGCTATGGACTGGCCCGCCCGTTTCCCAGACCTGAATCCAATTGAACACATCTGGGACATCATGTCTCGCTCCAGCCACCAACGCCACGTTGCACCACAGACTGTCCAGGAGTTGGCGGATGCTTTAGTCCAGGTCTGGGAGGAGATCCCTCAGGAGACCATCCGCCACCTCATCAGGAGCATGACCAGGTGTTGTAGGGAGGTCATACAGGCATGTGGAGGCCACACACACTACTGAGCCTCATTTTGACTTGTTTTAAGGACATTACATCAAAGTTGGATCAGCCTGTAGTGTGTTTTTCCACTTCAATTTTGAGTGTGACTCCAAATCCAGACCTCCATGGGTTAATACATTTGATTTTCATTGATCATTTTTGTGTGATTTTGTTGTCAGTTTTAATAAGAATATTTCATTCATTCAGATCTAGGATGTGTTATTTTAGTGTTCCCTTTATTTTTTTGAGCAGTATACTTTTAAATGTACCTCATGCACACCGTATCATTTCTTGTACGATTGGTCTTCCAAGTGTATTCTGTTTGTACGCACTCTGTTTGCCACGTTTTCTCACAATGCACCGAGCTTGGGGGACGTAATCGTTGACAGAAGAGAAAAATGGGAATGCCAAAGGCTTTTTATACGCATGATGTATAGAGGACAATTTGCTAAATTGCACACAGCAGCTCTGTACCTGCGAGCTATGTGCATGAACAAACTGGCCAGGTTCGACTGATCTTTTGTCATTTTTTTGTTTTTCTATTAAATTTATTTGCCTATTATTTCACTGAGGTAAACTTTATGTCATTTTCTCCCCCAGGTGTTGTCGAAAAGCAAGATGATTCTTATTTCTGCTAACATAAACATATGTTTCTATAAACCTCTTTATATACTGTATAAAAATATAAGAATTTTGTTGTGCGACTAGGGTGTTTTCTATACACCTCTTCGCAAAATCCTGCTATAAAAGGATCTGCATTACGTTGTCCTCGGACTAAAGTTATGCCAACGATTTATTTTGGTACGTTCTAAAGCGACCCGGAACAGGGAGGCGTATTTCCTGTTATGTTATAATGTATTATGTAACCGTGTTTTGCCCACTGAGTAGTGCCATGCTCCTGGCTGTGATATTGAGTTGGATCGTAAAGCCCTCCTCCAGTTCTCTTCTGCCCCACAGGGTAGGAGACACAGTTGTCACCTGTCATTTGCACTTTCCCACACTTCCAGACCACTGGCTCACTGCTGTCTGCCAAACTCACACAGACGGTGCTGCCAAAATGCTGCCTGTTGCTGCCAAGTGGGAATGCAGTTTTTAGAAATGACAGAATCCACTTTGGGAGAATTAATCTGTTATGTCAGTGGCATATTTGACACTGGGTTGCCTCAGGCTTGTAACACAGATACACAGGCTGCTGCGCTGTCTACACAAGTGACAGGCAGATGCACTAATGTAGCCTGAGATTTATGTCAAATTTATTTAAAAAAAAAAAACAGAACCCAAGTTCATTCCACTTTCTATACCATCAACACAGAAGAGTAAAGTTCATCTGGACTGTGATCAGGTCATGCATCTCTCGTTCTGCTTTTTCGCCATTCCACTTATGAGTCTTGAATCGTCTTGTAGGCAGAAGTTGCTGTTTCCCAGTGACACTCATTAAGTATCATAAGGTTTATGAAAATCTGGTGTAATGTTTACAGAAGTAAAGCTGTAGGGATCTCCATCTACAGACTGCCTTTGAAACACCGAGGTGGTGATTAGCTGTTGATGATCCTACAGGACAACTGTTCACAGGCTGAGACCCCTGCTGTGTAGTAAACCATTTACAGACTGCCTACAGAGCGTGGCTAACTGAATTAACTCCACTGAATGACTCCGAACAGCTCCACTCAATCAACTCCAACACTGTATATACAGCAGCAACATATACGCCAGCAAGTTTCTGGAATATTTTGACTTTTTTTTTAAACAACAACCTTAACACCAAAAACCTTAAGATAAACCCCCCCCCAAAAAAAACAGTCAATACACAGCCATACTTTAAAATCACAGTTTTATTTAATCTCAGGTAGTTGTTTTAAGTACACTTAAAGATTTTTTCCAGTTTTTCCTAGTAAATTTAGTGTGCATTTCTGTTAAGCTCAATGAATGATGCGATATCTTTCATGAAAAAGTTACTTATAACAAAGCGATAGACAATTACTATTTACATCAAAATACAAAAATATATATCCACAAAAGACGGATAAAATTTACAATAACCAGCACTATACAATTCGAAATAAACATTTCAATAAAAAGCCATTAAATAATCTGCCAGATCAAGTTTTCCAGAGGAAGCACAAAAAAATCCTTCTAGTGTAGATGTTGCTGAAGGACATAGAACCATGTTGTTATAAGTTTCCTCACGGTGTTGGTGGCGACCCTGTGAGCTCTGCTTGCTCTTCCTGGTGGTGTTAAACTTGATACCTCACTCCAGGTCACATGTCTGTAGAGAAGCGAGTAAACAGAGAGCAGAGTTAGTGAAGTTTCTCCGGTCGGTAGTTGTGATGAGAGGTGTAAATAAACCATCACACTATGAGGATTACAGCCTTGTAAACTTTAACCGTCCATCATTCTGTAACTGTGTCTTTAAGTTATGAGTGTTAAAGTCAAATAACAAGTAAAATGTCCAGCTTTCCATGATGCCTCTCCTCTAACTGACATTTATAGTCTTTAATCTGTATATTACATCACAGAAAAGCTCCACTGATCCGGAAATATCCACAGTGATATATTTCTAAGACTTTGCCCTGCTTTTGCACTGACGTCACTTACTTGCTAAAGTTTTATCCAGGTCAGCGATGAAATCTTCCAGCTCCTTTGTGTCCCCGAGTTTTGCTGTAATGAGAATATAACCAAATAAGTTAAAAAAGTTGTATTTATTTATTTATTTCAGAGATGGATGCTTTCAGTAACACAAGTAACTTCTCTAACATGAGACGATAATCACTAAGTCAGTTCAGATAAACAAAAACATCTAAAAAAAAACCCTTTTAAAATCCGAGCACTCACGTTTGGGTGACATGACCGAAGGGCTTGTAGGTGACGGCATAAACACGGGAGAGTTGAGTCTCTCATCGCTGAAGCTGAAGCTGTTTCTGTTGAGAGACTCTGCACCTGTTCCAGAGAGACACAGAGCACAAGGGTAACTAAAAATTATTCCACAATTCCTTCCTGTCAATCACTTTTAAGCATCCCACCCACAGGCAGGATAATTGATAGCCAAAGGCCAGAGTGAGCATGTTCGTGTTTGAGTGACAAACAGCACTCCTAACTCAGTGTTTACAGATCATTATTCCTGCTTCGACTTCACACACAGACATGCCCCTACAGGAAGTGTGTAGTGTGTTCAGTTTGACCCTGTGTGTTAGGCTTCACCGAGTCCTGATCGATGCTGTGATATGAATACTGTGTTTTCCCTCTTACACACACACCACAACAGGCAACAACATTCTACACTGTGTACCGAAGACATGAGAGTGACATAATAAGAGCTTTGATTTTGCCAAAAGTTATTTTTGGCAGTGGGAAAATTTGACTTGGAGTTCTGAGATGTAATCTATGGAAAAGATTATTCAATGCATAATTTAGTAAGGTTTAAACTTTCCATGCATCAGAAGCCCCAACTCCTACACTGCCACCAGAAGCGTAGCTGGGGTTCTGGCGCCAGGAGACAAAGTCAGTTTTTGCACCCCTCCTACCCCCTGGACATGGTGTGAGCCATAAGAGGGTCTGTCATGCTTTCCCTGAAAATGTTGAGTTTTAGAACACAAAACCTGCATTTCATGGCATATTTTTATGGTATAAAGATTATGAAAAAGGTAAAATAAAGCAAACAGTGGTACTTGAAGATAAGATTGGGAAAAACATTTCATTCTGAAATTCATCTGTATTAATGTAACATTAATTTAATGCCCCAGATGCTGTGCCTGGGGACAGATGCCCCCATAGCTACATCACTGGCTACCACCAGTATTCCAGACTGGGAAGCGCTGTCTCTTTCGCTCATTATCCGCAAATCCAGAACTATAATCCGCTGTATAACTGAATGTATTATCTCATTATCAACTAGACTGCTAGAACAAAGTGCGCACTTCAGTCTTCCAGAGAAAGACTGACTTAACAGATAATAACCAGGCTGTCAAAGAAATTGTAAAGAAACACAAAAGCATTTCTTTGATTATAGAATAAGGTTTTGAAGGTATATGAAGCTAATGGCAATGTCCCAGTGACAGGATTTATGTTTCCTATGTGTGTGTGTGTGTGTGTGTATGAAGGAGAGATGAAAGAGAAAGAGAGATGCCACCTAAATAGTTTGTGCAAGAGTGCATCTACACATAATCTATCAATTCTATGCAAGCTTATGGTGAATTTATAACGGTGGTGTATTTTATACTAGTGCTGGATGAGGGAAATGCTCTGGATGACTGTGTGATGTATTTTGATGATGATTAGTAGGACTGGATTGCACTCACTGTCCGAGTCACTGATGCCGCTGTCGCTGACGCTCGCGCTGCTTCGCCTCTTCATGGTCTTTAAATGCTCGTCATATCGGAAATGTCGCTTCTCAAACGGCGATGTGAAATCCTCAATGACCGCGTCGAACTCACACAGCACCGCGTTCAGGTCGTCGTCATCCTCCAGCAAAGCTGAAAAAAGGGACAGAGTCGCATTCTTTATACCACATACCTCAGAACACTTAACACACCTGTAGCGGACCCCAGGTGAGAGAGCTGCACTCTGCACCATGAGGAAGTACATTAACTTACATTTATTCTGAGATTTTATCTTGGGTGACTTCATTCCGATGGGTTATCCCAGCACAACACTCAATTATTCCAAAATTGTGTATCCGAAAAGCTTTTTATCCTTTAGCAAACTGCTCCCTGTCTGTTTTTCTGTCTCTCTCACACATACACACACGCGCGCGCACATACTACAGAACAGCGCGACTTTGCGTTTAAATATTCCTCGACTGCCACGGTGGGCGTGTCGGTGGGCGTGTCGGGGGCGGGGTTAACGTATCCGCTCTCGTGGCTACGCGCCTTCCCAAATTTTTATACCGCATATTTGTTTTTGCAAACACTGCACATTTATTTAATTACCATAAATTCTTTTTTTATACTGTTATTATAGTATAAATAGTATTCCATCCTATCCTGTATAACATTTAACTTTAAAATTAGACTAAAGTTTTGTTTTGTGCGGTATTCACCAAGTATTCATTTATTCTTGAGTTTTTTAGCTCTTGTGTTGTTCCTCTGTTATGTGGTTGTTTTGTGTAATTCTGTGTTGTTTTGTGTAGCACCATGGGGTCCTGAAGAAAACCCTCACTTCACTATGTACTGCATGTGCTTTTGACAATAAAGCTTCTTGAAATGGACTCTTCTCGAAACTTAATTTAAATCTGAAATGTCTTATTTACCTTATAAATATTTTTTAAATCGTAAAATTGTTTAAATGAAACAGATGAGTATTTAAAGAAAACTCATATATTAAGCTGATTCCCTGGTGATATGATAGTCTGCTTGCCGTTGTATTGTCTATCTAATATTATTTGCAATGAATATTTAGTTATGGTTTATAACACACTTGTGTTTGTATACATTTGTGCTTGTGTTGAATTTTCTTGTCATTTTTCCATGTAATCCCTTGACAATGAAGCAGCAAAAAAAATCCCCTATCCTGCTGCTGTAATAGGCAGATGCACGCACACGCACCCTAGTTAACCCCTTACACTCACTATGTAGTGTGCACTACTGAAGGTTACTATGCTTCTTTTAGCTTTTGGGTTTAGTTACACCGACTGGCGTCGTTTCTGTTAAAAGTATGTTTGTAAACAGCCAAAGCACATGACCTTAATGTGAGTTCTATTTATTTTATACCCATCATCGCTGTACTCCAAACACTTCCCAGTGCCATCACCAATTCTTTATTTACCACCTTGACCATTTTCCTCTTTACAACAAATAATTTTTTTTTAATATAAGGTTTTGAAGTTTTTTCTATTTGACTGAATATAAAAATTCACATCACTCTGTAGGACATACATTATGTCTAGTGCATCTAATTTTCGACTCCGGCACGAAATTAACACTGATTTTCTTTATTGTACAGAAATAAACGTTGTAAACCCTTGCTGTACCTTTATACTATACTTTTTATTACAGTGCTGTAACGTTTACTAACACTACACATCTGATCGATTACTTTTTAAAAACATGAGTGAAACACGCTTTTGTTGTACTATTGAGTTTGTAGCGACATCTGCTGGCCCAAATCAACAATTACACTCTATTTTTTTAACAGTGTGACGAATAACGTTTCTTGAAAATATGTAAATTGCATTGTTTTACTAATCAACCCACTGACTGAGAGACAGACACAAGACTGGTTTTTGCTCTTTTATGATATCATTTAGTCTGACAGTCCCAGTAATTTGAGGCTGATAAAAAGGTCTAAAACACAAACAAATACCCGGTATGCTTGTCCAGTGGATAGATCACTTTTACTTTACAAATATCTCAAAACGTTTTTTGATCTCTTTATGGTATAGCAACAACAACTGCCTTTGCTGTTTCAATATGTTGCAAGAAACTGAATGTTGTGTAAGAAAATATTTTTATATTTTAATTGTCTAGGCTTATATTTACTTATAATATGATTTGAGAACATTAATTTATTATAGGTAAAATCCAACTGTTAATAATGTCTTAGTACATGTTTACTCTTCAACTCTGCTTAAAACTCCATCTATTTAAAATGACTGAATTGATTGCGATACATTTATTATTATTGTTTATTTAGTAACGATGTATAAATAAACAATGCATTGCATACATTTCAGACACCTGAATATAAACACTAATAGATTCTATACAGCATCTGTAATATAATCCAAATGATAAAATGGAAACAATAAGTTTGGGTTTCATGTATTTTATTTATTGACCAGGACTTTCATGACTGTATGACAGAATAGTGATTAAAAGAAAACATAGTCTATTCTTTTCTAATAATAAAAGACACACTTAAACTGACACAAGTGAATTTTTCTCACTCCGAATTCAGATTCATGACTTTATTAGTTTTGTTTATATTCATTGCAGATAAAATATGCGGTGACATTAAGATGATTTTTTTATTTTCTATGTTCACATTATCTAGGACATTTTGTGGTGATGATAGTTATTTAAACAAGTTTGCCATGTAGTCACCGTTATGTAAATGTTATGATTGAGGACTAGAATGTAAAACTAAGGCTGCAAAATCACATTACAGACATTTATGTTTAAATCGAACTATTCTGACTTTTAGGTTTGTACTTGTGTTTGTAAGTGTGGTGATCCATTGCGACGATATATCAGTGTATATCAAGTGCTATTACGTTACATGAAAAAACGTGAAAGTAATTTTTATTTTTATACTGTAATGACCAGAGGGTTTTTTTTTGTCCTATTTCGCCCTCTAGTGGAATAATAGAAAGTAGCTTTTGTTCAGTTTAACTCAGGTCCACAACACAGTATTTCTGTGGGATAAAATCAAGCTTTAAAAATACTTTCATGGTATTCTGATATAAATGAAAGCACCAAGCTATATATTGATACTATTATCAAGCTTGTAAATTTGATCATATATCTATTACTGGCTGATGACATTTTCCTTTTGTCACTTTTGTGCAATACTGTAAAAAAAAACACAGCCAGCAGGGTTTCAAACATGCAAGATAATCAGAACAGATTTTTTTTTTTTAAGTACCACCGAATAGAGCAAGCTATTTATGTGAAAAGTGTCCACGATCAGCTGATTCCATTTTAACCCCTGAAAAATTGCTTTAAGACTAAATTCTGTCTCAGATACAACAGAACTGAAATGCTGCGAACAAATAAATATTCAATACTACACGAAATCAAACCACATGAACACAAACACAGCAACATATTTTTTTTACAAACGCATGGAATGCTTATTCCCTAGACCGAACGGGTGATGGAAAACAAAAGATGTTCTTGACCATTGCTATTTGTCATGCGAATAAGGCATTCAAATGTACTTTGAGGGTTTTTAATCATTTTTTGCAATCTTTCTGCAATGGGTTGCTTCCTTTTAATAACTGTACCGATTTATTGGTAGACTTTTCCATTGATAATTGCATATAGTTGATCATTTATGACCCCTGTTCCTTTCTGTTTCTTTAAACGTACCTTAACCGCCTTAATATTTTGAATCAAAAGTTACACAAGCCCACAGTCTCTCAGCAGTAACAGTACTTCTTCTCTTCCTTCTCGCAGGTCAGCGGTGTTGCAACGCTTCCACTTAACTGTTTCAGTCTTAGAGGCTTGTGATTCTTCAGCTTGTGGGCCAGGGTGAGGAAAATGGCATCCACATGCTCCTTCTCAGAGGGATCCTTGGCGGACGTCTCAAAAAGGGGGAAATGATAACTATCAGCTAGCCGCTGAGCCAGTGAGGTAGGAACCTCTCCTCTTCCCAAGTCACATTTGTTCCCTACTAAGATGTGAGGCACGCTCAGCGGGACCGAGTGACGCCTACACTCCTCAATCCACTCGGGCAAACTTTCAAAGGATGCCAGGTTGCTCACGTCATAAACAAAGATTACAGCATGGACGCTGCGGTAGTAATGTTCCACCATACTCTTCCTGAATCGCTCCTGTCCCGCTGTGTCCCATATCTGTAACTAAAAACAAGTGTTCTGTTCGGATCAATCACACCACAATCTCACAGTTAAAAGGTGGCATCAGCCCTGAGGACCCCTAACGATCGAATTATTAGTAGTAACAGTGGCAGCAGTATTGTAATAGTATGTTTGGTGCAGAAGGAGTGTGATAGGGTGCCCGAAACTCGTATTTTTTTTATAGAGCACAAAATTGCTAGCTGAACCCCTGAACACACGCGCCAGTAATCAAACACTTCTTCGGATTATAGCTGACATGGGGTGGAGTTATGGGATGCTGCGATGGGGTCACAGGATGCTGAGGGGTGGGTGTGGGATGCCGATGAAGGGTTGGGGGACGCTGGGCGTGGTTACGGGGCGCTGGGCGTGGTTACTGGACTAATAAATGACTGACAGGTGCCCTGCACAAGCATTAGGTTTCTCAGCTTCATGATAAACGTGTGCTGATGCCCAAATTAATCACTATTTTATTTTATTAAAAAACTGCATTATTTTGAAATGTGTTTTTTTTTCTTACTAGTAGCTATTGCACCTTTACCAGTTACACATTGTATTAAACTTGTTTTAGGCGTGTTAATTACGGCATTGTTGTTGTTAGACTGAATACAAAACAACTGCTATATCACTGCCGGACAGAGTAAAAACGCTGAATAAGGACGTTATAACACAAAACGCGTAGAACCGTTAATATGTTTTTAAAATACCAGATAAAATAGCGATAATTTACTCTTTTACCTTGATATTTTCTCCATCCAGCTCAAGAGTCTTTTCTCTGAAGTCCACTCCGATTGTAGCTTCTGGGTTTTTTAGAAACTTAGCTTCACAGAACCTATAGGTTAAACACGTTTTTCCAACATTCGAGTCACCAATGACAATTATTTTAAATACCCGCGTTTGGAAACTGTCTTGAAACGAATCATTCGCAAGACTGTCCCTGTCCCAGACCGCAGCAGCACCAGGATCAGCATTTTTGTTTTCAGCTGCCATAACAGTACACGAGCTCCCGTGAAGTATCGCGAGAACGAAAAGAGCCGCCTGATCTCTGCCGACCAACCAGGAATTACTAACAGCATCAACATCCACAAACACACACACACACAAAATAAATAAGTTACAAATTTAAAGTTAGAAACTGATTTTATTTAAATATATCATTACTAGACTTTATGTGTCAAAAGCTGAAAGTTTTAATAAAAATAATCTGTTAAATTCCACTGTTCCTATCATCAGTTAATGTTTAAGTCTTGTCTCCTATGTACGGTCATGAATAAACATTGAGATCTCCAATCATACCATTTGCTACCAATTCTTATCAGACAAAGAGCTTGAGCTGCCAGAACATAAATCTTTATCGGTCATTCCAAACACTATAATACTCTACACTAGAGTTTCTGTCATTATCCTTCTCAGTAATTAAGTTTTGTCCTTTTTCCCTTTCTACTACAGGACTCATTCGTGTATGATTAGCCTGTGTTTGTTGTAATGATGATTATAGGCCAAAGTAAGCAGGAGTAGTTTTTGTGTTGCACCGTTTGATAGTTGAGAGCAGTCTAATTCAATGGTATGTCTGCGATACCTATCGATTCTCCTTGCCCTGGGTTTGCTACTGGAATGGGACTATGGTAGATGATCTGATACTGAAAGGACATACAGCAGGACTTATGTGTGCATTTTAAAGAGCCATGATAAAGCCAATGTTTCTCTTTGGCTTGTAGCACAGTTTTCCTCCCTTGTTTTCACTACATAAAGCTGTTTCATTGACTGTCAACTTAACCTCATGCCTAAGTAACAAGGCAAGAGTAATCAGCCACTGGTTCTTACAATGCTATAGCACTCAACCTCCTTAAGCATCATACCAAATAAAGGGTTCATGCCACTTTTTTCAGTAGTCTTTTAGCCAGCACAAGTTTGATCTCTGGCTTGGTGCAGACTAAAAATGTTTGCAAAGTAGGATGATGAAAGCTTTGGGTTTTTTAGATTAAAAATTGGGAGACATGAAGTAGATCTTTTTACTGTAGGGGCCATAACACTGACTGCACACACTTTCCTCTCAAAGTCAGTATAAAAAGAAGATTAATAATCTCTTTTATAAGTTTCACACAACTTTTTTTTAAATTTTACTGGCATTGAGCTAAGCAAAATGCTTTGCAATAAAGGCTTGGGCTTTTCAGGTCCATGTTGTAAAAGTTGTCTGCAAATTTCAAGATGGCTGCACAGTTAGACAGGCCAATCATAGAGCACTCTTATGTCTCCTATCCTGCTACCGCTTTAACACAGTAAAATTCTGTGCGTAAGTTGAATCCTCAACATTTAAATGGCTCAATCTCCTAAGGACCTCCATAGCAGTAATGTCCAGAATATTCAAGAATCTTGCCTTATTATTCAAATTCTCAGCTGTGACAGTGTAATAAGCTTTTAATTCCAGTAAGACACGGCATTTTTTATATTTTAAGTTTACTTACTGGAAACAGAGACCATGTGATGACAGCAGTTAATATTGTAATGAATGTCGATAGTACAAATCTAAATGCTTTCACATTAACCAACGCAATGTCTGTTCATTATCGTTACATGCTGCAGTTAAACTATGAATGTAGTCAATAATAAAGTATATTTACAAGATAATCGGTGCTTATAGCTGAATTACCTTCGCTTGGATACTGATTATTAACTACAGCTCGGAGAAATTGTTCTTCTTACAACTTATTACCTCATTTCAGTGAATCATAGACACGGCCTACAGTTGAAATAAATTAAAACAATTACAAATTCTAAATTGGTGACTAGTTTAATAAGTTATCTTATATTTTGTCTTTACGTCCAGTGCTAAGCACTATATATGAATCCCTTTTTTAAGATGGCAAATTTCTGTAGACACGTTGAATGCAGACTGAACAATATTTAAAAATGTAAAAAAATATAACCTACATGTCACAAGATGTTCAATTAAAGTGATTTTCTTGACATTGTCTCCCTTTTTCATCTGACTTGCAGCACAGGCAGTTGCACTTTCAAGGAAATTAGCCATAAAAAACCCCACTCAAATTTATTTTGAAATAAACATTTATTAAGTTTTTTTAGTTTGGTTAATCTTTCGTTTTAAAAATCAAAATAACACTTTCAAAAGATTTTGGTAGTTTGGTAGTTAGAAGGGGGCTAAAATGACAGACAGCCTCCCCAAAAAGGGTCTAGAACTGCCTTTGTTGGTGGTGTTGGGAATTGAACATGCAATCTTCCGCTCAGCAGTCCAACTACCACTTCCCATTTTCCCATGACCCTAAACAGTAATGATATTAGTTAAAACTGCGATTAAGCTCATTAATTTTTTTAAGGGCCTCCTTGTTTTCTATAGTCTTGTGGACAGTTATGAGAAAGGGGAATGCAGAAGGCAGCTCAACTCTTTGGCTAAGCTTCTGATGACCCCAGTGAAGACAGCGCAACCTCTCAGCCAGGTCTCTCCGGCCAGCACGCTCCAGTCCATCCTGTAGCACTTTGGTCTTATTAGGCTTGTCCCAAGATCTTTCATACCTGGCACAGCATAACCAACACACAAATGCTGAATATTTTAATGAAATACCCAGCTAACAAATAACGTTCCCACTAATTCTGCTAATGTTGTCCAAATGTTCTTAAAATAATGTTCACAGAACAATTGCATAATGTTATTAATGGGTAAAATACGTTATTAATATGCTGAAAGAAAACGTTAGTAGAACAACGTGCCTGCAACGTTCCTATGGCGTTATTTGTACAAGATAAATGTTTTCAAAATATTTCGAGAAAACGGTTATAGAACAACACCATAAAATAATCTCACAACGTTAAGCAAACTAGATATTTTCACCTTTCTGGAATGTTTAAATCTTGTTTCCAAAACCAAAGCAAAAGCATTGTTACTCACCAGGACTCCAACATGCTCCTGGCCTGATCCCTCTTCTCTTTGGATGTGGTATGAAACTGCCTGACTTCAGTTCTTGTAAAACCCAGTTCATATGCAAGCACTGGCCACTCAAATCCCAGTTGTTTCGAGATGTCCTGTATAGACTTCATGTTGATTACAGCATCCTGAGACACAAATTCGCACTTACTTTGTGCCTACATTTCAGTATGAATTTCCCTCTCAAAGAAGTTTTAAAGAAGTTAGTCTGTACACGGCTCACCTCTTGAGCTTTACTTGGCATTTTGTCGACACAGTTCTTTGCTTCCAGATCCCGCTGATCCGTGATTATTCAATAAACAATAAGAAAAACAGCAGCTCTGAGGTTAAAATCAAATGATCTTTACTTTTATTACATGTTTAATTCCAGTCTATTGTGCAAGCAGTTTTAACAATACCAATCAAATACAAAGAACTTATTGATATGATTAATTAAAAAATATGTTAATGCACTTACCTTTTGTTGAGGCACATCAGTCAGTGGTTTTGCACTGGCCTGGAATTACCATGGAGATTGTCCAATACAAATCTGCTCTGTTAGATAGTAAGGTTACATTAATGCTGTGCTCAGCCGGCCATGTCCATTGCTATGCCATGTGGCACTTATTTTTTTTGCACATTATGAACAAGATGGCGAGTCCCTACATACAACCTTAACCCAGATGTGCATAATATATGTATATTATTCAGATTCAAAGTGCTTACCAACAAAAGTAAAAATGTATTACGATGAATAATAATTAGAAGATAAGAAATAAAATTCTGCAGGCATTTATGCTAAACCAAAACTTTTGTAACTTTTCTTCTTCTGTTTCAAAAATCCTAGTCTTTACAGCTTTAATCCAAAAGGTCACCAGACTTTAAATGTCCTGCAGAGTTTAGCTACAATTTTCCGTTACACATCAAGACATTTATTAGCCAGTTTAGGTGTGTTAAGTATGATTGGAGATAAGCTCCTGGACCGATATTAGTGACCTCTGCTTTAGTCAGATCTGCACACATTAAATCACACCTCTTTAAACTGTTAAAACTAGGACCTCAATAGCAATACAATATATTATTTATTAAATGTACTTTTAATAATGCACACACATTTACTTTAAAACATTCTTAGCATTGTAAATGTAAATAAAACCAGGCTGTTTTTCTTATTACATTATAGCATTTGTTATATTAAATTGTTTTTTGGAACAGACTGCCAATTAAGACTGCTCCGTGATATAATTGTAGATTGCACATTTGAACTGTTTGAACTTTTCTATACTTTAAAGTTACTGTATAAAAGAAACTAATTGAAAATCTTTATCATCTGATATCATTTATATATATATATATATATAAATTATTTGATATATTGAGTTATAGCTGAAATAGGTTATAGTACTAAATCACCTACTGAAAGAAAACCAGTAATTATATACCAAACTTTTAAAAATCGCATTTTAACAATATTTCCAAAAGACTATATACCTGACCCACCTCATTTTAGCATTCATAATTAAACACAACCTTAAAAAATCTTAGTATTATTGACACTAACACATAAGACACAGTGCCATCTACAGACAAACTGTAGAATTTCCTCAGACACCCAAATATTTAACGTGCTCAAGTGAAGTCAGTTGAAAAATCTTTATTTCAATGTTAAAATACACTTATTTGCATTTTCTTTCATGTTCTTACCAAGATGTGCAATCCATCAGCGACGCTCTTTCACATGAGCAAATTGTAAACACACAATAATGTATGTTGCATTTGTACTTATGTAACATTTATAAAGCCAATTTGCAAAAGACGAGATCAGTGTGTTACATTATTTGTAATAGTGTTAAAGCCAAACTGTTCTGTGTTTACATTTGTAGTTAAATTCACAGTTTAATGTTATTTAGTATTTTTCGCATTAAAAGTACTTATCAAGGTGCTTCCTTAAAAAGATTTTTGAGTTCAGTAGTACTAGACATGGTTTGTGACATGAAACGTAACTGGTCTATAACAGTTCTTAACTAACAATGAATAGTAAAAGTGCCATTTGGCAGTCAGTAAATTTCGTACAGTATAACTTTAAAACACTTAGTATGAGGCACTATGAGCTAACAATATCTGACTGTAATCAGACTTGGCCTTACTTGTTTTCCGTAAGTATAAAGAATTAAATAACTAACCGTTGGTTTTAATGATGAGGGCGTATCTTACATGTAAACAATCGTTTGCATAATCATCTAATCAAACTTTTTGGTCAATGGGGCATATTGCAATTTTTTGTATGTACACGGCATAAACACATTAGCTGTGCTAACCGTCTTATCACATCAATAGTTACACTTGGATTATTTTCTGTTGCCTGTTAACAACAGCTTTACCCAGCCAGCTGGGCCTAAAACACTGTTGGCTGTATGTAAAGAGCAGTGCATATCCAGCATCAATAACATCCGTCCCTCCAGCTTGCATCACGCAGAGCACTCAGAGCTGCCATACTCTTTGGAGGAGTCAGTAAGCTGATAACAAACAACACGAGCATTTGTGTATTATATAATGTTTAAAAAAACATTTTACATACTGTATTTATCCTTTATAATATTCATTTTCGATTGTAGATTTAAGCCAGACTGATTAAAATGTTGAAACGATGGTTACCTGCGTGCTGGCTGAGCGATTTTGCTGCGTGTGGTCCCACTGGTACCGATAAAGGACGCTGGACGAGGTAGAGCACTGCGACTTGTAGAGGACGGAGCGCTGGCTTTAGCAGGTTTACTAACACTATTGCTGGACAGTGAGTTTAAACTAACAGATGAAGGCATTGTGATAGGACCCTGTATTGTAGGACTGACATAGGCAGTGGCTTTCACTGGTTGTCGTGTTGCCGTTGAGAAGGAGCCTATACTCTGTACCCGCTGCTGCAGCTGACCTGGAGATGGAACTGACATTACAGATTATATAAACTATGCGTTCAAGCATTGTACAGGTCAATGTACAGTATACAGCACTGTAGGTAAGGGGTAATAACTGTACTCCAGGTAACTGAGGTAATACAATCACATTGAAATATTGGATTTGAGTGTAAATATAGATTTTGTGATACCTAAGATAGTTATCAGATGCTTACATAAATTATTTATGGCTTGCATAATATTAACATAAACATTGTTTCAATAGGTCTGCTTGTTTTTTTATTTGTTTCACACTGTGTTTTGTTATATTATGTCTAAATGTTGGCTGTGATACTATTGTGTTGCTATTCATTGCTGGGGTTTGCTTTTGTGTTGGCCTTACTTGCAGACTGAAGCCTGGCAAGGCCGCTTGAGGAATCGAAGCTCTGACTGTTGCGGAGGGACGATGGTGAAGATTGAAACGAAGAGAAAGTTGTGTGACTGGCAGGAGCTGCAATACTTGTCACACTTGGTACGGACAGCATGCTGGGAGCCCGAATCAGATTTGGCATGCTTTTCCGCAACATGTCTAAAAATCCAATGTACAAAACACACGAGTTCAATAATTTTACTAATAAACATCAACACACTAGTCATTCAAGTTAACTAATTCACTTATTAATAATAACTTGAATTATTTTCTTTAGTTTTTTAATCATATCCTACACCTCCACAACCTACACCAGCATGTGCTGATTCACTCCACCCTCACTGGCATAATTAGATAAACATTTGCTGTCTGGGCCAAAGGCTGCCATAAACTCATGCCGCTCATAATCAGTAAAACTGGCCACGTGTTCTTGAACAGCACATCCACTGGCTATATTTAAAAATAAAGGAAAAGCTACATTACTAACTGTATATTTTTGTTTAGTTATTGTACACAGGCTTGTTTGAATAGTTACACTTTATGTTCTGCAGTTATGCATACTGATGGTAGCCTTTGTCTTTCTATGCACTATTTTGTCAGCTTCTGTAAACCCCATTGATTAATACAACATGACTAACCCAGTTATCTTGTAATATTTAGGGTGAACGATTGAGTGGCACTGGTCACTCAATTAGTTTTTAGTAGGTGTTAAACTGCTACTACATTTTCAAACAGTGTTGCTGGGATTTTAGCCATTGATAATAATAAAACACCACAGCTCTTTAAATGCACCGCTCTGATTGGTGTTGTGGTCTGGTTTTTAAAATAATAAATAATTCAATATTCTCATATTAGTGACTCTGTCTCTTCTTCAGTCTTTCTTTCTCTCTATTTCTCTCTCATTTCGGTCTTCGGCCCTCTCTCTCTGTCTCCCTTTCTCGCCGACTCTTTCTTTTTCTCCCTCCGTCAGTTTTTGCTTATTTTTCAGTCTCTCTCTCATTCGCTCTCTTTTCTCTCTCTCTCTCTCTCTGTCTGTCTCTCTTCCTCCGTCTCTCTTTCTCTCTCTATCGCTCTCTCTCTCTCTGTCTCGCATACACACAATTTAAATATTACAATGTCAGCATTACCACTGCGCAGAAACAGATACACAACCCAAGTAATAATTGGTCACTGGTGGTTTATGATTAATGTTCTCCACAGTGTTCTATAGAGTTGGTAGAAGGGGGTGGAGGTGCTGGTATTTCCAGCATCATAACAGATGGGCTACAGTCTGTAGTTGTATACAGTATTAAAATAGCCTCTATTGTCATATCATTGTCATTAGCAGTGCACCTAAGTTGTGTATCTGGTTGAATAAACAGTCTATGTAAGATAGAAAAGAAGCAGTGTAAAACACGTAAAATATTTGTGTGTTTTTTTCTTTTTGTGTGTGTATATATTTACATTTATTTTATATGTAAATTTATATTTATCAATGTGCGAATGTTATGTAATGTCAATGTTGTGAATTTTTTTTTTTTTTTACCACTGCTGGTGCGGTAACCCTGTGTGTCAGTGCTTGTGTAGCTGGCTGTGCTGGGACAAGGGCTGCTGAGGTACTGTGTGCTGGAAGAGCTGCAGCGGCGTGGCTCTCTGAGACTTGACAGGTTGTGGGAGTGGGAAACACTCCGCTGCATGGACCCCGTACGAAAAAGTCGTGGCTGGGGGGGTGGCAGATCATCAAAATCCTCTTCATCTTCCTCCATTCTCAAATCAGTCCTCTCTGGGTGACGCAATCCTGAGTGCACAGAGAAGCTGGAGCTCCGGCGGGCACCTGTGGCCGAGGTAGTGGCGTACTCCTGACGCAGACCTGGATATACAAACAGAAAAACACATACTAGTTTAACCTCATACACTGTATGTCTTGTTCTGTCAGTCTACTTAATTGAAATGTACATACTCTCCTCCTGTAGCCGGGCCATGACCTGGACATCAGTCATGTCTTGAAGTTTGTAGTCCATAGAGACTGAATCATCATCTAGGTCTGAGATGCTAAACTCATTGTTCATGGAAGACTGTGGACTGACGGCAGCATGTGGACGACTGTAATCTAATGAGAAGATAGCATTAGGTTTGAGAGCAAACAAGATATTTACTAAACTGTTAACACTTACTTAAGGATGATGATGACTGGGTTGTGTGACACCTTTTTAACAACTGACATAAACGTTCCAAAAAGCTTATTACAACTGCTACTTTTGACCGCTGTATGGAATGCTTTTGTCAGTATTATGACAAATGTAAAGACTGCCATTGAAGCTCAGTGGACTTTTAGTAAGTCAAAGTATTATAATTATGTTATTTTTTGAAACTTGGTGGAACTGGTAGTGGAGTGGTTAAGGAGTTGTACTGCTAATTAGAAGATCAGGGTTTAATTCCCAGCACCGCCTCGTTACCACTGCTGGGCACCTGAGCAAGGTCGTTAACCCCTAATTGCTCAGTGGTTTAAATAAGATAAATATAAGTCACTCTGTATAAGGACGTCTGCCAAATGCTATAAATGTAAATGTAAAAAATTAAACAATCATAAAGGGTTCTATTAATAATTTTTATATTAGATGAAATTTTAAGAAATATAATCGCAAAAAATGCTATATAATTAATACTAAAACGGTGCTCACACAAACCGATAGACAAAGCGATGGAGAATCGTAACTCATTATGTGTCATGGTATTGTAAAAACCTAAAAAATGCTACTGTACCATACTGAAAAAAAAGAAAATACTTGAAACTAGACCAAAGAATAAAAAGGCACTGGAGAAAGAAGATTTATTATTTTTTAGATGGAAAATAAGACCGCTGTTATGCACACATATCGTCACTGCTTCTCAGAACATTTTAAAATAATAATGTATCTTACAAACAATTATCTGAATTTAAACTCTGCTTCTCACTCGTTGCTTACGTTAGATTTTGTTTGGATTTTTTGCAGTATAACAAAAACTCAGACTGGGTACCTCAGACTTTGATATGATAAAAGTACACTGAGCTACAAAGGCAGCTGCCATTTTTCTTAGATCCAACTCAGCGTCATAACACACAATTGTGAATAAAAATGACAACTTGATCTTAAAATTTACATAGTTATATGGACCAAACATCTATTGTTTTATTATGTGGTAGCGGGACATGTCTAGTATGTGAAAAACAGCAGCAATTGTAAGCAATTGAAGAGGTTTGTCTGCAAACTTATTCTGAATGGGACATGGAATCATAATGAGATTTAAACTAAAACCCTAAAAAACTAAAATGAAAACCTTTAAACTAGCGGAAGGATAAGTACTAAGTGGCCAACATAAAATAACAAAATAGGACAGAGAACGTGAGAGAAAGAGAAATACCTGCCAAAAGGTTTAGCTTAAAAAAATGACATCAGCTATAATATGTCTGAACTAATATACTGTAAGTCTGATCAGTTAATAAGAAATGAAATTATAACAGAAACAGATTAAAAGTGAATGATTTGTGTAATTAACATATAATTCTCATCATGGTAATGTACTTATCAGAATAAATCTACATGAAGGTGTTTGTACGTTTTATGTCAGTTGTTCATATAAAGAAAATATGTTGTTTTATAAGCACAAGAACTCACTACTGTATAAGGTACTTTAACATGACTCTTATACCGGCTATGACATCATCTTTTACCAAATTAGCACGTACACGAATGAAAGATGGATGAGGATGATAAGGCTTACTGTGAGTAGCCGCGTGATAGAGGAATGAGGGCGATCTCTCGGCCAGGCCACCACAACTCCTCCCAGTGAGAGGTGACTGGAGAGAGCAGTGGCTGGATTGAGGAGATGGAACTAGATCAACAGACACATGAGACATGATTCATTGTGATGGCTTTAGAAGATTTCAACCCAGTTGATGATAATGTGATAAAATGGTGATCATGCTTGGTTACAGTATTATTATTTGAGGTCTATATTTATGTACGGGAGAAGAGTGTAGAACAGAAGATGCCTGTCTACAGGGAACATATGCTGATTGGGCTCCTTTAGGAAAGGATGCCACCAGGGCCAATCAATAAGTCTCACATTTCCTCAAGCCAGGGAAAAATATGCTGAGTAGTACAGAACAACATATGATATCTTTTTTTCTAGATCTTAAATCAATAAGCACTTTAATATTTTAAGGTATATTAATGTTTACCATCTGTATAACAGCCTTACAAAAATGTCCCTATAATTTAACAATAGCATGCATTACCGGGTAAATAAATCCACCGTCAACACATGAAAAGGTAAATAAATAAAAGCATACAAAATATTACTTCTATTACTTTTTGAGTTTGTTAGCCAATCGGAAGTGATGCCATTACCTGTTTGTTCAGTTAGTGCAGGTTTAGTAAAAGATTTAACTGAGGTGTTTAAAAGGGAGAGTCCGTCTACAGGTCTGTATGATAAGGATGATGCACTGCCAGACAGAGCTCCTCTCCATCGTTTGGCTAAGAAAAGAATGGATGTTTAGTTAGTTAGTTCAGTTTGTTAAAAATAATTTTATATGTGTGAAGGTGAGAAATGAGATCTGTAAGCTCGCTGAGTCCTGGTGTTTAGTGAACCAAGCTGTGGTTAGGGTCTGGTTAGGATGCAGGTCTGCTTTAATAATTGAAAGGAGTGAGTGTAACTTGCTTGTCTCCTTGAATTTCTGCTTATTACTTATGTGGAAAGAAAGGGGAAGTGGTAGCGCAGTGGTTAAGGTGTTGGACTGCTAGCTGGAGGATCTGGGTTTGATTCCCAACATGACCAATTTGCCACCTCAAGGTCCTTAACACCTAATTGCTTAGCTGTATGAAAAAAAAAATATTGTGAGTTTCCCTGGATAAGGGTGTCTACCAAATGCTGTAAAGGTAAAAAAAATGAAAACAGGTAATAGCCAGCATTTTACATGCGAAAATCAGATTCTATTTCACTGATAAGTAAACACAGCACTGCGCTGTTGATGTAACACAAAACGAATCAGCCTTACCACAGTCGGCATGAAAACAAGCATTCACAATCACCCACAAGAACAAAGCATTTTTTAGAGTGGCCTAACAAAGCTGTATTTATAACCTTCCAGCACACAGCCAACCTTTGCTCAATCTGGCCTTTCAACAGCTACAAGTTTTCAAAACGGAACAACAGACTCCTCTGTACACACATCCCATATTTATACATGCACACATCCAAACACGACCATCGTAATGCTGTGCCTGTTCAGCCTGAGTGTGGAAACCAAACTAGCACACTGTTTTCCTCTAGTTTAGCTGAAAGGGTTAATTTAGTCATAGTTTCTATGGTAACCGTCCTTTCCACCATGACTGCAAAACACTGCCGAATCTTACAAGATAAAAGAGGGTTATGAAGCTTAGAGTTTAGAGCTTCTCTGTTTCTCGCATAAAGTAATAGAGTAACATGTACCGGGATAAATATTATTATTGTTGCTGATATTATATACAATGTTTTACAATGCTACACATGCAAACAGGCTAATGTAAACGCTGTAAAACTACTTAAAGTTACATGTTGCTGTAAAATGACTGAAAATATTATAATGCATCATGGAATATACAAATCGTAAATATATTACAACACTATTTCCTACACTGGTCTTTTTCAGCACAGACACCCAGTTATATTATTCATAACCTAATTTAACCACACTAAGTATCCAAGCTTATTACAACTGATTCTAATTGTACTTTTCTCTCACTAGTCATGCTTTAATTAAAACTAACGTCCTGCTTATATTACAGTGATATTCAATGCTGATATATATCATAGTGCAGGCTGATGATGCTGATGATAATAACTCGCTAAGGTACCAATAACCAACCAGAGGTGAATGTAGTTGTTTCACAGGAAGTACATTTCACAACACTTTTTTAAAAACTGCCAAAACAAATTTAATTTAATTTTAATTTCATTAAACAAACATTAGCCTCGGTTTAAATTTTGCATGCCGCTGTTTACACAGATCGGCTTTTCTTTTCCTGTAAATGGAATATTTGTGGTGTAAAATCAAGGTTACTGTACCCTGGTCTAGTCGGTAGCATAAGGAGCGCTTAGCTGACTCCACCTCAGGCCCGGGTTTATCAAATACATGCCTACACCACTGCAGAGGGCTGATGGGTGACCGTGGAAACAGCTTTGCTTTTGGAGATGCATACAACCTGAGGATATAAGCCACAATTTAAAAATGATATCATGTCACAATGTAATCTTATCACTTGGTGTATGATACAGGATGAAGCTTGATAAAACCATTTATATGAGGTTTTATTATGAGAAAAATGTGCATTATGGGCATAACATCATATGATGACAGTCGGAACGATGCATGGATACACCTGGGGTCATGAATACAACTGAGATATCTAAACATCACAGTAAAACTTATGTATGCAAACAATCTGTAAGTCAATTCATTACACTCGTTTCTCCAGTAGACACACTGAGTCTGGGTTTCATGGTGCGACAACAAAAGACATCTACAAAAACACTGAAGCTATTGCTGCAACAGGACCTGCACATTTCTCTTTTATCCAGGATACAACTGTAAATCTCGCAGTATTGATCGCAGAGGGTTTTCTCTCTCTTTATAGAAGTGTAGATGGAAAAATTGGATTGGAGACAATGTGAAATTAAGATGGCATGGACTGGGTTGCATTTCAAATGCCAACAAATAATGCAGACGAGTGAAATCAGGTGAGAAATGAAGCAGTGTTGCAGTACCAGCTCTCCTCAGACTCTCGGTCGATGTTTAAAAGAGAATAAAGATCTAATATTTCCAGCTCGTCCAGCAGTAGAGTCTCAACCTCGCTGGGAGACTGAGCATAAAAACAGGCGTACTGTTCATCTCTATTGTGCGCTTCCAGTTGCGGGGGATGAGCTGCAAGGCAGTGATTCCCTGAATAAACATGACCACTGGTTGGGTTCTGGCTCGGGAATAAATGGCCGCTGTGGGTGTAGTTATTCGCTGCTCTTGTCCTAAGCTGCTCGTTTTGTCGCTCCAATTTGCGCACGAGCTCCTGCAGCTTTTTCACCTCGAGCTCCGCGTCCATAACAGTGCTGTTCCCGTTAACGTCCGCCATCGCGTGCAGCTTCATCACGGCCGCCTCCATTGAAAAAATAAAATAAAATAAAAGAGAGGGGGGAAAACGTTAAAGAGATGACGATGTCTCAGTCAGTGTAACACAGCTTGCAGCAATTGCATGGGGTAGAGCCGCTCAGCTCGCGCCGACATGCTGCTTTCTTCAGCTGCTGATGTGCTGCACGGGGGCCCCCCTTTCTTCTTTCTCTCCACACTAAAGCCTCTCTCTCTCTCTCTCTCACACACACACACACACACACACACACACACACTTTTTTTATTCTTTACAATCAGTCAATAGTATTATGATGAGTATTATACTATCATAGTACATAGTATGGAATTGAAAAAAAAAAGAAATATCAGTGTTAATATCTCTTTCTTTGAAATGTATGCCATTTGTTCTTGGAATTGTCTGAGCTGATCAGAACAATAGGTGATGAAATATTGCTGTTTAATTTGTAACTGTTTTCACAGCTAATGCTTTAGCATTTCATTTAACCCTTTCCTCGCTGATGTATTAATATCAAAAATAATTCCAGAACATGAATCTTGAGTGTTTCATCTTTTAAATAATGCATAGATTATGATTGTTGGTTGAATAATTGTTATTAAACATTAATTCCTTCATTAATCGTCTATACCCGCTTATTCTCCAATTCAGGGTCACAGGGATCTGCAGTTTTCCCCAGCCATCTCTGAAAGGGCGAAAGGCATGAGGGGTACACCCTGTACAGGTCGCCAGTCCCTCAGAGGGACACACACACACTCACACTCACTCCTATGAGCAATTTAGAATCACCAATTAACCTAGCATACATGTTTTTGGACTGTGGGAGAAAACCAGAAGGTAATGACATGTACAGAGATGCCCACTCTCCCTCATCCCAACTTTTCTACATTATTTCACTCCTCTTTTCCTTTCTTTCTTTCTTTCTTTCTTACTTACTTTCCTTACATCTGTCCCTGGCTTACTCTTTCTTTTCATCCTTCCTTCTTTCCTTCCTCAATCAGAGAAGGAAGCAGACCTGGAGACAAGTTAACCAGCAACAGCTGCAACAGCTTCCCCAAAGGAAGCTGGAAGTAGGGGTGCAGGAAGTAGGGGTGCTGCAACATTGCTAACCACTAAGCCACCGTACTTCCCAGTACAGGAGTTTGGTAAAATCGTTAAATGTGTTTATTGTTTTTGTTTGTTTATTTGTAAATTGTATGCCATGTAAGCAGAACTGGCTATATTCATGGTGAGAAAGACATTTTAATATAATAATAATTGAGTTTATTACCAATAATGGCAATGGCAGACTTTTACTGCTTATCAAGAAAGCATGCAAGAGAAGAGGAAAGACTGGACGTGGCCAGGAGCTGAAGTAGCCAGAGGAACAGATGCTCCAGCTAGGAAAGAAATCGTAGGCTCTCAACAGGTAAGTGCAAAGGAAGTGAGGAATGTGTAACAATATTTGAGACTAGACAGTGATTGAGTAGAAAGTATGCAGTTAAATAGTGGAGTGTAAGTGAGTGAGGAATGAGCTGCAGGTGTAACTAATTGGTATTCAGAGGATTCAGTAAGTTAAATAGTTAAGAAAACTTGTGAGTTGGTGAGCTGGTTTTTGAAGAAGCTTGGTATAACAATGACAGACACTTTACACTGACCAAAAATATATTTTATTTCAGGGTCAAACCAACATAGGGTAATATCATTTTGAATATTTTATAAGAAAATAAAAATAGAATCCCAGAAAAAAAATGATCCTAACAATTTACTGATACATATAATATATTACAATATAGTGTCTGATAACAGAATACATCATTTGTTAATTATTAAGACATTTTGTAATGAGATACTATGAGAAGAAAATGTTATAGATGAGAAGAAAATAAAGTAATAAATCCCCTTACATGTATTTTAACAGCATTACAACCCAAACTGTCCTTTTTCCTTTTTTGTATATTAGATGATTAATAGTTTTTAATGAAACCCCTGAATGAATACATTTGATATGCATACAGAACTGTATTTTATTCCTTCACCTTATGAAACTATTCTAACCTTACACAACATCAACATTACTCTCTTGCATGCTTGTGTGCTTCAGGGATCTATGCGGTCCATGCAGTAGTGTTCTCCTTAGCGATGCCATTTATCTGTAAAACCCAAAAATATGTTTTGCTTTTAAATACTAAACTTAGATTTTCAGCGTAGTCATTTGAGCAGCACTTTCTCTTACCCTTCATGGTATAAAAGCAGGTCTCACAGTACACATTGCGGCGATACACCCACATGTTGTCCCCTGCTTTCAGGTGTCCTAGATTTTTTTTACACACATCACACTGAAATAGAAACAGAGAGAGTGTGCTAAGTCCTATTGGCCATATAAAATGCTAGTTTATACACAATATTTGCCTCACATTTGACTGCTATTGAAGTTATTTAAAAGGTTATTTACACTGTTATATAAAATAAAGCTGTACCATGGCACACTGAAATTTTCTGATTTAAAAGAAGACATAGAAGACATTTCTGCCATAAGAAGCTTTAGAACAAAAGATTTTGTGAATATATTTGTTTTATTGAACATAATTTAAATGTATTGGGAAAAAGTTTAATTAAAATAAATTAATTCATTAAAATGTGTACTTATAGAAATACAGTTCTTATCTAAAATACAAATTTTATTAAACTCTCTTTCCACTGTTATTTGGGTCGACCTACTATCTAACAGCCTAACTAATATAACTACTAAGTTACTGTTTTAAATTTTTATTTCAATGGGTTTTTAAAAGTATGTCTGTCCTAAATGATTCTACAAACAACCAACAGTCTTTTTTTAATAAAAAAAACCCCTCTGCTAATATATATGTATATAAAAAAAAACCATTTACCCTGAAACAACTGGCATGGCACCTTATATTCGCATCTTCGAGAAGCATCTTGGTTTCATAGAGAATTGGTTTTTGGCAGTATGTGCACATATCCTTCTCGACATACGATTTCCTACAACCAGAGTTTGGTATATGTAAATATTCTGTCGCAGAAAAAAATGTAAACATATAAAATCCAGATGAATTACCTTTCAGGTGTTGCGTAAAGCGTATCCGAACTTGACCTAGTTGATTTGTAGGTGTCAAAGGAAATTTCCGGTCTGTGTAAAAGATTAGTTCAAACACAAATTCGACATCGCAAAAATAGTGTCATTAATTAAATGTATTTATTGCGCTTGATTGTACATGCTGTCATAGTCAGTTGCTTCAGTAAAAATAAAACATTAAACATTTAGTAAAATATAACGTACCTGTCAGAGGACACAGTCCTCACGTATCTGGTGGACACATTTTCAGAAATGTAATCTTCAGGCCTGTAAAAAGAGTAGGAATGAAATAATGCCATCGTAAAATATCTGTGGGTCTTAAATGATCATGCAGATACAAGAGTCTTAATGCAAATGCTAACCTGCTCTCTGTGTAAGACCTTCTAGTATATGTTGTAGAACTGGTATCACCACTATTCCTGTTAACAAAACCGATTGAAATAGTTCAAAGGTAGCATAGATTGTGTACAAAGAAAAATACCATTCATGAGCCACACCTAACATTCCATACCTGATGTCAGACCCATAAACTTCTTTGATGGAGGTAGGAATAAGAGTGTCAAACAACTGGTCATCAGTACTGTAAAAAAATCAATAAATCAATAATTTTTTTTCTATCTGCACTATGTGAGTGATTATTTGAGTATGCTTGATAATTGACTTGCTACTTAAAGGGTGAGAAAATCACCTGGATTTGGAGCTGTAGGAGTAGGAAGTTGTCTTAGAAGTTGGAGTAGTACTTGTATAGGTTATACTAAAATAGATTTTAAAAATAGTGTTTATTGAAAAATCAGGGTTATAAAATAATCCAGTTAGAAATATCTGTATAAAAGTCATTTACTCTGAAATGATCCTGCTTGGTGAGGTTGCTGGTGCTGATTTCACTGATTGTCTGTCCTCCCTAAACATAAGAGGACGGTTTATAAAGAGTTATAAGCATTGATAAATTCAAGTGAACCAGAATTATTCACTACTTACCTAACTATGGTGTCCTGAAAGTTAGTCACAGTGACTGTCTCTGTTTTAGAAGTCTTGATGGGTGAGCTTGGGATTGTGACTGTTTTGATTGTTGTTTTGCCGTCTCTGAGAAACAAAAGCTAAAACTTTAGATGGACTTGAAAATAAAACAGATTAAAGCCTAATAATTAATACAAAACTTTTTTACTTACTGCAAGTTGTTATTCCCATAAGTAGTCACGGAGTAACTTTCTGTCTTGGTAGTTTTGGTGGGTGAGCTTGGTGGCAATGATTTGACAGTTTTAATGTCTTCACTGGAAATGAAAAGAGAGATATGTAAAGTTGGGTGTATTAAAAAAAGGAAAAAACAAAATAAAAGCATGGAACCGAACATGCAACATATACATATATATATTCAACAAGGAAGACAAAACTCAAATAAGTGACAGAATCTTATCGTTATCTTATCTTATCATAATATTCTTTCAGTACAGTTGTCAACTTTTCAGACACGCAAGACCGAATACCACAGCGCTAAAGACAGGATAGGCGCAATAGCACCGATCTCAGACTGTGAGTGTGGTGAAATAAAGTGTCACTAACAGCAGATACCTAGTAGTCTTGGAGTCTGTGAAGATTTTTTCACTGAATGTTTTTGTTTTGACTGGTGGCTTCACCATAGATGTCCTGAAAAGATGTGTAAAGACACATTGCAGTTTCAAAAACTGAACATAGGGCAAAGTTGTATGTGCGGTCTATCAATGAATCTAAGCTCTACCTGCTTGTGGTCACAGTTGTCTTTGTTCCATCTTTATACGATGTAGAAGTTGTAGAAGAGCTGAAAGTCAGAAATTTGGTGTATGATAAGATATTCTAACAGATTACTATTTAAAATATAAGTATAAAGAAAGAACAATATGTTACCGTTTGATATTTATTAATGAATAGATAGAATTTGAAATCCTATGAATGATACCTGCTTGAATCCAGCTGATCCTGACCCGAAGAGTATCTGTAAAATTATAATAAATAATTCCATAAAATAAACAAAAAAATAGATGTAAAAATTCTTTTTTTGCCTCTTTTCATAAATCATTTATTTTTTTCTTATTGTCTTGTTGATTGTATAACCTTTTAGTCAGGGACTGGATTGTTCTTGATGGACCAGAGGAAGTGCTTGTAGAGGAGCTGGTGATGGTGGTGGTCTTTTTTTCTGTAGGACTAAAGAAGAAAAAGTGTTTTAAATACACTTAATTAATAATTACAAAACTTGTGTGTTTAAATGTGTGATGAATAAATGTGAATATGATGTACATTTTCTGTATACCTGGTAAGATTTTCATTGGATTTGTACCGGCCGAGGACACTCCTCCCATAGTTTAAATTTTCACTGTAAAGAGACAATAAGGGTTAATGCTTCTTTAAAGATACCAAAAATGATTAATTATACACTTGGTATTACCGTTATGATAAAATAAAAGGTATAAAACTATAATGGAACTTTTAGGCTAATCTTTTTCTTCTTTGTTGTTTATTTGTCTACACATGTATTGTCTCAGTGGTGGTAGATAAGGGGTTGGACTGCTAATTAAAAGATCGGGATTCGATTCTCAGCACCACCATATCGCCAGTCCACAAGCAAGTCCCTTAACCTCTAATTGCTTAATTGTATAACAGAGTTAAATGTAAGTCGTTATAGATAACGGTGGCTGCCAAATGCTCTAAATAGGTGGTTGTAGGGCAGAGGTTAAGGCGTTAGACTGCTAACCAGAAGATTGTGGTTTCCATTCCCAGCAAGTTACCACAGCTGGGCCTCTAACTAAGTATCTTAATGAGGCACCCAATTGCTTAGTTGTATAAAAGAGATAAAGAATGTAAGTTGATCTAGATAAGGGTGTCTGCTAAATGCCAACTCACTCTATCTCTTTATCATCATTCACTTCTCTCTTGATCCAGCTGTTGTCCTGCAGCAGGGCGGACTTCCTTTTGCTTTCGTCTACCACACTATACCTGCTCATGTCTGCAGCTGAAAAATCATTATACATTTATTTATGCATATCTGTTTATAAAAAAGCATTGCATGTTACATAATGAGTAGTTTGAGGAAAAACATGTTACTGAATGGATTATTAATAGTGTTGACACCTGCGTGAAATGACAAAATATTCACTTTTTAATTTGCTCCTCCTGATCTTCAAACAAGCTCAAAAATATCTAATACACAACTGGTTTCCCTAGTGAACACAATGAGTATTGACACTGAGCAAAATACCAGTACAATATTTCTCTAACTTAATTAAAGACACATGGTCTTACCTGTCTATGGTGAAGATATTATTCTCTGCTGAAAAAAGTACAAATTCAAAATTTTTATAATTTTATTAACAATTCAATTTGCAAGATAGGACGCTGCAATTTTTGTCGATGTTACCACACCTTACTGAAAAGGTTTGTGCCGATGATCAGCTCAGATTCCATAGAACAATAAAAAATAAAAGTTATAATACTTGTTTCACCTTTTGTGACTCCTTTTTTTAATCTGGCACATGATTTTCAGGATTAAAAACTTGTCTGTCTTGATCTTCATCAGACACACCCTACACAAACATGCCCCTGATAGCTGAAGCAAAGCAGTGTTTTCTGCTGTTTAATCATAACACACACGTACAGTGCATGAGCCTCACATTAGCGGACACAAAACATTGCAACAAGACACAACAGCAACGTCTTAAAGTCTCGAAAATCTAGACGTAATTCCCAAGTGTTAATCAAATACTTGTGTTCGTGCTACCAGTTTATTTGTTTATTAAACAATTTGTATCTTTTAAACCGCGCTATTACTACTCATATTACTTCTATACCAAAACCGCAATTATTGAATCTATCAGAAAATTTAAAAATGCAAAAACTAAATGAATATTTTCCCTTTTTCGGCATTTAACAGATGTCCTTGTACAGAGTGACTTACATTTATCTCATTTATAAAACTAAGCAGTTAAGGGCCTTGCTCAGGGGCCCAGTAGTGGTAGCTAAGTGGTGCTGGGAATCAAACCCACAGTCTTCCAATCAGAAGTCCAACACCTTAACCACTAAGCTACCACCTCTGACCATACTGATCCGGTGGGCCTGCGAACATGACTTCTGTGCTACATGTCCTTCACTTTTTACCTTTATTTCTCTAATAAAAGCAAGAGAAGATTTCCATAAAATAGTTATTCAGCTAAATCTACAGAAAGAACCGTTATTCACTCCAGTATGGAATTAAGAATGTTAGCATTACTAAAGAACGTGAATTGACATTTTATTGTAGTAATTTGTATTCCAATTAACAATTAACAGTTAGTAACACAACCATTCAGTAAATCCACAGTACTTTTTATTCAAAACCTTTTAAAAATAATTTAAGAAACATTAATAAAAGTTTTGAAAAAATTATTCAATTGTCATATTTTTACAAAAAGCAGCAGATTTGCTAGGAATTGATAAGCGTCTACTTACCTTAGCGTGTCAGTCTCTTAAGACTGGAGTGGGAATAAAGTTTTCTGAGCGTGCTTGGAACACCTGGGCAGGACAGCTGAAGGTGTGGCTTTACACTGTACACAACCAGTCCTTCAACCCAAATGTTCAGCCATGCCCTTATTGCTCAACCTATGATTAGTACAGTGTTTGTGTGTTACAGGTGGCTCAGTAAAAGTAATGTCAGTAAAACATCAACATCAGAACAATGTTGAGCGGTTTCATTTTTAAGACGTGAAGTGAAGAGGTGGTATATCCTACTATCCTGTATATATATATATATATATATATATATATATATATATATATATATATATATATACAACTCTATTTTCACCCATTAACTTAACTCAAAACACCACCTTATAGTGATGTTGCTGCTTATCTCGTCACACCGCAGTAGACTTTGCTCAGTAAGATAAATATCTCTGTAATTATATCTAAAAGAATATTGTAATCTTTACTCTACACAGACATCCTGTAAACAATGTTAGTAAAGATCATTTATGTTAATAAATATGTAAAATTGTAATGAAAAATTCAGACTTTTAATTATTAGAGCCAGATTCCAGTCAGTAAAATATCTCTTGTTGGGTGTGACAGTGCATTTCATTTCTACACCCATGTAGACATTTGTATTGTGTATTGGTTTTACTGGCATCAAGAATATATCTGAAATATTTCTGTACCTCATCTTACCTTTGTTTTGGAACAGGAATGTTCAGTTTCAACAAAGGGCTGGCTGCATTTTTTAGCCATAGATGAAATAAGGTGTGTTTTCTTGATAAATGAAAACCCGCAGCTACACCAACCCTTGTAAGATTGTGCTTTGAAATGTATGTATGTATGTATATATTTATCCATGTGATGCTTATCTTAAAGATGGCTACCTGTTTTAAACATTGTTTCCTTTGCTAAGTTGTAAGGAATGTGGACTTTGGTTTAAAATGGCTTTAATATATGGCACAGACTGTAATTAATATAAAAAAACTAACTTGTATTGGAGTTGACTAAATCATTCTTGCCTTTTTGCAGCTGGCACAGTTTTATAAAAAAGAATAAACGTTTGACCAGCAGATGCCAGTGTTTCTTCGTTTTTACATTTTACCCTAATGGCTCAGGTTATTAAATAACTGACAGTGTGGTGGGTGAGGCTTTCACTGATGAAACACGTATTTTTGCCTCTACGGAATCCAAGAGGATAAGAACGTTTCTCATCCTTGCATTAATGCAAATGCCACACTAAACTGTTTTATTTTATGTTTTGTCCTTTCCATATGCTTTGCTTATCCTATCCAACCAACACAATATATTTTTCTCAGGTATATAAAAATACTATTATCTCCTCTTTCTTCCCTTGTGCCCAAAGTAGTGCAGTAGATGTCTCTATGCACATTTCTAAATTTCCTATTGTCATGTAGTTGCCATGAGCATGTTCAGGGTTGGAGTTAATACACAATTCACCTGTCACAGGGCTGGCCCACTTCTAAGAGGAAAATTGAGAGGGGAAAAATGCATTACCACATTACCACATTGTTTAAAAAATATTTTTATAACAATGAAAATTCTCTGTGGACTTTTGTTACCAAGACCTAAAGCTGGGCATAAAGAAATGAAATAATTACATTAGGTGGAATCAATCATTTGAGTAAAGCCTATTCATCCATCCATCCATCCATCCATTGTCTATACCAGCTCATTCCTAATCAGACTCACAGGGATCTGCTGAAGTTTAGCCCAGTTGTCTTTAGATAAAAACCCTAGACAGACCGTCAATCCATCACAGCGCCACATACAGACAAACAACCACACACATAACACGTTTTTGGTGCTAGGTCGAACCTGGGCCCTTCTTGCTTTGCGGCAACAATGCTTACCACTAAGTTACCACCAAGTGGCCCTATCGCAAATCAGCAAATCGTAAATCATCATGCACCAGCATTATGACAGTTATCTTCAATGTAAAATATTAGTCAACCCAAGGTCGTTGCTAGTGGGGTGAATAGTGGTGACAATTATAGGGGCTCCCACTGTCCAGGGGGCTCACAAAATCCAGTAAATTACATAGACAATGGAGGCCCAAATCAATATTTTAGGGGGCCCTGAATTCTCTATCTATGGCCCTGAAAACCTGTACAGGTCTGTACAGGTCACCTGGTATAACGGTAATTGTTATGGTTATGGCCTTTTCTTGCCATAACCATAACAATTACCGTTATACCAGGCGACCTGTACAGTTTAATCATTGGATAATGTTATTTAACAAAATACATCAAAATGTCCAACGCAGTCCGGAGTGATGTCATGTGATGTGATGTGATGTGATGTGATGTTGTGTTGTGTAGTGTAGTGTAGTGATGTGATGACTGGGCGTGAGCATATCCCGGCATGCCTGACTTACAAGCAGGCGGGGGCAAGTGGAGGAGGAGAAAGAGGAGGAGGGTGAAGTTAAGATGGCAGCGCAGCTAGAGCTGTTATCTAGCCGACCCCGAGAAAAATACAAGAAATAAACATAAACAGTGAATAAAACAAACAACAGGACATCAGCTTACGTGTTTAAGAGAAGTGAGTGTCAGGGAATAAATCCTCGGTCTGGCCTTGTGTATTGTGTACAGGCCACGCTTTAGTCGCTATTCTGAGAGAGAGAGAGAGAGTGAGTGAGTGAGTGAGAGAGAGAGAGAGAGAAAGAGAAAGAGAGAGAGAGAGCGCCGGATTTCGCAGTTGCACCAGCGGCGCTAAGCGGACATTATTACTGGACTGGAGATACTGGATCTAACAAACTGCCCCTCTACTCTTGGCGGATATATGGGGGAAAAACTACTGAGCGCTTTACGACGGGTTGAAGTAACACTATTGTTCGCCAGCTAGTGACATATTGATGTAATATATGCATTGTTCCCCAAAACGATGATGTGCGCTGCTGCTGCGGCAGCTGGAGCCGGCGGCGGGATTCTGTCCTCATCCCCGTCTATAGGGCTGGGAGTGAGGGTTTTACCCGGAGCTGGAACCGAGTTTAATTCTGCTGGACCCGGGATGAGCTCCTGTTCCACCTCAGGTTCCCAAATGGACTGTCGGAGCCGATACCAACTGCTCCTGACCGGGCGAGCTTTAGCGGAGAGGTACAGGAGGATATACACCAGCGCTGTCAGCGAGAAAGAACAAGGCTTAAACCTCGGCAGGTACGTGCTGTCCCGGTCGATTTAACAGCTCTGCTTTCGCTGTCAACAATAGTGTTTAAAATAATAACATATATCACGCTCTAGGGCTAAATGACTAGTCAATACAAGCTAACAGTTCGTTGCTAGCACTAGTTAATTTTCGCTAACTTCCGTATGTTATGCTAAGCAGTGTTTAGCTTGCATTTTTCATTTATTTTAGCTGATAAAACACTTTTATTTGTAGTTACACGCAAACATTTGCTAACATAATGCCGGATAGTGCTGGTTTTACTGAATGCTACACAAACCAAGACTAAGAAAACGATAGTTCTCTTGCTTCACAGACGTTTAATTTGAAAGCTAGCTTAGCAAGATAAATTCTGAAAATCCTAGCACATTGGGTCGTCTTGGTCTTAGATTTATTCTACCTTGTCTTAAATACTAGCTTGCCCTATTCATACATTTGTTTTTTTTCCTGGTATTAACTCTGATAGTAATATGTTATTTAACCTCTTAATAGTTATATATGACTAGTATGACTATTTGAGGTATTATGGTAATATATATGTTGACTGTATAGCCGGCGATGCATCATAGCAGGTTCACTGCTATGTTATCGTTATTAAACCTAATTTTTTGTGTACTATTAGAAATATAATTATACAACCACAGTCATGTTTATGTATATATGTGTGTGTGTGTGTGTGTGTGGTGTGTGTGTGTGTGTTTCTCCAACATTTGATGGGTGCGCCTGACAAGCTTGACGTAACGTAATCACTGGAATGCAATCAGAAAAGGAGTAACTGCAACACAAGCCAAGCCTTTTGTCTTTACCTAAAATAAGCTCGGAGTTAACTAAAAATAACCCCCTAATTATTATCTAATTTATGAGTAAGTGTAATAATGAACCCTGACCCGAGGATCGTTGTTTGTAATGCGCATAGGCCCTGTTTATTGGTTAGCCTGCGCAGGCTGAAGGAGCGTTACGTCACCCTGTTCACATCCCGAGCGCTGCTGCATCTCCAGCTTCACTCAGCTTCATGTTTGCACTGAAATCTTCATGATTTAAGGCTTTTGCATTCGGTTGTGTTATTGAAAGTATCTAGTAAGACAAAACACATTCACGTGGAAGCATAGATGAGGTTTAACACGCCCACTTGTTTCAGGAGACACTTTAGATCCTCTGATGAGTTTGGATGGTGTGATCCTGAGATGCTTAAAGCAGCATAAATACAGCAGGTTCTCCAAGTCGGAATGTACAGTACAGTGGAAAAAACATGGAAAATAGAAACACACAGTGTACGTTAACCTACACTAGGGTCCTGCCCAGATAATTTGCATAATTAAAAAAAAAGTCGCAATTTTTTTTCGCAATTTTTCAGAAAATAGATAAGTGCAACTAAAGTTGACTTTAATTTTAAATTTTAAATAGTTTCCAATTATAAAAGCATGTAAGTGAAGCCAGTACAAAATAGTGACTCTGTCCTAAACGACTTAGGCTTATTCTCAATGGTACTGTCTGTTTTAGTTGCAGAAAAACATGCGTTTAGAGTCAACATTCTAGTCGCCACAGACAATTCTGACGTTTAATCAACACACCTAATTTACCATCTTGCCAAGTTTAGTAAAAAAGCCATCCACCCTCACCATTCCACATCCAGATATTTTCTCTATAATAAGTGGCATCCATTGCATTTTAACGCACACGCTTATGACAAACCAGCAGTAAGCCAGTAACCCTACAGAGGATTTCCCCCTGCGCTGACATCCAAGCAAAAGAACAACTGCCATTCAAATGACTGTTTTATTGCTGCACATTTGAATAAAAGGTAATATCAGAGAGGCAGTTATGCTTTTTTTCCCCCTCATAACATTGTGGACTTTAAGTTTGATTTCTGGTTGGATGATTATCTGTAAAATGTCATCAAATGTTAAACCTTATACCAAATTGTTTCTGTATTGATTACAAAAAATAACTAACTTTTCGGAATGCATCGCATGTTTGGGTGCAAATGACACGGGGAACAGGTGCACTGGACAGGCAACAGAAAGACAACTTACAGAAAGGAAACGGTTTTATACCAGGGGTGGATACAGACAACTGCTCTCTTCTTATTTCATTTATTTCAGTTCAGTTTAGCTCGTATAGTGCTTATAACAATATGCATTAGATGACGGTCTATTAGACATAGAAGGACCTTTAAAAGACACCAAACTCATAGACGAACCCATCCTCGACTGGGTTACAGTAAAGTGTGTGTGTGATTATCAATAATGTCCTGTGTACATACTTAATGTCCAATCCATATTTTGTTATGGTCCGTGTCATACGGCATGAGACAGTCTGTACCTGCAGCCATGCAAGTCAGGCATGTACAAATGTGTTAAAATATTACATCTGTACATGCCATTGCAATGAGATTTGTGTATCCTGCAGCACAGTTTCAAGAGCTGGAGGAAAATTCCAGGATACAGGCTCTTACACCTAGGAGTGCTGGACAGGGACATATAAGGGCAGTAATCCAGCAGCTGGACAGATATCTGCTTCTTTGTGTGAAGAGAAACAAGAGGAGCAGTTCCAGAGCTTTACAGAATGTCCTCCAGAAGGCTACCAGTGTTCATGTTTTTGATCAGAATATCAAAATCTGACTCCATGAGCGTGGCTTGAGGGTCTGTTATCTTTTGAGAGGTCCTGTGCCCACAGCCCAGCTCCTTGCAGCATTTGCATTCAGATCACCAGAATTGACAAGTCTGCAAATGGCATCCTTTTCTGTTCATGGGCGAAATCAGATTTAAACTAAGTAAATTTAACAGAAATGAAATAAAATACTTGAAGAGTTGCACAGACTTCTACTTCTATCCCAGGGGGCCCCATTACGGCTGTTGGGTAATGGGGTGAAAACCTCTGCACCATTTTCAGACCTTGCACTGCTTCCTGGTGTCAGTGCTCTGCCTCATGTGGCCACAAAGTGTAGACATTTGTCATGTTAGTATTTTACACATGTAAACCACAATGACATGTCTGTAAAGGTGTGTTCTTCTGTGAATCAGTGTATTGTGTGTTACTAGGTTCAGGAAGTTTACCAATTTAAGATATTTAGTACACTTTGGTTACTGTCTGTGACAGTAGAAGTCTAACCTTTATTTGTTTTCTGTATTTTAGGGGAAAAAAGGCTTTGACTAAGAAGAAACTGAAGAGGCGGCAAAAAAACAGATCAAAAGTCAAAACAAGAACAAAGGTATTGTTAAAAACATTTTTACTAAACCCTGTAAATCTGGAAAACGGTTAACCTAAAACCTGAAGCAGTTGGTGACCGATGAATTTTTTGTTATTTTAGTAAAAGAAGCATTAGTCTTCCACCCTTTACTTTAAAAATGTTGTATTTTAGTGTCATTTACTGCGGGATGCCATGTACACAAGTACATGGCTTTCGCAAGTAGAAGGTATAGACGTTCCTTTTTTTAAAAAAACCCCAAAAACTCAGGAACTCTGTATTGCAGTAGGTGCAAATCCTCAACCTTGAGCAAATTTTAGCGGATTTTGGCTAAAAGTTGTGATTTTTACTTGATATATTTGTGAATCATTAGTGGAATTAAATTCAAACTTTTCAATTCCGGTAATGTTTTGTATAATACCAATCAAACCAATCAAATACCAGTATAATATTAAATCAAACCAGTAAAGGAAATATTTTGAAATGCTTTGTATGAGAATATTGACTGGTATACCGTCGGTTGCCTTGTGATGCAGTTGATGCATGTTTTATGCAATGTCACTTATACTGTAAAATCTATTTAATCATTTAAACGTCAAGTATTACTGCTAGCCCCAATCTTAAGCAGTAAAAACCTCCCCTCTTCCAGGGCACGGACCGAATCCTAATTACTAATTTATAGAATTTGGCAGACGCTCTTCTCCAGAGTGACTTACAATTATCTCATTTATAGTGCGTATGAGCAGCTGAGGGTTAAGTGCCGTGAACACGGACCCAACGGTGATAGCTTGGTGATAATATGACTCAAATTCTCAACCTTCTGGTCAGCAGTCCAACACCTTAACCACTGTCCATCTTTACTGTATATGTTGGCAGATGATATTCTTATTTTTGGACGTTTAAATCCTGAAACTGTCACCTAGGGTCTTTCCTAAGTGGTACTAGCCAGTCATGGCTTTCTGTAGGCTTTTCATGTGAAAAAGGGCAAATGTTCTTTCCTTCAAGTGTGCTGCCCTGAAAAAAAGTTTTCTTAAGTGGTGGGCTGTCTTGTAATACATAGGTGGTGGCACTGGGTTCAGCTGATGTATTTAACATTTACAGATAAATTTCCAGATAATGCCATACATGGTATGCTGCGTGAGACACTTTGCAGGCAGATGTGATTCTGGGATTTGGTGACCTGGTTAGGGCATCTACAGCTAACATTTACTTATCAGAGACCACAAAAGCACATGCTGTGTGCTTTAACTAAAGATGTGACCATTAGGCTTAATTCTGAAAGACGTACCATTAACTTCCACTAAGCTACTTGCTCAGAATGGCTAGAATTATGGAAAAATCAAACAATGCAAATGTGCTTGCAAAATAGCTAGTCCGATGTCCTGAAGCTATTGGGTCTTCCAGTCATGCTGTCTCATAGGAAGGAAAAATCTATTTCGATGCTCTTGCATTCTCTCAAATCTGTTTGGGTAGCTGTGTTGCATTTCAGGCACTGGAGAGCCACTCTCAATATGTGAAGTATTAAAACTGCTTGAATGCACCCCCTCTTTTCAATTTCAGGTTTTTACACAATATTAGTGACGCTATCAATCTGTTGCGCACCAATTCCTTTGATATCATCCTATCAGTCCTTAGTATCTTTACATGACAAGTGAAGTTTTGCACAGCAATCCTAAGTAAGTAATCCTATGTAATGGACATTTGCATTATTAGTGAAAGATAGTGGAAATTGCTGTCCTCTGGAATAGGATGTTCAGTTAGATCTAAGGCTGCATGATATGGAAAAGAACTGACATTGCGATATTTAGTTTTTCTGCAGTACCAAAAACAATTCACCAGATGACGTGACTAGCTCAATGTAAAAAGAATTCTTTATTTTAGAACATTTACAGCATTTGGCATAAGCGCCTTGCTCAGGGGGCCCAGAGGTGGTGACCTGGTGGTGCTGGGAATCGAACCCCAGTCTAACACCTTCACCACTTCCCAGAATAAACGCTATTTTGCAATTAATACACAGAAAACGTGCATTCTAAACTGTGATGCAGTCAATTATAATCTCTATCTGACATTGTTGTATCTGCAGGACGTTTAATGTCGATGCTAAAACAATACATTGTGCAGCCCTAAAAACAACCGAATTTTTTAATTGTAATTTGATTATTTTATATGATTATTTGTGTTTTTCAATAAGGTTTTATCTTCTTTACAATATTATACATTAAAATGTCTTTTTTTTCGGGCTACCTAATTAAATTCATTTTAGGCTGGCAAAAACTAAAAAACACTTGCCCAAAGGGCTACCAGGGCGACCGTGTATAGAGTAATAGAAATTTGTTGACTGAATTTTAATACCTAAACTGATTTGATTTAAACTATTAACCAGCTCACATACTGATAAAGGTAGAGATATTTTAGATACTTTATTTTCTCATAAAAAAATGAAATGGTTTTTGTTTTTGTGTTGCTGATTAATAAGATGATCAGAATAATTATTTTCTTTTAGTGTTATTCAAACAAGTACATACAACTGGGTATATATATGTGTGTGTGTGTGTGTGTATGTATGTGTATATATATATATATATATATATATATATATATATATATATATATATATATATATATATATATATATATATCTATAGATATATAGATAGATAGATATATAGATATATATATATATATATAGATATATATATATATCTATATCTATCTATCTATAGATAGATAGATATATATATATATATATTTACCGTTTATTATCAATATAAATCCTGTATATTGCTTGTATTTGCATACTGGGAATACTATTTTATTTTGCTGTTAGAGATGAGTACATGCCAGTAACCACTTGCGCGCGCACACACACACACACACAGAAGAGATTCGGGGAGTGGCTGGGTCACGATTGGCTGTTGCTAGACGACTCGCGTTGCATGTCTCCACAGCAACAGCATTCTTCACATCCTGAACTGAACACCAGTCTTTGGAGGGCAATTCCTGCCTGTGTTTGGATATTCTTCATGCATTAGATATATTTTCCCTCGTGAATTGGAATGGATCCTGGGCATGAATGAAGCCAAATAATGTGACTGTAGTAGAAAGAGACAGGCTGCATTTATCTGTCCCAATGAGCTGCCGGTCCTGGTGCAGTCCGAATCTGTCTTTTTATTTCTTATTTCTGTGATTCTGGTTTTTTTTTTTTCTGGATGCTACAACGTGCCATTTGGGCTTCCAAACAAACATGGGTGGAGTGTTTTTTTTTTTTTTTTTTTTTTTTTTTTTTTACAAAACAACTGCTGGCCTAAAGGTTTTGGCGTAATTAACGACAGTGTGTCACAGCTTGCTGTATCAGACATTGTGTGACACATCGGTGGATTGACTTTCTTGTTGAGTAATTGTAGGAAGGGAACATTTTAATAGTGTGAGTCAGGAAAACTAGGCCATATATTAGGGCTGGGTAATACTTCCAAAATTGTAATCTTAACAGTTTTTTCCATATTGATCGATAATGATATATATCATGACTTATAAATTGTTAATGCTGCTAGATTTAAAAGAGTCTCCCAACAATGACTGTAGCCACAAAAATTAGTGTTTATCAATTATGTTCTAACGTATAGTTTAATTACACATTTGACATCTTAGTAAAATAAACACATTTCGCATTGACAACATTTTATTAAGCTTATCAGAACATCATTCCCCAATATACAAAATAATATTGCACTTATAGTGCAGATTTTTCTTAAGTTCTGCAGGATTAGTCAAATTGTGAATTTGATTGGTTGTCAGCTTGACTAATGTTTTAATGTGTTGCTCAGACTCAATTGTTTCTTGCCCAGACTAAAAATAAGTAACTAATGTAACATAATGGCAAGCTAGTTAGACCGTAATTGCAAGAAAGTGTCTTTTCACACGTTAGCTACAAACCTGAAAGGCTATGCACAGCAGTTTAAAAAGATGGAATTGGCTGCCTTGAGTTGTGATGATGAGAAATTTTTCCTACTGACTATTGGTAATAACCCTAACCTTAATAGTGGTATCATCGTTATTGTTTCACACTTTTTTTACTTTCCATTTTAATTAGCGTCCAAACGCCCATTAGTACTTTTACATTAGCGGCATTTGGCAATAAAAGGACAAATTTACGGCTTAACAAAGTCAATACCGGCTATTGCAGCAAGCCTACCGCCAGTCACAGTCATTTTTTTCTAAACTGTTGCTTGCGCATCGTCAGTGGATGCAATATATGTCGAATTCCATATGTATGAGCTCAGCACGTTATTTGGTAATGTCCCTTTGATTGATATGGGGAGCTTTTTTAAACTCCCGGCCATGAATGGTAATCTTACTATTGTGCCGCCAGGAAAAAACCTAGTCCATCCTGCATTTTAGCTGCGTCGCTGTACAATGTTTTTCAAAACATTTTGTTAATAAAAATCTCTTTTCTCATCATGTCTTATTCATGACATTCAGGAACAAATCTCACCCATCTTCTACCTCTTCTTACTCCTTGCAGACAGAGAACTTCGATGGGGCCTTTCCAGTCCCCGATATCAAGCTCCACAGTAATCCATCAGCGTTTAATGTGTACTGTAATGTCCGGCGATGTGTACTGGACTGGCAGCAGAAGGAGACCTCCCTGGCCTTGGCTTCCCGGAACTCGGTGCAGAGTGGTGATTCGGACAGTGAGGAAGAGGAGGAGTTCCGGGAACCTGCTGTCAAACTACCCAAGGTCGGTGAATCAAAACAGTGTTAATAAGACCCTGCCGCATACCTAACACACATTATATATGTATTTTAATATTGTTTAGACTCGCATATAAACAGGTGTCTAGTTGGCATGTGAACGGAATTCAGTTCAACAAGCAACACGGGGTGACTTTTTCTACCGCCATGCTTTCACACATAATGTTAAATAAACTGACAATGATGGTTAAGATCATTGATCTTATTGTCATTTAGCAAATTTTACTATTATTAACTATTGAAAGTGATTCAGCAAAGAAATACAACACAAAAGCAGAAGTATTTAAAGTAACCCCAGTCATATGCATACTGAATAATTGCTGTAATTAACGAATTAGTAGCTCGTAACTTTTTAAAATTATTTACCAATTTTACGCCAATTAAAGATGTTTATCATTTAAGAAAATGTAAAATTGGTCTGATGCATTGGTCTCTAATAAAATAATTTTTTTAATAATAGATTAGATTCAACTTTATTGTCATTGTGCAAGGTGCGTGTACAGAGCCGATGAAATCTCTCTCTCTCTTCCTCTAATATATTGTGTGATGTGCTGACACTTATTGAGAGTCTGGTATCAGAAGATACAGAAAGGTGAGCCGTATTGTCATACCCCCTTTCCAGTGGTTGAGTTTTGGATTGCAGCAAATCTCATTTATTGGTTGATTTTTGAGAAGGTAGTGACCATTTAGATTTATAGAACCATTATTTGAAGGGCTTTGACTTTGTTTCTCCAGGATTGCTTCGCTATCAAAAAAGTAACATTTTGGTTGCTTGGTGCGGTATTGCTCATAGCTTATTCTTAGTCTTGTTTTTGTCAGATCATTGGTATCGGACTGTGCGGCGTATTTGAGCTCATAAAGGAGACCCGGTTCTCCCATCCTTCACTGTGTCTGAGGAGCCTCCAGGCGCTGCTGGACATGCTACAGGGACAACAGCCTGAAAGCTTCCAGACCGAACCTCCAGATGTGCTGGGTGTGTTTCTGTCTCTCTTTCTGTCTCTCTTTCTCTCTCTCTATCACTCTTTCTCTTTCTGTAACTGTTTTTTGTGTTCTTATGTATACAGAATCTCTGTTCCACCTGCTGTTGGAAACCACAGTGCGGAGTACAGGAATGAATGACCCCACAGGTCAAACGCTGACCGCTCTGTCCTGTGCCTGCTTGTTTAGCTTGGTGGTGGCCTGGGGAGACACTGGCAAGACCCTACAGTCTGTATCTGCTATCCTCACGAATAATGGCAGCCATGCCTGCCAAACCATCCAGGTTAGAGCAGATTTTCATCCACACTGCCACGCTTTCTTTTAGTATTGAGTCAATGATACTGAGGTGGTTTTATAATGTATTAATATTATATTTTGTACAACATTCCTTTCAGCATATTAGTGCTGTTCATGTCTAAGCAGTGAGAATATTTTAGTCAGCTCCAGAATTACTGGCATCATATTGAAAAGAAATGTTTTGAGTCATCTTCATATAAGGGAAACGAAAGCAATTTTCATGAACGTAAATGTACAGTTTTTATAAAATACATTAACAATTAAAAAAAACACTATTAGACAGAGTCAGACCTATAAGAACAGATTGTAAAGCAAATGCAAAAATATCCAGAAAGAGACCCCATGAGGCTGTGTATTACAGTGCACCAGAAATATGCTTGCTCAGGTTCATTGATTTTTGGGGTGTAAAGTATAAAAAATATATATGAAGTTGTTATTTACTCTATAACAGGAGTCAAGCTAAAATAATTGATGGTGTGCTGGCCATTTTGCAATGTCATGTTAATGATAAGGGCATCTACTAAATGCCAGAAATGTAAATGTGGAATGATGTGGAATGATGAACTCAAAATATAACTAATGGCCTCTCCATAAATCTCATATTTTCATACTATATAGTAGGCGAAACCGAGTATGTGAGAGAAGTAGTAGGTCTAAATCTTTAGCATGTGGAAAAAATTACAAAAAGTTCCAGGATGACCTACTTTTCCTATTTTCAATTCAATTCAGTTTTATTTGTATAGCGCTTTTTACAATGGTGATTGTCACAAAGCAGCTTTACAATTGAAGAAATTATGAAACATAAATCAGTTTGTCCCTGATGAGCAAGCCGGGGGCGACGGTGGCAAGGAAAAACTCCCTGAGATGAGATAGGAAGAAACCTTGAGAGGAACCAGACTCAACAGGGAACCCATCCTCATTTGGGTGAAAACAGGTAGCAGGGATCATGAGGTTACATCGTGTGTGTGTAAACAACTATAATCATTAGTCCTTAGAGCAGCCGGAACGTCTTTATGGCGAAGTGGGTCGTCCTAGATCGCCCTGGTGATGCATCATCCGCTGGGCAGGTCACAGGGAAGGGTCCCACAGGACGGGGTCGGAGGTGGGGTCTGGATCACCGGCAGCTCCGTTGTGGCGTATGTAACTCAACAGTGAGAGAGAGAGAGAGAGAGAAAGAGAGAGAGGGAAAGGAAGGCAAAAAGAAGGAAAACAGTTAAGTGACAATGTAATCACACGGTTTGGATTGATTAAATGAATAATGTAGAGTAAAGCATGGACTCCGGCAAGACTAACTAGGTCAGCATAACTAAAAGGAGAACCAGAGGGAAACACAGACATGAGGGCTCCCTGATATGTTAAGCAACCAGCCGCTCTCATCATCAACACCGTGATCAATAAGAGAGGGGAAGACAGCATCTAAGAGCTTTGTAAGTTAAAAGTAGTATTTTAAAATCGATGTGGTGTCTCACTGGGAGCCAATGCAGTGTGGATAGGACTGGCGTGATGTGCTCGTATCTTTTAGTTTTAGTGAGGACTCTCGCCGCTGCGTTCTGGACTAACTGAAGTTTATTAATGCACCTAGTTGAACATCCAGACAGTAAAGCGTTACAGTAATCCAGCCTGGATGTGATAAACGCATGAACTAATTTTTCAGCATCAGTAAGCGACAAGATATTTCTTATTTTAGCGATATTTCTGAGATGATAGAACGCTATCCTGCTAATATTGTCGACATGGGCTTCAAATGAGAGATTGGAGTCTAAAATCACACCCAAATCTTTTACTGTTGCACTCGGTGAAACAGAAAGACTGTCTAGGGTTAAGGTGTGATCAGGAAGCTTACTTTTAGCTACCTGTGGTCCTAGAACCAGAACCTCCGTCTTGCTAGCGTTAAGCAAGAGGAAATTGCATAACATCCAATCTCTTACTTCCTTCACACATTGCTCAATATTATTAAACTGGCCTTTCGCATCAGGCCTTGATGAGACGTATAACTGTGTGTCATCAGCGTAACAGTGGAAACTGATATCATGCTTTCGAATTATGTTTCCCAGAGGCAGCATGTAAAGAGAGAAAAGAAGTGGGCCTAAAACCGAGCCCTGTGGAACACCATACTTTAAAGGGAGCACGCAGAGTAATCACCATTTAAATCTACAAACTGGTAACGATCGGTTAAATAGGACCTGAGCCACGCAAGAGCTGTTCCTTTAATTCCTACAAATTTTTCTAATCTGTGAAGAAGAATATCGTGATCTATAGTGTCAAAAGCCGCACTAAGGTCAAGTAATATAAGCAACGAGACAGAGCCTTGGTCGGATGCCAGTAAGAGGTCATTAGCTACTTTGACCAGTGCCGTCTCTGTGCTGTGGTGAGGCCTGAATCCTGATTGATAAAGTTCGTGTATGTTATTTCTTTGTAAATAAGAACATAGTTGTTGCGCTACTACCTTCTCTAGAATTTTAGAGATAAACGGAAGGTTAGATATCGGTCTGTAGTTTGACAGCTCATTTTGGTCAAGGTCAGGTTTCTTAATTAAAGGTGGATTTAATTACTATTTGGATTTTTATTTAGGACAAAATAGGACACGCCATGTAGCTTGTATACTGTAGAGTGCAAACACCTGTCCCTTCTTGTATCGCACCTGTATTTTACCTCATATTTCTAAATTCTCGTTTCAAAATATTAGCATTGATAATAAGAATCTCACAGTGCTAATAAAGAGGCTAAGGAAATGGCAGACTGACCACACCGGACTAAATCTGTGGAATAAAAACTGAAATCTGATTATACCCGTGAATGATGAATATGTGCCAGAATGAATTAACTGAGGGGTGTTAATTAAGGGACATTTTTAAGGGCTAAATCTTCTGTCTATGCGCTGTATAGGTTCCCACAATTCTGAATGCTTTACAAAGAAGTGTACAAGCAGTGTTAGTAGGAAAAGTCCAGATTCAGGACTGGTTTGGAAATGGCATCAAGCGAGCAGCACTGATGAACAAGTGGGTTCTGAAAGAGGTGAGCATTGATGAGGATGAACACTGTCTGCTCCAAACGGATGGATCCTTCCTTTACCTGCTCTGTAAGGACGGTCTCTACAAAATCGGCTCAGGGTACAGTGGCACTGTCCGGGTAAGCCCACGTCCAGTTTTTTGTTAACTTACTTTTGAAATGTAAGTTTAAATATTATTATGCAATTATAAATTGTCTTCTATTGCAGGGCCATGTGTATAACTCCACATCACGCATCAGGAATCGAAAGGAGAAGAGGTCATGGTTAGGATTTGCTCAGGTAACAGACGCCTTACCTTATTTTCCTTTAAAGGTCTGATGTAGAATGCCAAATTCAGATGCAAAAATGGTGTAAATCTTCTGTGTATGTTATAGGGCTCACTGTTATATCGGGATATGAACAGTCATAGCATGGCAGCCATCAAGATCAACCCAGAGACTCTGGAGCAGGAGGGCACTATCACCATGCCTGGTACAAACACCTCTCTTTCTTTAAGTGCATGTTTGTTGCAAACAGGTACTTATTTAAAGTGCAACCTTTGGCATCATTACATTTGTCCCAACCCACAAGGGGGCCTCAGTAAGCTCTGTGGGGTCGTGCCATATTGGCCGCATTTACATTGTCCACATCAATTGACCCACCCCACACCGGCAGTGTAAATGCAGCCATTGAAAAGTGTTGAGCAGTGAGCATTACGGAGATCATCTTGTATTAGCTAATTTTATCCATGATCCCCTGGTTGACCAAAAAATAAACAAATTTGTAATTAGTCCTTCACAAAAACAAGCGAGTTTCACTGATTCGCCTTCAGCAGCTGATAGTAATGACCCAGACATACTGGACCCAGTGCTGGGAACACAAAATGCAGAAAATACCAAGAGCAATAATACCATTGAATGTGGAGGGGGGCCCTAAAATATTTTCTTGGGGAAAAGGGAATCTTAGACAAAAAAAGCTTGGAAACCATTGGTTTACATTATGTGGTACAAACTCTTCAGTTTGTTTGATTAACTTAATTTTTTTTTAAGTAATGATTTTAGAAAAGGCAGGAAAATAATTTTCAAAATATGAATAATTTTTTTTGTCCGAAAGGTCTTCAAGCAGAAGGACAGAACATCATCTTTACTGATGGAGAATATATTAACCAGATAGCAGCCTGCAAGGATGTAAGTACTTCTTTTAGCGTTCATTTAGCTGATAATTTGTTTTTTCCTCTAATGAAATTCCAGCAGCGGTAAAAGATTTAAGGCTTTCCTGCATTGTGACTTCTATGAATGAATCCAAGAAACAATAGGATCAATGATCCTGAGGACACAATTAATGCGACAACTACAAACGTCCTCAGGGAAAATGTAGACAGTACAGCAAGAAGATAAGTCATTTAGTTATGGGGGAAAAGGAAGTTTGTATGTCATCGACGCTGCTGTTTGTTTGCTGTTAGCTACTATTTACAGAGAGAAAGCCAGTGACGGAATGTGTCACAGATCAATGACGTTAAATTACGAATCAGTCTTTATGCCTGCCTCCTTTTTGATGTGTTTTGACTGTCGTACCTACTGGGTGATGGGGGTCACATTCATACGGTCTGACAAGCAACAATCGCAAAAGACTAGTTAAAATACTCACAGTGTAAGCTTAGCTTTAGATTGCATTGTGACAGGGGCGGCTTAAGCAGCCTTGCAGTGTGTCATGTGACCATTTTTTTCTAATATCTGATTAAAGGTGGGAGCCGGTGTAGAGAGGATAGAATGTAAATGTTATTGTCTTAAAGGTCTAGTACATGTGTAACTTGTGTATTAATAAGAATCACACAGAGAGGAACGATTCGCTAAGCACGCCAGACTGAATCTGCGGCATAAAACCAGCAAAAAATCTTACCAGATCCAGGAAACAAAATGTGATGACAACTATTGTCAGAATGAATTAGTACCAGCAAGATTACAGAACCGCTGCAATGTTGGCTTCATTTTTTCTGTATTGTGTGTCCATTTACTCCAACTATCTGATTGCATAAAAGAGCTAGTATGAAGAGATGGAAACTGAATGTTATTGTTTTAAAGGGCTGGTACACAGAGACACTAAATAATACTACTGAAACGCAGGGAAAATTAGAGATCTAAGAATTAGACAGATGGTATGTATGCATAAACGTTTCCACCATCATCAGCAGAATTTCCGCAGATACCACAGATATCCTGCCGGGGACAAGCACACGCATTCTGCCACTTCTGAAGAAGCTTTAAAAAAAAAGAAAGAACAAATATCATTTAATACTCAGTTACTTTACTATACCAGTAAAATTACATCTTCGCTTAAGACAAACAGGATCTCACACTTCAGTGTAGTGGCGTTCTGTCTGAGTCAGATATCACCAAAAACATGGCTCCTCAAATATTTTTTTCAATCCTTTGCCAATTCACTAATGCGTGTAATATTTTGCTATAGGATGGCTTTGTGGTGCGCATCTATGCCACAAGTACAGACCCTGCTTTGCAGCAAGAGTTGCAGCTCAAGCTGGCTAGAAAGTGTCTTCACGCCTGCGGAATTTCACTTTTTGACCTGGAAAAAGATCTGCATATAATCAGTGAGACCACTTGTTTCAGAGTTTTAGAAAACATTGCTAATTTTATAAAAACTAGAAAACAATCCTTCTTATCTTTAATAGAAGGCAACTTGGCCTAGAGAATTAAAATTATTGTAAACATTTGTGATTACATCCTCAGGCACAGGGTTTGATGAAGAAGCAGCGCTGCTCGGAGCCAGTAGAGAGTTTGCTTTGATGAAAACAGCGTCTGGCAAGGTCAGTGTTTGCACTGTAAATGATGATTTGATAGAAAAAATGCATTAAAAGAAAATATTTCATGTTTGTCAGGTACTTTGTGTAGATGTGCACAAGTACAGTGGGACATATTAGAACATACACTCTGGCAAGACTGCCTTAAAAAAACTATGGAAGACAAAGCAATGTAGTGTCACCACAAGATGCCATGATACGACCTACATGGTTTCAGTCATCTAATTCAATTCATAAAACTGTTACCTCACCGATTGATTCAGCTATCAGTTTACCACTTAGAATTCACCATCATGGGTGTGTGAGCATCATCTAATCATTCCTGTTTTCTGCTTTTATTTTCCTGTTTGTTTTATTTTTATTTTTTAGATCTACTACACCGGAAAGTATCAAAGTCTTGGCATTAAGCAGGGCGGCCCTTCAGCTGGGAAATGGGTGGAATTGCCTATTACAAAATCACCTAAGATTGTACAGTTTTCGGTGGGCCATGATGGCTCCCATGCACTTTTGGTGGCTGAAGATGGCAGCGTTTTCTTTACTGGATCTGCTAGTAAAGGAGAAGATGGAGAGTCGAGTAAGTCTCACTTTTTTTGTCCTTATTTTCTTCATAACTGTACATACATGCTAACTGTATTATAATAAATATACACAATATATTATTTAGATTTTTATTAAAGTTGGTTAGATTAACATATTTATATATATTTTTATCTTTTATTAATATTGAACATTGTTTAGATTATTTTTGCATTAAAATCGTATCTGTACATTAACCTAAAGCTATAGGTCGCTATTTAATGATTCAAAAGCAAATATTAATGTGTAAGGTATTGGATCATTGATCAGTTTTGTTGACCTACTGATACTGGATCTTTTTCAGCAAAGAGTCGGAGACAGCCAAAGCCCTACAAACCTAAGAAAATTATAAAGCTGGAAACAAAGATGGCAGTATACACAGCCTGCAACAACGGCAGCAGCAGCATAGTAACTAAGGATGGAGAACTCTATATGTTTGGCAAAGATGCTATTTACAGCGACAGCACCTGTAAGTGCTTCTCGTAGGACTAAAGATTCTTTTTAAATAATGGACTAGCTTTTAGTTGTCTGTGTGGAATATATTTACAGTGTACGCCTAGTAGGGCTGTGTAAAAATATTGATACTTCTAGCTATTGTGATTTATTTTCCATGATAGTGTATCGATATTCTAACTCTTATCATCGATAAATAAACACACATCAGTTTAAAATGTAATTTAATTATGTTAATATTAAGGTAAAACCCTCAATCCGCATCAAACAACTTCCTCCTTTACTAATGTATTTCTCACTGACACATACAGCCATTGTTTCAGAAGAAGCATAGCAGAAAAAATTAGGGTGCTTCTGGGTTTGTATTTGTTGTATTTTTAGCTATTTTATTAAAATATTAATGATATATAACGTATTATGAGGACCTTGAGAATACACAGAGCTAACTTCTAGTGTGAACCTTCTACAATACAATCCTAACCTCAGCAAACATTAGCACCGCCTCAATTACACCATAAATATTCGCTTGTAAGTCATGGGAGTATATGTGCTTTAATGGTTCAGACTAATATTGTGGTTGTGTTCGGTGTCCTTTCTCTTTTACTGAATTTTTTTCTCTTGTATTCATATTTTTTAGGTCAGGTATCAGATCTGAAGGGTCAGTTCGTAACTCAGGTAGCCATGGGAAAAGCCCATACATGTGTACTGACTAAAAACGGAGAGGTGTGGACGTTTGGAGTAAACAACAAGGGCCAGTGTGGCCGAGACACTGGAGCCATGAGTCAGGGCGGGAAAGGTAACAATTGGCTTTCCATAAGGGCAGTCTGCAGGATATCACAGGGGCTCGCATAATTATTTGGACATCAAGTGTGCTGTCTTGGAGCATATTTTTTTATTTTTTCGCATTTTCTGTTAACAGCTTTCGGGGTGGAGAACATGGCTACAGCAATGGATGAAGATTTGGAAGATGAGCTGGATGAAAAGGAGGAAAAGTCTATGATGTGCCAGCCAGGCATGCACAAGTGGAAACTAGACCAGTGTATGGTGTGCACTGTATGTGGGGACTGCACGGGATATGGAGCTAGCTGTGTGAGCAGTGGAAGACCAGACCGAGTGCCTGGAGGGTGAGGAACGTGCACACCTAAATATACACAGCAGCAGAAACTCGCGTTGCTAGACATATGTGCTGTTATGTCATTTTGGTTGTCGGTTTTATATGTGTTGTGTTTGTGTGTGTGTGTGTGTGTGTGTGTTAATGCTTGTCTATGGCTGTTTGTATGCATGTGTGTTCTCTTCAGAATTTGCGGTTGTGGCTCAGGCGAGTCAGGCTGCTCCTCTTGTGGCTGCTGCAAGGCTTGTGCTCGTGAGCTGGATGGCCAAGAGGCCAGGCAGAGGGGAATCTTTGATGCTGTGAAGGAGATGATACCACTAGACCTGCTGTTAGGTACAGCACCAATAAACCGCTGGTTTTTAAACCTTTTCCTTCCATCATGTACATATTCATTTTTTGTTGAACAGCTGCTTCTTTAATGCATTTTTTGTTGTCACCTGTCAACAATGTACATGTCTATAGGTGTACGTACGCCACTGACTTGCATTGCCTTTTCATACTCATCATTCACCATCTCCATGTTGTCTCTTGTTTACCCCTTCTTCTGCCCCAACGCTTCTGGGTCGTTTTTATTTTAGCTGTGCCTGTCCCTCCTCCTCCAGGCGTTAATATAGAGGAACACATCCAGATCCGACAGGAAGAGAAGAGACAGCGTGTCAACCGTCGTCACAGGCTAGAAGAGGGTAGAGGTAAGATGTAGAAATGTCACACACACACACGCAGACACACACACTTTCTGACTGCCTTATCCAAGTTCTTCAGATTCTTATGACTGTGTAACTTTGCTAATTAGTATAAATCTTGAAGTTTTAGAAACAAGGAGCTGTGTGAGTTATGAAAAAAGGCATTGCTGTTTCTGGGTCCCACAGTCTTTTTCACATGCAGTTCATTTTTTTTTTGTGTTGGTTCATATAAGGGTTGGAAAATTTTTGGAAAATTCAAGTAAAAACTTTCCATGGGAATAAATGTAAATGTTAAGGAATCAAATGGAATAAATGGAAATCAACAGAAATAAATTTGCAAAATTGCATGTTCGCCTTTAACAGGCTTAAATATAGTTAAAAAATCTTGCAACCAGATTTAATGCAATTTGAAAATTATGCAGAGTACAAATTCATTAATCACGTTCACACAGTATTGCAGGGCTATCGAGGCCACACCTCCACACACACACTGTTCATCCAAAACATACACTCATTTTCTGAATCCTGCACAAAATATTATGTCACAAATGTCCACCTTGTCAGTATTTATGTAAATTATACTCTGCTTAAGCTGTTGGGTAACGTACCATAGTAAAACATACTATAGTAAAAACAAATACTCTGATTATAAACGTTTATATGTTTGTATATACAGTTTCTATAAATTTTCCCGAATTTCTACAGATTTTACGAAAAAAAATTCTTATAACTTCTTATAAATTCGTGTTAAGTTTTCAGAATATTTCCAAAATTCCCAAGATGACATTCCAATGAAAAGTTTCAAGAAACGTACCGGAAATTTTTCAACCCTTTACAAACCCTAGTACACGTACAATATATTTGTTTAATTTGTCAACGCAACTTTAAACCAGTGTCACTCTCATAGCCACCATGGTTAGGTCAAATGTGCTTCCAACGTTCTTGTGAAGTAACACTCCCAAAACCTCTGCAACCCACCCCACTTGTGTGTTTTATGGTTTGCCATGTGTTTCCATTTGTAAGATGCTTTGCCCATGCATGTGAAAGTTTCTTTCTCCCCCTCATAGGCCCCCTTGTTTTTCCCGGCCCCTTTTTTATGAACCAGCGTGAGCAGGCCCTAGCCAGGCTAAGACCCATTCAAGCCTTTAAGCTAATGCGGGACAAACTCAAAGGTACTATGGTCTTCACTAAAGATTCTGCTTGGAATCCAGCTGCCCGCACTTTTTTCCTTGTCTAGCACACTAGTCTTCTTTCCTCTACCCTCTTGTTGACTTTATTTATCTCATATTTTTCTCAATATAAGAATAATACTTTTACCTTTTCTTCACACATTTTTATCTCACTAGTTTGTGTATTGTGGTAGAACTAGAAAAATAAATTTCATTCACGTTATGTCCTCTTTTCTTTTCTCTATAGAATGGTCATTGTGCTCTTTATATTTGTTTCCAACAACAATCAATTGAAAACATACAACTGCTGAATATTTTCTCACATATTTAGGGAAAATTTATTTATAAATTTATTCAAGCTTACACTGTGCGATTTTGGCCGCAGTCTGGTTGTCCGAAACAAACTTAAAATCTCAAAAGATTCACTGCTACAATCTGTTTTTTTTCAAACTGTTTGACATAAACCTATCCAAGAACCAATCGGCACACTGAACCTGATTAGCACTACAACTACAATGCACCACCTTGGGAAAATCAAAGAAAGGAAAGTCAAATCGAGTCTGGTAGAACAGCAAGACGAGAAACTCGCTGAGTCATGAGCAAAATGAATGCCACAGAATGTTTATGTTTGCTACTAGCTACCATTTAGCAAGAGAATGCATCTTACTTAACGGATTATGGATTTGCGGGCGTAAAACTCCAGATGAGTTTTTTTTTTTTTTTTTTTTTTTTTTTTTTTTTTTTTTTTTTTTTTTTTTTTTTTTTTTTTTTTTTTTTTTTGCATGTGCATTCATTTTTGATGCAATTGACTGTCGTACGTACAGTCTAACATAATGATGACTGATGTCCTACAGTTTGACATTAGGATCATGTTTACAGTCTGACAAGCAACAAACGCAAAAGCCTTTTTAAAATTGCACAGTGTAATCCCAGATTTAGATCCTGTCATGTTTGTCATACAAGCAGATTTGACCCAAGCAGATGGTGTGATTTATTGTAAATGTAATTTATGTGAAATCAGTAGGAGGCATTTTCAACATATTTTTTGAAGTAAATTCTTGTGCTACTGTAAATAGAAACTAGGGCTGGGGCGATAATCGATATCATATCAAATTGTGATAAACTTTATGTCAATAACAATGATAAGTTCTGGACATTTTTACTTGATATGGATTAAAAACACGTTAACATTTCACTGTCTTTCTGGTAAGACACTGCGTTCTATGAGTAAAATCTTTAAGTTGAACAGCACTGTAAAGAAACTAAACATGGAAAGCTGATATAATTGTGATTGATTTATGCAAATAATTTTAAAATACAATAAACACAAAGTGCAAACAATGTTATTCTCAGACTGCCAACAGTAAAAAAACAAACAAAAAAAAACTCTCAATAAAATCCATAAAATGATCCATAAAATGGCAACAGAAATCATGTAGTTACTCAGTAAAGGATCCAAACAGTTAAATTCAGTGAAATATGCAGTCCAAACTCATTTATATGTTGATAAACATCTATGAATGTAGCAGGACCTGAGCTCAGAATGCAAGTCTTGACGTCTACGCCAACCCAATGCAAGTGCTACACGAAAACAAAATGACTGATGCATTTGACTCCTGTGTCATGCCCTGTCAAACATGGCGTTTAGACTCTGTATTCCGATTATTATACCAAAAGGACAGCTTTTAAGGTGGTAATATTATGTTGTGTTTATTTTATGAACTTTTTTCTGGCTTCAGTCACTTTTGGAATACTGTTTTAATGCTGCCAGCATTTATCAAAATACATACCGTTATAGATTAATATGAAAATAAATGATTCAAATTACATTTTTTTCATATCACCCAACCCTAGTAGAAACCCAAACTTTTTCTATTGTGTTATTTATTAATATACTAATACCTCATAGTCGTTTTTCATTTAAATAAACATTTCACAAGCTTCCTGACGCTGGATAAATACTGACTGTGACACCTGATCTGTAGTGGCTGCCCTAATGCCTGTTCAATACCTGCCTGTTCACTTAATTTATCAATTAATTATACACTAAAAGTTCCGATTCTTATTTATCTTTTTTTTTTGATCAGGTCTGAGGTAAGCTTTAATGTTCAAAATTCTTCCTAAACACCAACCTAACATTTCTACATGTTGTCCTATTGTTGCTGTCTCATCTTGCATTGTTTTGTGTATTGATTTGATTTAAAGTAAGAATGCATGTCTGTAATTTTTTCTTTCATTGTTTTCTTAGATGCTCCAGTTTTAAACCTTTTTTCAGGTGACTGATTGCCCTGGTCTTTCTTGCTTATGTATGCGAGATCATCAAACTTGTGTTGTTCTTTACAGATGGTAGCAGTGAGCGTGGTGACAAAGATGCAAGTAAGATCACCACCTATCCTCCTGGAGCAGTGCGCTTTGACTGTGAACTGCGTGCTGTGCAAGTCAGCTGTGGCTTCCACCACTCCGGTGAGCTACACCTGCATGATTTGATTTTTCTGATCAAATAATGGAATTGCATGTCATGTTAATTGTGTTTCTATTGCATATTATATTACTAAAGAATGTATATCATTTCCATTTGCCTTTAACTGTAAGCTGACCTCTATTCCACAGTGGTGTTAATGGAGAATGGCGATGTGTACACCTTCGGCTATGGGCAGCATGGACAGCTTGGTCATGGAGACGTGAATTCTCGGTAATGATTATGTAGCTTTAATACCATACCTCTTTATTTTCTATTTTTTTATTTATTTTTTTGGTAAAAATGTTGTTATTTTTGATTAACTTCAGCTTGTTGGGGTTTTTATTTTCTTCAAAGGGGTTCTCCCACTTTAGTGCAATCCCTCCCTGGCCCCAGCATTCAGGTTACAGCAGGCAGTAACCACACAGTAGTGCTCCTCATGGATGGACAGGTCTTCACTTTTGGGAGTTTCTCGGTATGTTCATCAATTACATTTTATTTACATTCCAGTGCGAGTAACATTTATCAAATGCTTTATCCAAATCAGCAGTTGAGGGTTTGCTCAGGGGCCCAGCAGTGGCAATAGTAGTGGTGGAAATTAAATCAGCAACCTTCGATCAGCAATCCAACAAGTTACCCACTGAGCTGTATTTTATGTGTACCTATACTGATTACAATGTAATAACTCTTAATTTATGTAGACAGGGTTTTAAAATTATGGTAAAAAAATGAAAAATATGTATTATGTTTTTTTTATTGGTTTGTGTAATAAAAAATAAAATGGTTGGATTGTAAGAGATGAGACTGTGCTCTCTGGGACTAATGACCAAAAAAACACTTTGTGCCCACACAAAAATAGCATTTTAATTGGTTTTGCATTCTCCTGACAGAAAGGACAGCTTGGTCGGCCCATTGTGGACATGCCATACTGGAATGCTAAACCTTCGCCCATGCCCAACATCGGAGCCAGGTACGGTCGGAAAGCCACATGGATTGGTGCAAGTGGAGACCAGACCTTTCTGAGGATTGATGAAGCACTAATCAACTCTCATGTGTTGGCCACCTCTGAGATCTTTGCCAGCAAACACATCATTGGTACATCATTTATTGGAATTTGCGAGAAATTTCCTTGACGTATGTTTCTGCTTGTTTTGGATTAAACTGATTTATGATTCAACTGGCTTAGGTTTGGTTCCTACCTCTATATCTGAGCCACCTCCCTTTAAATGCCTGCTGATCAACAAAATGGATGGAAGCTGTCGGACATTTAATGACTCAGAGCAGGAAGATCTTCAGGGCTTCGGCCTCTGCCTAGACCCTGTATATGACGTCATCTGGCGGTAAGGATCTGATTACATTTTCTTCCACAAGCTAACTTTTTTTTTTTTTTTTAAGAATATTAATGTCAGCTGAAAAATGAAAAATGGTAAAAACAGTACATAACCATAATCCTAGTGGCATCTGCGTTTTGTTCAGAGCAAAAGAATCTTTATTATGTGCATCCAGCTATAAGTACCAACCTGTATATTCATCTCTCAGTCAGTATCTCTGCCAGGCGAAATGTCTTTATTTTGTTCATAATTCATAATCATTGTTTTCCTCCAGGTTCCTGCCGAGCACAAGGGAGATGTGGTGCTATAATTCTGTAATTGCAGACGCTCGCATGCCTACAGCCACAGACATCCAGTCACGTTGTAGCATCCTAAGTCCAGAGCTGGCACTGCCCTCAGGCTCCCACGCTACCACCACACGCTCCCACGGAGCTCTTCATGTCCTTGGTACACCTAAACAACTCATCAATCAGAATCTCTGCATTCTGTCTCTGTTTTTCTGTTGACGGTCTGTTGTTCCTTTTGCAACAGGACATTTCTGCTGAAATGTTCTGCTGACATTTTCACTGTTTATAGACAAAATTTATAGTGACAATAGACATCAACTTTGCTGTCATCTTACCTTTTACACCGGTGTCAGCCATAACTATATATCTGTTTAAATCTACTGATGATAGACAGAATATAATATTTTCCTAATGATAACTAAACTGGCATGGTACTGCAGCATGTGGGAGGGTATTGCGTATAGATGGAAAAAACTGACTTACTGTACATGGAATGTTTTTTACCCCCTGCGCAAAGTTTTTTGTGTATATTTCAAATACAGCTGCTGCAAAGTACGATTGCTGTTTAAATGTCCTTTTTGTGTCTATAAAGTAGGGATGCGTGGTTTCTGGTACTGGAAAAATACTGCTATATATATTTTAAACGGTACAATACCATAATTTTGCTAAATTCGTTTGCTGTTCTGGAATTCACCGGTAGGTGGCAGTGCTTCCCAAACTGCTGCCGACCACTAATATAAAGCAGCTGACAGAGCAAAAGGTTTATGGTTAATGGCTATCCGAGTCTAAAATGGGAATCTAAGAGAAAAAAAAAAAAAGTATTGTGATATGGAATATTAAATTCACTGTTAAAATAACACTTAACAGTAAAACAGCATGTGTACACCAGCAGTGTTAAAGCAATTACTAATCTAGGTCGAGAATTTCACTGTTTTCTTCCATTATATAAGCAAGGGGCATCTGAATATAATGTTATTTTAGTAAACAAACGAAATAGCCTTGTGTTAATTATTTTATTTACACGACGGCATGTAATTTCTATCGCTACATAGTCTACGCATACAACTCTCCTCTGCTCTCTGTATCGTGTAGTTTTGCTCATACACAAACCGGTGAGCACGATGCAGCAGACAAATATGTGTTCAGTTATTATACTGGTTGTGTCAGTGTTGTATCGATCCATCCCTACTTCTTCGATTAAATTTAAGACTTACTTCAGGAAAAGATAATGAATCAGCAACTTTAATAAAATAACAAATCAGAAATTTGCTTGTTTTTTTAAAGTGTATTTTTCATTGATTTATTTTATCGATAAAGCCTAAACAACAAGTACATTACAAATAATAACAAGTTCCATGTCTAGTTTATTTTGACACAAATTTTGATCACTTTAAATGCTGATTCTCGTTTCTAACCTACTCTTAGGTTGTTTGGATACGCTGGCAGCCATGCAGGAGCTAAAAATGGGTGTGGCTAGTACTGAAGAGGAGACCCAGGCTGTGATGAAAGTTTATTCAAAGGAAGATTACAGTGTGGTGAACCGCTTTGAGAGTGAGTGTATACACCACAATTCCTGTCCTTGGATAAGAATGTTGCAGTGTGTCAGTACTGTTGTGTGTTTAGGTCATGGTGGGGGCTGGGGATACTCCGCGCATTCTGTAGAGGCCATTCGCTTTTGCGCAGATGCCGATATCCTGCTGGGGGGCCTGGGGCTGTTTGGAGGACGTGGAGAATACACTGCTAAAATAAAGGTAGGTTCATTTTAGCATCAATGCCCAATTGTTGTGGCTGTATGCACAAAGTCGCATCTTATTCACTTTCTAGTGCGCCCTAAAAAGTGACAAAACAGGCAGTAGTTATGATGTACTAAAGCTTCCCACAATGCACTGTATTTGTATCCAAAAGGACACGCATAATATTGATGCGTATTTGTGATTGTTTACTTTATGAAGTAAGACTACTATAACACCAGGAGTCTCTCATTATAATGTTAGAGGCTGACTGGATCTTTCAAGTTTTTACCACAATGCAAGCCCTGTGGTTGACGGTTGGTTGCTTTCTTGCAGCTTTTCGAGCTGGGACCAGACGGAGGTGATCATGAGACAGACGGAGATCTGTTGGCTGAGACAGACGTTCTGGCCTATGATTGTGCTGCTAGGTATTTAAAAATGTATCATAGATTTTTGCACACAGAATTAACACAAACTATCAGTTCTCCGCCTTGTTAATATTTATTATTTCCTCCCTCCAAGATGTACTGTAGCTGTTAAAGACTATATGGCTATGTTTACTTGTCTGAACATACCTGTACTACCTCGTAAGTGTTAATGTGTTGATGAGAAGTGTGATTGTGTCCATGACAGAGACCTGCAAACCCTTGCATGATCGAGAGAGGTGTAGGCTCTTGTTTTATCAGGAAAAATAAGAATGATTCTACATTTTATGCATGTGTGTTTAGGGAAAAGTATGCCATGATGTTTGACGAGCCAGTGTTACTTCAGCTGGGTTGGTGGTATGTCGCCTGGGCAAGGGTGTCAGGACCCAGCAGTGACTGTGGCTCGCATGGACAGGCAACAATAACCACTGACGATGGGTACATCTTAATAATTCAGAAAAATACAGATTTCACTATTTCAGTGTCTCTGAATTAGCGTTAAAATGATTTTTAACACGTCTATCTGTTCGATTTTTCAGTGTGGTGTTTCAGTTTAAGAGCTCCAAGAAATCAAACAATGGAACTGATGTAAATGCTGGTCAGATACCTCAGTTACTATACAGGTAAATAAATAAATGTTTTTTTTTAATTGATGCAATTTTCTATATGTACTGTTAACGTAATTAAAAGGATTAATTGCACAACCTTTCCAGGTTGCCATCTAATGATGGCAATGCATCAAAAGGAAAACAGCAGACCAGTGAACCAGTTCACATCTTGAAGCGCTCGTTTGCCAGGACTGTTTCGGTGGTATGTTTGTTATGCACAAGAACAACCTTATTGATTATGCTGAAAAATGATTACAACTGCAATAGAAAGACACTTAAATTGTCAATTAAATGGCTTGAATATTTTTATTTACCCTTTTTTGCCAAATTAATTTTACTTTTCCTTTTGGGTCAAAAATCATTCTGCAATTTATTGTTATTTTAAATTTTTGCAGTGAAACACAGGCTGTTTTAGTTCATACGTCCTTGTCATAAGGGTAGCTTGTTTTTGTAGTGGCTATTTTGGATGCAGTGTAAGAACTAGTTTTAAGCATCCCAGCCTGCAGGCTGATCTTAAAAAAGGACACAAAAGTAAAAAAGAGTACACAAGTCAATGGGCAGCGTCTTATGAGATTATTATTGTTATAACTTAAACACAGAGTTAGTAACGTCACAAAATCAGCTCAGCTTTGAAAATGTTTAGTATTGTGCTAAATGCAGTAAGTATTAATGGACAACCCAATTGATTGCTTTAAGACCATCTGAAAAACCAGCCTACCTTAATATGTCATTGAAATGTAATCTTTTCATCATATATGTAGTAAAAATTGGAAGTATTATTCACTTATAGTGAAATTGAATATTTTTATCCAATCAAATATCTCATTGTAGTAAATTTTGTGGGCATTTTCCTTTTAGGAGTGTTTCGAGTCTTTGCTGAGTATCCTTCACTGGAGTTGGACCACTCTTGTGCTAGGGGTAGAAGAGCTGCGAGGATTAAAAGGTTTTCAATACACTGCCACCCTGTTGGACCTGGAGCGCCTGCGCTTTGTAGGGACCTGCTGTCTCCGCCTTCTTCGTGTCTATATCTGTGAAATCTACCCAATCTCTGGTATGATAATAAAATTATCATTATGATAGAAAAATTATTAAAAAAACAAAAATATATAATTTTATACTTACAAATCGTTACATACTAATTAGGGGTGTGAATAACTATTTAATTTTGCACATTAAATAGTTATTCATACTAATTAGGGGTGTGGCGAGAAACATCCAACAAGACGAGACACGAGACTGGGTTTACAAGAACGAGACGAGATGAGGTTTTTTAGACTTGAAAGAAAAAATCCTCAATTATGATCAAATCCGATCGGTGCCACATTGAAGGAATTAATGGGAATTGGGTTACTTGATACGTGCAGTGTAAATACAGCCTTAATGACGGGCCATTTTCTATCGTTACATTTATTGCATATCGTGAGAACTCGTCACGCCCCTAATACTAATATATAAATAATAACAATGCGATGGCCATACTCGGCATTGAAAGTATAATAAATCCTTTATTTACTTTACTATAAGCTAATTGCTATGAATTGAGTGAGTAACATCCGAAAAACCCATTGAAATAGTCGAAAGATCGTTAGTCGCTATCGCTATAAACCAATGATGAGTACTCGTGTAGATGTGTGTTTCAATAATATTATGCTGTTGTCACATTTTCTTTAGTAGTTTATCTCGGAATAACTCAGCGTGTACCTTTTTTTCAGCCAGCACCAAAGTGGTTGTTGAGGAGTCGAGCAAGTTGGCAGAGTGTGTGGGAAAGACACGAAGCCTGCTGAAGAAAATTCTTTCTGAGGGCATGGATAACTGCTTGACCAAGTTAGACAACGATCCTCAGGGCTACCTCAGCCAGCCTCTCACCTTGCTTGAAGCAGTGTTGCAAGAATGCCATAACACCTTCACAGCCTGTTTTCACTCCTTTTACCCTACTCCTGCTCTACAGTGGGCATGCCTCTGTGACCTGCTCAACTGCCTCGACCAGGTAATCATTTTAGATAAAAGATTTACATCTCCAGATGTACAGATATATGGTATCATCAGTGGCCTACTGAACGTGATGTACATTATTTGGAATCTGTATAGGATTTAATAGTTAAATGTTTTTCTATAGCCTGTTCTGTCTTTTTTTTATTTCTTAACATTAACTTCACTCATGCATTAAATTGACCTTTGATCTCGCAGGACATCCAAGAGGCGAACTTGCGCACCTCAAGCAGTCGTCTGTTGGCCGCTGTAATGTCCGCGTTGTGTAACACATCGGTAAAGCTGACCTCCATCCTGCCTATTGCATATGATGGGGAGGTGCTGCTGCGCTCACTTGTCAAACAGGTCAGCACTGAGAACGACTCAGCTCTTGCACACCGCTTCCCCCTGCTGGTGGCACACATGGAGAAGCTCAGTCATGTAAGTTTTATTTATTTATTTGTTTATTTTATATAAACGAAGTTTATGCATGCCTGATATTGTATTTATTTACTATAAGGGTAATGCAAAAAGTCTGATCTTAACATTTTTAACCAATGTCCCTGTAATAAAATGTAAATTGATATTATTGATAATTAGTGGATTATGTGGAATACTAACATTTTTATGTACATCATTTTTAAATAAACATGGTTTAGTTAGTAAAAATATAAAACTTTGCTTATTTGCTTTTTATACAGACGGAAGAAAACCTGATGGGAATGACGAGTTTCCGGGAGGTTCTGGAAAAAATGCTGGTGATAGTGGTACTACCGGTGAGAAAGAGTTTAAGAAAAGAGTTGGAGCTTTTCTCCCCGCATTTGGTATCCAACACTTGTGGTCTTCTGGCCAGCATCGTCAGTGAGCTCACTGCCTCTGCACTTGGCTCTGAGGTTAGAAACACATGTCAATCTCAACCACCTGGCTCACTGTCTTTCTGTCTTGCTTCTTTAGTCTCTCCTTTGTTCTTTTTTTCCAGTTTTATTCCCTCCTCTTACTTTCTCAATAAGCCTCATTTCACTCAGTCTTTTGGGATCCAGCTGAGCACTACATCTTTCCTCTTATCTTATTACCGCAGCCTGATGGTTGTAAATAGCATTTGGCAGTTCTAGAGAGATGATATCATATTGTTCATCACAGTTACCCTCTCTCTTCATTTCTTCTCTCATCTTTTGGATGCTCATGTTGTAGAAAGCTGAGTCATGGGTACCGCTGTGTTCTTTTGCAGGATTGTAATAGCCATCTAGTCATTGGTCTTTTGTTGTTTACTGTCTCTGTCTCGGAATTGTTGTCATGGCAACTGGTTGATCACATCGTTGTTTTTTTTCTCTCGTTTTTACAGATTTGATGGCACAATCATTATTGTGTAATTGTTTTCAAATTGTGTCATTGTTTTGTGTAATTGTTTTTAGTTTTATTATTGTTTCAAAAACTCCAACTCTGAGCTAAATTATATAAGTTATATAAATTTCAGTTACCTGTTTTTTGTTTTGTATTCATCTCTAAGGCAGTCAACAGCACCACTCTTCTTTAAGATTTTATAATCCCACTACTGCCAGCTAAAGGAAATTGAATGTAACTTCACTGCGTTTACATTTATTTCTGGAATTTGGCAGATCCCCTTATCTACAGCGACTTGCATTTTATTTCATTTATATAGCTAAACAATTGGGGGTTAAGGGCCTTACTGTGTACTTCGAGTACCAACATTTGATTACATTTTTCTATTGCAATCCTCTTGTTCAGGTAGACGGGCTGAACTCACTCCACTCAGTGAAATCCACTCCCAATCGTTTCACTAAGACCAGCCAGGGCCGCAGCTGGAACACGGGTAACGGTTCTCCCGATGCCATCTGCTTTAGTGTGGACAAGCCAGGTGTGGTGCTGGTGGGTTTCTGTGTCTATGGGGGAGGAGGCATCCATGAGTACGAGCTGGAAGTTCTTGCAGATGATGTAAGAGCTTTTTGTTTTTTTTATCATTGTTGAAATTCCATTTAATGGAAACAGTTACATAATGCATTTTGGTCCATGTCTCAGGCCCAGACAGAACATCATGGCGACTCAGTTCATTCCCATAGATGGACATCCTTGGAGCTGGTTAAAGGGACCTACAGCACTGATGATAGCCCTAGTGACATCGCTGAGATTCGTCTGGACAAAGCTGTGCCTCTTAAAGTAATTTTCATTGCTAGTTTAATCTTAGCTGTGAACCTGTGTCACACAATCTGTATGTATTCATTCATTCATTTGTCCCTGTTTTCTGTCCTGTAAAGGAAAATGTAAAGTATGCAGTTCGTCTGCGTAACTATGGCAGTCGTACAGCTAATGGAGACGGCGGGATGACCACAGTGCAGTGTTCTGATGGTGTGACCTTCACTTTCAGTACCTGTAGTCTTAGTAGTAATGGTACTAACCAGACCCGAGGCCAGATTCCTCAGGTTCTCTACTACAGGTTCGACAATTCAGCTCTGTATTCAGTTTTAAGTTGGACAACATTCTAGTTTGACACTCACCAACTAAATATTTTATAAATCATTTGATTTAGTTACTAATATTTGTCTCTTATTTTCTGTGTTGTAGAAGTGAATATGATGGAGATTTGCAGTCACAGTTGCTAATCAAAGCCAATGAGGAGGACAAAAACTGTAGCCGTGCTCTCTCTGTAGTTAGTGCTGTGGTACGGGCAGCCAAGGACCTCCTGCACAGAGCCTTTGCTGTGGATGGTGAGAATACAGCTTTAATATTATCTTCCACATAGATTCGCTTGATTATTATGTGACTTATTCCTTTTTTTATTTTCCAGCTGAGGACATTCCAGAGTTGCTGAGCTCCTCCAGTCTTTTTTCCATGCTGCTTCCTCTTATTCTGGCCTATATCGGCCCTGTGGCTGCCTCTGTACCAAAAGTAAAAACGTTACTGACTTTGATTAGCAAACTAATATCATTTGTATCAGACAATTATTAAGTGTAATTTTTTGTCTTATGCTTCCTATAATTTTTTGTCTGCTTTTGACAGGCTGCAGTCGAGGTGTTTGGTTTAGTGCAGGAGCTTCTCCCTGCTGCGTCTGCACTGAATCAGAAGTATGCCCCGCCTGCCTTCAATCCTAATCAATCTACAGATAGCACCACTGGAAACCAACCTGAGCAGGGCCTGTCCGCTTGCACAACCTCCAGTCATTATGCTGTCCTAGAGAGCGATCATCCATACAAGCAGGCTGCTGTTACTCATTACAAGGTAAAGATTTGAATTTCTCTTAACTAAAATGAATTTAAAACAAAGTAAGGCGTTTCAGTAAATATATTTTTAATTAAGTGTCTTTAAACTTTGCAAGTAATATTTGACAAAGTTCTCCCTTCTATTTAGGTGTCCTTCCCAGATTGTGTTCGGTGGATCACCATTGAATTTGACCCGCAGTGTGGAACAGCCCAGCCAGAGGATGTGCTGCGGGTTCTCATTCCCACCCGAACTCTGCATTTCTCCAGCATGAGTGGCAAAGCACTTGCCCACGAGACCATCAATGCTTGGACTGAGCTGAAGAAGTTGTCTGGGTCCAGCGGCTGGCCCAGTAGTGTACTCGTACTGCCTGGTAGGTGTTCTGCTACTGTGATACTGCCTTGTTTTTAAAACTGAGACATGTACAGCTGATGTCATACATCTATGTGAGTATAATTAAAAATAACACGGGGAATAAATGAAGGAATAGTGTGATTTGTGGCTTAAGGGATTAATCAAAAATCCTTTAAAAAATGTTTTTTTCATTGGGAACATGTCTTTAAAAATTCTTCTGTTAAACAGTGTTAATTATTAAGAATAAGTCACATCTACAAATATGTCCAAAATTATTAAGTTGTTTAAAAAATAAAACAATTTATAAAACACAGTTTTCGGTAAAGTTTAACCCAAATGAGGATGGGTTCTCTTTTGAGTTTGGTTTCTCTCAAGGTTTCTTCCTTGTACCATCTAAAAAAGGTTTTGTTAATAACTTTAACGTTAATCACTTTTGTATTCTTACTTAGTTCTGTATAGCTGCTTCGAGACAATATCCATTGTTAAAAGCTCTATAGAAATAAATCTGTATTTAATTGAATTCATTTATTATAAAAAAATAATCATTGTTATAGGTATTTAATTAAAAATATATGTTTAACATTAAAAAATGATTTAAAACATATCCTAAATCTTTGTTAATTTAATCCTCGTGTCAGGATATATTTATTGATTGTGACTTCTTCAAATGAGGCTGCATGCCAAATGCCTAAAAACGGTAATGTGTGAATTCACCACTGTTTGGAATCAGTATGTCATGCTTGTTTTTTATTTCTAATACAAGGAAATGAGGCCCTCTTCTCCCTGGAAACAGCATCAGATTATGTGAAAGATGAGAAAGCTAGCTTCTATGGATTTAAATGCGTTGCAGTGGGGTATGAGTTTAACCCTGGCTCTGATGAGGTAATGAATCCATTTAAGCTTGTGACTAAGTACATTTCTAAGCCAACTCAAATTTGTGATTTTAAATAGATTTTTCATTCTATTAGAGTTACTGATTAGTAGCTTATATGCATCAAGTTAAGAGTTACAATCGTTTGTCATGTATAGTAACTAAAATTCTTGGAACATGCATTGTAGGGCATCATTCAGCTGGAAAAGGAACTGGCTTATTTGGGAAGTGTTTGTGCTGCTGCGCTTATGAAGAAGGACCTAGCTTTACCTATAGGTAAAAAGACAAGTAATTGATAAAACTTTAAAAATGATCAACCTTTATATACTAACACTCCTTAAAAAAATCATCATATCTAGTACTTTTCAGGCTATTTATTACAATAAGACAAAGCTAGTTTCTTTAAATAACCCTGGCCATGCAGCACATTTACCAGCTCATCGATAATTTATAATATTCCTGTTCTTTAGGTAATGAACTAGAGGAAGATTTAGAGATTCTCGAGGAGGCGTCTCTTCAGGTATTTTTTTAGAAAAATAGTGTGTAGTATTACTTTTATACATAAGTAGAATAAAAATATAGTTGGGTCTTAAAATGTTTTTAGGTTTGCAAAGCACATTCAGGTATCTTGGGTAAGGGACTGGCCCTGTCCCACTCACCCACCATTCTGGAGGCACTGGAGGGCAACCTGCCCCTGCACCTACAAAGCAATGAGCATTCCTTTCTGGAGGACTTCATAACTTGTGTGCCCAATTCAAGTGGAGGGCGTTTAGCCAGGTGAGTCTTAAACTTCACGAAATCTCTATGTGAGCAAATTGAGCACATTTTATGACTCGACAGCATCTTATGAGGTGGATAAGATGAAAGAAATTCATTTCAAGTTGGCATTTTATCCAAATGCAAGTGTGCTGAAGAAAATGCTTGTGCTATGAATAGGATAAAAAAAAATACTACATTTATAGGAGAAATCATCAAAATGTTATCTTTGTTTCTGGATATTCAGGTGGCTTCAGCCCGATTCATATGCAGACCCTCAGAAAACATCCCTCATTCTCAACAAAGATGATATCCGCTGTGGCTGGCCAACGACTGTTGTAGTGCAGACCAAAGACCAGTATGGAGATGTAGTGCATGTCCCGAATATGAAGGTAGGGCTTTTATATGATAAAAACTGTTATTCTCTTTAATCTTCAGATTAACATTGATTTTCTAATTGGCAGGTGGAGGTGAAAGCCGTGCCTGTCTCTCAGAAGAAATCTATTCCACAGGACAACATGAAAAAGTTGCAGAGGCTCCCAGGAAGCCAGTCTAACTCAGGATCAGGCATGGATCTCACCTTTGGTGGCCTTCCAGCACCAAAACTAGAGGCTAATTATGAACCAATGATTATTAAGGAGGCTCGCTACATTGCTATCACCATGATGAAGGTTGGCTACTGCGGTCTTTGTGTATATGTAGAGTACTAGAACATCACCATATTAATGTGCTAGGTTTTTTTTTTTAATATTTTTTTTATGTAGGCATACGAGAATTATTCTTTTGAAGAGCTTCGCTTTGCTTCACCCACTCCAAAGAGGTAGGAATAAGGGAAATTCTAGATTTTCCAGGTTATCTTAAATGATGAAATGTTTCTGAAAGCATTTGTCTTAACAGGCCTAGTGAAAACATGCTCATCCGGGCTAACACAGATGGCACCTACAGTGCTAATTGGACTCCTGGTGCTGTTGGTCTTTACACCATACATGTCACCATAGATGGCATTGAAATTGGTAAGACTTTCTTTGATATTCTCATGCTGGATCAGCATCACCTAACTTAGAAGCCTCTCATGGCCCAAATATTTGGTTTCTTTTTTTGTGGTCCTTTTCACAAGGTATTAAATTGATCGAGTTTCTATTTCTTTAGCAGAAATAAAATAAAAATGTGATTTGGCTACACGACTGTATATGAATTGTTATACAATGGTGGGAATTTAAATACAGTCGCACTGAACAGAGCATTAGAGCAGGGCGGGACTTCTGTGTTAAGGCTAAATAATGCTGTTTTGCTGGATGTTCCTGTTCAGGCTCAGCTTTCATTAGTGGTATTTCATGCTTTAAGGAAATGTGCCAGTCAATAATCACTATAGAGACAACTTGAATAAATAATTTGTACTTATTGTAACTGTTTTTCTTTCATCAATTTGTCGTGCAAGTGCCTTTGTGTTTCTGGTTTGTAGTTAGGAACTTGTAATAGCTCAACAATGATTAGTGCATCAAGGATCAGGTGGAGTTGTTATTTGGTTACAGTTGCTATGATCTAGAACAGCTGGTCTCGCGTCATGTTGTGCACTGTTTCACACCCTGGTCTGCTCTGTTGACCTGCACTTACAGAATTTAAGGGAATCAGGATTTGCAAAAACATTTTCTAAATAGCATTTGTTTGCTATATCAAAACTAGGGCTGGGTGATATGACCATATATATTATTACCGTGAAGTAAATTGTCAACCGTTATAAATTATTTTATTCTCTCTATGCCGTGACATTCATTGGCCGGGGAGAGCGAATAACAAACAGCTGAGGATTTTTTGAGAAAGTGTTTACCTATTAATATTTTAATATGTAAGATTTTCTCTGTTATTTTAAGAGATTTTATTTTATACCTGTGAAAAGGAAAGTTTATTTTAATAAGGTTTGTCCACATAACTGAAATGTGCGGAAGTTGTTGTTGTTAAGGTTAGTCCAAGTTCATAATTACTGATCTATCGAGGCCCAGATAAAAAAAAAAAAAATTGGAAAAATAACGTGATGTCTGTTTTGTTTCTGACGTATTTAGGTTTATTTAATATATATACAGCCTTTTTTGGTATGATATTCCGAAATAACTACCTATTAAAATAACTATTTTATAAAATATATATTTTTACTGTGAAATAAAATTACTCATACAGTGAAATAGACTTTTGGTAATACCGTTTACCTGTAATTAATAGTGATTTTATTTCCATATACAGTCAATTAAAACTCTAATAGTAGAGGTTTTTTAATGCAGATGCTGGATTAGAAGTTGAAGTGAAAGACCCACCCAAAGGCATGATTCCTCCTGGGACACAGATGATTAAACCCAAAGCTGAACCACAGCCAAGCAAGGTGAGTTTGCAGCATTCATCCAGCAAACCCAAACCGGAGTTCCAGATCCGTTTGGCCACATTAATGTAAATAATGATAGTGTTTAAATGCCCGTTGTTCACTTTATAATCCTAAATTCAATACTGATTAAATGTAAAAAAGGTTTTTTTTTCTTTAGTTTTCCCCTTTTTCACATTACATTTACACTGGGAAACAGGCAACACATCTGAGCAGAATCATTTCCATGCCTTGTTGTTGTGATTTCTTTTACTTTTACAGCTTGGTGTCATGGCTTAAGTTTTTTTTTTTTTTTTTTTTTTCCCCTTTGTAAACCAATGTGATAGATTGTGTTGACAGTGAATCCTTCTTTTACACCGTCTCTGCTAAATACCCCTCCTGTGTTTTCTTGTCTGCCACTCTTGTGATCTGAGGTGCTTTGCTTTCTTCTGTCGTCTGCTTGCCTGTCTCACCCTCTTCCTGTCTCTCTCTCTCTCTCTGTCTGCTTCTCTCAGGTGCGCAAATTTGTCGCCAAGGACAGTGCAGGGCTGCGTGTGCGTAGTCACCCCTCTCTGCAGAGCGAACAAATAGGCATAGTCCAAGTCAATGGCACCATCACTTTCATTGACGAGGTAAAACACTGTAGACTAGGGGCACACATGATCTATCTTTAATGTTTTCTATCATTTTTTTTTTCCTCTTGTTTTTCATCTTCTTGTAATTAGAGTGAACCTGGTAACAATAACAGTGTAATTTATTTATGACTACTTTTATCTTGGACCCTAAATAGAGTCGAGCTTGTTAAGCTCATTGCTGCAACTCAAAGCTTACATTCTTTGTTTCGGATGAAAACATTTCTTTGCATTTTCTTTGCTTTGAACATGCAAGAGACTTTCAGGCTGCAGTTTTTAGCTTTTTCTTTACCTAAAGACACCTCAGCTTATTGTTAATCAGAAATCAATCTTAAAACTCTTTTATACTACTTTAATAAACTTACTTACATTTACGGCATTTGGCACACGCCTGTATTTGGAGTGATTGACATTTTGTCTCATTTTTTTAATCTATCTGAGCAATTGAGGGTTAGGACCTTTCTCAGGGGCCTGTCTCTACCAGCGGTGGTAGCTTGGCGGTGGCGGTGCGGGCTGGGATTAAACCGCGGTGGTAGCTTGGCGGTGCTGGGAATTAAACCCATGATCTTCTGATCAGCAGTCCAACACCCTGACCGCATTGAGTTATCACTTTTTAAACACAACAGCAATACAAATGCAAATTATCCAAATTGATTTTTACAGTGATTCCACACAGCTATCGCTTTAGTGTGTAGATAGCACATACAGAATCTCTCTATTATCTATAGAACCGACTGACTGCAGCCTCTGAGGATCATGCAATGGCCTGTTAGCAGTTACAGGAAGGCATGGCTCTGCTCTGTTGCTTGTTTCCCATAGATCCACAATGATGATGGGGTGTGGCTCAGACTGAATGATGAGACTGTAAAGAAGTATGTTCCCAACATGAATGGGTACACTGAAGCCTGGTGCCTCGCTTTTAACCAGCATCTGGGCAGAAACCTTCTTGTCCCCGTTGATGTAAGTATAGGTCCCCGTTGGTAGAACAGCAGGAGCCCCATGGAATTAATCTGACACTGGAAGTTATGTCTTTTAGCCTTCAAGGTTAGAACATTGTGCCAGTGTCTACATTGATGTTCTCTGCTGTAAGTGCAGTAACCTGATGCCCTAAAGCATCGACTGTTGATTACTCTGACATCAGCTAAATAATTTATTGCATCTTTGTCTCAGTGGTTTAAGAGTAAAATGTTGTGGGCATGTAGTATCCAGTATTTGTCAACAGAAAAGTAGGTAAAAGCCCAATTTAGCACGCATTGATTTTACATGGGTGGGTGGGATGATTTTAATTGATTAGTGCTATCTAGCTGTCATGTCAACGATTTTTACAGACTGGATGTTACCCTGACTAAATATATTCGACTACATTATAGAAATAAGATAAAAGATAATATAAATCCCTATTAAATTCTTTTAAAACTTTCATAACCTTTTAAAAAAAAGATTTTGCCGTATTCTTTTATCATCGTCTACTAAACCAAAGTCAGGTAAAGTTTAAAACAGAACAATACAGATAAAGGTCAAAACGTCTGTTGGAGAAGCAGCTCATAATTGTGGTAGTTTATACATAACTGTTAAAGGGGTAGTTTATACATAACGGTACCATAATAATACACAGTTATCGTGCACTAGCACAATTACTTGCAATCAGTCCATTCAGAAGGAAAACTTTTAAATAAGTTAATACAACTGCACAGAGCTGTCTTCATAAGCAATAACAACGGATAAAAGATTTGCATAATGTCACAGTCAAAGGAGGCTTTCTTAAGAAAAATACCACAGGAACCGACTTTTCTGAAATGATTGGTTGCCTCTTAGTTTTCTTTTCTTCATAGAAAAATAGGTTTCTTCATGAATCTATTAAGGTTGGGTGGTTATGTCATGTGATATTGTCATGTGATTTTGTGGAAAAGCATCTCGGAGTCAGTGTATTCAGTAAAATGTGGGAGTTTAGAATAGAGCTTGGGGCTATCAATTCTAAAATATGTGTACAGCATAAAATGCACATCTGATTGGACTTATATAGCTTATTCATTATTGTGCACTGAAGGACGAACAAGGATGCAAAAAAAAATGGTAGCTATTAAAATATAGTTTTTAAATCATGTTTTTAAGTCATGTTTCAGTATTGGTGATTATTATTATTTTGCTAATCTTTAACTTGGAATCTGGGTTGGTCACAAATAAATGCTGAAGGGCATCACCTTAACAAATGATGTTGTTTGCTCTGAAAGGGTTTTCTGTCTGCTTGGAAAATATGCGGTCATCCTAAAGGGCATTTACTTATAGATTTGAGGAGCCTCTTTGACAACAACATGACACACCACAGTTTTTGAAAGATTGTTTCAGATCGTGTTTTTAACAATATTCTCACTAGTTTCTTGGGTTAAAATGATAGGACTGAGTTTAAGAAGATCATGATGAGACACCAATAATTCACAAGCCCTAACAGAGGGAAATTCAGGGGGGAAAAAAATCGATAAACTCTTTATCAGAATCGAACAGTTCTCTTCCAAATAAGAAAGGCCATACTGTCAGCACCATTACTGTCAGGTAATTCCCGACCGTGATTTGATTTTTTTTACAATTTGTTGCTCAGAATACCTTTAGTGCTAGCCAAGGAGTCAGGGATATCGACTTTTTGTCCTGGACGACCTTGTCTTGTTTCCCTCAGGTGAGTTGTCAAAAGGAGGGACAAATGTCTACGGCTTTGCTGCTTTTTTGCTTTCAACCAGTTTTTGTGTGTCTTTATTTATTGGTTTTGTTAATTTTTTTTTTTTGGTTTGGATTTCATTTTACAGTTCCCACAGATGCATGATTATATTTGTGAATTAAGTGTTCAGAAAGATGCAATATAATGAACATGGTAAACATGACTATGTTCAGTAAATGTCTGTGCCTTATGATTTGTTTTTGCATTTACAGTATTTTTATCAGAAATATTTAATATTTCATAGAGTCATTGACATGATTTCGTTTTGGCATGGTTACATTTTTATCTTTTAGATAGTGAGCTGCTATCTAGTGCTAGTGAGCTGATCGGCATGCCTGGCATATAGTCAGCCTCACTGTCTAGTATGCAGTCATATTTTTGTCAATGTAACTCACATTTTAGTGTAACATTAATCCAGAGTACATTTTGATGATATTTTTGTTGCATATATAGTGTGTTAGTATTTTTTGCATGTGTTTGTGTAAATATACAAAATGTGAAGACATCATGAGTGGTTTCAGAAACCACCTTTGTTTATTCTTCCATTAATGTAAGTATTTAAACAGCAGGGAGGACAGTGTGATCGAGTGTCAGGAATGGGCAATGAACAGCCTGGCAGGATGGGTTTTGTTGTCTACTGAAGCTCTGCTTCCAGTGTTTGTTCCGTGGCAAGCTCTCTCTGAGAGAACCCGAGCCTCGCTAAAGAATGTTAACAAATGATTACAGTAAACCAAGCTTAGCCATGGTCAAATTAAGGACAAGTTACACAAAAATACACTTAAATTAAATGAAACGGTGGTTTCGAGACTTACCCATGGTGTCTCCTTAAACGTGGATGAGAACATTTCACAATAGAAAGCTATGGAAAAACACAGAGAGGAGAAACATATCTATTACATGTTTGTCATCTAAGATTGATTATAATAAAAAATGAAAATGTTTAAAACAGAAAATAATTGTGGCTGGAAACCACCCAAGTCATAAATAAAAACATGGAGTTTTCGATTGAGCACCTTGTTTACTCGTAATCAGCTCTGATCGCAAGAAATCTTTTATCTGCTTCTATCCTGTCTATATAGTTGGTTTTCTTTATGCTTAATCTGTGTGACTGGTCTAGTCTGGTAAATGTGGTGGAGTCAGGAAGATGATGTTATAGATTTTTTTGCCATAATAATGGTAGATAGACACTACCTACAACTGCATACTGCAACCTTAGCAAGTAAATAAAAACTATGTAAAGAAAGGTAAAGCTCAGTAATGTAATGTATCTGTTGCTTTTTTGCCCTAGAGTTTGACCTATCATCTTTGGTTTTGCAGGAGGCCAGGCCCCAGTCAGATGAGTGTATAAGGGAGACCAATGGCCGCCCGTCCCATGAAGCCCCCATGCGCAGTGTGGACAGGGCTGGCCTGGGTGGCGGACCAGGTCTTTATAAGGTAGTCAAGACGGGACCCTCGGGTCACAACATCAGAAGCTGCCCAAACCTTAGAGGTATCCCCATTGGGATGTTAGTACTGGGGAACAAAGTCAAGGCGGTAGGCGAGGTATGGACTCCCACCTGTCTTCTTTTGGCTGCTAGTAAATCACTACGTTGCCAGATTTCTTGCCTTATTTCCCATGTTGCGGTCACTGTAATAGCAGCTTCCTTTTCTTCTTCGTGCCTTTTAAAAAACCAGTGTGTTCCTTTTATTTTTCTTATAAAAAAACAATACATAATAAGCTCCTGGTGAGGATTTCTGTTCTTTCTCTGTGTATTAACATTCTTACAAATCAAATTAAAATTAAAACCTGCATGCCTTCAGCATTCGTTTTTGATTTTAAGTAAATAACATCGTAGTACTATTAAGTCTGCTCACTAACTAATGTTTGACAATACCTCAAATTACTTCTCTAAGCAAAAATAAATCCAATGAGCTACTCTGGCCTTTCTTTAGCACATCTGAATGTCCTCAATGGTTTGCAATTAAGGTAACTGAAGGTGCCTCGTCCTGCTCAATCTCTCTAAAGGGTGTGGTGTGTCATGCTGTCCTAGAGTGCTCTTATATTTTAGTGACTCCTGTGCACCTAACACTGCTGCCCCAGTGTTCATTTCCACAGTCAATTGTCAAACCAACCAGCATGTACTGTATCATGTGGAGAAGGATACTAAGGGAATGGCACATCAGTTCCTTTAACATTTAACCCCAGTACGACGCTGATGCATTCTGATTATAAATCGAATCGTTATCTACTGCACTGTGACAACAGTCTGTGAAATGGCCAGTGCTGGAGCTTGTTGTGATGAGGTGAATAATGTTGTTTGTCTATCAGGTGGTTAACGTGGAAGGAACCTGGGTGCAGCTGGATAAGAACAGTGTGATTGAGTTCTGTGAGAGCGATGAAGGAGAAGCTTGGTCTTTAGCTAGAGACAGAGGAGGAAACCAATACCTGCGTCTGGATGAAGGTAAAACCACATCCACTAGCAAAACATTGAAAATATGTAAAGATATCTTTCAATTTTATGCTAAATTCCAGTAGCTTGGACAAACACCATAAGAATCAGATTTTAAAAATATTTATCTTGTGAAGAGCTGATTTAATACAATGTCCTGTTTTGGCTGTATTTTTTCCTCCATCAGAGCAAGCTGGCCCAGAGCATGCTGCTCAGACTCCTCCTCCTAGCCCCTTCTCAGTGCAGGCATTTAGCAGAAATATGGGCAGTGGCGCTCAAGGCTTCGATTATGGCATCACCAACAACAAAGGTGAGCTTAGATAATCGGCCGAATGCAAGAAAAAACATGGCTCTTTAGATAATACTTTTCCACACATACCGTGCTTTAAATAGAAACCCAGCATTGCTCAAATCCGTGTGTGTTCATTTGTGACCATCTGCCATCATTGTCTTCTTATAATCATTACGTCTCAGGATTTCGCAACAAACCCATACAATAAGACAAATAGGTATAAATCACGGAAGAATTAATGCATGTTTGTAAAAGCTGATGTTCTGCAGTAGATGAGCTGCATTAATAGAAGCTCCTTTATTTTCCAAATGGACTTCCTAGCATTTATTTCTTTGAGGATATTTTTTTTGTAGAGTGTTGTTAACAAAAATAATTGACAGCTGTTCACCACAGGTGTATGCCTTTTATTATTAAGCATAAAACAACATTATTTGTCATATATTTTAGTATCGTGTGGTGTACAGAAACTAAATATTTGATCAATAAGACCAAACGTATTCATTTGACAACCCAATATTTGTGGTTCTTAAGGTCTAACGATTGTTTTATTTTCGTCTGTTTTTGCATTTCACTGTAAACAATGTTACTTCCCATCAAAGTTCACATCAGTAATTTCACATCAGGTTTTTTTTTTATATCTAGAGTCCATACTTGTATTAATAAAAGTTTTAAAAACAAAACCATTTTTTTTTTCTTGACCAGTCTAGCATCTACTGATACTATAATTATTTTATCTTTAAAGTTTCTTTATGGTTTATAATATACATGTAGGTGAATGTCAGAAGAAAGATGTTTTTTTTATTACTTTTTTTTTTTTAAATCAACCATTTTCCCATAATTGTATTTTTTTGTACTGTAATGCCTACTGTTAATACACATTCAGTTTGGGGGGGAAGGAGTTTAGATTCATTAATTGATTCATTGTCTTAGCTTCTCTTTCTGTGCTCTGCGTGCTTATGTCTTCGGTGTGTCTCATGGCTAATGTCAGTGCTCAAAATGGTTGTTCTTGTATGCATGGAATGATTGTGTGTGTCTGGCTCTACTGAGTTGTGTCCCACTTTTGCTGTCAGTGGAGGATTTAGGTTAAAGCCTGAATCCTGCTGTGCTTTTTTTCCATTCATTGCTGCTGAGTGGTGCGTCCATACACCTCTCCTAAGAGGCATGGTGTGTTATGGACCCTTCATCACTGCCTTATGCACATTCATTATTGCACTTTAAAATTTTTGTCCGCTCAAGTTAATCTAAGCTACGTTTGTAGTATTATCTAAATAAGTCGTCTTTTAACCATAATAGAACCAGCAAGTGTAAACAGACCATGATTTGGTGTTCAGCCTGGGAGTGATGAAAGAACAGCAAAGGCAATGTTGCCAAAGCCAGCACCTAACCTACGACACCACACCTTAACTAACCAAAGTGTGGCTTAAGACTTGCTGTCCCTAAAGCCTCTACCTATTTTCCCATAATTTAACTAATCCACTGACACCCCATACTGCTAGTGAATGTGCCTGTGTGGGGCATTGATGAATTTTTTCTATGGTTCTAGTCGTAAAAGCTATAGTATTCCCATTGTCTTCCACGTTACAGGTGACCGCCTGAGTGCCATACTGAATTCCATTCAGTCTGGGCCTTTCCACCCAGCTCCCTCCATATTTGAGCAAGCCGCCAAACCTCCCTCTTCCCTTGTTCACAGCCCTTTTGTATTTGGACAATCCCTTTCCCAGCAGCCTCAGCCACATCCACAGCTTCTGAGTAAGTCTGGCCCTCTGTTCGACAGTGGTGGTGCTTGCTTGCACAGGTGCAAAGGGCTTTGTGTTTGGTTTTATTTCAATTTTTTGTTTTTCTTACAATATCTCTGTTACTCATAGCCTTTTAGGCCCCTTGCCCTTCCACCTCTCTTCCATCAAACCCGTTTGCCGTATATTTCAATAAGTGACTTTTTTTTTTGTTGCTCCCCTGACTGGTTCTGTAGCCACTTTAACACTCATGCTTTAACATTTTTTTTTGCTTCTCATTTTTAACTGCATTTTACTCATCTTATATGTTAGCTTTCCTGGCATTATTACATTTTTCTTTGTCTGATTTATACCATTTACGCTCATAAACCACTTATTGTTTTAAAAACAAATTTGATCAGGACAAGGTTGGACTAAGCTATGCTAATTTGGTGCTAAAGTAATATAACACTATTAGGTCAATAGTACAAAATTGCCTTTATATGCTTTTTGTTATTATTTGTTTCCTAGTTCCTTAGTAAGAAAAACACTTATTCGCTAAGTAAAATTTCTATGTGCATTTACAATCCAGGTATCAGTCATTGCTTTCGTTACAGCTTTCCTACGTCTCTTAGTTTCTTTCTATTCCCTAATGCCCCATACTTCGTTTTGCCTGCTTCATATTCTCTCTCTCTCTCTCTCTCTCTCTCTCTTTCTCTTTCTCTCTCTCTTTCACTATATCCTCTCTCGCTCTTTCCTTCCATCTAGCTTTCTCTGATGTTTTGTTTGGTTCAAATCTTGTTGCTTATTCTCCTTGCAACTGTTTTCCGCTGTAGATGCTTCATCTCGCAGCCTTGCTTCAAGTGAGCGTGTGCACAAAAGCATTGCAACTGGGCCTGGCACCGCTCTTTCATCTCTTGCTCTCAAACAAAAGGGTGGGTAATGCATGTCTTCTCTTAGAAGCAGCAGGAGACTTGCTTCTAGAGGTGGGCATCGTCTCATCCACTGCTTGATGATCTGTGTAGTTTCCCTGTAGGTACGGATTAGAATAGGTAGTACATAGTGAACAGGTGAAAGTTTAGTTGGATCACATAGTATTTCAGTATTACAAAATCTGGGCAAGCAAACTAGAAGATTAAAGGTCCTGTCTTCGTCATGCTCCTTCATGTACTGTAACTTTTATTCCCAATTTTTTTTTGTTATCCTCATGCTATTTTTTGATTTTACTTTTGATTTTTAGGCATCATATTTATACTTAAATTAATTTTTCCTTTCAGACGACTCTTAAATAATTTATTATTTTATTATATTTAGGTGAGAAAGGAAATGTGACTCGGTCAATGTCTCCAGCAAGCAAGCACCATCAGGAGGGCCGCACATCCAAGGCTGACAGCCGCGCCAACCGTACTACTGACCAGGGAAAAATCAAGACCATCGACAGCCTGTCCGCCAGTGAGGCTCTTATTCTTAAATCAGACACTGGCAAATTACGCTCAGACTCCCACAGCCGCTCTCATTCACCCAATCACAACACCCTGCAGGCCCTCAAGGCTGATGGGAAAAATTCAAGCCTTCGGGCTGAGTCTCCAAATCCAGGTTCACGGTCATCCTCACCCAAACAGAAGACTGTCATCTCAGGCAGGTCAAGTCCCTCTAGCTGCAGCTCCCCACGCTCCTCCTCTCCACATGAGAAGAACCTGCCAGTGAAAATCTGTCCCTCCTCAAAGGCTCATCTGGACCCTCCTCGTGAGCGATCCAAATCTGACTCCTATACTCTAGACCCTGATGTCCTGAGAAAGAAAAAGATACCCCTGACAGAGCCCCTAAGAGGCAGGTCTACTTCTCCCAAACAGAAACACCTGCTGAAGGAGACTAAAGCAGGAAGCAGCAATTCTGAAAACTGTGCTCTGTCCCCACATGTTGTCCAGGAGAACCTCCACAGTGAAGTAGTTGAAGTTTGCTCTTCCAGTGCGCTGCTGTCTAACGATGAAGCCAAAGATGAAAACACAGAATTGAATAACGCTGAAGAGGGATCTTCTAAAGTACATTTCAGCATTGGAAAGGCCCCTGTCAAGGAGGAATCGGAAAGCCGATCCTCACCTAAAGTCAGCCGCAAGACCTCGAGTAGGCATGTGCGCCCTAAAAAGGACAAATCAGGGCCACTCTTTAAGGGCGAGAATGTTCGCCATGCTGAGCCTGCCAAGCAGGCTATGTCACCTTCAGTGGCTGAATGTGCCCGTGCAGTTTTTGCAGCCTTCCTGTGGCATGAGGGCATTGTCCATGATGCCATGGCCTGCTCGTCTTATCTAAAGTTCAATCCTGAACTCACTAAAGAGCATGCACCAATTCGCAACTCCCTCAGCTGCCAGCAGAGCCTCGATGAGAAGGAAAGCAAGTTGAAAAACCGTCACTCACTTGAGATCTCCTCTGCTCTCAATATGTTTAACATCTCACCTCATGGCCCTGACATCTCCAAGATGGGCAGCATCAATAAGAACAAGGTTCTCTCCATGCTTAAAGAGCCACCCCTGCCAGAGAAATGTGAGGATGGGAAAGGTGAGCAAGCGTCCTATGAGGTGACTAGCCACTCCACATTGAGGTCAAAGTCTCTCCTGCCCCTCACTCTCCAACACCTTGTAGCTTTTTGGGAGGACATCTCTTTGGCAACTATAAAAGCTGCCACACAGAATATGATCTTCCCCAGCCCTGGTTCAAGTGCCATTCTAAAAAAGAAGGAGAGTGAAAAAGACAGCAAGAAGGCAAAGAAGGAGAAGAAAAAGAAGGAGAAAGCAGATGTTCGCCCCAGAGGGAATCTCTTTGGGGAAATGGCACAGCTGGCCATGGGAGGCCCAGAAAAAGACACAATTTGCGAGCTGTGTGGAGAGTCTCATCCCTACCCTGTTACCTACCACATGAGGCAGGCTCACCCAGGTACATATGTCTCCATTTTAGTTGTATTTAGGAGCTAGTACATACCTGTAAGACATTTTTAATTAAAATATGCCAAGTATTTTTTTTCTTTTATTTCAGGATGTGGGCGTTATGCTGGAGGTCAGGGTTATAACAGCATCGGTCACTTCTGTGGAGGATGGGCTGGGAATTGTGGTGATGGTGGCATAGGTGGAAGTACCTGGTATCTGGTTTGTGACCGCTGCAGAGAGAAGTACCTAAGAGAGAAACAAACTGCAGCTAGAGAAAAGGTAAAACCTCATTTTTCAAATGTGTATGCGTTTGTGCAATTATATTTTTGTTATTACATGCAATTTATTATTTTCTTCTCTGTGTATTTCCTCTGTCAATCAGGTAAAGCAGTCCAGAAAAAAGCCTTTGCAAGTAAAAACACCTCGAGCACTTCCCACTATGGAGGCGCACCAGGTGATCCGTGCCAATGCCCTGTTCCTGTTATCCCTGAGCAGTGCAGCTGAGCCAAGCATGCTATGCCATCACCCACCCAAACCCTTTCACACACATCTACCTAGCCTGAAGGAAGGGGTTTCTGAAGATCTGCCAAATAAAATTGGTTGCCTATATCTGCAGACCCTGGCTCGGTACATCCAGAATTATTTTATTTGCTCTTCTATTATTATCAGACAGATTTCCTAAATATAATTACTTTACATACCGATTAAAACATCTACTATACCTCTGTTCCAGTCAACATACAGAGAATTTTGGAGGCTACCAGGATGAAAACCTATTCCAGGATGAGATGCGCTACCTGAGATCGACATCTGTACCAGCTCCCTATATCTCTGTTACACCTGATGCTTGTCCAAGTGTCTTTGAGGAGCCAGAGACTAACATGAAATCTATGCCACCCAGGTAACTTCCTCAGCAAGAATAATAGCAACACACGTTGACTCAGGAATGAAGGTTTAAATCACGCATTGTTTTGTAGCCTGGAGACAAGTCCCATCACGGACAGTGACACAGCCAAACGCACCGTGTTCCAACGCTCTTACTCTGTGGTTGCCTCCGAGTATGACAAACAGCATTCTTCCTCTCCAGCCCGAGTGAAGGCAGTGCCCAGACGGAGGGTACACAGTGGGGATGCAGGTACCCCGTTCTACTTACTGCCACATCTTCAGTGTTATCACTGTGCACTGACCTTAACTTCATGTTTTTTACCACAGCAATTTAATAAGATTTCCAATATTGTAGTTTTTAGTGCCACTCTGTGTGATTTTAATAAAGGAAAAGATCAGTGCTAAAAATGTTATTAATTGGAGTTGCAGTTTAATAATTGCAAGTTTTTTTTATTTTAGAATGGACTTTTCATTCTAAGTAATTTGGTCCTGATGTGGAAGGCATTTCATGTATTTCTTGTTTTGTATAGAAGTTGGTTCTTCTCTCCTGAGACACCCGTCTCCTGAGCTGTCCCGTCTAATCTCAGCACATGGCTCCCTGAGTAAAGGGGAAAGGAATTTCCAGTGGCCTGTGCTGGCCTTTGTTATTCAGCATCATGATTTGGAGGGTCTTGAGGTGGCCATGAGGCATGCTTTGCGCAAATCTGCTTGCAGAGTATTTGCAATGGAGGTTAGTAATAAGTAGTTAAATACTGAACCACTGAACCAACATGTCAGATTTTTTTCCACATTTAATGTGAAATAGCAACTAACCAACCACAACACAAACATTTTAGTGGTACATAATGATTTACATTTACAATTCTGGCATTTGGCAGACACCGTTATCCAGAGTGACTTACAGTTATTTCATTTATACAACTGAGCAATTAGGGGTTAAGAGCCTTGCTCATGGGCCCAACAGTGGTTACTTGTTGGTGCTTGGAATTGAACCAGCAATCTTCTGGTTAGCAATCCAACACCTTAACCACTATGCTTTCACTAGTCATTTTACCCTCTTCTTTGTAAAACCCTATACATTAATTCAATTCAATTCAAAATGTATAGCGCTTTTTATAATAATAAAACAAGATCTGTTATTAATTTTAGGTGGCGTGCAGACTTTTAATATTAAGATATAGTAGTCATAAGAAAACGTATGATGCAACGAGATAACCAAGACTCTGTTTACTCATTAGGCGTTTAATTGGTTGCTGTGCAACGTGATTCAAACCACCTCTCTCCACGATATTCTCTGGCATTTTGTGGCTTCTCTAACTCCATCTCCATGTGAGCCTGAGGAAGAAGAAGAGGATGAAAACAAAGGCAATAAAGACATTGTGGAGCAGGTCAGTCGGCACCACATAAATCTCAGTAATCTTTCTTACCATGTAAATGCTACTTTCTTAGTTCATAATTAAACGCTACCCATGTGTTTCCCAGCAGGAGAAAGATTTGGGTGTGTGTGAACATCCTCTCTCTGATATAGTCATCGCTGGAGAGGCGGCTCACCCTCTCCCTCACACATTCCACAAACTTCTTCAAACCATCTCTGACCTGATGATGTCACTACCTAGTGGCAGTTCCCTTCAACAAATGGCCCTCAGGTAAGTAAACCGCCACAATCAGCTGCTACACAAGTACTTGTCTGTTATGTGTGACTAAAATCCTGAAACTTTAAATAGGTGCTGGAGCCTCAAATTCAAACAGTCAGACCATCAGTTTCTGCACCAGAGTAATGTGTTCCATCACATTAACAACATCCTGTCCAAATCAGATGATGGAGACAGTGAAGAGAGCTTTAACATCAGCGTGCAGTCTGGATATGAAGCCATCAGTCAGGTTGTGAAAAAACAGCAAATTTTTTTTTGCTATATTTTTTAATATTTTCATATCCTTGGGCTCTTGAAGCCAAATTTGATAATAGGGTTTTCCTGTAGTAACCAATTTCTCTGGATATAGGAGCTGTGTATGGTAACCTGTTTGAAGGACCTGACCAGTGTGATGGACATAAAAACATCCAGCCGCCCTGCAATGATTGGCAGCCTGACAGATGGCTCTACTGAGACATTTTGGGAGTCAGGGGATGAGGACAAGAACAAGACAAAGAGCATCACCCTCAGCTGTGTGAAGGGCATCAATGCCACTTATGTTTCTGTGCATGTGGACAACTCCCGTGACATTGGAGTGAGTGGGAACTGGAGGACATTGACAGTCATCATCATCATCATCATATAGATAATCAATTCAGTTATCAGCTTATAAATACGGTTATATTTATTTATATTGTATGTTCTTTTTCCAATCCTTTAGAACAAAGTCACATCTATTACATTTCTTTGTGGAAAGGCAGTGGAGGATCTTTGCAGAATCAAACAGGTAAATATGATGCCTACCTGCACATTACAAAAGATCCTGAACTTTTGAAGACATGTTTAATGAAATCTACCGTTAAATGGCCTCCACTAACAACAAGTTCTGTGACTGATATCCAAGGCAGTCATCTTTTGTTGTGTTGCTTTTACTGACAGCAGAGCATTGTGGGAAATTTTGATGTCTAATGGTTTTCAAATGCCCGTTTTATTTAATGGAATTATTGTTGTTTTAGATTGACCTTGACTCCAGGCACATGGGCTGGGTGACCAGCGAGCTACCTGGTGGGGACCACCATGTAATTAAGATTGAGATGAAGGGTCCTGAAAACACACTTAGGGTGAGGCAAGTTAAAGTGCTTGGCTGGAAGGAGGGTGAAACCATCAAGATAGCAGGGCAAATCTCAGCCAGTGTGGCTCAGCAGAAGAACTGTGAGGCAGAAACTCTTCGTGTTTTCCGCCTAATTACCTCACAGGTTAGTCGGATTTTGTTTAGATTGTGTGGCTAAATTGTTCACTCGAAACAATCTGCACCAAGGCTTTAAATGAGCTTGTACGCTGACACAGAAGATATTGTTGTTGTGCAGGTGTTTGGGAAGCTGATTTGTGGTGATGCAGAACCTACTCCAGAGCAGGAAGAGAAGAACCTGCTGTCATCTCCAGAGGGTGAAGACAAGGTGAGCATATTGTTTGACATAACTATAAACGATAGGCATTTGGGGAGAAAATAAAGGGAAAAACAAAGGGTTTATAAATGATGTTTTGTATTTGTAGGCACCGTCTGATGCTGATCTGAAGGAACACATGGTTGGGATTATATTCAGCAGGAGCAAGCTCACCAATTTGCAGAAACAGGTATGAGCACATTTAATAAAATCTAGTTATAATATAATATAATTCACATTAATTAATTGTGCATAGTGGTAATACATGCTTAATTTAACAGCGGACATCTGCATTACATTTTTCTTACCAATGTGAAATTTTTTTAGGAGATTACAGCCTTCACGATTATTAAATTTGGGTGACGATTACTTGTCAATTAAATAATTGCGTTTAGGACGACTGTTTTGGGGCTTCTGCAATAAATTTTTGTTTTAGCGCTTTGACGATTATTTTTTTGCGGTATACAATAAACACACCACACATTTAAATCGAATTGTACCTGGGGGGGGGGGGGGGGGATTTTGCCTTTATATATACCACTGCGGCAGCCTGTTGAAAGCAAAGTATTTACCCCACGCTCTTATAATCTGTGTCGTATTAATGCTCCACTGTAAGATTTTTATTATAGATGCATCGTATGTAAAGAAAATCCAAATGTTATGGTGTTCTTTCAGTGGTGTTTAACTGTTTAGCAACATATGAATTTGTTAATGCTTTATGCAGTTACATTATGGACTGTTAGCATGAGTTGAGCATGCGATGGATCGTTAGTGGAACAGACTCTGAGCGACAGAAAACTACTTTGACTTTCAAAAAACCTGCTCCAAAGTCTGGGAAAAATCACGCTAATTCCACTCTGCTTACATACTCTGGTTGGAAGTAGGGTGCCGCAGGTACTACAGCTCCCCCTTGTGGCTAATAAAAGTGCACAATAATTGCGGTCGGACAAAAAGACTGCGGTTATGTAAAAAAATTGCGACCGTACAGTTATTTATTAATTGTGACAGCCTTAAAAGCGATAAATGCTTTAAACTATGTCTAAATGACTGATATTGTGAACTGACATTGTGATATATAATGTATTGTGAAAGAATTGTGCCTAAACATTCTGATTTGCTTCTTTTGTCAAACTGGTAACATGAGAAAAAATCCTCTCCCTGTTGTTTCTGTTGTTTTTGACTGTCTTTAGGTATGTGCGCACATTGTCCAGGCGATACGTATGGAAGCTACACGTGTGCGTGAGGAGTGGGAGCATGCCATCTCCAGTAAGGAGAATGCCAACTCGCAGCCCAGTGATGATGATGCCTCCTCAGATGCATACTGTTTCGAATTGCTGTCAATGGTCTTGGCCTTGAGTGGCTCCAATGTAGGCAGGCAGTACCTGGCCCAGCAACTTACCCTGCTACAGGATCTATTCTCTTTACTTCATACAGCCTCACCACGTGTTCAAAGACAGGTGTGTGTGTGTGTGTGTGTGTGTGTGTGAGAGAGCAAAAGAGAGAGAGAATATTATATGCATTTATGTTCGTTTGTTCTATACAGCGTTAATAAAGCCATTTCTAGAATTTTGATGAATTGTTGGTTTCCATCACCCAGGTGACCTCACTGCTGAGACGTGTTCTTCCTGAGGTTACACCCGTGCGCTTGGCCAGTGTAATCGGTGTGAAAGCATTGCCACCCGCTGATATTAGTGACATTATCCACTCAACAGAAAAGGGTGACTGGAACAAGTTAGGGATTCTGGACATGTTCTTGGGATGCATTGCCAAAGCCCTTACAGTTCAACTTAAGGCCAAGGGTACCACCATTGCTGGCATAGCCGGCATGGCAGCAGCTAAAGGTGTCACAACGGTTACATTGCCTATGATTTTCAACTCAAGGTGGGCTTAATATAGTAAATATAAATACAAGTAAAATATTAGTAAATTTAACCCCCTTATAAGCTGAACAATACTTGTCCTTGCCTTTTTCCTGTTGATGAGTAGTTACATCAGGAGAGGGGAGAGTCACTGGTGGATGAAGGGCTCAACACCACCTCAGATCGCTGAGATCATCATTAAACTGGTTAAAGACATGGCTGCTGTAAGAACTCATTAATTTTTAAGTTACAGACTGTGATTGTATCTTCTTAAAGGTTGTGTGCTGATTAGTCAGATGTTATTCTTGTTAGGGTCATCTCTCAGACGCCTGGTCCAGAGTAACCAAAAACGCCATTGCTGAGACCATTATTGCTCTCACTAAGATGGAGGAGGAGCACCGCTCACCAGTGCGCTGCATCGCTACTACACGGGTATGATTATACCTTTCATTATTCAGCACAAACAGGTCAGCTAAGCCGCAAAACAGCTATCGCAAAACAGGTCACACAGACGACAGGCATGCGCTTAAAGGAGCTCTTTGCTTATATGCCTGAAAGGCTACATGATGCATTTACATTATAAGGCACAGCATTAAATATAAAATATATGTGCTTTACTGTTTCTGCACAGCTCTGGCTGGCTCTTGCCTCTCTGTGTGTGCTGGATCAAGACCACGTAGACCGGCTGTCATCAGGCCGCTGGATGGGCAAAGATGGCCAGCAGAAACAGATGGTAAAGCACACTGTGTGACATTTACTGAAGATGAAAAACACACTCACGTTTCCTGTTTAAACACTCAGACCCTTTCTGTTTTTACAGCCCATGTGTGACAATCATGATGATGGGGAGACTGCAGCTATCATTCTTTGTAATGTGTGTGGAAACCTGTGCACTGACTGTGACCGATTCCTTCATCTGCACCGCCGTACTCGCTCCCATCAGAGACAGGTTCGCTGTTGAATACAATTATAAAATTGAATACAGACAATAGTAGTTTGATTTGTCTGATCTACAATGTCCTGCTAAACATCTATGCATCTTTCAGGACAAATAAATGTATATATTATATAGAAAATGTAAATCTGCACTAAGATAGCCAGATAGCAAAATTTGATAAGGTAAATTGTGATTGAGCATTTAGTTATTTGCCCTGTTGTGTCTATGAATTAAGGAATTGATGTTAAGTAAAATAAAAGATACAAACTGATGCATTACTACTGAAAAGCTAACTTTGAGATTTTTTTACAATAAAAATTTTATGTAAATGGAGAAGTGGTAGCACGGTGGTTAACCTGTTGGACCGCTAATTAAAGGATCAAGGGCACCAAATTTCCAAAATGTAATATACAATTAGCTCTAATGTCTACACCCTCTCAGGGAAGCAGCCATATAGGAGCTGTTAACAACTAGGACACACATCTCACATTTCATGCCATAACAGATATCAACATATTGTATTAGAACTGGAATATAAAATTAATTTGTATATATGTAATAATCCAGCAATCTGTCATAAATTATTTTTTTCAAATCATGTATTAAAAAAAAGGGTGGGGTAAAAGTGCAGGGTCAGCCGAAGAACAGTTTTTCTAGACTAGGGAGAGCACAACAGCGGCAGCTTTTCAATGCTGGAACTTAAACCCTGATCTTTTGCTTCACAACCAAAAGCTTTGACCACTTGAGTCACCACTTTCTTATTACTAAGCATTGATAACACTATGTGTTTACAGGTGTTTAAAGAAGAAGAGGAAGCAATCAAAGTTGATCTTCATGAAGGTTGTGGAAGAACCAAACTTTTCTGGCTTATGGCATTGGCCGACTCGAAGACTATGAAGGCCATGGTGGAGTTCAGAGAGCACACAGGTGACCTCTTCCTAAACCACTTGTTGATAGTGCTGTATTTATAGAAAATGTTTGACTAAAATAGTATCTATTTGTTATGTCGTTTTCATGAACATTTCTTCAGCCCATTCCTCAAAAGACTGTGGTTAAAACTGACCAACTTGTGTGTTGCAGGTAAACCTGCTTCAAGCAGTTCCGATGCCTGCCGCTTCTGTGGCACCAGGAATGGCACAGAGTTGTCTTCGGTAGGGAGTGTTTGCTCGGACCCTGACTGTCAGGTAAGAGTCTAAGCCAGGGGGTCACTAGACGAGGTTTTGAAAAGTAGGCGTCCTGCAGAGTTTAGCTCTAGTCTCCTTTCTAAGTATCCCTAGCAAGACCTTGATTAGCCAGTTCAGGTGTTTAAATAGGGTTGGCGCTAAACTCTGCAGTACACTGGCCCTCCAGGACAGAGTTTGGTGATCCTCCTTGGTCTAAGAACTTTTCGGTTTTTGTGTTTTGGTTAAATGCAACAAGCAGTAAGACAATTCTGTTTTTGTATTTTTCCTGTGTGTGTAGGAGTATGCAAAGCTGGCCTGCAGTAAGACTCATACGTGTGGTCACCCCTGCGGTGGGGTAAAGAATGAGGAGCTGTGTTTGCCCTGCTTGCACGGCTGTGATAAGAGCACCGGCTGTCTGAAACAGGACGCTGATGACATGTGCATGATCTGTTTCACTGAGGCTCTGTCTGCAGCGCCTGCCATCCAGGTACTGCAGTTTGATTATTATTCACTAATATTACTAAATACTAATAAAGTGTACGCAATGTATGACCAGTCTCTCTGTATCTCTCTAACTTTAGCTGGACTGTAGCCACGTGTTTCATCTTCAGTGCACACGCAGAGTCCTGGAAAACCGCTGGCTGGGCCCTAGGATAACTTTCGGCTTTATGTCCTGTCCTATTTGTAAGGTATGGAATCACATCCAGTAGTCCTATGATGTATAAAAAGTTTATCGGTACCCTTTATATTTTTCCTTTTTGCATTCCACTTATTGCATGTGTTTTCTTTCTAGAACAAAATTAACCACTCTGTGATCAAAGATCTGCTGGATCCAATTAAAGAGCTGTATGAAGATGTGAGGAGAAAGGCTTTAATGAGACTGGAATATGAAGGGCTGCACAAGAGTGAGGCCATCACCATGCCTGGGGCTCGCTTTTACAACGATCCTGCTGCTTTCGCTATGAATAGATACGCTTATTATGTTTGCTACAAGTGCAAAAAGGTTAGCTTTTTTGTTTTGTCATAAAAAATATTAAAAAGAATGTATAAAAATAAAGATTGATTTTATTTATTGTTTTGTTAAGTAAATATTTGAATCGGTGTTATAGCAAAATGTCGAGAAAGGAATAGATGGAGGTACATTATGATTAGTTAGAAAGCGAAGAAAAATTCCTACACTGAAACAGGTTTAATGAAATTAAATAACTGCCACTGTTAAATCCACAGCCCAGCCTGGCTCATCATGTGATGTGTTGATGTTTTGCAGGCTTATTTTGGGGGAGAGGCACGCTGTGATGCAGAAGCAGGGCAGGGAGATGACTATGACCCCAGTGAGCTAATCTGTGGTGCATGTTCAGATGTGTCCAGAGCACAGGTCAGTATAAAAGAAAGAGCTATTTAAAAAATGTTATCCATTGACTTGAGATCATCAGCTGTAAAAAAAAAAAAAAAAAAAAATTTCTTTTTATTTTTGCAGATGTGCTCCAAACATGGAACAGACTTTCTCGAATACAAATGCCGTTACTGTTGTTCTGTTGCTGTATTTTTCTGCTTTGGGACCACACACTTCTGCAATGCCTGTCATGATGACTTCCAGAGAATGACTAGTATCCCCAAAGAAGAGCTGCCGCATTGTCCCGCTGGTAAATTTAACTTTCTGTCAAAATGTACACTAGTTAGTCTTTACATCATGAGTTATAAAAACACCTGTGTCTTTAACAGGCCCTAAGGGTAAACAGCTGGAGGGGAACGAGTGTCCTTTGCATGTTGTGCATCCTCCAACTGGAGAAGAGTTCGCTCTGGGCTGCGGTGTGTGCAGGAATGCTCATACCTTCTAAACGAATGGGTCCTAATGTAAGTTACTCTCCGAGTCCCTGTTTTACCTGTGCCTGCAGACTGCAGCTTCAGTACAGTCGAAGAGGAATGTCTGGATGTCCGTCTTTAAGGAAGAAGTGATGCAGCACTGCGCTTTAAGATTCTGTCTCTCTCCCAACAGACATTGAAGAACCCAGGAAACAGTAAAACTGTGTGTTTGTGGCAGGGGGCTGTGACGTGTCTGCATGCAGTGTCCCTTAACCTTTGCTCGGCACCTGATCGCTGAGGTGTACCAATATGAAAACTGACTCTTTTGCTAATTCTGTACAGTATTCTCCTCTGTTGAGTGCATCAAAGCCTCGGTTCAGATTATTTACGTGGACTGTCGAGAATGTTATGATGGCAGGAATATAGTGTCCGATTTATCTAATCTTGTATATAATAATATTAATATCCGAAATAGGTGTATTCAGATGTTGCTACTCTACACTTCAGTTTTGTTTGATATTCTGGGTTTTGTTTTGAGCCAGAACTTTTATTGAAGTGCAATACTGGGTGTGCCTCCTATCTTGCAGCTGTAAACATGGAATGTATGTCAATAAAGCAACTGTACATTTTTATACAGTGACACGCTGCTGTGTTTTCAACTGGCAAATATAGCATCATCTTCATGTTCAGAAAACTTTAATGGGCCTACATCTCGTCACGTGTGAGGGGTTGAGCAGGAACCCTTTCAATTCTCTAACGATATAATGTGGTACAAAACCATGTTCTGTCTTTTTAAAACCATAAAAGGTGAGTATGTCATATTATTGTGTTGTAAAAATAAAACAAAAATATTCGGGATGGGGCCAGTCGAAACACCTTAAAAGATTATTAGACATTGTGAATTTGTATGGAAATGTCAGAGTGTGTGGACGTGTGATGATAAACAGCTGCTGTAAAAGAGAAATTAATGCTACTTGTAAATTTTGCTCTGTATTGTCTGTGGTGGATAGAGTTGGGTGGTAATAAACCAGATCCTCTGTTCTGCAAGGTACAATATAAATGTGTCTTCTGTTTTTTGTTAATAATCCTTGGCACTCACATGAGTTGCTAAATTTGAGTAAAATCACCAGAGAAAATTGGTTTATTAGCCAGAAAATACAATAAATATAAAAAAAGAATTTTAAGGGGAGAATAATTTTATACCAAATCTCATTTAAAAATTTTTTTTTTTCAGGTTTGGATTATAAGACAAGGGGACAAACATAAGCCCTTTTCTTATAAAAAAACATCCAAACCATATGGCAAAATGTGTTTTTATGGCCCCAAAAGACCATAATTTTATTATTTTTATAATTGTAAGATCACTGATCATGATATTAAATGGGATGCTGAATGGGAGTCTTTAAATAAATTTAAAACAATTAATTAAAAAACTTTATCCAGTTACGACATGCCTATTACTGATTAGTTTGATCAGGCTTCATCTTATACTGCAGTGGCAGTCTTTAAAAATTGCCCTCTGAATCCAGAGCAACTACCAAGTTTTCTCAGCTTCTTCTTTGACCTGTGATGCTGAGAGTAGTGTAAATGCTACCAAAGGACTGTCCTCCAAAGCCTTTTAGTCATGTCTGTAATAGTTGCTAATGGGGCCCGGATCTTCCTGAAATTGGTTAGAATTTCTAAAAATGTCAGGTTCAGAAATGGTCTATGTCAGCTGCCGGTCCTGTTCTTTGTTTAGAAACCCTGCCATTGGCTTCGAGTTTAGTGAATTTTATTGTTTTCCTGAAGTGATGTGGACCTGGGGACTATCCTAGGAAGACTGGGACTTAGGCTAATTTGGTGTTTATTGATTTTGGAAGATGAAAGAAACGCCAAAGAGACTTTAGAAGAATGTGGGGAACATCACACAGGCAGCTGCCATGTGGTCTTAATCCAGTTGTCCCTCAATATTTATGTAGGAGTTTCTACTTAGTTTTACATTTAGTCATGAACTTATGTATTTAATTAGTTTCTATTGATGTAGATACAAGACATGTTTTGGTTTGCAAGGGGGAGTATAGTTGCAGTATTTATAGAGAACAAACTGCTTGTTCACTTCAGTACTTCTGTTATCATTGTGTCAAAAAGAGAAGTAAAACAATAATAAAAATCAGTTCTGCATATCGGTTATCAGTCACATACATTCAATTAATCGATATTATCAATAAAATCAGTATTGTTTGATCTAGTTACGATGGGTACAGAATTATGTTTTATTTACTTTTAAATATTATTTATCTATTTAGTTTATATAAATGAACACACAGCCTATTGAAAAGTAACATTTAGTCCTGAGTTTGTACAAAATTTTAACCAACAAATTAACCAATCTAAATTCAGCTCTGCAAAACCGATTTGCCACAGCGCGATGAATAACGTGCTCTCGCAATGCATCATGGGATTAGAAGTATATACACGCTTATGAAATACAGTTTCTTTCATATTTTAGCGTTAATTATTCTGTTCGTGGTTCATGCCCTGTTTGGTTTGTTTCACTGAACAATTAAATACTCGAAAGTTTTTTTTCGAAAAAAGGTAATTAAACCGGACATTTCTTAAGAAAAAAAATGTAGGCACACATTTCCCATAAAGCCTCGCTCTCCGTAACAAAACAACAACAACAACGCCGCCATTTTTAAGGATGTAAGACAGACTGACGAGCTACCGCACGAGCGCAGAAATTAGGTCAACACACACACACACACACACACAGCGCGCGCAAAGAGAGAGACAGACAGGCAGCGAAAGAGAGAAAGAAAGAAAGAGAGAGGAAGACAGACAGAGAGCGAGGAAAAGAGAGAGAGAGAGACAGAGAGGGTGATAGAGACCTACAGAGAGAGAGAGAGAGAGAGCAAGCGAGCGAGCGACAGAAACAGACAGACCGACAGAGAGAGAGAGAGGGGGAGCCGAGACAGACAGGTAAAGACAGACAGAGAGAGAGAGAGAGAGAGCGCGAGCGACGGTAACGTCAGCTTAAAGCTTTTTTTGCTAACTGCGGATGTTTTAGATGTTGGATGTTGTTTTGGTTGAAAGCTCGGCGGATTCTTAATTAATCAAGACATCTCTACGAATTAACGTACTAACTAACTAACACCAAACCAGGTAATTAAACAGCAACACTGCTTTTTAGCGACACTGCTAAAGGTCCGAATGAAGCTTCAGATGTTCATTAGTATGTGTTGTACGCTAACTGTCTGGTGTTAACGAGATTAATGTTTGTGTCGTCATTCATTTAGCCGCTAATGTTACACGACCAGCAAGAATTTCCACCTCCATCTGGAGATTATGGCGGATTTTTACTAGGATGTCTTTGTATTTGTTTTGTTTTATTATTTCTATTTTAGCATTTCGAAACGATAAAATATGGCCATGTAACCCCCCCCCCCCAAGCAAAGCAAAGATACCAAACAGATCTATGAATCATTAAAATGCTTTTACACACACACACACACACACACACACACACACACACACACACACACACACCAAATGTCTTTTTAACAGGGTTTAATTTAATAAAGTAAATTGCACATCATGCCTTTGTTGATATGTAAAACCATAACCCAGATAGATAGATTTCTAAATGTTTCTTAGTGTTGTTATTAAATTACATTTTTAGGTTTATATATTTATTGTGGGGAAGTGGTGGCTCATGGTTACAGTGTTGGACTACCAAGCTGAATATTGTGGGTTCAATTCCCAGCTCCACCAAGCAACCACTGCTGGGCCCATGAGCAAGTCCCTTAACCCCCAATTGCTCAGTTGTATAAATGAGATAAATAATGTGAGCTATGCTCTGCTATGGATCTCTTGCTCACCTCTACGGCCCGGGGTCAGTATTTAGGCAGGTGACAGGCCCCAAGCCTGAATCACATTGATCCGGTATGCATCAGGAGGGGCATAAAACCTGAGCTGAGGCAGTGGAAGAAAACAAAAACAATGCTTTGCTGAAAAATCTTTAGTGTGACTGTATCAAAATAATAGCTGTCTCATAATCTTAATAATATCGATCTCATATCTACTTAAATATATATATTAATAACCTCTGAGTCAGCATTATTTAATTTTTGTTCCTTAATTGTTTAAGAATGAAAAGAAGATCAACCCGACACAAAGAGGACAGTGGTGCATCCTGTGAGGAGCGGGTGGAGGTTTGTAAGAAAGCTAGATGTCCCAGTGAGGACCATGGAGATGCGGAGTCTTCCTGGGCGTGGTTACCGCAGGAGGTCCTGCTGCGTGTCTTTCAGTACCTGCCCTTGCTGGATCGAGCTTTCGCCTCTCAGGTTTGCCGTGGCTGGAATGAAGCGTTTCACATGCCAGAGCTTTGGAGATGTTTTGAGTTTGAGCTCAATCAACCTGCAAGCTCCTACTTAAAGGCTACCCATCCTGATCTCATTAAGCAGATCATCAAGAAGCACTCGAATCATTTACAGTATGTCAGTTTTAAGGTGAGGAATGCTTGAACCTGTGTTTTTTTTTTTTTGTTGTAATGTGGTCTAATTATTGTCTAGTCTTTACAGTGTGTAATTAAATGTGCATGCAGGTTGACAGCAGTACCGAATCAGCAGAAGCAGCCTGCAACATCCTGTCTCAGCTTGTAAACTGCTCAATAAAGACCCTTGGCCTCATTTCCACGGCACGCCCAAGCTTCATGGAGTTAACGAAGGTACACATGAAGAAACCTCTTGGAAGTTTTAGTGGCTTGTCTTTGTCCATGATATGTTAACTTTCCTCTTTTAATCCTTCCAGTCCCACTTCATCTCTGCACTGACTGTAGTGTTCGTCAACTCTAAGTCTCTGTCGTCACTCAAGATCGATGACACACCTGTTGATGACCCATCGCTAAAGGTCTTAGTGGCCAACAACAGTGACACACTCAAACTGCTAAAGATGAGCAGCTGTCCCCATGTCTCTCCTGCTGGTAATCTCATCTTCAGTCTAAGTGAACTAAGTAAAAGTTCTTGCCTATAGTCATGTGACAAAGAAACCACACACGCACATCTTCAGTTATAATAAAAATTGGTTATTCAGTAGGTTATTTCACAAAAAAAAAATGTGTGCTAGTTGTGGAAATTGGGTTGCTCTTGATCAAGCACATGGTTGTGTGAAAGAAGTTACCTTTTGAAAAATTGTTTACCAATTTCTTATTTCTTTCCCCTACAAAAAGCAGAACCCTGAGGATGAAGGTCCATATTTAGGACTAGAAAGAGTTGTACTGCTGGAATTTAATGACCTGGAATTGAAACAAAATTTTAATCTGACACACTGCTAATTTCCTGGGAAATTAATTCAAGACCAGGCATGCGTAGCAGGACAGACACACAAAGTATTCAGGAAAACATGATAACGTAGAGGAATTTTTAATTTGATTGAAATTTTTTTTTAAATTTTTTTTAATTCTGTTTAAGATGTTTACATGGAGCATTTTTTTAGATTTGACTTTTAAACCAATCGAAATCCGAAAGACAATTTTCAACATAAGCCCACTTATTGTCTTAATAAGCGCGTGATTTAAGGACCAGTGACTGAAAAATCAAGATCATTATCATTTCACAATTGACACTTGGTATGAGGTGTGGTAATAGTATGTGTGTGCAAAAAAAGAAAACGTCTACAAATTTGCATTTCATTCTTGTGTTCTTTTTTTAGACTGTTGTGCTATCATGAAAATCTATATTTAATACGTCAAATTGTCTTAGCATTAGAAACGATGTTAGACCTTTGGGACTCTTTCAATATCGGACCATGTCAACACTTTCCTCATGCATAGACATAAAAAAAATGCAGAAACAGGAAGTAATCAGACAAAAATAAAATGTAAACTTAATTCAAGGTCAACAGCTATCTTAAGTTCCTGCATTTGTGGTGCAATGATGAATTTTAAATAGTTTGGGGTCTGCCTTTTTACCCATGCTAGACTGTCATGCAGCAACAGTAGGTCATAGCCGATGTTCTTTGTTCTCGGCATGCCCCACCACCACCAAATTGCTGCCGCAACTTGCAACTGGTGCATTATATTGGTAACACCTTTATGAATTTTCTTTCTTTGGTTTTAGGGACTTTTTTTTACATAGCAATAAGGTTTCAGCTGTGTTAAGGGTGTCTTACTCCTGCACACCGGCAGCTGTGTCTCCTTCGTGATGAGGTTTAGTGTAAGGGTTTATGCAATATTTCCCAGGTGTTGCATAAACACAGTTGAGATTTTCGGTGAAAACAGAAGTGAAACCTAAGCAGACAAGCCTGTCATTCATTTGTGCATAAAATCTAAAAAAGATTTTAGAATCAGATTAAAAGTGTTTCGGCCATGTAGTCAGTTATGTAATAGGAAAACGTCTAACTTTAAAATGCTTTAAACCCCCCAAAATATCTATTTAACTGTGGCGTTTTTAGAACTATTAACTAAATTAATTTTAAATTTTTACCTCGTACAGGAATCCTGTGTGTCGCAGATCAGTGCCATGGCTTGAGGGAGCTGGCATTAAATTACCACCTGCTGAGTGATGAGCTCCTCCTTGCACTTTCATCAGAGAAGCATGTGCATCTGGAACACCTCCGCATTGATGTTGTGAGTGAGAACCCAGGTCAGCAGTTTCACACCATCAAAAAAAGCAGCTGGGACGCAATGGTACGCCACTCGCCCAAGTTCAACCTGGTCATGTACTTCTTCCTGTATGAAGACGAGTTCGAGCCTTTCTTTCAGGATGAGATTCCTATCACACACCTCTACTTCGGCCGTTCGGTCAGTAAGGAAGTGCTCGGGCGCGTCGGCATGAACTGCCCTCGGCTTGTGGAGCTAGTGGTTTGCGCTAATGGCCTGCGTCCGCTGGATGAGGAGCTGATTCGCATCGCAGAGCGCTGTACACAGCTGTCGGCCATTGGTCTGGGTGAATGTGAGGTGTCCTGCAGCGCCTTTGTGGAGTTTGTCAGGATGTGTGGAAGACGCCTCACACAGCTCTCCATCATGGAGGAGGTGCTAATTCCTGACCACAAGTACAGCCTGGATGAGATCCACTGGGAGGTTTCAAGACACCTCGGCCGTGTCTGGTTCCCGGATATGATGCCGACATGGTAATGTGTTATTCAAGCACGGGATTATCGGATTTGTTACCAGCACAATAAGCTTATTACTTTATAAGGCTACACCCATAAGGCAGTTCTAAACTCTTTATTGTTTTATGTTATGATGTTTCTATGATGTTTTAAAGTATTGTAGTATTAAGCATAGCAGGATTCATCACTGGTTTCTCCTGGTTTTACAAATAGAACTGTAATCAAGAGTTTAAGAAGACAAAGATCTTAACAGGTGTTAAAACTTTTAGATTTACATTTATGCTCTTGTCCAGTAACACTTGCATGTTTTTATGCTGACAATCATAACAGAATAAGCTTTTTCTATGTATTTTATCGTTGAATATATATATAGCTCTAGCATTACAGTTGTACAATGCTGTGTCGTTTATATATGTAGCTCTATTGGTTTACGTGTTGAGTATTATTTTATTTCGTTATATAACTAGCTAGCTGCAGGGTTCTGCCCTCGTTCTTTATTGACCGTGAACTTGTGTAAACAATAGAAACTGAATATTTAAAATTATATAGAAATGCAATAGAGTTGTTCTTTCGACCACGGAAGTGGACTCGTGAAGTAAAAACATTATTTTATGAAGGAATTGTCAGTAGGTGCTTCTTTCTAGCGGAAATTTCTAGCCATTATGACAGAAATACAGTAATCTTACAGTCTTATATTACAGGCATTTCTACAATACATCATTTATGACCTTTTTTAAAGAGGACCTCAAGTAAAAACAGTGTTGCGTTTAATGTGATTTACTATAAACATTATTTAACGTGTAAAAAATATATTTTTATATTTCAATTTATAACTTACTTCATGAAACCTATATTAAATAAAATAGGAAAAATGTAAACCTCTATAAATTATGATAACATTAGGATGGAAGTTTGACAATATTAATAAGTTAATGTTTTTGATGGATGTGGTTTGGAGGTGGTACGGATCCCTGGTTTGGTTGAGGGGATGCAAAGTTAATTCATATTATTTATTCATACCTTGAAGCTTAATTTAGTATTATGCTGTAAAGGTCGTTTATCATTTTGAGAGGCTACTATCGTATTATTACTATCGTAATAGCGGCTTATTAAAGATACAATGTACATTGTTAACAGAGTTCTATTAAATTAACATCTGCTTTATTGGTTTGAAGGCATTTGGATGAATAGCAAACATATTCAGACATAATTTGGATCTATTTGCTTGTCCTACAGGCTTTTTGATCTGATTCCAGTGTTTTGCATCATGTGAAGCCCATTATTTTTTGATGATCTAATCCAATCATCATGACAACACATTTTGGACCTAATAAGAGTTGCTTAGATTTTCACACTTGTTTCACACAAATGTTCCATCATCCGACTGTTTCCTTTGCTGCCTAGTGCATCTCAAGAGGTGCCACTGGAAAGAGATAATAGAAATATTCACTTAATCGGGTGGTGGTCTTAATATCATGGCTGGTCAGTGTATATGATGGTTATTTATCTGAAACGGTTTAAAAAAGTCTTTTTTGTCCTTTGTTGAAACCTAATTTGTGAGGTTAATTTGTGCTTTGTTAATTTCAACATCTAAACATCTTCAGCTGTTGCATTGTTAAAATAAACAATATTAAATTTCCATTGTGCATTGTTTGATTATTTTAAATGCTAACATGGTTATACTTGATTTAAATGCTTATTCATTCATTATTATCTTCTATACACGCTTATTCCCTAATTCGGGGTCACAGGGATCTGCTGGAGTCTATCCCAGTCGTCTCTGAAAGGGCGAAAGGCAAGAAGGGTAACAACACGGACAGGTCTCCAGTTCGTCACAGGGCCACACTCGCACTCACTCCTATGGGCAATTTAGAATCACCAATCAACTTAGTATACATATTTATGGACTGTGGGAGGAGACTGGAGTACTGGGAGTAAACCCACGCAAACTCCAAACAGAAAGACACCTGCCCGGGAATCGAACCAGAATCGAGTTATTGAAGTATTTTATTTGACAGCAAACTGTCTGTGATGGTAATTTCTTTTATTACTTATCTGTATAGTCATTCCTCACCAACCTTTAGTTTAGTTCAGAGAAAAAAAACATTACTGAAAAGTCGACCTTTCTTAAGACTTGCTTAAGTGTTCTCGCAATGTTACTGCTTGATTATTACAAAGGGAAAAAAACCTGGCAACAAATTTCAAAACAAACCTCTTCTCAAAAACATTTTAAAAATCTTTTTACATGGAATAAAATACAAGGCTTCCTTACACAACATTATCAGAAGATTAAATCAGTGGATTGCCTTGCAGCTGGTACTACTTTTTTGAACTGTGCTTTTATAAAAGAAATCCAGCACCTCCTGACCAATCATGATAAAGCCTTCAACAACACTGTGGTATTTGCAACAGGACACATGACTGCCTTGTTCCTTACGGCCACATGGGATTAATCATATACTTAAACCACAAGTTTTATGTGCAAAGTTAAGATAACAGCTCTACAAGGGAGAAAATAAATTTAAGGCCACATCGATGGTAGAGGAACTTCTTCAAATGTAATTTGGATGTAGGGAGGCTTCATAGGCAAGTGCCAATACTCAAAATTGTAGAACAAATAGAAAGTCTTCTCCAGCACAACCTTATTATACACATCTATCAGACTGCGGATAAACTGCAGGATTGACTGGTGAGGCTGAAAAGAATGATAAAACTTTTTGATATCTGTGGCCAGAGTTTTCATTGAGGGTTGATCAAAGATGCTCCCATCATCTCCAAGGTAGGTAGGTTCACCGCTGTACAAGTAGATTTTGGTGTAGTTTGTCTGAGTTTTGCTTGAAAGCTTAGCTCCAAGTTCGGCTAATTTTCTGTATGTGCGATGTACAAACTGGGAACAGTCATACGAGTCGAACCACGTGGTTGAGTTTGGCACTGGGTCAGACCGGACAGTCCACGTCTCATAGTAAATGCCTGTCTTGTTGTCCTCTTGAACCCACCGTGCCAGATCATTAAACTGCTTGCCTATAACAGAGGCTATTATTATTTAGTATCTAGACTACTATGCTTGAAAACATTCTGCTTGTGCACAGCTTCTTACCGGAAATTTCTCCCACTTTCTCCAGAGTTCCATTCTGTTTCCAGTGCACATCATCTATTCCATCAAAAAAGCAGGCGGCACCCTGATTGCACCAAAAAGGAGCCATTATGTCTTCTCTGTCATGGGGAAAAGTGCAGTTTCCAAGCTGGAAAAGCTCATACCATTCCATGGTGTAGTTTTTTTGTGTGTCTGAGCTAGCAAACCCAATGGCATCATGCATTATATGCTGGAAACAGAAGATGCATTGGTTTATTCTATTGAGCATATGAAACTACATCAAGTGTTCAAAACTTACAAATTTGCCCAAAAGATCTCCATATTTAAATTCCCACACAGGAGTTTGAAGTCTAAACACAGAAATGACATCGTTGTCTTTCATGTAAGGGATGCGACCATCCGGGTCCCCAGTTGGGCAGAAGGGGTAAAGAGCTTGACAGTATGGGTCAGTGGGTGGACGATGGTCAAATCTCCTAGTCAGAGAAACACAGTTAGAAATGCAGTCTAGATCAAAGGGTCTAAATCAAAACATTACTTAAATAATATGTACTTTTGCAGCTTAATTTATTGGATCAAGAACGAGTTATAACTTTATTACCAGTTTCTGTGTTTACACAGAAGTTAATCATAATTTCATTAAAACCCTCGACTTTTGCAGTGAGTACAGTTTACTACAATGTACAGTATTACCCATGTTATAAAATGCAACAAACCAAAAAGGGGGAAATTACAAAACTCCTACAATCATTAAGATCCATTGAGATTTTATAGTTTAAATATTAGAGACAGGTGTGTTCTCTTACCTGTACGGAACAGGCCACACTTTCTTTCCAAAACCGATTAAAACCGAGTAACAGATCAGGATGTGGAAATAAACACATTTAAGAGTCATGTTTAACGAGTCATGCTACACTTTCCTACTGCAGAAAGTTTGTTTGTTTCCGCGACAGTCGCGCTTCCTTATTTTCTCACATGACGTGTTCACGTGGTTTGCCACATCCAATAACGAGCCTAGTAAAAAAAAAAAGCGAATATAAAAGTCTTCGTATGCCGTGACTGAAACGGTTTATTATTCTTTAGTTAACCATGTCTTCTCTATACACACGAAAACAACACACACATTCTGTAAATAAATAATAAGGATATATTACAATATCTTAACCATTTCATGCATAGCGTTCATATGTAACGTTCCGCCTTTTTTTTACTTAAAACATCGTCAAAACACCCGAAGTGTGTGTGTAATTTAAATTGTTTATTTATTGCAATTGTACAAAATGTAAAACACGAACACTTAGTGTTTTTTTTTTTAACGAATCCAGGGTTTGAATCCCAGCACCACTGATTCACCACCGCTGGGAGGCCCTTAAACCTAATTGCTTGGTTGTAAAAAAAAACCCCGATAAAAGTAAGTCGCTCTGGATAAGGGCGTCTGCCAAATGCTGTAATAATAATAAAAGAAAAGTGAACAAAAAATAGTAGGTTGACTTCAGATTTAAATTAGAAAAAATAAGTATTTTAGCATAAAATATACACCTAAGACACAAACTGCAGTTTTAGGAAGTAGTAATAAATTAACAGCCTGTCTCCTATAGAGGGACCACCTATTGCGCATGTCTGTTACAGGCGCGGGCTGCACGTGCGTTGTTATAGCAACGGGAAGTGCAACAAACGGTCTCTGTTTGAAGTTAGCCGATTAGCCGAGCTGTGTTTCTGAACTCTTCTGATAGAGAAAGTGCGGGGAAATGTCCGACGCTGGCTCGGAGGAATTCGAAGATGAGCAAGTTTTTCATGGAGTAAGTAGGTCAACTTTCCTGGGGCATTTTTGTCTGTGTAATTCAGTTATAGTTATGTTGCTGTGTGTGTACTTGTGTGCGCGTGATGTTGTTTAGTATCAGACATACTGTAGAATAGAGTTGATATTAATGTGCTGGATGTCCTGATAAAATAAGATATATTCCAGTCTAATCTAATCTACTGGGAGGTGGTCGCCCAGTGGTTATAGTGTTGGACTGCTAATCAAGTTACCACGGTTGGGCTCCTGAGAAAGGCCCTTAATCATTCAACTGCTCAAATGTATATTAAATAAATGCTTAATGCTGTGAATGTAATCAGTGCAAACACCTTGCAAACTCAGTATAACGGTGTGTGTTTAAGGAGTATGAAGGTGAGCGGAATGAAGATGGAGAGAGACATGGTGCCGGGAGAGCAGTGCTGCCCAACAAAGACATCTACCAGGGGATGTATGAACGGGGCAACAGATGTGGACAGGTATTTCACACATACTAAATTCAAGCTAGAAATCATTTCAAGTAATTCTTCATGGTGGATTATTTACTGTTCAGTAACTTAATAAAGTTACTCTGTGTGATAAATAGGCAAAATATGCCAGGTACTAAGAATTGTTTTACGGAGGGTCTTTTTGCAGGTTTTTACATTGGGTTTTTATTTTTATGTTTAACGGAAAGTTGAAAGAAAAAAATAAAATAATTCATTCGGTAAAATTTACCAAAAAAAGTTTTAACTAAAATTTAATTCAAGTAATTAGGTAATGAAGTTTAGATTTAAGTATCTCTCTCTCTCTCTCTCTCTCTCTCTCTCTCTCTCTCTCTCAGCACTGCATATTGATTGATTTAATATTTTAATTTTTAAAGTAAATCTTTACACATACATATTGTATATTTGTGTATTATAGTTCATTTTAAAGAACAAAATATGGTCTTTATTTCTGTCTGACCCTAAAGCTAAAGTTAGTTCAGTCTGTAAGTCTGAAAATCTGTTTCTGTACATGATTTTTCAGGGAACCTACCGCTTTAAGAATGGGGCTCGATACATAGGGGAGTATTATATGAACCTGAAACATGGACAGGGTGTCTTCCATTACCCTGACGGTTCCAAATATGATGGTGAGACTTTGCTATGCAATTTCTTAAATATTTGTGAGGATTCAGGGTGAATTAATGGCTTACGTGTGTGTGTGTGTCTTTCTTTGGGTTAGGCTCATGGGTGGAGGACCAGCGTCAGGGTCATGGCATTTACACATACCCTAATGGAGACATCTATGATGGGGAGTGGCTGCACCATCAGAGGTCTATCAGTTACACTTGACTCAAACATATGACTAACAATTTATGCAAATCAGAACTATGGCATTTATCATTTCAACATACTTGGAGGAGTTTTGCGCTCAACATATGTATCTACACCATGTATTGTATATATTTATCTAATTCCTTTAGTGAATTTCATGTCTGTTTTACAGACATGGGCAGGGTGTGTACACATTTAATGAAACAGGTTCTAAGTATGTTGGTACATGGGTTATGGGTAAGATGGAGTCACGGGGAGACTTAATCCATGTGAACCACAGATACCAAGGCAACTTTTACAACAATTATGTAAGTCCTGGATCTTCCACAAACTTTATTTTAAATAACAGATGCTTGTCTTTGTTTACTAGTCTTTATTAAGGCTTTCTTCAGCCCATAGGTCCGGGAAAGTATGTGTTTGACTTTGGATGTGAGCAGCATGGGGAGTATCTGCAGGAAGATCAGGTAATGCTTGTGTGTGTGTGTGTTTCTAGTGTTACAGTAAGTATAAAATAAAAACTGCAGTCAGATGAAAAGACTGTGAGGTTACATTTCTCTTAATATCTTTAGCGGGCGCTTTCTTTCTAATGCATGTCTTTGTATAAAAAGTTATGTGGTATTGGTCCAATAAACGTATTCTTTATTAGTATAGTTGCACTTTTGCCCTTGTGCTGCTCTTGTTGTTCGACTTGAGAGAATCTGTTGTGAACATGTGATAATTACATAGTGAAAGTTTGCACCAGGGCAACTTTTTTCATCCCTCACTCTTTGGCCTGCAGGATAAAGGTTTAAAAGATGATGAAATTGGCTTTACAACTGTTCTCAAATGGAAACCCAAAGCTTTAATATGTCTCTCTGGTCCACCAAGTCTGGAGGATAGTGTCTCTTCAGGTATGCCTTTAATAAATACACCCTCCAAAATATACATAATATATATGTTTTGTTTTTTTTTGTTGCTGCTTTTAAATTTTATTTTCAATTGTTTGTTTTTATTTTACTTTTTTTTTAGGCCAGGAGCTGCCTGAGGCGGAAAAGACTGAGACCCCAAGGAACTGAATATGAAGCAGAACCCTTTACCAGAGTCTATTACTATAAAAACATTACCCCCAAAACCCCTTTAGTTCAATCAGAATTAAGAAATCAATCATGCTGTGGTATAATTATAAAATAATACTACATTAAATACTTAAATTATTAAATAACTATCATTCTGATTTGTGTTATCACTGTGCCAAAATAGCTTTCTTTGGTTTACTGGTTTTCTCCCACCCCACAAAAACATGCCAATATGTAGATGGGCTGAACCCTAGCTGTAAATTTGTGTGCTGCTTTTAAAGATGGACTGCTGTCCCTTTCAGGAGGTTCCTCCATCTTCTTGGAATTCACCCTGACCAGAAAGTGCACACTAAAAATAAAAAAAGAAATATTCTCAAATGTAGGTCACATATAGTATGATAGGTTTTATTAACAAAATTAACAAATAAATATCTTCTTATAAACCAGCGGTAGGGAGTCAACACTGTATGTTTGTAATATGGTCAACAGGGGGCAGTGTATACTACTTAAAGCTCTTTTCTTGGCTTAAGCGTTTTAACACTTGAAGAAACAATGTTCAGTGGAATTCTGTAGATGAGTATTTTCTTTACTTCATTCCTGTCATATAAATAATAATCAGCAAATATCGCATAAATGATCCTAAATGTTTTTAAATGTCGAAACAGGATGGATTTGGGGTTGGATAGGGAATTATTAATAAAGTATTTAAAAAGCAATGTAGTGTAAGAAGATCAATATACTTTCTTTATCAAAATAATAATATTCAACTTCATTGTCATAGGTACATGTACAGAGCCAATGAAATGCATTTTTCGCATATCCCATCTCAGAGCGCAGGGTCAGCTATGATACAGCGCCCCTGGAGCAGGAAGGGTTAAGGGTCTTGCTCAAGGACCCAACAGTGGTTGACTTGCCGGAGCTTAAACCCAGGTGTTTCTGGTCTTCAGATTAACAACTCAGCACCTTAACCATTTGAGCCACCACTGCCCAAATGGTTAAGGTGCTGGAATGCAGTTTGTATTCTTGGACATGGGTAAACAGAGCTACAGGTTTGAATTACAATTGAGTCACTGTGGTTAGTGCTATAAGATTAGTATTTAGTTACACCTTTATTTACTTTCAACCTACTGATTTACTCTTCACTTTCAGCTTAATCTTTAGCGAGACTTCAGGACAAACTGCACAGCCATGAACATCCGATTATTAGCTTACATTCTGTTCTTGCACATGGTTTTTGTGGCAAGATAAGAAATTTAGTGGAAACAATTCTTTGTTTGTGCCTGCTTCCTTTTAACACTGGTTCTTTGTTTTAACCCCCTTTTTGTTTTTAACCTTAAGCACTCTTGCCTTTCTGTGTGTGTAAGAGTGAAGCTCTTATTCATCTCTATATAATAACATTTTTTTATTAAACATTGTTGTTTTAAAATGATATGAACATATTATACCTTATAATTCAGTCAGTCACTTATTTGACTTGCACCCGACTAACTTATAATTTATATTATTATTAGAAATAATTAATAGACTATATGTCTATCCATGAATGAAGTAAAGCGTTATTTTTCCTCTATACTGAAACGCCATTTTAATTTTGTTTATAAGGGCTACTGTGCAAAAGATTTATTTAGCTGCTGTAAATCCCTTCGCCTACTGAAAGAAAGCAGCATTTTCCCTCAAAGCACATTTACTCTAAGCACATCTAACAGAGTTCTAAATGTGTTTAAGCCCTCACCATCTGACAGCAGCACCAGGCGGGCTTATTTTTCGTTCCTGTCAGTGTCTTTGTTGTCACGAAAGAAATTCTAGTAGTTAATAAAGAGATGCTTCGAAAAATGAAGCTGAAATTGATTCTTTTTTTACAAACGAAAAAGAAAAAGAGTTGTTTCCTCAAAATATACATTTTTAATGATTTGTATTACCTCAAATTAAAGTTAAGATCAGTTAAACTCTCAGCCAACCTTTAATGAGGTTAGTGGTTTTATTAAAATAAGTGGTGCACTTAATAGTTTTTGCATACAGTGCGGTAACACAAAAACTTGTGTGTTATGCGTTGGGTGAAACTCTTACAACTATTTCCAACGGCGTCTAAGAATTCTGATTACGCTGTCAAAAGTAATCAGATCACTTCAATAAGCCTTTTGTTGTCTTAAATTATGCCCAAGAATTAGTTTCGGGCCACTGCATGTGATCTTTCAGTTGCTGTGCTTCGTCCTGTCACTCCTACTTTTTCAGACAGTCTACAGTCTTCACTCTCTATTGGTCAAAGTTCTAACTGTAACAATAGGAGTGGTTGATAACTAGCTTTACCAGAATTCCCAGGAGTCCACTTTCACTGGGGAACTGAGAAGTTTTTGAGTTTTATTTCTGCCAGTTTCTTTTTAAGCCTGGCTGAAGTACTGAATTCCTCTGAGGAAACAGGATTGTTGGAATATTCTGTTCTTCCTATGGATTCATGATGCAACCTCATTCAACCCTTCTGGCTCTAAAGAAAAAAAGGTAAGCTGAAATAGATAGGTAACTGGGTATCTATATACTAAACATTTGCATTAAAAATCTACATTTTTATGCAGTAAATAATTGCATTAGGATTTTTTGACCTTCAGGATGTAATTGAAGCCAAAACATTCTAAAGGAATACATTTTTCTACTTTTGAGATATTATTGTCCATGTTTACTAAAGCTACACACAATAAACATGGTCTCTCTATTAATTGCTACATAATATTGATTAGGTAGGAAAAGTAGGTAAAAAAAACAATTTGTCTATATATATATTTAATTATGTATATGACCTGTTTATTTTCAATATTTTTTGGTGAAGCTTATGTGTGGTGTAAAAGACAAAATATTTCTAGAAATTCTTTTATTAGACCAGAGTAAAGCTTTGATACTTTGTCAACAATTAATCACAAAGACAGGACATAAATAAAATAGAATTAATTTGTTACTGAACTGATGTTTTTGAACTGAAGTATCTTGAGTTTTTAATTCAGCTTAAACCTTTTAATTCTGCCTACTATGTTTCTATAATTTCTTTATTTTTTACTGTAATCGCTATAGCTATTAACATTTGTATTGTCAGAGATATCATTTTGCTAGAGATAAGAAATGAATACTGCTCGGGACCTTTTGCCCTAGTACATTTTCTTATTAATATATATTTCGTAATAATTACAATATTTTCATTTTGATTTTTTCCTTTTAAATTCTAAGCTGTATGCAGTATGACGAGCCGAACTGCTGATTTCAGTAATTTATCTCCCTTTGACAGAAAGATGCATTGTAGAAACACTAATAACGAATTTAATCAAAACAATTTGAGACCGAACGGTAAGCATTTTTACCAGCTCTCACGGTGTGTGTGTGTGTGTGTGTGTGTGTGTGTGTGTGTGTGTGTGTGTGTTACTCACGAATAGGCTGCATTGAGAAAAATCAAAGCTTGCATTTGTATTTATAAGCATTACATTTAAGCCAGTTGGTTGAGCTATACACACATACAGGAAGATATCAACAGTCGTCACTGTGAAGAATCGATCTAGTATGTAGGTATCCTCTAGTATTCAACCGAATCTAATGAAATATCACTGTGGAACAGTTTTTAATATATTCTACTAATACATAGGTCACTGTAAAAATCTGTCTCTTAAAATATATTTAAATGTAATTGCATTTTTTTATTTAAATTCAAAAAAGAATGTATTTGTAAGTTGTATCTAAATGTGCAACCGTGTAATTAACAATAAAATCCTAAATCCTAAGCTATTCTATATCATAGAAGTACATTTTGTACAACGGATGGTGTCTGTTTAAACCCACCTTATACACAGGACAATAGAGGTTACTTCTATTTGCTGAAAAATGATGCTGGAATATAATTTGACTTCTTTGATTCATTACAGAAAACTAACACCACCTGGAATCCCTTCCTTTTGGAGCTTTAGTCATGAAGGATCGCTTAGAAGAGCTGCGTCTGCAGATCAAAGCAAATCATCAACATCAAGACGACCACTCCTTTATCCAAAATGAAGAAGATGGCCCAATGTCTTTTATTGGCCACTGGCCACAAGCTGTGTTATTTGAGACTGAGCCTGTGCTGGAGAACTTCCTGGATGAGGCCAAGCGTGTTCGTGACAACCTTGAGGATCTGGAGGCTGAGGTTAAGAAGTTCAGTCAGCAGCAAAGAAACCTCGTGGTCACCCTGCGGCGTTTTAGCGTCATGAAAAAAGAGAGGAGCCTCACTCGGGACATCCAACTGCAGGCTGAGAGCCTGCGTAAGAAGCTTGATGCCCTTTCAAAGCAGGCGAAGCTCACAGAGAATGAACTTGGGCCATCAGCTGCCACAACCAGAATCCAACATGCCCAGCATGATGCGCTCTTCTTGCGATTCCAGAAGGTTATGCATCAGTACAATGACTCACTCCTAGGAAAGCAAGACAAATGCAAGCAGTTCATCATCAGGCAGCTGGAAATCGCTGGCCGTGAGGTATCAGACGAAGAAGTGGAAAATATGGTGGAGCAGGGTAAGTGGGATGTTTTCAATGAGAACATCCTGGTGGATGTCAAGATTACTCGCACACAGTTATCTGAGATAGAGCAGCGCCACAAAGAACTGATCACCCTTGAGAGCAACATGAAGGACCTGAGAGAACTCTTTCTAGATGTGTTCATGCTTGTGGAGGAGCAAGGAGTGCAAATCGACAATATCCAGGCGAATGTAGAGAAAACTCAGGACTATGTGATGGTTTGTAATGAGAAATTTAAAATGGCTGTCAGATATAGAAAGAAGAACCCTTTAAGAAGACTGTGTTGCTGCTGCTGCCCATGGGCATGAGGACGGATATCTGTTTTATTTAAATTCATTTATATATATGGACTTTTTTTGTATGGGTGTGTGCATTATATGACATGTCCTTATTAAGAGTATTGTTTATTAATCCATAACCCCCCCCCCCCCCCCCCACACCCCCCCCACACACCCATTTTAGTAGTACCATAACTACTAACAAATAAAACACTCCAGATTGGAAGAGCTTTAATGGCACAATGTTAAACCTTATTGTTTGGCACTATGTCAGAATTCACTCTGTCAATACAATTCTATATATATCAACAGTCAGATGTCTATTATTGGTTTAGATGAATGGAGTGAAGGTATTACGTCAGATGACAGATGGTGTATTGATGGTGTATAGATGGTGGTGTATTGAGGAAGAAAATACTGGGACACAGGGTTCTGGGTGTGTCTTGTAAAACGCCCAACACTTATCTACCACAATACTGTACTAAACAAGAAATAATACTAACATAGTGTTACTATATTTACAGAAACAATTCTTGTTATATTAATTTTAATTTTACAAAGTCTTAAGTTTAATCTTTAATTTTAAAGTCAATTTGTTTAATAGACAAAATCTGTTAGCATCATTTGTTATGATGTTATGTTATGATTTGGATGGAAAACGGCAAGAACATACTTCCAATGTACTAAATACATATAATAATATAATATATATATAGAAACTCAGTCTGCACAAGTAGAACACACACCTGAGGAGCCAATATTTGGGTGAACAAAGAAGGTAAAGAAAAGGCATGCGGTAGTACACTAAGGTTGTGTGGGCGTCCACGTATGATAAAAAGAAGCAGTTTGGTAATCTTAATAGAAAAACCCCTTAAATTTAAAGCACTCTAAATAATAGACTCAGATCTGCAAAAGCAGAAAGATTCTGTGAATGAGTTGACAAGCTCAGACGCCTCAACTGTGTTTGGCTCCATGTTTTTCTCTCCTCTCCTTGCTGATGGTGGCTTCTGTGCACTGATTAGGCTGACCTGTCCTGCATCCATGTGCTCTGCTGCCAACTGACTTGCTGGCTGTGACAGTCACGTTATAATGAGGGTAGAGTCTTCTCATGGAGCTTCAAGACAACCCTTCAAGCCTACACTCTTAAGTACTGCCAAACGTTTGTGGAAAACTGACCATCACAAACATTTTATTCTGAATTTACTGCCCATTTGGTGTTAGATCAAGCTCCACTCTTCGAGTAATTCTATCCGCTACATTTAGGAGCTTGAATGTGAGATTTGTGTTCATTCAGCTACGATAGTATTAGTGAGATCAGGCACTAACCTCAGGTGAGGGGGTCTGTGTTGTAGTCCGGTGGTTCCAGTTTATTCCAAAGGTGTTCGGTGGTGTTAAGGTCAGGGATCTTTGCAGAACACTTACGTCTTTTTCACCATGTCTTAATGGTGCGCAGGGGTCATGCTGGAACCATGTTTGGGTCTTTTCATTTCAGTGAAGAAATAATGCAAAGCTAAAACCTACAAACACATTCTAGACAACTTTGTGCTTCCAAATTTGTAGCAGAGAAACAAACCTTTGGCAATATCTATGTATGTCACAGTACATAATAATATAATGTTCTATAGACAATCACTGCATTAAGCTATTGTAAAGACTTGAGCTATATAAAAAATATAAAATAGATTTAAAATATTTGCAATTGACATTAGCCAGCAGGTCATTTTACAGCTTGCTGCCAAAGTAACACTGAAACACAGTGGAAACTGAATACAGAGCATCATAAATCATCACCTGATCCAAACCGATTACAGGATTCCTGTGTAAACTGCCTGCCAGTGTGAATGTCTGCCTCAATAAAATCACTGTATTCAGCTTGTCAGTAAGAATAAGCAGGTGCGACAGCAGCAGAGGACTGGCACCCGAACGCTTCCTGTTTCTCAGCCAAAGCAGTTAACCTTAATACATAGCCAAAGCAATAAATAACAAAAGATCTGATAATCAGGACATTTCCAACACACCAAAAATAAAGCATTTGAACAAATGATTGTTTTGTTTATCTTTATTTCATGTCGTCAAATAGAAGTTTTATTTGCTAATAAATTTTCCAGTCACCTCCAAAACTATTTCTAAGACCACTTCAGTTTTTTTAAACTAAGACTGAAGACATTTTGTGCATCTTGTTTAGTGTTGGGGATGTTAATTTAAAAAAGTTTAAAAAATTACCTAAGGTAATTATTTGGTTGTCTTTCACCCCTAACACACAAACACACCAATCATCATCATAACCTTGATGAAAACTGCTTTAGTGAGCTTAATTATAGTAACACTTTTATTGTCAGTAATGGTGACGTTGTTGTAATGGGGAAAAGGTCATTCGTATGGGTTTTAGTTTTTTTTCTTTTCGTCAAGCTTGTGTTTGTTGTGAAAAAGATTTGAAGTCGAGAAAAGAGAAATCGGTTAAAGCATTTGGCAATAAAACTATTTAAATTGTAATAAAAAAAATTGAACTATGGACATAAAACAGGTAGTTTGAGATAAACAAAAGCTGATGACAAATATTTTAAGCATTGTAAACAAAATTCCAAAAACAACCTCCAAAGCGCAGGAGTAACAAGATCTCAGTCGACTGTGTAAAAGGCAGAAATATAGGGACTAAACCCCAACATGGAGAACCGATCAGAAGGAACGGTAAGAAAGGCCAGACCGCAATTCACAAAGAAATGCAGAAATGAGCCATAAACGTTATGGAACCAAGATTAATTTCTACTAAAGTTATAAGACTGGAGTTGGAGAAATAGATAGGATCTGCCTATGAAACAGAACATGCAACCTCGGCAGTCAAACAAAATGGAGATGCAGTCATGGCTTAGGTTTGCGTGGCTGCCTCTGAAACAGACTGACTAATCTTTACTAATGATGAACTCCTGATGATAGCAAAAGCACACCGCAAATCACAACAAAGGAATTCAGCGGTGAAGAAGTGAAAGGTTTTGACTGCTTAAGTCAATTACTGAACCATGACCCAAATAATCAGCATTTTTCTCTTAAAGAAGAAAAGCCATTTAAGACAAACGTACAGAAGCCGCAGTAAAAATCATCCCAAAAACAAAAACGAACAGTTGGGCGATGTCAGTGCAACATTTGCTGCAGTGTTGCAAGCAAGTAATATAGAAAGAAGAATTGAGTGTTATTTATTTCATTTATTTACCTAGCTAAGTTTTATCTGATTATATACTGTCTCTCACCTATGTTCTATATTCTATAGATCTAAATATTCTATGTCTTATTGTTTATAATTTGATCTCAAATCCTAATTTTTAAGATACATAAAAATGCATCAAGCAGGTTTGCACTTTTAATACTCTTCCTTCGGGAAATTTTTACTCAACCCTCTAAGATACAGCATATCATTTTTCTTTAAAAGCACATTAAAAATATTTATATCTGTCACCGCCTTATTTCATATTTCATTGTATATAAAGCCTAAACACGAACCCATCATTTTTATGTCATTATTTCTATATTAGAATATCTGAAAGGGTTCATAATTGTTTTTTAATTCACTAATAATAGAATAATAAAAATGTATTTATACAATAAATAATAAGTACTAAACTAAGAACATCAGAACTGTTCCGAGTATGAACATGTAGTTTTTCACATAAACAGTAGGTGTCGCAACAGGAGAATGTCTGAATTTCCATCAGGCGCCGTCAACACGCTAAGGTTTCTCTAAACGCGTAAAAAAATGTTAAAAACGTTTGGCAGAATTTCTTACATTACAGTTCCAAGTTACATTAATAATTAAAATAAAAAAACAATAATAAATAATAATAACCACATCAAACAACAACAACAACAACAACAATAATAATAATAATAATAATAATTATTATTATTATTAATACATTTAATAATACATTTATTAATGCCAAATAAAATAATTGTAAAACAATAAAATATGCTAAAATAAAACTTTTATATAATTGATAGAAGGTGTGAAATTGTTGTTTTGACAAACAATTAAATGTCCAAAATCTAAAAACTTTAAAAAACTATTTAAACTAGGTATCAATTTAAGTAAATATTTTTCATAAAAAAACACAACCTTTGCTATTAAGACATTTGTTGTTTCAGAAGGTTAAAAGCTCCAATACGTATTCTAACAGGGCACCAGCTCTTAAGCTGAAGGGTTAAAAATCACCACAGCTAAAGTTATTGATGTTTTGTTTTGCTATAGATAATTTAATTTAAAAACTATCGCTTAAAAATATTGTCAATCCATCCACAGTAAAAAAAATACAAACCACAATGGTCTTTAATAATATTTGCTGAATTGGATAACTCCTTTTTTACTTTGTTAAACAGTCTGAAGAGAGAGAAGAGTGCACTCAGCACTATCTTTGCTAACGCAATCAAAATACAAGTCTTGTACTTTGTTTTAAACCTACAGTCTAATTGTCCTTGTCTTTAAGATGACAGAGTGATATTTTTTGTGTTCTTCCTGTAATACTGGAAGAAAAAATACTGGATTGCGCATGTCATATAATGGCGACTGGATCTTCGCAATCCAATTATAACAGAGACCTGACCCATGCTGTGGCGAAAGTATACATTACATTCGTAACCCTCATTACGGAAGACCAGGATTGTCACCGGACAGAATTACTAACTGTTCTGAGAAGTGAAGCAGGAAGCTAAAAGGTCAAGTACCTATGCTCATTCGGAATTACGGAGAGCATCTAGTGCTTTCTCTCTGATTCACTCTTTAACAAAGCACAGCAGAGGATTAATAAACTTTTAAAATCTGGCCACAACATTGTATAATGAATGCGTTTTTTTTTTATTGTCATCTGTAATAGCCTGGCTGGGGAAGTAAAGCCTTAGTTCATCAGACAGATGTTGCTGTACCTGGAAGAAAAGTTGACGAGTTTTGCACCAGGTCCCAAAACACACCCTGGAGCTCCAGCTGGCTGATTTACTGGGATCTGTAACACCCATGATCTAAACCTTGACTATTCTGGAATGCTGTAATATCCAGATTTCACTGTGCTTACTGCTCATTATCTAAATGAGACACCAGAGACAACTGAATGTGATCATTAATGAGTCAGTCTGGAATTAAAGCGTTTAGCAGGTGTCACCCAGCTACTTTCCGCAATATGAACATTTGCAGTCATTTGGGTTTTTAAAATCACAAAGGGAAATAAAATACAATACTTTCACACACTTTCTGAATTTATATGGCTGGTGGTCTGGGAAAACCTTTCACTTGGTCAAATTCTGCCATTTTCTACTGTTTAGTACTTTGGTTGTGGAACACTCGGATATTGGGAACTTAATTGCACAGTTGCAAATTGCACATCTGTTCTTAATAAGAAAGAAAGTTCTAGTATCTTGTTTGGAAAGTTTAATAACACCAACAGTCAGAAAGCCACACTGCTAAAAAAGAATTTGTTTAATCTAGTTATGTGTTTTTTTTGAAAAAAGTTTAACAGTGTCTACATTTACAGTGACAGATGAGTTTTTACTATGATCATCATCATCATAATATTTATCAATGTTTTCAGCAGCATCCCAAATATCACTTACTATCATTTGTTGGAAAATCCAATTGACTTATTTAGACGGTTTCATTTTATTAACTTAATCTTGCTACCTATGTTTCATTAGCCTCTCTCTCTGTTTTAATATATAACGTAATAAGTTAACAATGCAGATTCATATGTTGCCATTTAACCAGCGCCGGAGCACACGCTGAACAGATTTAGCTTATGTCTGTTTTGCCATGGAAAGTCTCCAAATAGTCTCCAAAGTATGTTTACCTAGCCATGACATATTCAAGCAAACGGACTGCATTTACCAGTGTTAAAATGTCTGCTTACATGATGTTTGTCAAAAAAAAAAAAGATACGGCTGTCAATGAGGTAAAATAAATAGGTTTGGACAATGTTCTGGTAAAATTGTTTGGTTGTTGGCAGAAAAATGAAATTTTGGGTGTTTCGTTTGACATATAATTAGAGGATTGCTAAAAAAATCTACTGGGAGCGAATCTGGAAAGAAAAATTGGCCATATTCTTTCAACAGATATAATTTGTAAGCACATGTAGGCAGAAAAAGGTACTTCATTTTTTCTGCCTATTGTGTTATGTTGCTATGTGGGTTTGGTTTGCGTTTGTGTTGTAAATTGGTTAACATTTAGAAATTGTCTGTAGTGTGTGATATCCAGGGTGTCCCTCTAATTCATTCTCTAAATGCCCTGGGACAGACTCCAGGATTTCCTGTGCGGGAAAAGCGGTACAAAAACTGGCTGGATAAATATGTTGAATGTTGATGTACAGAGAGCCTTCAATTGACCAATTTTGCACCAGGCATGTAAAGTTACATTTCCAAAAAAATTGTCTTGACTCACAAAAGAGATTTGAAAACCAGACAGACAGAATGAGCAATACAATAGAACTGATAATAAAAGACTGGGAAAAGATTCAAAATGTAAATCTGGGTTAAATCTTGTTAATGAAATACATAATGAGATTTCACAAGTAATATTTAATAGCATGCGATTTGAATGGATTTCAGTTTCTAAAGCATGAAAATTAAGATTTGTGCTTCGGTGAGGAGTTTTTTGCATTAGAAATCCTGTGCTGATGGTTTCTGAGGGGAAAAGAGTGGCCACAGTGGAGCTTGCAAACAGTGACATGTCAGATCACTGCCACATTGCCAAACCAGAGAGACAGTTGGAATGCTGAAATGACACCACCGTTTGACACCTTCCTTGTCTGGGGGAAAATAGGAAAATAAAAAAATATCAGGAATAACGATAAGCTTCACATTGTGTTTCTGAAGATTGTTGAAGCTCATGTGGTTTCTGGAAGCTCCCACACTAAGCACTATGTTAAAGTGCTTTAGATTTTCTGCCACTCAGTGTCACGTTTTTTTTTAAATATCCGTCAGGCATCGACCTATTTTACTGAAATAATTCAAGCTGCCCTATAATTAGCCTTCATTTTAAACATAATTAATTTTCAAACATATTAAGTGATTAATTTTAAACAGTCGGTAATAACAAGACCACTAAAAATTAATAGAAACATGTTATTAGTATTTATGTTGAAGTCGAGTCTACTAGAGGAACTTTACCTGACTGTGTCCTAAAAACTGTCAGAATTATCTGAAGTGACAATGGTGACTACTCAAGTAAAATGTAGTATCTGAAAACTGTAGTAGTCTCAATGGTAGTCACGAGTAGTCACATTAAAGTTGTTTTCCATGATCCGTGGTTTTTTTTCCCATGACTCTTTACAAAACACAAATTTTAAGGTTCATCCATAAAGGTCTGTCTGTAAAAAATGCATCTCTAGCCTCTGTTTAAGGGCAGGGAGATGCACAAGGGTGCTGTTACGCCTAGTCAGGTCTGAAAGAGTGATGGAGCGATGATCTGGCTTCCGCAATGAAATGGATACTCATGAATTCCAAATTACAGCCTGAAGACCAAAACGGTGACATTTTGATGTCACAGGGCCGCACAGCTGCTGCCGCAGTTGTACTTCTGGAATTTCTTATTTCAGCAACTTCCATACATTTTAGATATGAATATGTTCCCATTCCTATTCCAGCCGTTTGACAGCAACATGCTTCTTCTTAAACACGTTGTGAGGGTTATTCACAAATACAGCTTTTAACATGTTAATGTTGCAATGTGCAGCAAAACAAAATGTTGTACAAAAAAAAATTTTTATAGAAGAGAGATAAAAATTATTTAGATGCAGCATGTTTTGTCATGACTTTGAAATCCATTAAAAAAGTAGTTTTAATGAATAATAAATGCTATTTATAAATAAAGAATATTTAATTATTAATAAAGATACATAAATAAGTTAAAATGTATGAGGAAATAATAAAATAAGAAGTATTTCTGTAGTAAAATAATAAATAGTAACACCACGACACGGCTTTTTATTTTTCGGTCAGATCATACCAGAAAAATAACAGACCTAAATAAAACTTTACACCTCTTTACACATTTCCCCAAATTTACTTAAATAACTTTAAATTAATTATTTGAATTAAGGTGCTTGGCTGATGATTTAATGAATTTGGTGCTGTGCTGTAATGCGCAGTAAAGCATTTTAATAAAACATTCCCTAAAGTAAGAATTAATAAAATATGAGAGGTGATATTGCAGCTCCATGTAGTATTATTAATCAATAGGTTGAAGGAATAAAGAGCGTTTAGTTTCAGCAGAGGAATGAAAGTCAGGTTCTGGTGTTGTCAAATGATCATAAAAACATGAAATAAAATAGCACACAGAAAAAAACAATGACAGCAGGAGCTGTGAAATATTCTGTTGTGGGTTTCTGGAAACTGTTCTTGTTTCTCCAAACGTCTTTTTTGAAGGTGACAGACAAACAGACAGACAACACTCAGTCTCCTGTCCCAGTAACATCACAACTTCACCTTCATCAGCCCTACAAATTTGCTGATATCCTTTATGCCAGCCAGCTCTGCTCACATCTGTTGGCCAGCAACACTCAGACAAACATCGATCGACTGCTAGCTTTTGTCCAAATATTTCACAATGTTGTACATCAAACTTTTGGCAGCATAAATAGCACAATTCATTATTTATGGTACCATGAATTATTCTCCCTGATATGAGCTGCAGTCACGTAAGGCTACCATGAGGATGGTGCTGTAAGCCCAGTGCTGCTTCTCTCTTCCTCTCTCTCTCTCTCTCTCTCTCTCTCTCTCTCTCTCTCTCTCTCTCTCTCTTCTCTCTCCCTCGCTCACACACACACACACACACACACACACACACACACACACACACATTAACCCACAGTCCTATTTAACTGTCTTACTATGCTTCTGGGGTCTCTCTGGTGACATAATTATGAACGCTTATTAATGTCATGTCTAAAACAAATTGTTACCATAACCTTAGTAACCAAAAGAAAACATATTGGACGTTTAAACACACAAACATACACACACACACACACACACACACACACACACACACACACAAAACATACACATACAAACATAAAAAGAAACACTATAGCCAGGTATTCCTATCGTTGTGGGGACATTAGCTCTACATACTACATACTGTATATACATATTTTAAAGCTAAGCGTGTATTAGAATTAACTTTTTTAAGTAAAATATTAACATGCTGCTGTGTTTTGTTAAACGTTCTTCTGTTAGTCATTTCCAGACTTCTCTAGAATTAAAAAAAGCTTGTAGCATGACTGAGTTTACACTTTTTGATGGGATGAGTTGAATTTGCAGTGATAAAACAAATAAAAGGAAAAGGAAAAACACAACTATTTATTAGTTCCCAAGACCATTGAAAAGTGCTGCATCGGATGCCCTTTGTTTAGAAAGGAAGACTTTCTGCATGTGTCCCAGTATTGAAATAACTGTTTTGTTACAGGCGCTCATTAATGTTGACTGTTTCCATATGAAGATTTGCCCAGAACTCTTTAAACCCTTCATGGGGAACATTCCCTACTATAATTTTAATTTAATAGACTCATAAATTTTTACTTCAAAGTAAAATAATAAATAATTATATATTTCTAACATTTGAATTCATTTAGATTATAAAAATGCTTAAATCAAAAAGTAATTCTTTTTTTTCACCTGACTGAGTCTCAAGTTAATGCAAGAGAATAAACAGTCCTGTGAAAGTTTTAAGACTGCTCTAAAGAATGTCCGTTTGACTCTAAGATAGCCTCGCTCTATTTCCTGCCTCAAACACACAGACACACACACACACACATACACACATACACACACACATACTGTTCGGAGGGCAAATTACCCTCTCATTCAGATAATAATGTTTTTACATCCTTGGGCGGTAAAATACATTTGATGATTTCTTTGAAATTATAGCATAATAAATTTGCCTTGAGCTGTGATCCTGGTCTGTTTGATCTTTTTATGTAAAAGAAAAAAGAAGGAAATAAAAAAAAATCTGGATTCACATTTTTCCAGGTAGAATCGCAACACTTTTAAAATAATTTATTTAATATTTTTTTTAACATGAACAAACTTTTCTATTTGGTAAACATTTTCTGTAATATACTGTAAAAGAAAATCTGTTCAATACGTTTACTAATACACATCAGTCTGTACATTTCCCTTAATGTTTCTAAAATTCATTACTTAAAATAGTTTTTTGCCGCATTTATACATACAAAACATGCTACAGAACAGATAGTAATGAAGAGCAGAAAAGTTTGTTAGATGAGACATGAAAATAATTTTTTTTCCCTCTTTTTTGGTTTTCCGATCTTTCTCTTTTAAGCTGTGTTTTTTTTAAGTGAAAATTTTCTCAGTAAGCCTGTGAGTGATGCTGTCTTTATGTTATGTGCATAAACCGGAAACGTGGCTTATCTTAAGAATAAAGTGTTAACATGTACCCTCAGAAAAAGCTTAAATATTTGATGCGATGTAAAAAAAAAATAGATCACATGGTACGCATTACCAAGGTTAAAAACTTGAAACACTTTTACATTTCATTCTAAATCTAAAATTAGAGAAATTCCCCAATGTGGGACGAATAAAGGTATATCTTATCTTATCTTATCTTATCTCATCTCATCTTATCTCATCTCATCTCATTTTATCTTATCTTATCTTATCTTATCTTATCTTATCTCATCTCATCTCATCTTATTTTATCTTATCTTATCTTATCTTATCTTATCTTATCTCATCTTATCTTATCTTATCTTATCTTATCTTATCTTATCTTGTCTTGTCTTGTCTTGTCTTGTCTCATCTTATCTTTTCTTATCCTATCTTTTATATAAAAAGTGTTATGATACCATGTCTATTTAACAAGCAATGTTTCAAATAAATGCCATCCCATGTGCTGTATTTCCAACAGGAATGTTACAATTATTATACTATACAATGTTTTGTTTTTTATTGTTCTTCTTCTTACTCTTATTGTTTTTTATATTTTATATAATTTATTTAAAAAACATTTATATGTTTTACACCATCATTAACACTTCAAAATAAGCAAATTGTCTTCAAAAAGACAAAATCTTCAAAAAGAAAGTCTTTAGAAACTTTTAACAAGTCATGGAGCTGCAGATACAGTATATAAAACTTTTAACATTAACCTCAACGCCTTTAACATGGAACAGAGACATTGTATAAGTCAGAAAACACTATCAACTTAAAAACACAGAGACAGAACAAAAAAAAGACAAAAATGATGTATTCTGATACCATATATAATACCATATTATCTTCCTGTCTTAAACATGATAAATAGGATAATATTTGTAATATTATAAGATTAAACATTTACTAAGATATAATGATGAACTTTACTGTAAAAGAAATGATTCCTCATGTCAGTGATTTATCATCTCTAAGGAGTAAAATATAGTATCATTCCTGAGTCTTACAATGACCGGCAGACGTATCAGAGTGAGATGAGGCATTAGACAATGCAGCTGCTTAATCTCTGCCAGGAATAAAGGCCGGGTTGTTTTCCTAGCTGCTCACCGACCATCGCTTTTTATTATTGGGATCGTGCTGGATGTCAAGTAGTCAGAAACACAAAGATTAATGTGTTTAAAAAATTAAACCAAAAGAGACTCTGATGCAGAAGAACACCAACAAACCTATGCACAATCAAACTAAGCTAGCATGTAGTAAAGACCTTGGGACAAGTAGAAAGTTCAGAAGGGAAGGAAAATATGGGAAATTTTACAATTCAAAGTCATGTTAAATATTTATGATAATTTTTAGGTACATTTTAGGTAAAGGAGAATGGAGTAATCAAAATTCTGCCTAAAAATCACTTTCTAAATGTTCACCCAGTCGGTTAGCCTCATAAAGACATGAAATAAATTTTAATGATTATTCCATAACCTATTTTTTAAGACTGGTTCCAGCGCCGTAGAGAAAACTACAAAACCACAATGAGTGGATTCTAGGACTGTAATTGGGGATGAAAAAAAAAATAGTTAGTGCTAATAAAACCGAAAGGCTCAAAAGCTCATTTAAGAGCATAATGCCGGTCCGCTGTGTTAAATAGAATGTACGTAGATTGTCTTTAGGGGAGATTGCATTCTCAGATCAGTTTTTAAATAGTAAACCACACTTTCAGATGAGAATGTCTTTATTCTTGAACTCAGACAGTATATTCTGTTACCTAATCACGAGTTTTTCTAATTACATGAAATGATTTTTTATTTTCACATTGATTTCTATAAAAGGTTGAGGTGAAATCAAATAGAGTTTGTATATTAAAAAGGAACAGAATTACTTAAAAAACATTATTCTAAAACACATCTTGTTGTGTAGCTAAAAGGCTACACAACAAGAAAATGACATTTAGTGCTATGCCTCATTACAACCATTTTTCTATTTAACCTCAGTAGGACCTGAGCACTGACAGTTAGGCAAGTACTAGCGAAGTATCAAACTGTGCACATTAATGTTAAAAGTCAAACGCACACTTTAATAATAACAAATTATAATAACACACATTCTCAGCCTAATGTTATCCAGATTTCTGTTACTACTTTCATTTTAATGATTGTATGTTTAGCTATTTTCTCTTAGTGGTCTAAAAGAATACTTGGACCTGCACAAAAGAAATGCACTTCATTCCCATGTCACAATACACACTGTACACCTGAATTTGATTTATATTGGCTATTTTTCTCACTGTAAACATAAAGTAAGAAGATCAGCTGTGTTTTTGGATAAACAATAAAAAAATGAGAAAAAAAAGCATAGCGGAGAATATAAGAGAGTGTCTCTGACAGAAAGCATGGTAAATGTGTCATGTTTTAGGCACAAGTCCTGCTGTTTCCAAACTCACATTTGATGGATGACCCACAAACGGGACCAGGACTATCGAATGCAATGTTTGACTCACTTTGTATGTCATAAATTAAGCCTGGATAGATGTATTGAATAGCATGTCTGCCTTCTCAAATAGCATCCAGATGTCACTGCATTTAAATTAAATACAAAGGCAGAAGTACGTGTTTCATATTGTTGAGTTTCCCAAGCAGGTGCAGGATGATCAGTGTGCTCAGAAATGCACAGGCGATACATGTCCTGTTCCTTTCACCAATGACCAAAGACATGTTCGGCATGTCCGGCACTGAGCAAAATACAAATTTATAAATCATACCCTATCTTTCTTATCAGATACCATATAATGAATCATTAATAGACTTTAGTGCAGTAAAAAAAGAAAAATAATGGCCGTGATGATTCCCATGCTCTCATACTTCATTCAGACTCTTCATCATATAGCTAAATCCTTGGGAAGAAGCCAGATTTGCTGCTTGTTTGTGACATTGTCTCATGACCCCTCGCTTCATGACACATCATATCTAAAATAAATGAAGCTAATGGAAATGCCATTATGGTCTTGCCCTATAACTCAATAAACAAAAGTGTGTTCTGCCCTTGCTGCTCTGCAGAGAAAGACACTTGGATAGAGTTGTCTTGTTAGAAAAGGCCTACACCCTTATGCGCGGCCGCAGATATGCTGGTAACTGGGAAAGCGCTGTAGGCGATGTCACCGGAGGACTGCCTCTGAACTCTTTACAGTACAAAATGCAGTAGAAGCAGCCAGCCAGCTATTAAAATCAAAAATTCTTTTACACACACACACACACACACACACACCACACACACACACACACACACACACACTCCCACCAGTGGGTAGAATATAAAACATTCTTGACTAGCATAAAGAAAACACAATAAATTATTGTGTTAGCCTTAACGTTCCACACAGCGTGGGACAACCATTTCCAGTCCATATATAACAACAATATATTTTAACGAGACTTTTATTGAGTCAGCCACAAACACCACAGGTGCACAAACTAAAAAACGTAGATTAAAACACATGACTTAAAATTTACCTTAAGTTTACTGCCAAAAATGTGGCGTAGTCATCAGGTTTGGTACAGTGATATATATATTTGTAATATTTCAGGCAAATGCTTTACATAAGAACTAGCGCACTGGCTTCCTCACTCTTGCATGATCCAGTTGTCAGGGACAGGCACTGGCAGATGGCCTTCTGCTTGCAAATGTGTAGGATAATTAGCATACAGAAGCACAGTGGTCTGTGGTACAGATGATATTTATTTTTCACACGACTCTACATTGCCTACTGAAGCACTAGAACTCAACTCAGAGCTGATGAGATGTAACAATATTTCTGCACTAGATAAGAACAAAATTTGAAAGCAATGTGGACCTGCATTAAAAAATGCTGTGTTTTGGAGTCCATGTTTGGAGGTATTTTTTTTGCTGTGTAGTTAAAAAGGCAGTAATTGAAATGGTGGTCATAAAACAAGTCACTCTGATGTCTGGGGCAAATTCCCAGGACAGGACTTACTCTCGACTCCTCATCCTCCTCGCCCACTCCCCCTCTATCCGGTACAGTGCATCCGGAGCACAGTCCACTGATGAGTAACAGACAGTCAGCTAGGAACATCTGCCCTTAAAGTTTATGTCAAAATAAAGACATGCTGAAAGGCAAAATAGAGGAAAAATCAGTTTCTCTTTGGATTAAGGTTCAGGAAGACAGACTATTGGTTTGAGGGATAATGTAAGTAAAAATCCTTTACATTTTATAAGACATTTAGTAGTTAACTAACTACAAATATTTGCATTTTTCTGACGTTTAATAGCCAGTTGGACACTCAGTCCTATTTAACTTATATAATATAACCCCCTATATTTCAAAAGCTTTTGCACTCTGCTGTCTATCCAAATTCTGCTCCAACAACTGAATTAGTGTTAAATACATTTTGACCTGCTTTAAGGTTGGTAAGGTGGTTCGTTTATGTTGTGCTCCTTTCCATTAAGACATTTGTTGTTGCCAACGATTACCTTTCACTGTTAAAAAATTTGTACTATCTATAATATCTGGAATCTGTCCTCCATTGCTGAAGAGCAATAACCTTGCTGAGTTGGGGGAGCGTGAGAGTGCTGGTCACACTCGCTGAACAACATGGAGCCTTCAGGCCAATGGCAGTGGAAGGTCAATGTCTCCTTCTATCACATATACACAGCCATCAATTTCCTCCTGCGGGTCAGCAACGGAACCTCTAGAGGCAGGCGAGGATGCCTTATCTGATGTTACTCATGGCTAAACACGATAAACTCCTGGGTGAGGTTGTGGGTCTGCTCTTTTCTAAAAAGCTTGACTGAGTGTCCATGCTGATGTCACCACCAACGCACAAATTCTTCAAAACTGAATGCTTCTTTAGGTTCATGCTGCATCAAAATGTGTCTCTTTTTTGTTTTCTGTGTTGTAAACGACTGAGATAAAGCGGTTACTGAAAATTACCAGTTGAATAAATGAATAAACAAATGCAAAGTAAAAAATAATTAATTGTGATTTTTTGTTTATTTTATAAACCTACATTGTCAAAATTTCCCACTTTTTTTTCTGAATAATAAAGAACATTGCATTAATTTGAAATTCCCCTAAAACAAGCAATATCCAGTACATGATTAGGTTTTAACAGCTACCTAAATATTAATGGAAGGGAGTCTGTAAAGCCCCCACAGAGAGAAGGTGTTTTGTGGCTTCACAGCAGTTGATGAATATTCACTTTATTTCTGCTTAATTTTCCTTTTTATTTTTAGACATTTCCCCAGAGCATAATCTCAAGTTAAATTTTTTACAACTTCTGGTCAGAAGAGGGCGATCTAGTGGCATGCCACAGGGTGCCACTGGCAGGGTATTACTAAGTGCTTAAAATACTGTAGCTCTTTTGCTAAAATCATTGCCGCTCTGGAGCAATATAAATCGACCAAATAAGCAAACAGGAATGGGTATCATCAAAATCACATTCACTCTCAAGAGGGTGGAAATTTAATTCATAAAAGAGCCACTAAAAATTACAGGCATGGCATGCGGCACACAAACTAAATTTGTGTGAAGGTGATGAGATGGAGGTGACTACTAATAAAGCAAAGGTGGTTATAATTGTGGGGATATCCCAGCCGTGGTGTAGATAGGGGAAGTGATAGCACAGTGGTTAAAGTGTTGGACTGCTAACCGGAAGATTATATGTAGGTTTGGTTCCCAGCACCACCAAGTTACTGCTGCTGGACACCTGAGCAAGTCCCTTAACCCCACAATTGCTGAGTTGTATAAATGAGAGAAATGTAAGTGGATTTGGATAGGGGGTGTCTGCCAACTGCTATAAATGTAAATGTAGCCCTCCCTCGTGTGAGAACATTCTCTGCTGAAATTCACTGGTGATAATTACCTCGACATTGTGTTCCCCCACTCCTTTCCCCACTCTGTCTCGTTTCCTCTGTTCTGCACTCGAACAGGCCTAGGTTTTTCCACTGAGCGGTTTGCAGATGAGATTAAGGATTGAGAAGAAGAATAGGAATGATATGCAGACCTTATTTGCACCGAAATGGCCTGAAGCTCACACCACGTCTATTCATTACTGAATCAAAGAGCCTCTCCTCTCTCCTTCCGCTGGCCTAGGTAAATAGCTATCTGGCTTGCCCTTTTTTTTACAGAAGAATTGAATAATTCCTTTTCTCATTTCTAAGTTTCAACTTCCCCCCGATTTTTCCCCAAAGCCTTTTAACCCAGATTCAAGCTACTATAATAGAGTCGTTTAAGGTTTCAAGCAAAAACAGTCATTAGATATGTGGATGTGCAGGACAGTGAACATATTCTAAGCTAAATAAATAAAGGATTTACAAGGTGAAACTGATCTGTTTTATTTCCTCGCTATAGTCACTGGGATGTTTTGTGCAGCTTTTGTCGGTCTCTGTTTGCGAATTCTGCCCTATAGTCTGAATAGTTTGGTGTAGGTTACAGGTGTCTCAACTTTTTTCAAATAAGTCCAGATTAAACATACATTAAAATACTTAAAAACCTTCAATATAGTAAATTTACCTTTGTGGAATAACTGCCTGATCACTATTTCACACAATATGATGTCCATGAATGTCATTTGCGAGACAAATGACATTGACCACATCAGTTAAGAAATCTTTTAGGAATCAATGTAAGGTTTTCTACGCTTAGTGGCTGAAATCATTGCCACTTATGAGCAGATGTTCTGTGTCAATAGAAGAGATCAAGCTGCTTCAGTTTCTCAAGCCTCAGAATATCTTTCTGCAATGCCCATGATTTATTTCATAATGATATTCAATTACTTATTTAAGATGATTAATAATTAAGTCACAGACATTTGTCATGGCTCCCAAATTTTCTGTATTCCTGTTTTTATCCATGATTAAATATCATTTAGCTATTTTATTTGTAGGTATAGTTATAGGAAAATAAAAAGATCTTGGCTGGGGTCTATCATACACCCCTTAGAGAAAAACCAAGGACCAGTTAACATCTGTCCACAGGATGCATTTGGCCCTGGGATGAGGATTTGGACACAGCTGTTTTATTTAAATAAATAACAAAAAAGAAAATAAATGTTAAAAGTACATAAGAAATTATATTTTTAAAACTTGTGAATAAAGATATAAAATGATGTGAAGCTCTGTTTGAATTGCATACATTAGACACCTGTTCATTTTTCTTATTTTCTCAGGGTTTCTCATTTTCTCAGGTTCACTTAATCAGTTAATAACATATGATTTTGCAAACACAGACAAAAATGCACATCTTATAAGAACTTTTTGGTTGTAGTTGCAAGCAGTGGTCTTTAGTAGCATAAAATAACAGGCTTAAAAGCTTCTGATTTAGTGGCATTGCAAATGAACGCAGCTGAAATTAATATTGTGGAATTTTCAGAGATTTTTGGTTACAGAATTGACTTGAGTTAAGACACTTGTCTGAAAGCCACCAACAGGAAAAGGTCAATTCAAATTCATTTGAATTTTATAAACGCTTTTAGGGATGGACGTTGACACAAAGAATCTGTACTAGAATATTACCATTTAGAATAAAAATTATGTCAAATAAAAGAACCTACTTAATGTTTAATGTTTTTTTCTGTGTATCCCTATGATTATGGCATATTGATACATAAACTAAACATGATAATAAAAAGAAAAATGTTTCTGTTCATAAATCACATAAATTACAGGTCTACTTTTAGCAGCCTTTCATTACCCTGATACGGAGAACAAGTCATCACGTCACCTACGTCTACAGTGGAAAAAAGAAAAATGCTACTGCAATCACAGTCTTAATAGGAATTCCCCGAATCCTAACCCTAACCCTACCCCTATTCATAAACCTTTTTTTTCTTAGAACATTATCATGATTCTCATGGTACAAAGTAGCTCAGGCTGCACATTCAGCTTGTGTAGTACATAGAAGAGCTGTTCAGTCGGTTAACTAGGTCAGCTGTGACTCGGCGTAGAGAATATAGACCTCCTGCACATTCTCCTGCCTTTCTGGGAGAAAACAGAAGAAGGGGACACCTTGCCAGAGATATCCCCAGCCTTACTGTAACAGCAGGAGGGAGTGCATGGGTTGACCTCACCTGCCAACAGTACCTTGAGAACATCTACATATAGAAACTGGACCATATCACAGTGGGTGGATTACGTCTGGAATGCAGCCTATATTATTACATAGCAGAACGGCACACTGATTCCAAACAGCCAAACATAAATGTCTCTCAGCCATTTTTTCAAATATATTGCACACCACATTTTTTATCTCTTACATAGACTTACATAGCAACAGCCACATTTAAAGCTTAGCTATCTTATGTTTGAGGTATAAAGGGATTTGTAGCCGTAACCCTGTGATAGGGTATGGATTTTACCGCCATGTACTATCCTACAAAAAAAGGTAAGCTTGTTTGACTTTCATTACTGGCTAGGCTGATTAAAGCATCTTATCAGATGAAAGATTAGCTTTGGAGCTGGGCTCATGTGATGCAAAAAAAGGGCAGCGTAAAAGGTGGGATTAAGTCTGGATTGAGGCTGTAAAAAGAAAGAGCACAAAATTAGAAGCATATAGTTCTTTTTTTGGAGCTTCTGTTTCTAACTGAGTTCAGACTACAGAGCATAGCATAGAAGACATAGCACAGAGCTCCATGCTATCTGTCTGGGCCCAAACATCAACCCGGATCAGATAACAGAGATCATCAGACCTTCCACTGCTTAGAGCCAGAGAGATTAACAGAGATAAAGACAGCGATTTATCAAAGATCTTTCTGGGAAAAAAAGTGTACAGTTTTTATGCTAAAAATATTGCAGTGAAAATATGAGAATAATACGAAACCTTCCACATTCTCATAGCTATTTCATTTGCTAAAACACCACATTGATACTCAAATTCTTATTTATTCTCCCAACCAGGCGTCTCTTTTTCTCCAACGAGCTTTAACTTTTCTATTGGTGAGTCATGGTCATACATGCCAAGGTTGATTACAGACTATACAGCTGTCTGTGTTTAGAACAAATACAGTTTATTGGCCTTCTTCCACAGCTTCGGTAATGACCACGGCCATTTTTAGTCTAGTCATTAAGATGTTTTAATTTTAAATATAATTATTCTGACACGTTTATGGTTGCTACCATGATGGTGTTGGAAACAGTGTTGTGAAACAAACTGGATGTTTGTGAGTTAAGCGTCAGAGCTTACTTAGATTAAATTAGGCTCAATTATTATTATTATTATTATTATTATTATTATTATTATTATATATTAGTAAAGCTATTATTGTTACCAGACTAATTTCCTTTCCCTATTTCTCTTTTAAAAAAAAGGGAAAAAAAGCTTTTCCAGAAACATGAACTGGTTCTGGGAATTTTTCTAAAGAATAATACCTTTTAGTAACAACAATATCTAAATATTCAAAAATATGAACTAAATATCATCATCACATGTGGTCAGCTCTATGAAATCTGCTTGACAGATTCAACTCAAATAACAAATCTGATTATTAAACCCACTGCATTCCTTTATTAAGAGCTCTGTAAACATTGAACAACTGTAAATTAACAAAAGATTCTGCCTCATGGTACGTCATTTTAAAAGAGCTTTCATGTGTGACAGTGGTTTATATTAAAAAGAGGTTCATGCCAAACATACATTCATATGTATAAGCAAACATTTTCCAAAGACTGTTGAATGTAATTATTACACTCACCCAGTACATACCAGCAGCAGTGCTACACGACTGTGTATGGTCAGAGGGACAGAGTAATCCAACCCAACATCTGACCCGTGTCCCTCATTAATGCAGACAGCACCAGTCCCCTAGGTTTTGGCCCTGGGTCTCAAAAACAACTTCAGCCATTGTATTGTGTGTACATTGCACATTTGCAAAGCATTTAGGACTTGACTTGGCAACTTGGGAAAGCCTGAGTGCAATTTCCTTTCTTTCAGTTGAAACTGCACTCAAGGGTCAGGGAGAGGGGAAAAAAAATCCTTTTACTTAATTCAGACAATCTATCATCCTTCAAAGCAGGAGCAGCATGTGAATTTCTTGAAAAGAGTGTTTACTGGCCCTAGCCCATTAGCTTGTTAAAGCTGCTATTATTCATTATTCATTACTAAGGTAGTTGATTTATACTTGATATACAATAGGGCATTGAAAGTGAAAATTTCCATAATCATATAATGCCCTAAAAAGCCCAGCATACTTAGGTAATCACAGAAGGGCAAATTCTTGTAGAGTAAAAGCACTTACACAAATAAAGATGTATTTGAAATGGATACCAGTAATCAAATGTAATATTTAAGATTAAAAATAATAATAATAATACTATTAGAGTTCAGAAATGTTTGTGTGTAAGCTTCAGTTATAAACCAGCTGTATGCATTTTATGTCATGCATTATATACAGTATAGCACAAACCATTTACCATGTGGTGGAAAAATAAGCTATGATAAAAGTACTTAAATTTGCATAGTTTCTATTATAAATGACATGGAAAAAGGTATTGAAACATCTAATCTTTGTTTTTTAAAGTTATCTGTTTCAGATTTAGTGGCGAGCGGTGGATTGGTGATTTAACCAACTGATACACCACTTAATACCACCACTATCATTTTGCAATTCTAAAAACCATAAATACGCAAAAACGCAATTTTTCATTACACACAGAGAGAGAGAGAGAGAGAGAGAGATATTTTGCGTACTGAGAGTGAAAACCATTTTTATTAAAGCAAGAAACCCTGTTAAGACTCCAAACCTCTACACTACAACCGCAACTGTGCCACGTACAACAAAGATTCAGAGGCAGTGTGTAAGCATATATAATAAAGCTCCTATAATAACATCCTCTATTCTGTAAATGCTTTTCACAAGATGTTAAAGCGTTGCTGTTGAAATTTGTTCATGCAGTCACAACAGTGTTAGTAAGTGCAGCCATTATTGCTGGGTGAAAAGGTCTGAGGTGCAGTCAGTATTCCAGTTCATCCCAAATATGTTTAGTGGGGTTAAGGTCAGAGTTGTGTGGAGATCAATTCTGTTTTTTAATGACACACTAAAACTATGTTTGAAGAGCTTAATTTCGGAGATTGAATAATTTAATGCTATAACATACAAAGAAATGTAAATACTTATGTGGACATGCTAATAGAATTTCCAACTTTTGGCCATGTAGCGTATTTAAGTCAAATGAAAACTACTCTCTAAAAATACTTACACCTACAGTATGAGTTATTTAAAATACCCGTGCTTGACTAAAGATGTACCGCTTCGTCTCAGTACTCTAATCTTCCTTACATACTCACACTAACTCGTAACCTCTACACTTGGTATGGGGGATGGCAGAAAAGGGTAATGTAATGTTTGATCATTACAAGAGACAATCTTAATTAGATGGTCTTAATAATAGGACAGCATTCAATATTCATCTACTGTATGTTTTAAATAAATTTTACAGTATTTAAATTTGACTCCATTATGCTGGAGTTTAGATTGGTATAGCTTTAATTTTAGCATATGCTGCATTTACATTTACATTTTGTGGTATTTGGCGGATGCCCTTATTCAGCTCCACCTACTAATTAACTTTGTAGTGTCTATAAGTGAATGTGTTAATAATGCTTCATAGATCAGACTTAAATAGTGTATTTCTTGATTGTAAAACTTATTCCAATATTTTGGTTTGTCAAATTTTCAAGACTTACCTTGACTTCCGAATGTGATACGTTCGTAATAGGATGTGGATCAGCCAATAAGATGTCAGCAGCACAATGCGTACAATTATGCAGATCCAGATCAACAGTTTGAGTTAATATTCCTATTAAAATTTAGAACAAGGAAAATCTGAGTGACCTTGACTGCAGTACGATTGGTGGTGCCAGACAGCCAGTAGCAGTTCTATGGAAGAAAACACTTGGTTTAAGAGAGAGGTAAGCGGAGAATAGCTCGACTTGTTTAAGTTCACAGAAAGGATACAGTAGCTCAAATAAACACCTTTTTAGACCATGATGAGCAAGAAAGCATCTTAGAATACACAATATAACCAAAGTTTGAGCCGGATATGCTATAACATTACATTGGGTTCCACTGTTGTCAGCCAAGAATATGAATCCTCGGCTACAGTGAGCACAGAATCACTAAATGTGGATCACTGAGGACTGAAAAACATCCCCCGGTTCCAAATTTTCCAGATGTGAGCAATTAAAAAAGTGTTTTTCACACTACGGGATCAGTTTTGTCTCTTGTGACAATCATACATATAAACATCCTTTATAATATTGTCAGATTGCTCCAAGTACCAACTTTAAAGAAACCTAACTCATAGAAAACCTATAATACAAGTGTTTAAGCTATACATTGTATTTTTATATATCATAACTTTATTCAAGCCTTAAGTGTGAATATATATCATCATCCGAATGGTAATAGTTCAGCTATAAATAGCTACAATTTAATCTTCAAACTACAATTATCCTGACATTCTAAATGATATCCATTGTTAACTAGAGGCTGTTAAAATTGGAAGCTGGTAAGGTGAGAAAATATATGCTGAGAACAAGGCTGTAACCTACACCAATGCTCCACTGACCTTTTTTACCTCAATGAAAGGGAACTGATTAAGGCTTTCACCTCTTTCCACACTAACCATTTAGAATATGTGACAAACCCTGGAGTTCAAGGACTTTTATACATAATATAACATTTATTACATGAAAACTTCTTCTTACTCAAAATGCATCAATATGCTATTCTTCAGGACTATTCACTTCCATTTTATAAGTGGTTTCTGAGTCTAAAAAAGGACAGTACAAAAAAAATAATCACACAATCAATAATAACTATATCAAGAATAGTTTGCATCTGAGACATACATGTTCTGGCGAACCAGGAAATAGATTTCTTTTTTAGAAGTGCATTAATAACATTAGTTTTTGACCATTCATGTATACAAATGCATGTTATTTTGGGCTCATAATGATAACTACACACAACTACAAGAATAAAAGGGTCTGAAAGATGACACCATGGTTGCAGTATTTCTTTTGGACAGGTAAGAAATATGGTGTGATTCAATTTTGGTGTGTTTTTATAGTAACACTTACCTTATGTAGATTGTGTACCTTTATGAATTAGCTCAACTAATTCTACTATAAAGTTTTCTTACCAGTTAATGACATGACATATTGTAGTAATACGATTCTATGCTACAGTTAGCCTTTTTCCAAGACGTCCTACTGCACCTTCAAGTCTTTTATATTGTGAAAGAAAAAAATCCCTAGAAACATCTTTAGACAAAACAAGAACACACTACGGTAAAACTCAACCCCTTTAGTCATCAACAAAAAATAACTAAAATGTTTAGCTTCCCTCTGTAAAGTATGGTTTGTTTAAATTAATTCCTTAAAGCAGATCCTGAGATGACTATGGCATTCAGTTGAACAAACTTCTCACAGATCTTCATCTTATCTTATTTAAACAAGTTACAGCGCTAATGCCAACTGTTTTTAATGCTGCGTCCTCAATCCAGGATGTTTGTAGAATGAAAGAAACTCTTCAGTAAATACAGACCTACTACCATTCCATTTATTTGAAATATCATATGTGTTGAGGTTCCATCTGTTTATTCAAATAATACATTCAACATAACATCAACAGTGTGTCTCTGAGTGATGAGGCGAGCACGGCTGGTTAATAGGACAGTGGGGCAGTTTATTCTTGTCTGTGGCCAATCTTTCTTCCTCTTTTTCGTCCTTTCTGTGTTTTGTCTTCTCTCTCCTTGTCTCCTTCACACCTTGTCTATTGCCATCTGGGCCAGCATAATGTCTGTTCACTCAAGGTGAAAGTAAACTACAGTCCGTTCTGTCTGAACACTCATACCACCAAGACTGCTGCCTCTAATAACACCACAATTGTTCCAGAAAGCTATTTTACCAAACCTATGGTGAAAACAGAGTGGGAAAGCACTAATACTGTACAAACCTGTAGAATGTGACATTTAAAGAACGGACAAATGAGACTGTATAATATCTTACATTATAACAGTTTAGGAAAAAGAGTTGTGTTTAATTACAGCATCTTCAGCTATAACTATGCTACTGCAATACGCCAACAGATGTTCCTTAGCATACTGGCTACACACATAACACACACAGCTTGAGACAGCCATGCTTCAGAAGTGTTAATAGGCTGAGGGTATTTCTTTGCAGGTGGCTAGAGAGAAAATAGGTTTTTTGTCTTGGTATTGAGTTTGCGCTTTTATTTCAGCTCCGAGCTTCATGCTTCTGTAATGTTGCTACTTTGTGACTATCGGGAACATACATGCTCAAACATGTTGTAAGAGGAAAAAAAAATGCCAGATAAACATGCAATGAGCCTTGACATAGAGTATAGACATATGTTTTCTTATATACACCTCATCCAGATAAATTAAAATAAAGCTTCTATATACTATTGCACATTTTTCCATTCAGTCCTTTCACTTAAGTATAATAGAAAAGAGCTCTGTTTAAAAAAGTCTACAAAAAACATCTTTGAAAGCTCAACTTTCCACTAAGTTTACATTTCAGTATTACAGAATAGCATGTTTTCAATGAAGGACTACCATCTAGACATCAATCTGACAAATGTCTGACAGTTACCCAATGAGAAATAAACATGTCTACAGTTAGAACATTCTCCTTCCAACAAGAAAACAAGAACATTCACTTATCCCCGCACTTGATTTGGCCTCAACCTTCATTTTTGCCACCAAATTAGTTTTTAGTGTTAGACAGCAATCCTGAGCAAACTGTGATGGAACATCAGTGTTAATAGAGGTCATGGTGGTACCCCATACACTCTTTACTTGGTGCCCTCCTGTGCTGTATAGACTCACTGACTCAGGAGTGTTACATATGCAATTAGGTTGTTTGTTTTACATGCATTTATGGGTCCTGGAGGTCTGACAGACACAGGGTAGATCTCGCTCCCCATTGAGAACCATCTGCTGCAAGTCAATTAATATTCAATAGGCATCCTACCAGAGCTCACATTCATGTTACCTGTTCAGAGATCCAGTGAAGAACGGTTTGTGGCTCAGCACCTTTCAATTCATTTATAGTAATATAATGGGTTGGTTATGGCAGGAAAATGTTTAGGCTGGATTTTTGAACAGATTTATACACTATACAAATAGCTAGGCGACACATAGCAAGATTTTGGAATTCATTCCTCTCTCTCTCTCTCTCTCTCTCTCTCTCTCTCCCTCTCTCTCTCTCTCTCTCTCTCTCTCTCTCTCTCTGATAAAACAACTCTATGGTAATGGAAGAACAACGCAACATGAGTTGTGTTTTCCTCCACACAGGCTCTTGTCAAGACTCCAGTACTGATAATTACACATTTTCATAAAATTTAAGCTTGGGTTCAATATCACATAATGTCCAGTTACAAAAGACTCCAGCTTTAAAAACGTTACTGTAAAATTCAGTGGCATTTGGTACTTGGGCATTCAGTAGGGACTTACACCTCTTAATACCACCATTATCATGTCACAATTATAGACAATGTGTGTCATTACAGAGAGAGAGAGACAATGTAAATAAAATATATAATACATTAAAATAATATACATTTGAAGGCTGTAAGCCAGCTTTACTGTTTGTTGGCACTGGTCTGAATGTGGCGAACAAACTCTTGGCTGAGACAAGCTAGTTAGCATCGGGGTTAGCCAAACTTCCCTGACGATGTAAAAGTCGGCCTTGAAAACAGATTTTTAAGTATGTCTGAGACCAAGTAAATTTCTTCTGCTCCGTCAGCCATTTTGGGCGAAAATTTTCTAATTTAATCATTTTGCTAGTCGAATTTGGCTGTAACAGTTTTACATTGATCCACCAATCAGAGAACGTAAAAATGCTGGCCCTGTGAGTCGTACCTGAAATCTGATTGGTTAAAGAAACAGTCTGTAACCAATTAGCAATCTGCCACTGCTAATATACGTTAAGGTACATGGGCAACACTAATGATTCTAAAGGCTTTCACAGATTATATTAACATGGCAGCACATAGAGGCTGAAATCTGATTGAACAAAAATCTAACATTTACATACACATACTGGAAGCAGTGCAGCAAAAGAAACGCTACGAAATGAAGAGAATAAATTGTTGGGAATAAATTAATACAATTTTATGGAACATATTTTAGAATTTAGGTTGTAAATGTACATCAGCCTCTGATAGTTTTTTGGCCAGCAGAGAAGGCCTTGCTGGCCCCGACTGCACACCACTGCTAAAATTTAATATGAAGTGTACATATTTAATTGTGCGTCGATAAACCTTAATCAGTTACTATGGGCTCATGCATGCTGAGAACTTCTAACGAAGTTTAGTAGTAACTAGGGTTGGGAGAAACACACACAGAAAAATTTTAAGTGAGCCTGATATAGTGGAGTTATGATAAAGAACAGCACAAGCAGTAAGTAGTTTCTAGTGAGTTTAAATACCGATAAAGTTTGCGTACTTTTTGGATATATATTTTTTGTCAATTGTTGCGCATCATAATGTGAAAACATAAACTTAAACCTTTTAATTAAACACTGACTTTTGGCCAAGCTTGGATGAATGTTGCTTTCATGAAGAAAGGGCTTAATGCTTAGAGCTATTTATTTTATACACTATTGACAGGCTGTCACATTAAATATTTTGAATAATAGAAAATGTATTTAATCCTGATTAATCCATTGCCAAGTAGAGATGCTGCCTTGATGTCTTTATTTTCCTCCAGGATTTGTTGTCTTACACATACAAACTATGTGTGTGTGTGTGTGTGTGTGTGTTTTCCTAAAACAGAACAGCATCCCATCCAGAGTGAATTTCCTTTCTAAATACAACACAATCCTGACAGGAACAAATTGGTTACCGAAACTGTGTGAGCGGCCTCGTTGTCATACACCTTATTAATTACTGACCAGGATATATAGACAAACCGACACTTTAGGAGAGATACAGAAGACTTGCTTTGGTCTTGTACAGATGAGTGTGAGAACTTTCCTACTTTTATCCACAAGGATAAATAGAATGTCTGTCGTTCATTTTTTTAAATAAACAAATATAGCCGACGTGGGCACTTTTAGACAGCAAGTAAAAGTTTTTTTTTTTATTTAAAAGTGAACTCATTGTATGTCAAAGTTATATATATATACTTGTAAGATGAATGAAAGCATTTCTAGAAGTGAGACTAAATTTAGAATATGTATGTTTAAATAACACATATAAATGTGATGGTCAGGTTTTTAAATCCTTATTTGTTTAGAAACTAAGATGAAAATATTTAGAGTTTAGCTTTAAAGAATTCAGATTTTGACTATACTGTTTTGTGCTACAGTAAGATAAAAAAAATGGAAAACATTTCTCCTTAAAATGGAAAAAGCTGAGTAAAATGAACACCAGCTTTCTCAGCGCCTTCTTGCTTGACTAACCTTGAATGAAATCTCAGATGAAAAGAGAAGCTATTTTCTCTCACCTCACCCAACCAAGGATTGTAGGTTTGTTATTATCTCTCTTCTGTTACACTGTTTTAACCTGTCTCTGTTTTCAAATACTGTACGGTACATGACGTGTTCTCAAAACAGAATACTGGCTAATTACTGTTCGATGTACTATTCACATTCTTAAATGTAATGTTGCATTGGATTATTAATATGGGTTATTGGTACTACTATTTCACTTTTATTTGAACTATATTTGGAATATCGCATTAATGTACATTTTGAAAATTATTTTTAAGAACATGGTTCGATAGCATCTATTCCTCGATAAAAAGACACAGAACAAACACAGTTTAAACAAAGTTTAACCAGCTGCTTTAAAGTGAAACATAAATATTTGTGCTGTTGGATATTTTTCACTAATCTGAATTTAGCTAAAGATCAGTGACTTGAATGTGGAGGAGAAAAGAGCTGCCAGTGCAGCATCTGATCAAAAGGAAGAGATGGGTTATAGTGCAAAAAAAACGATTAATGTTCACTGTGTTTCCCACATCCAAGTACTTTAGCATACTACATATCATATTTACAAGTCTGCTCCTTGAACTACCACATCATTTGTGTCAAGTCTTAGAATCTTAGTCTCTGTAGGCCTGACCTCTGAACTGCATAACCTCAGCCTCGCTCTGTCTATTGCTGCTGCGCTGGAGTCTTGCAAAACCATCAACTGACAGATTTACTGATGTAAGCGTTAGCTAATCCCGGCAGAGGGTACAGTACCATAAGGCTCCAGAATGTTCTCCTCTTTTTCAGAGTGTTTTATCGTAAGAGCTCCTCTGTGAGAATGTTGTCTTGGTTTGATTTGTTACATTAAAGGCTCTCCAGTGATTCTCTTTGGTGATATATGATAAGTGTAAATGTCAATAAAAAAAATAATTAACTGGCAATAACTTATTGTTCCAAGCTCTGGAGTGAAACATGTAAATGACTGTTACTGTAATCTACATAAAATGTTGAAAAAAATGTAATCATGAGATTGTCTACATTGTGACAGGTATAAATCATCAGAATCAGAATACTTTATTATTCCCTTAAGGAAATTGTTAAATGAATAAAAAATTAAACTGGAAAAAAGAACAATCAGTCTAAAGATAAATATGTCAAATAATGCTGAAAAAGAAAAATTGTAGATCAAAAATTGGAAAAAGATGTCAAAAGATAATAGATGAAACTGGAATTTGATCAGCACTGGAACTGAAACTACCTCTATTTTTATATAAAACCAATGAGATTGACCTGGCCTCTGTCTTTGGCTTTTACCTAAATAAAAAAAGGTGGATACTGCATATAAAGATATATATCCATAGTATTAACTGGTAAACTAGCCAAATATTAATGTGACCATCAATCCAAATTTTTACATTTTTGTCCTGTTTTTGAAATTGTTCTGGGGATAATTAATGGAAAAATGTCTAATAAAAATGTACAGTGGTAATTTATTCTCATTTCATGTAAATGAATCCATTAAAAAGGACGAATGCATGATTGATCTAACCTCATTTACATGAATGGAATGAATAATAAGCATAAAATCATTTAAATAATATTTTTTTTATCATTCACTTAAAAAAGATCAAATAAAATTGTTTGTGTTGTAATATTTCCCTTATGTACTATTGACACATGTATGCTTTCTATTCTATTCACACTATTTTTAGGTAATAACAATTAAACACCTTTTAGCTAAGCTATAAATGAACAGCATTATACTCTGGACTAAAATGACCATTCCAATTAACATTCATAGGAAACCGTATTTCCCAGTCTAGCCTATGAAGAAACAATTGGAAATTAATGTTTAATCCTATTACGATAAGCCTGTGATTCTTGCCTGGTCTCTATCTCCTTTTTAACAGAATGCCTGTTAGAAATTGAATCTCCTCTGTGACAAGCACAGTCTCAGACTTCCCTCAAGTCATTATCAATCCCATGACCACACATTCAAACACCACACATGCCACAATGTTACATTAAAGCACTTACTGGATTTGCAAAAGAGGATCACACGTGTAAACTGAATTATGTTGACTGACAGCCTCAATAATTTATCTAACAATGATGATGAAAGCAGATGCACGGTCGGATAACGTCTACTTTTTGTAATACCATCAATAATTATAGAAAGCCGTGCATGGCTTAGTAGGATTTCTGCAAATGATACATTATTATTAACCGTTATAATTGTTGGTTATCTTGTTGCTGTCATAATTTTTCAATTCATTGCAATAACTGTGGCAAGATAAAAAAACACATTGTCATATTGCTATTTCGTGTTTTATATTTGTTGAAGTAACAGAAATTTCATGTGTGAAGGGTTAATAGTTAGCTTTAACTGTATTTTTAGACTGATCACAGAATTTCTTATAATCTTAATCTTATATGTAAACTATAGTCTACACTTGCATTCTGTTTGTTGGGTTCCACTGCATAGGAGAACCTTGATTAAATAATTATTCTTTGGGTCTTACTTCCTGTTTCTATGCAATATTGTATTCTAATCTGTTTTAAACATCTGTGAGAGATCTTTTTTTTTTAGACAGCCCTAAAAGTCACTAAGAATGGTGACTTACACTGTACATTTATTGCTCTAACTACTTAATCAACATTGTATACTCAGCTATACTGACACTAGTCATGACCTTCAAACCGGCACAGGTAGTAAATGTTTCTACCAGTGTAAGTTAGATATTATAGTATAATGTAGATATTAACATTTACACAGCTGTTCCCAAAGCTAAAATAAAACTGTGTTCCTAAAATGTAAATTTTTTCTTCAATGTGACACATTAAGCTTTTCATTTTTTAGAAATTGCACCATGAAAGAAATTAATAGTCTCTTGTTAAGATTTTAAGAATTTCTGTGATTTCTATCATTCAAAATAATGATATCCACTCATTCATAGGGTTATTTAAATTAGTCTATAATCATTTTTAACCATTAGAAATAAATGGAACTATTGACACCTTTGAGTCTTGACTTTGGCATTATTAAAGCGCCTTATTAAAATCCCAAGTTTTTTTTATCTACTTTTAAGCTGCACCCCATTTCATCATTTAACACTCGGCCCAAGCAATCAGCGCCTGCTGCTCCAATCTAGGCCTGGTTTACAAATGTGTTCCAGGGGACTTTAATGCAATTATAACTGTCCTATAATTAAATACCAAAATGGAACAATTTATCCCCTTGTCTGGGTACTGAATAAATTCACGTATATAAATAATGTTTTAGACCACCATACTCCCAAGGTTTTATTCTGTATCACCTTCTCTTACCAATTTCTTTTTCCAGATTTGAGGGCAAACTTGTGTGCCCTTTCTCACCTGCCACAATTTGTCACTGGCTAAATTTGCACCTTAATTCTACCAGTGAATGAAAAAACCGACCACACTCTGTGGAATATATTAACAACTTCGCTAAATGCCATCAGGACCGAAATTCACCGTGGCTTGGCGTGACTTATTGAAATGTAGTCCGGCATGAAATACCACCCACAGCATGTTTTTCTCCATGCGGGAGAGCTTCTGTTATTCTTAGTTGAGAGTGCTGTGAGACCGCACTTCACCAATGCAGAAAGGAATGCACAATCAAGGATGGTCGCTAATGAGAGCCATTTACAACAGAGCCTGCATCTCATCTTGGGTATGTCTAATTGCAGTGTGTGCAAGCTCATTTAGTGTTTTGTTTACCCATGACTGCTCTGGCCATGCCTAAGCTTAGCCTCAGACCTGGATATGTGGAGAGAGGATAGTGAATTAATGCCAAAATGGAAATGACCTGAATCTCTGTGTCATACGGAATAGGTTAAGAAATCCATCAGAACAAATAGAGCGAGCACTCTGTGAGTACTTCATTTAAATGGATATGTGTCGAACCTGCATATATTTTCTCCTGTTTTATCTCCAGAATATTGGCCTTCTTTAGTTTGTAGAGCTGAGCTAACTATTGCTTTTACCCAATTAAATCTGTTTGTTTTAGAAAAATCTAAAATCAAAGCATTGCAGGAAAGCATTAGCTCGAATGGGTGTTTCTTAGTGTGTGTGAAAGCTTTGGGAACAGGCAGGCATCTCACTGATGTATGTTCAGATCTTCAGACTCAATAAAGTGAATATAGTGTTCACAGAGCTAAATCCAGATGGTGCACTGTGCACACACACATACATTGCTGTCAAAACATGCTGTCAAATTGATATGACATATTCGGGAGGCATTTCATTAAGAAAATGCCTTGTTGTGTCGGAAATAATGACAAACTGGTGTATAATTCAATCAAGCAGGGATTTTCACTTAGTAATCAAGCTAGGGGTCATTTTTATTCATTCCTAGCTGGCTTTTATTTTATAACAGATAAGTAAGACTACTGAGCAGGAAGAAAAAGCATAAAACTCAAAGTCAGATGATTTTGACTCTGTTGTGATTCCAGCAATTTTTGTGTGGTTTGGATTTCTGTAAGGAAAATTAAGATCACTTACTGAAAGTCTCCAGCCGTTCACTCTCAGTGAGCTCTGTGCGCTATGACCTTTATTATTTACTTTATTGTTGGCAGACACCAAGACAAACAGACAAGCCAGCCCAGGTCCTTTTATTCTTAGCCAGCTCTGTAAAAAATTAAAAATAAAGTGTGATGCATAATCCCAGTTGTTTGTATCTTAAGGGAAACAATCGTTTACAGGGCTACAGGAGCACTTTGTCATGATGATGAAGTAGTGAGGTCTTACGTAAATACTGGGTTGTTTGCTGGTCTCTGCTGAGTGATGAAAAAACACCCAGCTATGTTTAAAATCCTGGACTAATGCTGGCCTGATAATGGTGGCAATACTTAGTCATCTAAATGGCAGACAGCAGCTAATGGAACGCTTAAGGTGTGGAAGTGTTAAGCAGCAAAAGAAGTGGCTGTGGGGGTTGCACAGTGGGGCATATATCATGCTGCCAGGTGAGAATGCAAATAAGTTATTTTTTGGAGGATGCCATGGCATAGAATTAAAAAAACCCTAACAAATAAATATTATCCTTACATACTGTAGGTATTCAAGTTTATAAGAAAAGTATACTGTTTAGTGAACTTAAATGCGGTAGCTGAACATTTAATGGCTGTTTTTATCAAGTAAAACAGAGTTGTAAGATCAAGTACAGCTAACTGAAGCAAAGGTAAAATCAATAAGGGTCTACTGCAGAATATTTGCACATTTACAGGGCTATTCAAGACTTACAGAGCTATTGGGGGTTAAGGGCCTTGCTTAGGGGCCCAGAAATGGTGGCTTGGTGGTACTTAGAATCGAACACCAGTCTTTCTGGTATCAGTCCAACACCTTAACAACAAGCCACCACTTGCCGTATAGCAGATGTGCTTTCAGATGTGATGCCCATACTGCAATCATTCAGGAACACCTCGCACATATGTTAGAAAATTGCATGCATGACGTAATGCTGATGTGTAAACGATAGATTTTAATATGTCTTGTTTGTCTAGCAAAAAACCTCTATAGATCAAATGCACAAAAATGTAGGCAACTCCATAATTTTAAATAAAACAGGGAAACAGTCTAGCACCTTTCATTTGTGTGCAAATTTTCTGTAAAGAATCACTCAGGTCAGCTTTTAAATACACAATTTTACAATTAAATAAAGTATTTTAAGACTGAAATGCTTGCAGAATTTAGAACTTATGTTAATTTGCCACTCTAGACCTTTTTTGTGACCTCTGAGATGCAGCTAATAGTAGGTATCTTATAAATTTTTTAAACTAGAAAGTAAGCTTCATTTCTTTAATAACAGACCTTTTAATATTACACTGTTTCAACAAGATACATGGTGCAGTTACATTAGAACAGGAAGGTAGCAGAGGTACTGTAAGTTGTCGATGTGTGTTTGTGCCTGAACTGGGTTGGAATTTGACCTTAGTTTAGGACTTTCTTTTAATACTTTGCAGTAGTTGTTTTTGTTTTTAAAGATTTATAAGTGGTCACTGAAAGCCATGTCGGTTTGCATGCATATGGCACACTTAGCTGAAAACTTTAGCCTGGAACAGTTCACTTGGAAACAACACCAAGCCATCTTCAAAGAATTAGGCTGTTGTGTTTACATCGGTAAGCATGAATCAAGATCGATTAAATGCTAGATTCTTAAATGGATGCAAGATTTACAAGGTTTACATTTACAATTCAAATTTTTTCCTGCAATGAGGCACAGATCGGATATGACTCATGACAGTGTAAGCAGGAAAAAAGCACATGGATTCTGATATTTTTAGATCGGATTCAGACCTCAATTGTATGTGATATGAACTGGATAAGCAGACTGATCGGATTTTTCCCTGCTAATGCGAGTCCAATGTCACTGAATAAGCGATGATGGCGCCTGATGTCAACTCATGTGGACACCAACAGTGATATATAATAACTTACAACTGTGTATTTGGATATTTATTGATTTTGTTCACTGTAACAAATCAGAGGCAGAAGCACACACGGCTCTCTTTCTCTCTCAGCGGTTTTCCGTCCTAAAGAAAGCCTTGATTTGTCAACGTTTAAATATGATGCAAAAGCAATATATTAAAGAATCATTTCATTTTCGTCCATTGCGTTCAATGATTATTGCATTGAGTTTGTACTTCCTTTTCTTGTCGGTATGTCCACATTGGGTTGTTTTGCAGGGTATAGTGTAAATGCAGATATCGGATACGGGTCAGTTATATAAGATAATGTAAGCAGGTCGTCAAAAAAAATCGGATATATTCACCAAATAGTGATTGAGCATTAAAATCTGCAGTGTAAACGCACCCTTAGTCATGCCCTTAACATAATACGTGTCAGTGATACGTCCTCTTAGCCATTCAAATTGGTCAAGGTTCCCAGACCTTCTGCCGTCAGTCTAAATGTTTGGCTATGTGAGAATAGTTGGTTTGCTACACAAGATCTAAAATTTATCAACTGGAAAACTTAGAAAACGTAGAAATAAAGCAGAAATTTTACCCTACTGCAATCTGATATTTAAATATCTAAATGTACAGATAACATACTTAATACTTATCGTGTTGTAGTGTTTGGTATAGCTGTGTAAAAATGTTACAGAACGCAAAGAAACTGAATTAGAATATAGGTGCTCAGGGGCCCTCTGAAGCCCCTCTGAAATAATTTACTAGTAATTTACATTACTGCTAGTACTGTTACTAGTAATAAAACAGATCACTGGGGGCTCCTAATTTCTCTTGTTCTTAAAGACATCTAAATATGGCATTAGTATTGACCTGTAAGTTTGTAAAAATGTCTGAATTTGTAATAAAAAATCATTGTGCTGTCTTTGATGCGGTTGAGCAAGAAGTAATTGAATTTTCTAGAAAAAAAGAGTTTAATCATGAACAATGGTCAAATAAAACCAAGCACTTAAAATGAAGGTTTGAAATTAAAAGGTATACAATGATTTTTTTTGTTCTGAAAGTTTGTAGTTTTGTAATTTCTGTGTTAGGACTTAAATTTGACAACAGTCCCAGTAATAATATAAAATGATTGCATGTATATAAAGTGTAGCCTATTTCACTAAAATGTCTATTTAATAAGTCATGTTTACGTCTGGATGGGACCATCTGATTCTCAGATATGAGGATGTCCCAAATTCCATCCGCCTTATACAAATTAAATCACTTATGGATTTAGGCTATAACCACATGCCTTCATGCCAAAGAGAAAATTAAACACATGCAGTCTGCTCAGTTCATGGAAGTTTAACAAAATGAAGACTTTTTTTAGATCATTATGCTTGAACCTCAGCACAAAACACAAAAATCTTTTTTTTAAGGGAGATTTTGTTTAATTTTTAAAGAAAAAAGACAGTTCAGTTTGACTAAGAATTATGAGGAAAAAAATCTACTGATGCTGTTAAAGAAATGAAGATTAATACTGGATGTCTTATTAAAAACAGAACACAGTTCTGGCTATGAAGATGTTTCTAATAGAAGAAAGGCAAGTCATATCTCTGTGTCAACTTCCTTCTGTTTGGGCTTTGGTTGGTTTTGTTTATGAAAGTGTTCTGCTCTCCGTGTCGAACCAAGACCAGCCACACCGCTTATCAGAAACACCTGTTGTGTTTGAGGTTGTTGAATAAAAGCCCTGTTCATGCTCTCTGAACACTCAGGCTCGGGTACAGCATAAACAACAACTGCTGGCTAAAAGATTACTTCCTTACTGAGGAACACATGAATATGTAATACAGAAGATCCATGTATTTAGAAATGCTCCTGGCATGTTGCCATATTCATGGGTAGTGACTTGTTTAAATTAGGTTGCGCTGTGCAATAGCATTCAAAGGAGAAAGCAGCATAAGTAATCCACTGGATTATCATATGAAAGTAAAATCTGCTGAACAGAAAGAATTAATAAAGTTTAATTAGAATTTTTGGTGACAAGCTTACGAAACCCTTAAGCAGTCAGTTACACTTGTATAACTGAGATGACGGAAAGTAAAAACACTTTTCAGTAGTTATTAGCCGGGGTTTTTATATATACATTAGGCATTTGTTCGTTTCTGACGCTAAACAACCAATGCATATACCGTGAATGTGATTTTGCCAACTAAGAATGTGATCCTGAATTAACATTTGTTAAACCTTAATCAACATTTCAATCAACCAATCATAACCACTAACTGATAAACTTTAACTAAGTAAATGGCTGAGATTGGCAATTCATTGATTCTGGAACAATTTACTGACAATGACAATTCCTGAATTAACATCCTGAAATTAAACAAACTATAATAAAATAATTTATAATATTCCTGGAACAAAATAAGTAAATTTAGACTGTATTGATTATAATAATCAACATAATCATTAATGAATTCTCTGATCTATTTTTGGTCACGAAGGCTATGGAAATGCTGACATATTAACTGAACTGCACATACCATGTTGTATGCAATTGTTCAGTACAGCAAATAATGTATCACAGATGTCATTGAAGTATTTTGTGTTATTTTAATTTAATAAATACATTTATAGAATTACATTTTGGTTTAAAATGAGGGAATGATTAAATTAAAATGGATTGCTTAAAATGGCGGATGTAGTTGACACACATTGATGACATCAGATGGTTATGATTGGTTGATTTAAATTTTGATTCAGGATTAAGACATGATGTCAATTCAGGATCACATCCTACTTGGCAAAATCACGTCCACCATGCATATACTATAAGGATCAGCTAAAAGCTGGATTTTTAAATGTTTTGAAGTTTCCTATATCATTCGTTCGCATGGCTTTTTAAAAGGAATGTATCTGTTTTTGCATGCCGGTCAATATTTCTAGTAATATTAGCTTTGTATTCTTACTAATACAACGTTTTTGTTCCCTGAACATTTATATTTAGCAATGGTAAATTCTAAAAAAAACTATACATTTAAGGCCATTCATTTCTTAATAGAAAATACATTCATCTTTATGTTTTATTTGTGATTGAATACTTAACTTTTCAGTTCTAATGCCTAGATACCTGCATATCCATCATCTATTACAACTATAAAACATGCATTAAAACTTTGTAACCTCATTAAATTCACTGAAACATATTACAGTTCACATCGATTAAAAACTAAAAATATAATACTTTATATATCTCTGTGTGACCTGAAGAAACATTTTGTGCTATTAGAATCAAAGAAATAATTTCTTGCAACATTTTCTCGTCTGACTTTTCTCAAGCTGACTTATCCATGAATATTGGAATGTTTTCAGTAGAAAGTAAATAATTGTATGACGTTCTGAGGGTTACCTTGACAGCTACTTGTAACACGTGAAAAAAACAGAAGGAAAACATCATGATTTTTAGCGATTGGTGGTAGCATGTCGATAAGACTGATTTCATGTTCAAATATATATTTTTGTTAATCGTAGTTATGTTTAATTAAGTCAGTTAATTGTTCAGTAGTGAACAGGCAGTCATTAATAACTTAGTCAGTAATTGATGAAATGGAGGAAAAAATAGATCAACATAAATCATCAATATTTCATTACAATTGAATATTCAATATATAGCATGCACGTACAGAAAGCCTAGGTTTATGGACTGGATGCTGGGACATGCTGTCCTGTTCTCAGCTGTGATTCATGGCACTGGCTGCCACCTCTTCCTCTCAACTTAACATGTGTGAGAGAGAGAGAGAGAGAGAGAGAGAGAGCGGACATGTGGATGCTCACACGTTCTCATTCTGGAATATCATCAGTCTGACAACACCTTAGAGAAAGACCTTAATCATCTGACTTGAAGGACTTGCTGAAAACCAGGGTGGTCCACCAAACCAAAGTTGAGAGGACAGTAGAGTTTTATTTCGCTTGTAATAGCTTAAAGCTGAAAGTTAATGTATACTGCAGGATTTGTGGTAAAGTAACCAGAGCTCTCCCTCTGTCAAAGTCATACTGAGCTCAGGCTCATGTTCCAAATGTAAATTCACACCAAGGCTTAATTGGCTTTGACATTCCGCCACCTTTAATGCCAAATAACTGTGTAGTGGAAGATATTTAAACTAACTCCTAATAAGATCAGGTAGATAAACTCTAAATGCTGTACTGAAAATAAAACAAAACAAAAATAGGGCAGTCCTCTGAGAAATTTATTAAAAAAGACAAGCAAGTTTCCATGCAAATGGGTTCAATGGATTTGGATTTATTTATATGATTAAACTAACCTGACTATACACAATTAATATACACAATCAATAACTGCCATCGAATTAGTTTATATCCTGGCATGAATAAAGCATTATAAAATGGTCATGTGTTCAGGACCCGTGTTTTTGGATAGCTGTGTAGTCTTTGCCAGATCAGATTAGATGTCTTAAATTAAATTAGGATGTTTTTCCATAGCTTTTCTCTAAATATAATGTCATCTATGCTTACAAATGCAATCTCTGACAGATAAGAATACATACACACGATTTACCTGTATACAAGTACATATAACATGCCTAAGAAATACATAAACTAACAATTATTATCATGGGTCAACAAACTATGATTTTGTTTAAACAATCCTGACTTTTATACGGATGAAAAGATTGTTTGACAGGATATTTAACTACATGTTTAAGCAATCACGAACTTGAAATATAAACCGAGCAAAACTATTTATGTCAGATATATTTACTGTATAACAGACCCAAAACTTAACTGTAAAAAGAGATTTTTTTATTTGGCTGATAAGGTGTGTCTTACCCACAAATAAAAATCAAAGTTTGTGTAATGATAAGTTGTAAAATAGCCGAAACAACTTGCAAGTTATAAATGCCCTCATTCATCAGATATCTCATGTCTGAAAAAATGCCCTGAATCAACCTGAATTAAGATCATGTTTCTATTAGTAAAACAGATTGCTTCCATAGTGTGAGGGGCTATATTAAAAACAGGCCCACACAACCTCTTTAAATAGAACGTTTCAGTTAAGTCTATATGGCACACACTGTATCCCACCTTCACACAGAACAGAGATGTGCAGAAAAGAGACATGGCATACCACCAACTGTACTGTAAGTAAAAAAATAGAATTCGGGACGTTTTGGCTGAGCGGATCACGTTAACCCTCATGTCAACATTTTTCATAAACTGAAGTGTTAGTGGACCATCACATAACGAGAGCACTGTAATAGCCCCACTTCCTTTCAAAGTAAATTAGGCAGCAAAGCTCTGCTGAGAATCATCTGCTGAAATAATCCGAGGATTATCCATGAGAAACACTTTAATTCACATACACAGGCTTAGCTGAGTCAGAAAAGGAAAATCTGACTGTGCCTAAATATAAATATATCTGTTATATATAAAGTGTCTCACTTCCTGTTTTACCACCACATGCACATTATTCTAATTATTATCATAAGCTTTATCGTTTTAGTTGTTACATTTGAACCGATGAACATAAACGGAATAATGAAGCATTTTGACACATGCTGAGAACAGTTCCACTGGTGCTTCAGAGTTAATGAGGTTAATTACAGTATTTTAGGGGCTTCTGAAAGAAGAGAAATGAAATCATTTGGGATGCAGTGTATTTGTCCTTGACATTAATACAACACTGTGAGGCTCTTTATTTATTCCGGTTTTAAAAACAAGCTGCATCCTGTTTGAATGTCACTACATGCTTGTAAAAGGCCACCAACATTGTCCTTACAGAGCGCTTTGTGATCTGAGCACTTCTAACGCTGTTTGACAATCAACAGCACTTGTAAGCGACTCACAGCCAGAATGGAAAGAGCCAGTAATTGTAAATGTCATGCAGAATTAAAAGGGGAATGAATAGTTGTACCTTAGTGCAGTAGAACAACAAAGCAAGAACAAGGGAAAAAAACACCCACTTTTCCCAACGGGAGGTCTTTGTGCCGCACTGCACTCTGAATTAGGAGGTCCTGTTGTGACAACTCCTAATTGGGGAAACATGTTTCGTTTAACGAACAATAGCGTGATAACTGATTTATGATTTGGTAATTGGTGTATTATTACTAAAATTGGTTGCATCCCTTAGTGAACGTATGAAAAAATTTACCCGCCCTTTTTCACTAAGAGTTTTTATTACCACTGAGCATTTACTTATTGTTTTGAGATTTTTCTACAGCTTATACAGAAGGTATTTGTTTTATATGGACTCCAGAGTAGGCCTATTGTTGGACTAAATTAAAAAAAACAACATTATTTTAATTTTTTTTTTCTTCTCCAATTAATTAGGTAAAGTACCAGGGGATAGACAAATTAAACAATGATTTGTATTAACCGATGCATTCTTAAAAAAGTTCTAAAATATAAGATGTTATGCATTTTTAAAAGATTTATAACATTTATTATTTGAAATCAGTCCAGAAGTGGGAAAGGCAAGCATAATACCCATGGAATTAGTATTTCTGAGGTTGTACTAAATTTCATGATGGAAGGGCGGAAAGGATTAGTCATGTCTGAACTGTATGGAAATATTCTGAACACCGAGGGAGGGGCAAGCCCAGCTAATGAGAGGAACTAAATTAGAAAAACAACTACATTCCAACAATGTTAGGATTTGTGGATTTGGAAACCATCAAGCTCTTAAAGTAAACATAAAAGCAGCCCCGTTCTAAATGCAGGAATGAAGCAAAGGCTGCTGGTAGTGCATTGCCTGTGGGCCTGAGGTCAAAGCAGCCATACACCCATGTTGTTTTATAAGTGAGTTATGGCAGATGCTTTCAGCTTCCTCTCAGCTTGGGTACCGCCTGTGCTCTTGTGGGTTCCCCTCCCAGCATGCTGCTTCCATGCAACTCTGTGGCTTCTTTGTCTGGTGCACAGTGCAGCCCATAGGGAGCCCCATCCATCCCCATCCCCCAAATGTCCAGATGTTACCCCCTACGTACCAAGCATTCTGATCCACCCCGACACTGTTTACACTTCACTGTAATATGACCTTTAAATGAATTTCCTACATTGAGGGAAAAAAGAAAAAGAAAAAAAAAAAATCAAGTATGTAGGTGTCTTCTCAAAACTCTGAAGCAAAGGCCAGGCATAAATCCCTGAAGAGTAGAACAAAAAATAGGTGCTAACATGTATATTAAGTGTATGTTTGATTGAAAAAGCCATGACAAGATGAAGTGCACTTTAAGGCATCCCATATATAGTTAGGAGATTATAACAGTGACAGTATTCAGTAATGAGTACACAGCAGGGGCCCATACTATAAAAGTCACAGACAAAGACGATAGCTGCTGGAAGTCTGTAAATCATCGAAACAGCCCATTTAACTCCTTTTGATCTGTGACAACGCTATATGATATATAGATACATATCCGATATAAGGGTCAGAGTGTGTGTACACAGCATGGGGGCTCATGTTTGACACTCAGGCTTTCGCTGGTTTCACAGTGCCAAGGTCTGCTAATAATAAAATAATATAATCAAATTCTTACACAAAGAAACATACCCAAGCTGTCTATGACAGCATATCATACACAGCTTTTATCAGAAAGAAAAAACACTAAACACTGAAAGTGCTTTCTCTCCATCTGTTCTGTTCATTTAAACAGACTCACAATCAAGACAAACACAAGATGTTAACTGCATATTTCCCGTATAATTTTAGGGCTGCACAATATATTGGAATTACATGCATATCGTGATATTCATATCACAATGGTTTACACTAAATTAGCGATTTAATACTTCAAATAATGGTGAAACGTATGGTAAGAGTTCTGGCTCGATGCGGATAGTAAAAAATCTGGTATGCGGATGCAGGTTGGGATATGTGTGCGTGTGTTTTAACGCAAGACAATAAACAAGCCGTAAAGCTTTAATGGAAAGCTAATCTTGATAAGCCAGAGGATCCTGCGGCTCCTGCCGATGATTTATTTTGGTTTTTAAAGAGATGGCCACATGCAGGCTGACGTTCTATGTAAAACATGTAAATCTAAAGTGGCAACACTAAGAAGAAACATTACACATCTTTACAGTCACCTCAAAGAAAAGCATAAATTGTATCAGCTATACTCGGCAGAAAAATCTTTAAACACAGATGAATGTATTCGAAGAAACGTGTTAGCTATATCATTTTATAAAAATATTGTATCACGTATTAAATTTCGCATTATTTAGCATGCTATTGCATATCGCATTTATCTACAGTATCATGCAGCTTAATGGCCTGCACTGCAATGCCACATCATGTCTTTATCCATAGTGGATAATTGGAAACTTAGGTATTTGTTACTTGTTCATAAAATATACCTTTGCCAGCTTGCCATAATCTCTCATGTGCAAAAGTAAGAGCATGCTTAAATACAAAAAATTACTACAAAAAAATAATAATAAAAAAAAATCTTTGCCTATTTCTTTCAGTGTGCAATGGTACCTTTTCTTGGAAATCTCTAAAATGAAAAATACGGAGAAAGAATGATCCATCGAGAAAAGAACATCATAGCTGGGCATTTATGGTGATGAAGTTCCCTCTTGCATCTGACAGGTCATTTGTTATACAAACAGGAACAAAGGAACGTATTTAATCTCATGACCTGCTTCCTACTTGAAATGCTATTGACTTTTCCCTTGGTTACAGAAAGACTGACGAGCCAGCCTTGTAAAATGTACTACAGAGACTCCAGGCTTTCCATACGGTTCAGTCATCATCACTGTACACATACACACACGCACACGCGCGCACACACACACACAAAGTTGTTTCAGTCTTGTAGCATTTAGTCAATTTCATTAGTGGACAGATTAAATGCCCCATTTATATCTAGTTCATTTACCCTGAGGAAACACTTCATTAAAAGCACCAAGTTTGAAGCAATGAGGTTTTAAATGAAGACTCATCCATCTTTAGGGACAACATGTAGCAGAAATGATTAACACATGCCATCTCCAGCTTTATTGCTGACCCCTGACCCCTTTTCAGGAAGTGAATTTGCGGATATCGCATCCTTTGTTGAAGCTGCTAGTGTCAAATGACATTGCAAGGTGTTGTTGCTTCGTGCTGCAGCTGCAAACAGCTGGAGACTTTTCAAGGGCTGAAAGAAAAAAGACCGATGTGTCTCTGGGTGTCTTTAAAAATGCAGCAATCCCATATATCTTACTGATCTTAAGCAGTTTAGCAGTTATGTTGTATGATTTTGTATGCTATCAAAGTCAACCCATCTAAAGCGATTCATAGTTGAGCCATATTCCCAACATCGTTTACACTATAAAACGAAGTCATATTCCATCATTCACACTGTGCTACAAAAGCTGCAACAAGGAAGCAATAGTGCACAGAGAGTAAACATTATCCTAAGCTCCACTCTTGAGGATTTGTTATGTGCACTTGTGCCTGTCTTAATGCTTTATATCTCATGTCGGGTCTCTTAGCACACAAGAGCTTTAAAGGAGCAATGGTTGGCATTACATCACCTGCAAAACTAACAGAGCATCATCCCACACACACACACACTCACTCTGCATTGCTTCTCACCCTGATATCACCCTGATCGCATCTTTTCATGGACTGTAAACGTCCAGCACATCTGGAGCTTCACATCTGTTCTGTCTCATGCTTTCTGGGCAGGGCAAATTTCCCATCACTCATATCTTTGGCTGTTGGGTTAGACTGCTCCGGAAAACTTTTTAAAATCATACAATAAACCCAGAGTCTATGTATGTAAAAAAATGTTTATTAAAATGGATTGAAACATGTTGACCAAATTGACTACTTGTTAAGGCCTTAAAACACATAGACAATGCATAAGGATATATAAGAACAGCATAATAGGATGCTTATTTGTAGATTTATCAATAATTTACTAGTATACGGGAGTATCGTGTTATAATTTCCTTCAGTGGGCGAGAAGTTTCTCCAAGCACACTTAAGGATGAGCAGCTACCTTTTATAACTGACTAAATCAGATGACTAGGTAAGCATTGCAGCAACGCAGATAACAAATATCAATCTAATTTGGCTATGTACATTTGTGGGGGTTTTTATAGGGAAGCTGGTTATACCAAGTTCACACTACACATTTTTAGCCCCAAATGTTCATTCACAGACAAGTTTTGCAAAATCCCAGACAAACGGGAAAAATCTGAGACATCGATACATGTCGCCAACGTCCACATAATATTTGACACGCTAAATATATGGATCTGTCAGTAATTTAAAATTCCAAAGTTCTGATGACTTGCAGCCAATGAGAAAGCAAGATACAGGACATTTAGGAATGAGTACATAGACTACAATTTCAGCAAGCATGCCTTCTGTTCCCTTCATTTTTTAATCATTTTATGCTTTGCTGCAAATCAACTCAATGCACAGACCTTTTGTATCGCAAACTTCTTGCAGGCTCCTATTTAAATAACATTTTCAGGCTCTTGAGCGATTTCCTTATCAATTTCACAATAGTTCGATTGTAAAGCGTAGGTTGTGGCAGTGTCTGTGGCATTTTTAACTATTGTAAAGGATGTTTAAGGATGTTTCGCCCTAACATCGAGAATAAATCGCTCGAGTAAAATCACTATGACACAATCCTCTCTGCATTCATTCATTAAAAAATATTTTGACACAGTTTATTATAAAAATATAAATGTTTCCACTACAAATCATTTTACATTAGTAGACAAGGCCATCTACATTTCTCTCTCTCTCTCTCTCTCTCTCTCTCACACACACATGCACATACAAACCACTCTAAAGAAAGAGTAGAGGAGGGCAGGGTGGAAAAAAAGTATTGCTCTGTAGAGGGCAGGTTTCATAAAGAAAAACACACAACACTGATAATGTCATCACATAACCATGTCATAACTTACTGTATGCTACAAAACAAAAACACTCCAATTAGCACGGTATACTGTTTGTTATCAAATAAATAGGTTTGTTGATTTGTTTGTAAAGTAAAAAAAACAAAAAACAAATATAATACAAAAAAAAGCATAAAATATAATACAAATGGTTTTTTTTTTTTTTAAGAGTTTGAACAGATTTACTTTCATTCTTTATACATACAAACATTTGTACAAAAGGATGGCCGGGTGTGTTTCCCATTGCTGTTGTTACAGGGTGTGTTTACATATGTACATGCTGGGAGCTGAGAGAGCAGCAACATATACAGGCAGACTGAAGGGATGAAAAGGAAGAGCTGTCGGGTGCCAACTTTTGAAAGAAAGTCTTTTTTATCTCCTCTTATCGAGATACATTTATGATCTAAATAAATCATATGTCAAGACAGAACTAAAACCTTTGAAGCATTATGCATTCCATTTCCCTAATAAACCATTTCTGACACTGTTTATAGCCCAAAACTCACTGAATATTTGGTAGCCCATTGGTTAAGGTGTTGGACTGCTAACTGAAAGATCAGGGTTCGATTCCTCACTCCACCAAGTTGCCACTGCTGGGTCCCCGATTTCTTAGTCGTATAAAAGAGATAAATGTAAGTCGCTCTGAATAAGGATGTCTGCCAAATACCAGAAATGTAAATAAAACAATACATTAGTCTGTAGTCGTAGGTTGCATGATATTTACTCCAGTTCAATCTTTTACATCCTGAAATTGAATGAGGGCTGTGCATCCTGAGTTTTTACAGTAGGGACATATAAATCCCTAAAATATTTCCCTCAAATATGTTAGTGCCTTGTGTTTGAAGATTTATAAAATTTCACAGCAGGAAATGATACACTTTATTCCTTACCGAGGTCCTTCATTCCTGTCATATAAAACACCTCCATTGTTCTACTACAATAAGTTGTCCTGACCTTTCTATGATCTTACTGGATAGATACAGATGTTAATAACACTTTCGACCACATTTCACAACATGACACTTGATGATCTCCCAATGTTGTCCAAAAGGACGCCAGATTATGGATACACATCCAGGAATCAACGTCAAAATTACATTGATTTTTTTCCCCCAAGTAGTTCACAAATTCACATATTCACTTTTATTTTACTTAACTTTTTAGTTACAAGTCTCTTTTTTCTCCAAAAAACATTAAATGGCAGAAGGAACTTAAAAAGAAGAGTACATATATAGTATCATATTGTTGATCCCTATTTTAAAAATCTGTAATAGTTATTCATATATTCGTCTTATTGTGTCACATCCGCAAAAAAAAAGGAAAAAAAATTGCCTGAAGTATTATTTGACTTTTCTGCTTTTATGGTCGATTGCACTGTAGTTTACTGGAACCCATCCCCTAGCTCTCTGGTTCTTCACTGAAATCTTAATATGAACAGCATCTCTTACTTATTGGCAGGCATTGAACCAAAACCGTCTCTGTCTGACAAAACAGAAAAACCAGTAAGTTGTGTAGATGGAACAAGTCTTGGGCTTGAGTCCATTCTCTCCAAATGGGTGGCTGTATTACAATGTTTTTGCATTTTATTACCCTCCTGTCCTGTGTTATGAGCGGTTAGATATATTTGAACAGTGGAGACACTTCCAACTTCCTGATAGCTCCATTTTGCTCTTCATACAGTTTCTCTGCTCTTCAGTGGAGTGCTTATGGGAGCCTAGAGTCTTGCCCAGGGCCTAGTTATTTGCAGAGATCCTCCACCTGCTTTTTATTCTTCATTACTGCATCCAGAAAACCATTAACAAGCCATGAATCACACTTTCTGCTTGAGCAACATGATTGGATGCTGGAACATCAGCCATTCACCAGGAGTGTTGCGTTGATGTGCCCTGATATGCTAACATTGTTGTTTATACTTTTTCTTTTATTCATCATTTCTGTCTTTTAAAACAAACCAAAAGCAGCACCAGTCTCCTGACTTACTGTCTGTTTAATCCATTCTTTTTTTATTTAGTCTTTTGTTCATTCACTTTTTTAGACAGGAACTGGGCCGTTTTTTGAGTGCGTTTCAAGTGCTTTGATACTGCTCACTATGTTCTTCTGAGGTCCAACGAACATTACACCGACCTTCTTGAATTCCCTAGGAGATGAAGAAGAAGAGAGAAGGAATATAAGTGGTGCACTGAATGACAAGTTTAAATCTATCATTCACAGGGCTAGGAAAATTTAAACAGTAAAAAAACAGGAGGCTTGATAAAAAGTTTTTAGTTGCTGTTTCGACTTTTACCAAAAATAAGCTTCTGTTGCTCTGATTCAAACTTTGGCATAAGAAATAGCACCTTTTTAGTTCCATGCAATATGTAGGAGGCTGTAGATCCAGCAGGTATGTTATACTTTACTCAGTCCATGCACGTAAGTCAACTGTGTCTTCTTTAGTAATGTTATCTTTACTAATCTGAACACTTGAAAACATTTTGGCATAAACGAGTTAGTGCAGTGTTAGCAGAATCGGCGTTCCCTTTGTCTGCAAAAATATCATAGAGCTTGAAATATGATAAGTATGTGAATTTAAATTGTAAAATGTTAATTACTGACAAGTGTAATCTAAAAAACGAATTATTATGTAAAAAAATGTCGGTTCTAAATTCTTTAGGTGAAAATATCCAGTGTTCAAAAAAAAAATACAGATTCAAGTTTTCAAGATTTAGAACAATACATTTAATATTAAAACGCACAATTCGGAATGGATGGATTTCGAACACCTTACACACGTTTGGGTGGCACCACTATAGTTGTGTCACTGGTTCACAATGTTCAAAGTCTTTAGCCCAAAGTACAGTTTATAGATACGGTGGCATAAACACATCAAATAAACTCCAGAGACGGTTTAGAGATGGTTTAGATAAATGTTCTCTATGCTGGGACTGGTCACCGAACAGATAAAGATTAAACCATGAATGTTTAATAGTCACTTTCCTATGTGTGAATGGCAAAATCATTTGGTAAACTTCTCAGTGATCATCTTCTCTTTTTGGTGGAGAACCTCTGACCTACTTTCTGTAGGTTCTGAATTCTCTGGTTTGAATTTTTAACATTGAATTTGATATTCCGAATTCTCTGATTCCTTTAACGTTGAATTTAATGTACTGAATTTCTTTATATCATAACTTGAATCTGTATTTTTAAAAACTGAATATTTTTGTCCAAAAATTCAGAACTAAAAATTCTAATTTTAAATAGTCAAAACTATTTTAAAAGCCACATTGTTTAATTACACTTGCCAAAAATTCCGATTTTTACAATTTACAGTCATGTGAAAAAAAATGGACGCCTTATTAAATATTTTAGTTTTTTATTAAAGAAATGTTAACATATTAATTAACTTAACTAATCTGGTTTTAATATACTGTATCTTTTTTTTTTAAGTAGATTTTACAGAAAGTGTTTTCTTCAGTTGTAATTGTTCAGTTATATTAGTTGAATCTCTCAGTATGGCTTTAAATTGATATTAAATATCCATATGTCCAAATATGTTAAAAACACACAGACTTAAGACATAATTTTGTCATATTTCAAGCTCCATAAAATTCACCTTCAGCTCACAGTTATATCATCTTGAACTTTTTGAAAAAAGCATATTAGTACAAGCATATCTAGGTTAGAATCACGCTGTAAATAAGCTGTGTTTTTTAGCATGTGCAGTCTTGTATAGTTTTTAAAGCAGAGGGTTTAGAAGATGGCCAGCACACAGAAAACCACAATCCAAACCCACCGTCCACACTTCAAGGCCTAAAGAGTTGTTATTCCCATGGAGGGCTCCCACTCAGGACAAGTGGCTGCGGGCCTGACCTCAGCCAGGCAGATTCTATGGACAAAGCAAACCTTTAAAGTCGCTGCTACCGCTTTTAGCTGATAACAGTTACAATACTTAATAAATACGTCGAAATGCCCATGCTAAGTTTAACTGGCTAACATTGCTAGCACAAATCCCACACGATAAAAACAGAAATGCAAAAAAAACATGGGTGAATATTATATGTTCAACCCAGAAACAAAACCTTCTAGACTTTTACTTAATTCTCACTGTTTTATTTAGAATTTGATATGACGTAATACAAAAGCCATAACAGCCATTTGTATTTCTTATATTTGAGTTTACTATCAAGTATTAAAATGTAGTCTATATGTGATTCACAATTTAATAAATTTAATAGGTGGACAATCATTATCCATTACCTGTACAGAGATACGGAAGTGTAAATGACAGTTAGGACTAAATAGAGACTGAATAGAGACTTTCCTATATAGATAAATAGACTGTATTGTTACAAGGACGATTTGATATTTATTGTAGTGTGTTTTTTTTGTACAGAAATGAAACCCTGTCAGGGCATAATGCCCCTGTGATAAAGCCTTTATTTTGTAAATCACCAGTTTGTATTTTAAAGATCGTTAGCATAGATATAAATAAAACAAAAGTGCATATAAACTGATAGGATGCGAACATCATTTTCCCTTTTAGTTTTTGTTGTAACCTTGTTATTGCTATATAAAGCACATTTTTAGAGATAAACTGTATAGACGAATGGCCTCAGATCAGAAAGCAAATAGATAATTATGTATAGGCCTATTAAGCCATATAAATCAATAAATAAATCCACTTTTACAAAAATGTGCAGTTCACATCAAATTTTTGGCATGCTATTATTTTTGAAAAAACAAAAATTACTATTACATCCTAATTTTAGTATAAACAGTGTATACTTGACAAATAGTGTATTACTTGTATAACGTTTTACATTATGCATTATATTATATATTATTCAAAGTCTATTTTTGAGTATTCAACTAAAATTTGCATGGAAAGATCAACTTCTATTGTCTCCATAGTTAACTTCTTGTAAAACTCCAAGTCATGAGAAAACATCTGTATCACAAACTGCCCAATTCTGGCTTGTGGATATAGGAGAGAAAATCTATTTGCATATAATTATTTACCCAGCCCTCTAAGCCAAATATACACATAAAGCATTCTCAGGGCTGATCTCTTGCTGGTTAGCTGTTTTTCTAAAGAACATAAAAACCCCCACTGCGCTAGGAGCATGGCTTTGATCATGTTGATTGTGAATGTCACGTTATTTACTCTTTCAAATACCTTATCAGATGGAGGCGGAAAAGTGTCTGTACAGATGTTATTTGGGCTACAAGAAAATTTCTCGCCAGCTACTACATTTATTTATTTTTTTTTTACCAAAAGCAGAAGCAAACATAACAACCAAAGTTGGGCTTGATATTTTAATTGGAAGAGCTTTGTAAATAAGGCCTCAACTGTGTTGAGTTGTTTGGGTGGTCACAGCATCCAGTCCACACATAAAAAGGGACCACATTCATGATGGCTGTCTAAATTGTTTCCAGTTTCTCTCTATGTGGTATTCCCGTAAAAAGGTTTCTATATGTTCGATGGTTTGACACTGCAAATAACATAGCTGTTGCAGTTGAGCCGAACAGTATTTCTGAGTCAGAACATTGTGTTTGTGAGGGAATGCAGTGAGAAGGAAGGCAATCTTACTCTGCAGAAGTCTTGGGTAGTGTATCACAAGAGCTGTAGCTAACTCCACTGAAGGCTTCTTTACAGGGAAGAGTCCTGGCACTCTCCAGCCAGTGGCCCACGGTGCTGAATGAGGTGATGTCTGTGCTGGTCTGAAGCTGATTCACCGGCCTGGAAGACAACGGAAATAAATGTGAAACTCTTAAGAAAATTGGAAATTGTGTAGTTTTATTATTTTATACATTAGCCCAGCAGTCTGATTCGTCACAAGATGTTGGGGAATTGTCTAAAACAGCAGCGCTTAAATTTATACCTTGCTGTTTGCACTTCTCTTAATGTGCTTGTTTTGCTTTGTTTTCTGTAAGGTGATACTTTGGGGACCTTATAATATGACAAGCTAATTTTCTGTCTTATAAATTTATTCACAAAAAAAATAAAATAAAAAAGGAGAGCCTGGCAAAGAACGTCTGGTTGTAACTGTATGGCTGTTATAATGTGAGTAATAGAAAGAACTATGTTGGAAAAACATGAAACAACTATAAATAGATAAACATATGACATGTGTATAGTAAGTAAAAAAAATACTTAATGATATATATTAAATTAAACAGTTTAAAATATGTTGTTGTTAGAAATAACCAGTCTTGTATCATGTTGTCTTGTATTAAGAAGATTTGCATCATCCTTTTGCCATTATTCTTTTATGCTTAAAAATACTGAACAAAAAAATAAGGCAAACTGGTTTCTATTCATTTCCAATATACAGTATAATTAATTATTTTGCTATTACTACACAATGGATTTATTTAGTTTTCCAACAGTAAACATAATATTTATTGGCAAACGATTCAAATGAGAATCACCAAAGTGCATGTTGAAAAGACAGTAAGAAAATTCCTGTGGAAATTCAGTGTAAAACTGTTCTCTATTATCTATGTTATGCCAAACATTTCCTAAGGAAATCCAATCCTCGGAGGAAAATTCATTTGAGTCTATCGCCGTCTTTGACTATTTTTCAGCTGTGTATCAGAAGCATATTTACTGGGTAAAATGTTTTAATAGGCAAATAAATCAGTGGAAGCATTAAGACAATATCAGTTACAGTACCAGTCAAATCCATCCATACAATTACAAATGTACATACAAGCTTTCATAATTAAATTATAGTTAAACATTCTAATTAAATACATTTTAATTCTCAACAGATTCAGCTAAGCAATCTGCATTTCATTTCTCTCTGCACTACATAACACCAAATGTAATGATAAGTTGCTATTCTATTTTATTTTTATATTAAATTATACAAAATCATATTTGCCGTTTATTCAAGTGACTGATCATGCTTAGTAAAAAGTGTCACAACCTAAACAGTTTGGAAATAAATGTAAAATACATTTTCTTTTCAAACCAATAGGCCCTTCATACCAGTTTAAATTTAACTGGGTCGTGATGGGGTTCCAACCAATTTAATGAAAATGATACCTAGAAATGCCTGAAGAAAAGAACAGATGAGAAAACCTTATCAAACTGAGCAGAATGAAATGTAGGAAATGAGATTATGATTTCCCTGGAGATGACTATTAATAGTAATGTGTATAAGCAAATTATAATATCAGGAAGTCCATCCTCTAGCCACATTTGTTTAATGTCAGAAAACGGAAAGGCCAGCAGTAACAACTGTTACAGGCAACCAGATAAGGAGGTGAAATCTACCCAGATTATCAACCTCATAGGTAACATTACAAACCTTTCCACATGAGGTTAGGGCACAAAAACAGAGAAAGACGATTTATACTTAAAAAAAAGCATGGTCTCAGATCTGAGATACATCTTCCATTGACTATCAACGGTAAACTGCTGATCTCTGAGCTGAAGTAAAAACTGGCAAAGAAGCTTCCTATGGATACAGAAAGACTTTTGATGCTCTGTGTTTAACCCACTGACTATAGCAGTAAACTATAAATGACCTCAGGGTTTTTTCTTTTGTGTTTTGATCTGACACCATGCTGAATTCTCAACAAAACACATACAGCACCAAGGGAAGGCCAAACATAAAAAGAAACAGCTTTGTTGTTGGAAATGGAAGTGATAGCCTAAAAACCCCTGTGTCCAAAACCTGTTGCCTCTTCAAATCTGAGCTCTCTCTTCAAATCTCGTGGCGTGAGTGCATCAGACACATGTGACAAAACAGGGGTAAACAATTGACCCTCTGTCTGTTCCTGTCTTTTTTTTTCTTTTTATCCTCTTTCCCTACTGGTCTAGTGACCTCTGAATAACTGCGGCTGCATAGTATCTAGTTTTTAATGCTCTTGGGGAGAAAAGGGAGGAGGAACAACCTGCCCTTCTTCATTGCAGGAGAGACATCTGGGCAGCTTCATCATGGACAGGAATGTACCTCTTGCTGTGAAAGGACGCTGGGTGCCTAAGCCATCTCTGAGCTGGCGGAGTGCCTCTGTTTCACTTCCTGTGTAACACGCTCTGTGGATTTTACTCATCCCTTTGACTGAGGGTCAGGTCTCAGAGCCTAAGGCCGGGTGTTAAAGCTGGCTGAATTGCTGATCCATTAGCACATAGGGCTTGTAGATAAACGAGGTGCATGGGAGCGGGCGCAGCCAAGACTGTAGAATGACTTTTTCAGCACCTCTGAGCAATAAATCACCTGGGTCTATTGCTCCCTGGCTCTCCATGTTAAAAACCAATTAGGAAAATTACAAGTGAACTCCCTGGCACATATTTGCACTTCCTTAATACATCATTAGTCACAGTTATGTGCTTGGGCATTTTAATAATTAAGGAGCTTCCTGATACATTTAATAGATTGGCACTAAATGAGCAAATGTAAGAGGATATTATTCAGGTAAGCTAAGTCTGGTTCTATTTTAACACAGAAACAATGGATAGGCAAGACTATTGCTAGAATGAGAGGAGGTATAAAATTAAACAGCTATCTGTCTGACAATCTTTGTAAAAGAATTCATTTGACAGAAACTCAAAACCAAGACAAACAGTTGAAGTGTCCATCTATTGCACACGGTGTCTTAATGTAGATAATTACTAAACAAAATGGTTCTATTAATAAAAAAAACTGCTAAATTTTTTTTAAGCAAATATACATTTCTCATTTAGACAGTTAAGTACAATGACCAGTTGCCAGCTGGTGAAGATGGAACCCTGAGGGACGTGAAATCAAGGGAAGCTGTTTCCTTTCATTACGCTATATGAGAGAACTACATGTTGATAAACAAAATGTGACATGGAGCAGAACATGAGTGGCTGGCAGTTTGCAATAAGCACGCAGTCTGTTTCTAGATATTGTGGGTGGATAAACTATCAATTACCTAGAAGAGGTGCTGGCTGTGATCTTCAGACTGCCTGGGTTACGTATAAGCTTGTCCAGAATGCTGACAATCTGCTCAAATTTTGGCCGGTTGTTTCTGTCTTTCTGCCAGCAGTCCAGCATTAGCTGGTATAAGGGGGCAGGGCAGTCCATTGGTGGAGGAAGACGGTAGCCTTCGTCGACTGCTTTGATCACCTGAAGCATGTGAAAGATAAGCAACAGCAATGATATGTGTTACGTTCTGATATTAATATCCATGGAATTAATATCCAGACATTAGTGTTATTTGGATAGTACATGCAATTAGACTAGTGGGAGTCTAAATTTTAAGGCCAAAACTTTCTATAGATGTTTCCTTAAACTATAAAATAAAATGATATTTATAATATCATAATAGTGTAAGTATAAGACCTGTATACAGCAACAATTACAATAACTAAATTGTCAGATCACTAATCTCATCAGAAAGCTCTGGTTCCTTTTCAGAGTGATGTCTCTGTCTGGGGTTATGTGTGATTTCTCTGCATGAATAAAAATGTTCAGGTATTCAGTATCAGGTGATGTTTTGCCACCTGTTCTTTCTATGCTTCACTTCCTCTCACAACAAGAAGTTCGATATTCTGCCATAGTGATGTTTTCCACTCTACTCACATCCTGATTGGACATCTCCCAGTAAGGCCTCTCTCCATAGGACAGGACTTCCCACAGAACAATGCCGTAGCTCCAGACATCGCTGGCTGAAGTAAACTTGCGATAAGCGATGGCTTCTGGTGCTGTCCACCTGATAGGGATCTTTCCACCCTGAAAAATGACAATGTCTCATTAGCATTTTTATTATTTAAAACACTGGGCTGTCTCCAATTATACCTTTAAAAAGATGCTTGTTTTTTTTTTTTTAAATGTCACATTTTAAGCAGACCACATGTAAGACAGCTTACACCAAGGAGGAGAAGATATTAAACTGTTATGCATGTAATGAATAAAATTACAGTGCTGATGAAATATTTGCTGTGCTAGCATTAGCATCTGTTTGCTGTTGAACAGGACCTGGCTGCAAATCCTCAGTGTGAGAAAGGTTGAAACACGGGACTGCACTGATCTTAGTCTGGGTTTTGGTGCTGCCTGAGCTGCTTTCATCTGCGAAGTCGTTTCTCTAAGGAGCTGAACTGTATTTACCCAGCTCTGCCCCAGCTCCCAGGCTGGAGTTACTTTGAGATCAGCCCTCATTGCTACAGCAGGGGTGGAAAGAAAGAGTAGTGGTGGAGCCAAAGCCAACCAGCTACACAGCCAAGAAACACAACTCCTGCCCAGCTTTATCCAAACACCTGGTCCTCGACAAATAAATTCACTTGCATGCAGGTTTCCCCACTGAGCACACTCACACAACCCCAGCTCTTTTGCACGAGGGATCTACCACTAATGAGTACAAAATCTCATATGTCTCCTGCTTACTGGTTTTAGCTAAAGTTGAAGGTAAAAATGGCCACATTAAATATAAAACAGCAGATTGGGATAAGATTGAGACAACTTCAGATTTCATAGGGCAACTATACAGAATTATTCGTTATACAGGCTAAATTAAGCATGAATAAAGCTCTAAACAAGATACTAAAAAATGTGACTGGTTGCTTTATATGTCGAATACATGCTCTACTGACTGATAAAAGCTGCTATGGTGTCAAACCTTTTTGCTATCAGTCTGAAGCTCTGGTTACATTAGACTAAGCACTGATTGAGAGATTATTTACGTTTAGTACAGTTTTCCCTTCTATGTGGTAGAGTATACCGTACATACTACTATTCTATAGTATAGTTTTTTGAGTAAGATCCCTCAGATCCACAAAAACTGCTCGACTGGTGCCACCATCCCAGGCGCAGGGTAAGTCTGCTACAAAAGTTTTCTCTGTTCTAGCATCAAAATGGTGAAATGAACTTCTTAACAATGTCAGAACTGCAGAGTTATTGGCTGTCTTCAAGAGACCGATTAAAAATCCATTTTGTTACATTACATTTTGTTTTGTGATCTAGCGTACCAGTATTGTGCTAGTCATTGATGAGACTCAAAGCACCCTTATGTCATTCTGGATTATGTCGTCTCCTAAAGCATATAAATATAAATAAAATTTCTGGTAGCTACAAGTCCATTACAATAGCTGTTGCAGGATTTGTTAATAATAAATACGTTTTATCACAGCATTTCTACATAATCACAGTGCTTGTAAGATATTCTCGTTTATAACTCTCTTATGTTGATAAGACTGTAAACGTAGTCTTTTTTTTTTTTTTACATATCTTCATCTTACAGTATTTTTTTTCCTAAGATGTATAGATACATTAAGATTATAACCTGTAGTATTAGTAGAATCTCATCTCATCTCATCTCATCTCATCTCATCTCATCTCAGGGATACATAAACATCAGAAATGCACTGGTTGATGAATTAAAAGAAGATCCCATTTCTCTTAAGCAAAAAGCTTGACCTGGTTATCTTTTTTGGACTTTTGGTTCTGAATAGCTTTAAATAAGTTTTATGTGTCTAGATTAGAAATTGTGCTTAACGTTTTTTTTTGGTTTTTTTTGCTTTTTAAGACCACTTATGAGATCCAAGCAATCTATTTTTCAGTGCTGATACACTCATAATTTCTTTGAACAAATATGTCTTATATGCTGTTTACAATGCTTGAGGTGTGAGATAAACCTGTGCTCTAATTTAGACGCAGGTGATGGGGAGTCATATTTGCTCTATCTGATTGATAATTCATTTATATTGTGGCTGTCTTATCTGCATGTCAGATGATTCTATTGTCATTAATTTAGTTTTTAAGATTATGGCTGGAAACATAGCAAAAGCATTTTTATTTTCTAAAAGTTTATTCTGACTGTTGATGCTTGATTTTGCTGCTTTTTTTGCTGCCTGGTGAAGTGCAATTACTTGACTTGGTGAAGTAGACATGTGTAATTACTTTCTATGATAGCGGTGCTCATGTCTAATGAACGTAAATGAAAGAGGACTTTGGCCAAATGCATGCTGTACAATATAAAAAAACAAATTTCCTTTGTCACTGGTGTGATTTTTTTTATTGTAAAGTCAAGAAATCATGAAGGGGCATTTTCTTAACCATGTTTAATACATTTTTAAGTAACTTACCTCTTGCTGCAAAATGTATTAATGTCAAATTGGAATATTTGAATAAATTTTTTACTTAAGCTTGTGATTTTAGATTAAAGTTGATGTGAACCAGCACTCACTCTTGTGGTGTAGGCTGCCTCTGGATCATCCTCCAGCACTCTGGACAGGCCAAAGTCTGACACCTTGCACACCAGGTTGCTGTTTACCAAGATGTTGCGGGCAGCAAGGTCTCTGTGCACATAGCCCATGTCTGAGAGGTATTTCATACCCGACACAATACCACGCAGCATTCCTACTAGCTGAATCACTGTAAACTGAGCATCATTTTTCTGATAGAGAGAGAGAGAGAACATGGGAAAGAAAGTTGAAAGTGAATCATTTAAAACGATCATAAATAATAATAAATGCTAATAATAATAATAATGATAATTTGCAATATTATTAGGATTTGGTCAAGTATAATTATTGCACCTGGTGTCTCTTTTGAGTCTCAGCAGGTGAACAGAAAACTGGTTTCATTTGAAAAACAACAGCAAATCATTACAATTTAAAAACGCACACTAGGAAGATGCACAAAATGACATCAGAGGCTTCGTATCGTTTTTCAGAAGCTCGCTGGCAGCCTGCCACTGTTTACATTGGCATGTGTGAAAAGGCTTTATGCTGAGAGGTATCCTCAGTGCTCAGAGATAAACACCAGGGAGGAAGCTCTTCGGGATGAGAGGAGAGACACACCGGATAAGCAAGATAGCATTGATTTGTCCGCGAGCTCTAGAGAAAGAAGCTTCTTTACTATAAAACAAGCACTCTCCACAGATGGCCGTTGTGGGAGCTGGTCTTTTTCCATGTGTCCTTTTATGAATGCTTCTCTCTTAGGTCTTATGCATTTCTTTCTGTCTCTCCGTCTTTTACTTTCTATATTTATCCCCCTTGCTTTTAAGAGCAAGCAGCAAAATATGTTTATGTGCTGCATACAAACTACGGATGGAAACAAACCCTGGACCACCTGGAACTGACTGGAGTTCAGAGAGGTTCAAAGGATGGCTTAATGATAGTCATATAAGCATTGGTGAGGAAAGGCTCTTGGGGAAGATGTCAGGATTCTTTGATAGTGTACAGACCACGCTGAAACGCACAGGAAATTGCTGCAACCTTTTTTGGGATGCTGTGCAGGCACATATGGAATACAGTTCAGATTGCTTTGCTAAAACCAGGCCGTCTCTGCTCGCACTGTTTTAATGCTATGCTAATTTCAGTCATTGGGCCTGTATTTAACCAGAATTGCAAAGTACTTTCAGCTGCCTTATCCAGATGCACATGGCTTTTTTTAAACAAAATTTTGCTGTGCAAAAAACAAATAAGGCACAAATAGGGATTATTTTTACCGACAGTGTAGCATATTTTGACCAAAATGGAAAAAAAATGCACAGTAATCATCTACTTGGCATTTGATTACTTTCTACTAATATCAACACATCTGTCTTTGGCAAAGAATATCAACACATCCGTCTGTTGTACTTATATCAACACATCTGTCTTTCGTACAAATATTAACCCATCTGTCTGTTGTTCTAATATCAACATGGTGCCTTGTGATGGTGCCTACTTAAAAAATGAAACAAATGCAGGTATTTTCAGTAACACTGCTAGGGCTAAATTATGGTGGTCAAAGATCAATCTTTCCTGAGCTTATTAGTGCTTTTATCAGAACTTTTATCAAAAGAGTCATCCATCCGCATGGTACATGCCATTTTTTGTTTATTTTTGCTGTGCTTACATAGCTGTAAAGTCTTTTAAAGGTCAGATTATAACCGATCGTTTAATTGGCCAGGCTGAGCATGCAGACACCAACTATTGTTAAAATCTCTAAATTACCATCTGTTTTTGCCCCAAGCAGATGCCTCATCTGTTCTTTACGAAGGAAATTTGGGCAGTGTGAAGATGAAATAATGACACTTTATTAAAGACAATTCCCAGATAGCTATAAAATAAAATCTACTTATTAATACTTTTTACATTAAAATCACTCATTAAACATCCTGTATTTCCAGTTCAGTTCTCAACCCAGCAAACTGAAGCTGTGGATTTGTACCAGATTGCAATTTGTTTCAATTTGTGGAAAGCAAAATGTTCTTAGTAATTGAGAGAATTTAGTGCTTGCTGTGATCAGCAGCTACTTTGCAGGGTGATGGAGGAAAAAAAACATGAATAGGGAAACAAGAAAATAGAGATGTCAGGTAGGTAAATTAGTTTGAAATAAAACTTTTGTGCCATTTGTCGGAGCATACATAATGGAGGCTCATTATCTACATTCTTTGTGTCTTACTCACTCGAAGGAAGCTGTCCAGGGAGCCATTCTCCATGTACTCTGTTACAATCATTACAGGTTTACCTGAAAAAGAGAGAGAAACAGAGAGAGAGGTAAACAAGCTGATTTTGGACAATTGAAGTTCTACACTGCGTTAACTGAATCTACATTTAAGCTTGATTCATGAAAAATTCATGACTTTGTTTTGTGACAAATCAAACATTTTTCTATGACCTGAATTTTTACATTTGTAGAAAGTTATGTAAATTTTTTATCTGTTTTCTGTCAAGCTGCTGCGAGACAATGTCTACTGTTACAAGGGCTTTACAAATAAAATTACATTTAAGTGAATTAAATTATCTAGAAGGACATTCAATAAAATTTGCTGCTTTCAGACTAGGAACATGTGTGTATTTAAAAAAAAAAAAATCTGCATTATAGTTCTGAAGAGCAAAGAGATGGAATGCCAGCTCTGGACCTTTCATCATGTCTGAGATACTGTCTAAGATCCCAAGACAATAGCAAGGCTCCTAATGCCTGGATGCACTTCTTCACATGACACCCCCGACATAGTGAGGTCAGTATGTGGCCTTGAGTTCAAGAACGTTTCCTGAAGGATCAAAAGCGTCTCTGTCTGAAGCCTCTGTCTAAAGGAGCCACAAGGTCAGCTGCCACTGTCTGACAGCTTTATTCCTTCTTCAAGCTGGTCATAAATTACTGCTTTCATCAATTTCATCCTATTGCATGCCTTAGAAAAGGTTCATCTACAAAAAAAATCATCATAAATCATGGATAGCTTATTGTTTTGCTCACATTTTTTTTTACATGTATGTGGAAAAAAATCAGAACTTCCACATATAGCAAAAGTACAGCACTAAACTTGCTTTGCGAGGAAAAGTGGACAAACACAGCTAAAGTTAATGTAAGCTGTTTTAGTCATATGACCCTTTCTGTCTTGGTAGGAGCTGTTTATATTAGTCAGCTTACTCTGTAGAGTAGATGAACAGTCCAACCTGTTACATATCACTATAGTCTGGCTTTTTCTCCACACATATTGGCTATTCTTTATCCAAACAATCTGGGATACTATTAAACACACTCTTACATTTCACTGGTCTGTGATTGAGGGCTTTTTTTACTTCACTCACCAGCCTTTTAGGTTTCTTATAATAACACCATCAAAAATAGTTACAATAGTACTAGTAACAAAACTATAAATAAAAATCAAATGTTCCTGGTAATAAACAAGGTATCAGAATGACGGCTATTGAAAAGTATTGCAGACAGTCTAAACCTTGGAAACACCAACTGTAGTTCCACAAATATTTTGTCGAATGGTTGACCAAAAGTACAGGGTCAAAAGGGGTTTGAAAGTCTCTGCGTTTTTAAGAATTAACGAGGCCGAGTTAATAAATCATGTCACCTCACAGGTTATAAAAGACACATGACAGCCTTGTCCACCCCCACTGCCTCAGCTACATACCCACAGCTGCACTGTGTGTCTCTCTCTCTATTTCTATTGCTCCCGTTCTCTCTCTCCCTCTCCCTATATATACACACAGAGACGTTCCTGCAGTAGGATGTACAGTATAATAAAGTCTTAATCAGGGCAAAGCTTTGCAAAAGATTAAACACTTACTTCCCTTGCAAAAACTAAGAGTCAAAGTTAATATGAACTTTTAATTGAAATCCAGATTTTAAATCCATTAACAGTATATGCCTTTACTCAAACCTAAATGAAATAGTCTGATTCAGGGTAATATTCGGTTAGAGGGCACTTTCAAGATTAGACGGACCAATCAACATAAAGGCAAAAACATAAAAAAAATATAATAAACAACAAAACTACTGTAGGGGGGTTCGAGACACAAAATGGTGCAACCCAATGGGATTTTAGAACAGGCCAATTCTGTTCCAGCTTACCCTGAAATTGGCTGGTCCGGCACCAAGTACACACAACAGTGAAATTGTACAATAAATAAATTCTATTTTGTTATTAATTTGCAATATATATTTAATTTATTGCTACTGTGGTAAATAGATTTCTTGAGAGTGGGGGTGCGGGGCGATAACTCACTGCGAGTGACGACTCCTTCCAGTCTGATAATATTTGGGTGATCAAATTGTCCCATGATGCTAGCCTCACTCAGGAAATCTCTCCTCTGAGTCTCTGTATATCCTGCTTTCAGGGTCTTGATGGCCACACAGATCTCTTTCTTAGAAGGTAGTTTCAGACGACCGCTACACACCTCCCCAAATTCACCTGCACACATAGCATTTAAGCAGAGGTTATTTTCTTCTTTAATTTGCTACATAAATAGGCAAGCATAATTAATGTACAGCATTTTCTGGCTCGCTGCATCTTGGTATTTTAGTAAGTATCGCAACCTATAATCAGAAATTCAGTTCACCCTTTCTTTTGGATTAAGCATCCTGGAGTGTAATGCCACATGCCATATAAAAAAGGCTGTGCGCTCTGCAGTTAGATTAAATTTGGCTTGTAAAATACAACAATTACAAGTTGACTAGCTTTATTACACTTGAGGTTTCCTAACGTTTTAAACGTATGTAAAAAATAATGAAAAGGTAAAAACAGTGTATGTAGGACAAAAAAAATTAGCCATTTGGTGAGCACATGTCTACTGTACATTTTTGTAAATAATGTTCAATAATATCCGTCTTGTATTGTGATTATAATAATAATAATAATAATACAATTTTTTAAAAGACTTGCAGGTAAACAAAAAAGGATTATTCGCCATCTTTACCAACAAACATGCAGTTAATTTAGTAAATTCTTAATAACAAATTTAAATCCTGGTTTTTACTTTTTTCCTAATAAGGTCAGCAACACTAATAAAGGGTAAAGTACAAACCTTCAACACACTGGGTTAACTAGCATTGGCTTATGCAGCTATAATTTATGAGCTATTATTTTGATGTATTCTGTTTTAGATATCCGGAACACTGAGTGCCGGGAAGAGCATAAGCTACAGGGGGTAAAAAATAATATCCCATCTTGGGGTATGCTCTGCTTACCAATACTCCTTAGCTTCATCAGCACATGCTTTAGGCAGTGTGGCGATAAGGATGAGAACTTGGACAAATGATTTCCCGTCATCTTCCCACTCACAATCAAAGGTATATACCTCCAGCTGAGGTGCTAAATGGTTTTCATTTACATTACCTGTCAGATCTGTTATAAATGCATCTTGGCTCTGCTTTATTACAGCTGCAGAGGTTTAGTTCATGGCGTACCTGCACCCACTACTTTGTCGATGGCGATACAAGAAGCGTCTAACTCCTTGGCGAATTCATGCACCGCCTGACTCGGGTCCTCATAAGTGTGGGGATCCACATAGGTTCTAATACCAGGCAGTCGCACTGAAAAAAAAAATAATAATAATAATGAACCTAAGAAGTGGTTCAGCTGTCCTAAATACAACTAAATACAAAGACACCACACACACACACACACACACACACACACACACACACACACACACACACACACACACATACTCACAGTGACCATTACCAAAGTGAAGTCTCTTTTTGTCTGGATGTTTGGATTTGCGGTACCCACAGCACCTGTCAATCAGAGTGGTAAAAGGCAACAGTTACCATCCGCCTTCTGATACCCTTTTCAGCGCTGATGAATGTCTAATGGCCAGGATGAACCTATTTACATTACTATGTGCTATAGGTGGGGCTGCACGATATTGGACAAAATTGACATTGCAATATTTAGTTTTTCTGTGATAGATATTGCAACATGAAAAAAAAATTACCAGATGACTTGAATTCGCTTGATTTGGACAGAATTCTGTCTTTTAGAAAGATTGTGGTGATTTTGTAAGTGAGTGCAACTGTAAAATTTAATAAGCATAAATGAATACAATAGATTAAAGATGCAAATGAAATTAACAGTGCTTTGTTTTTTTTTTTTTAAGATTTAGATACAAAAATGTAATAATCAAATGTAATTAATCTTTCATAAATCTTTCATAATAATTGATTGGTTTTTTGGGCCTGAATGCTTTTATCTCAATTACATAACATTACATATATTTGGCAGATGCCCTTATTCAGGGCAACTTACAATTATCACTTTTTTATACAACTGAACAATTAAAGGTTAAGGACTCAATTAAAGGTTAAGGAGGTCCAACAGTGGCAACTTGGTGGTGCTGGGAATCAAACCCTGTTCTTCCTATTATCAGCCCAACACCTTAACCACTACGCTACCACTTATTGTGAAATGTTTACACAATAACAGGTCTTAAAACAATGTGCAAATGATAAGCTTTTATTCTATTATTTAACTATCAATTAATCAGCAAATCACATGTGCTCTGAACTGTGGTCCCAGTCGACTATAATCCCCACTCGACATTAGACATCCTGCAACGTGACATGCAGAAATAAACACAGTGCGGTGTCGATGCTGAAATTATATATTGCGCAGCCCTAGTTATAGCAGTATTTTAGATTCAGATATTTATGCAGTCTTTTTACACTGCCGTTTTCCACGATCAGCCCCACTCTGCCTTGACACTTAAGCTCTCATGGTGCCTGTTACATTAAGTAATGCAGACGCAGGAAAAATAATACAGCTTTTGCCAAGTATATCATCCAGAACTATAAATATATGTAGCGGCATGGTCTTCTTACATCCATGTCTTCATCTAGCAGACATGAGGGGGTGCTGACGTGGGGAGATTTGAGCAGGGGAAATGCATGAGAGTAAAAAATGACAGGTTCAACATGGCCACTATTAAGTCTTACTAAAGTGGAGTTTGATTGACAGACCGACCTGCTAATCACAACGTAAAGCACCACGGTTAGAAGGATGATTGCCACAGCGGAAGCAATGGCAATTAGCACGACCTGACTGTTCTCACTAGAGATTGAAAAAGCTGAAAGAGACAAGCAGAAAGATAAAAAGAAAAACAGTAAGCGCATTAGACTGGATTAGATGGTGCTAAACAAGAGAAGAAGCAAAGGAAATACTTTTAAGACTTATATGATCCTGCATGGATGAAGGTACAATTTAAAGGAAAACTTGACATTTTGAAAAATAAGATTAATTGATAGCAAGGAGTATTATATATCTTGTAACAGACTTCTTACCATCATGCTTCATCATCTACTTTTTAAAATTGCCTCTAATTTTACAAATTATCACATCAAATCTATTCTGAGGATGCAATAATTTCTTTAAAGAAGCCATGAATCCTAACAAACCTCTAGATGTTGGACTAAAACACAGAAAAGCACAGTTGAGTGATTCTCCAAATCCTTTAAGTAGAAGGTTTTTTGCTCAGATTAACAAATGAATAATGGGAGCTATCATCTCAGGGGAGCTATGTCATCATTTTACATTTGCTATGCATGTGAAGTTCGATAAAGCCATGAGCAGTTCAGCAACCTGGAGATAGAAAAGTGCCTTCTGCTTGTACTATATCATTCTATTCCATGACTATCTATCGATTTCCTATAAATGTTTTATTAGCCAGACTAGTAGAGAAAAAGGGGCGGTTCTGCTCTGATAACAGGATATACAGCGTATCAAATACGCATGCCTTGCTAAATGCAGATGATTTACTGGTAGACTGATGACAGAATATTTCTCCCAGCTGTACATCTAAATGGTTTACATATTTTTGCTTGAATTAATCGGTTACATTACAATTAAAAACAATACATATTTCTAAATATAACACAGAAAGAGATTTTTACCAATGTTAAAAAAAAGATGGGTAGAGAGGGTCTTTTCCTAAAATTACCCTATTATTAAATATTTATTCAGTTCAACTGATAAAACAAAATTTTGTTTAATTCCCCCAAAGTAAGTAACAAGAAGCAGGTAAAAATTTTAAGGTGAGAAACCAGTTAGTGCTTACAGTCTGGGCTGGTCTCAAACTCAAACTTGCGGCTGCTGCTGCCATAACCCGCAGCGGTACGCGCTCTAATCTGCAGCAGGTATTTGGTTTCAGGTTTCAGTCCATTTAGAGTCACATTGGTGCCCTTGCATCTCAGGATGGTGTAGCTGGTCTCTTGTTCTTGCTTCAGGAAACAAAGTAGACAAAAGAAAAAAAATAATATTAAAGTGAGACATGTTAGTGTGATATAAATACTGATACAGGCGGTAGTAGAGCACCAATCAGAGCAGACTGTCTCGAACTAGCTCAGACAATGTCATACTGGGTCATTTTTTCAGGTCCAAAAAATGTTTATTTATAATTAGGTATGTTCCATGTATATGTTACCAACTCGACATGATAAATGGTTATGGTTATTAGGACATGGTTATTGTAACCGCATATTTACAGCTTTTCTAAAGACCGCTAAGGTTGAACGATCCTCTGTAGAGCCTTAACAAAAACCTACAATAGATTTATGAGACCCTTTTTCTTTGAACCCACTGTTTCCAGATGTGCTTTGGTGGGGTAAAGTAAGATCAGTAAAATGAACAGGGTGTGGACCTTTAATTCACTTACTGTAGGTTCTGCAGAAAAAATGATTCGCTGTTAGAAACAGGGTCAACCAAAATCTTACGGTTTTCTTCCTTACCCATTATTATGCAAGTATATGTCTGTTTGTACAGTGAGGGAAAAAATTATTTGATCCCTTATGTTCGCCTAATGACAAATAAATGATCAGTCTATAATGTTAATGTTAATTCTAAGAGTGAGGGACAGAATAACAACTAAAACATCAAGAAAACACGACTTAGTATTTAGTAAAAAAAAAAAACCCTGTCTGGCAATTACTGCAATCAGATGTTTTTTAGAGTTGACCACCAGGTTTGCACACATCTCAGGAGGGATTTTGTCCCACCCCTCTTTGCAGATCCTCAGGTTTGATTGGCAACTCTAGCCTTCAGCTTTCTTTTCAGACATTCTATTGGATTAAGAGCTGGGGACTGGCTAGGCCACTAATGAACCTTAATGTTCTACTTTCTGAGCCACTTCATAGTTAACTTTGATGTGTATGTTTTGGGTCATTGTCATGTCCATGTTTGACTCATTTTTAATGCTCTGGCTGAGGGAAGGGCGTTCTCAACCAACATTTGACGCAACATGGCCCAGTTCACTGTTCCTTTTATGTGGTAAAGTTGTCCTGTTCTCTTATCAGCGAAACACTTCCAAAGCATGTTTTCACCTTTGTTTTTCTTCTCTTTGCGAATAATCGCACCAACTATGGTCACCTTATCACCAGCCTGCTTAATGATGGTCTTGTAGCCCATTTCAGCCTTGGGTCTACAATCTTGTCCCTGACATTCTTGAAAAACCTATTTTTGGGATCTGATTAATTGCTTGATATACAGGTTACAAGCTGAGATTAGGAGCACTCCCTTAAAGAGAGTCCCTTTAAGAGAGTGCTCCTAATTTCAGCTTGTTACCTGTATAAAAGACACCTGGGAGCCAGAAATCTTAATGATTAAATACTTTTTTTTTTTTTTTTACTCATTGAAATGCAAACCATCTGAAAAGTCTGTTTCTGGATGTTTTGTTGTTGTGTTGTCTCTCACTGTTAGATTAAGACTGCCATCAAATTATAGACTGTTTATTTCTTTGTCGATGGGCAAACGTACAAAATCAGCAGGAAATCAAATAATTTTCTCTCTCACTGTATATGCTTCTGCTTGTTGCATCAGCATCCCTGACCCTTCACTTGCTCCCTCAGTGTTTTGTCTTTTTCTAATTCATCCATTGCACATTTAATTGGACTTTCATTTCTCATACTAAAATTAGCGAAAACAACTCGGCAGTGTCTTCAGTATAAACCAAATGGATTTAATTTCAGCACCAACAAAGAATCCGAGTAGCAGTAGGCTTTATATCCTAAAATCACAGTAAGAAAACACTGTGAAAAGTCTCATGGCTTGCATTGGGCTTTATGATTCAGCAAACGCTTTAAATTTGCTGAAAATGTGAAACCAATCCCCTGCATCATACTGTATGTGCGTTTGTTCAAGTCGTAAATCTTTTCACAGGTTGTCACTGTTCACTGCTCATGACACCATGTGATTCCCTGAAAATTATTTACAGGTGTGCCCAAACGTTTTCTACTGGAACTACTCTTACCATATGTCTCAGTGCTGCATTGGCTACCTCCACCCACACATACAGCGTGTTACATTCAGTGCATAGGCTTATGGAGGAATTTTTATCCGCTTGTCATGTATTGCTTTCATAATCTAAATACTCTGAGAAGCTGAGAAACTGCGGAGAACTCCAAGAGGAAAGCTGTGTAAATATTAAAGTAATTTTAAAAACCATTTCTTCTCTAAAAAACCTTGAAAACAATCCACATAAAAGACGATGCCCTAATCAGTGTCCTTGCTTTAATAAGACTTTTTAAAATCCTGTATCCCAAGTCCAATTTTGGGTACAGGGTTCGCAAAATTTAGGGCAGTCACTTTGGTTTTTGGTAGCCCGAAATGAATTTAAGTAGCCTGAATAAAAATAAGACATTATTCTTTATGTACAACAATCATATAATAATTAAATTACAATTATCAATACAAATATTTAATTTTAACTAAACATTCCAGTCAAGATGTCAGCGATTTTCACTAATCCTTTATGAAAGTACATTTCGGACTGTTCTTATAGTGACTTTAATTCACACCGGGGTGTGGTAAATCATCTTTTTGTATGGACTACATATAATATTTTGCAGTTTAAAAAATGTATATTTAATTTATTGTTGTCTTGCATATTTTCAGATAAGAAAACTGCACATATTTTCACACATACAAAAATAATAGCAAATCAGAACAATAGAACACTGTTTACTGTTTGATTACTATTTAGATGTTTTTTAGCTTAGATGAATAGCATCTTTGTATCTACTCTTTGTAGAGTCTTCCACCCAAGCTGCACTATTTCAAAAAATCAATGCTGTTTATGGAGACATTTAGCATTTAGTTTATTTATGCTTTATAGTATGCACTATTATACAGTGTAAACATCCTGTTGTTTTGAACCCGAGCCATAGATGCAGTTTCTTCTTTGAAAACTCACTTAATGAATTCGGAGCCCTTTTGTAGGCTTAATGCCATGGACTCTTGGTGTTACTGTGGTTACTGTGAGTCAGTGAGCCCTGTGAACAGATTTGGAAGCCTTTTTTTTTCCTCTCAGTGGGTGTGTTTGTGTATTTCTTAAGAGGAGAGGGGCACTTATCCTCTGCCAGCCTAGATCAAGGTCACTATAAGTCCTACTAGGGGTTATTCCTTTGCTTTTCCACATGGCAGGGCAAGTTGTGTAGGATTTGGGCTAACTTTTAGGCTGCCTCAGCAGCATGTGTAATTAACAGAATCAGGGAGGGGATGCAATAGATTTAATTGTAAAAGGAAGATACCATGCCACCCAAGGTCAAGAAAGACATGGATTTCAGGGGCCTCAGAATGTACATGTGCCAGTGAAACCAGCCCTAGATGACATGGCTTCGGTTACAAATAAGGAGATTACGGCCAACCCGCTGCATTTCTCAGGCTGAGATTTGAAGTTTGGCTGATCACACTGAAAAGAATTTGACAAAGGCTCTCTGTAAAAAAGCAGAGGAGTCAGTCACACTTCGCCAGCTCTTCTTTCTGCCAGTGGATTGAACTGTGTTATTAGTACATCTAAAACATTTTTTTAGCTGCTCGGCTTAAAGGGTAGATACAGAAAGGTCTGGTATTAACGCAGAAATTTGACAGCAAAATATCAGCCCTAATACTGTTCCTTATAACTTTGGTACATTATTACAAGGCTAATCTCGTCCTCATTAAATAGAAATATAATTTAACCACCATAAAACATGACTTCATACTAAATTAGAGTGCAACTATTAAATTAACTACGAAAGATATTTTACAGACAGTGTTTAAAATGTGTTCAACATCAATCAGGTGCATGATAGCAAAAGCAAAGAGTTTTTTTTGACCTTATATCTACTTTTGAAGACAACGGAAGCCTGTGTGCAAATATATGCATATTATACATGTGAATGTTTTAGATGGTTATAGAATCGATTCATTAGACAGTAGACTGTGAAAGTAAATTCTAAAATGTTTCTCAATAGACTATAAAATGTTTTTTTGTGAACATTCTGGCTTATTGCCATTGGAAACTAGGCCTTTTTCACACCCTCAGATTTCCTGCCAGTTTGGGAGAGACACTTGTGTCAGAGTCCAATTAAGTGCCAGAGCTGGAGCCGCTCTTCTTGCAGTCTGCCCGGCCTGAGAGACACATTACCCAATTCATGCAGAAGTGGAAGATATCACAGTGTCTAACAGCATGAAACAGCTCCACTGAACACTGACCCTTGGAAAGCTCTAAGCTGCAACACCCTGCTATTCCATATATTAAATCAATCAGAGCTGAATCCCTGTACGCATCATCAATCACGCAGCAGCTGCGGCAAACCTGGATATACGCCGACTTTACTGACATATGACAGAAGAGCACAGTTGCGATAATGTTTTTTAAAGATGAACACGCATGGGCTTAACACACTTGAACTGTTTATATTACTGCATGCAAAGAATCCATGAGACTCAAACTAAAAAAATGTCTTTGACACAGACTGGTCCAATTTTTTATTTTTTTTTATCCATAACCCAGAATTAGGAGGGTAATGAAGATGGTCTGAATGAATCATTTAAATGCCACACTCGTCAATCAGGAATGTTTATTATGTTATTAAATTAAATGAATACTTACAAAATGGATAACAAAAATAGTCCTTTTTTAATCTTCATAAAAAAACCCATAAAGAAAGATTTAGCCCTAGGTCAAATGGTATTAGTGTTAAATGTCTAGAGCGATTAGAGATTAAACTGCCCCCACCTTCTCATAGTACTTGACCTCGTAGTCCAAGATAATACCATTGGGTCTTTCCGGCTCCAGCCAGGATAGTGAGATGCTGTTTCGGGATGTTCTGTCTTTCTTGATGATTGTGACCTGGGAAGGAGCTGCAGCCAGAAAAAAATAATAACAATGAAGAGAGTGAGGATGAGGAAGAGGATTAGCCTTCAAACTGCTTCTGACTTCATTACATTCACGGTTCACAAAAAGTTCAGCACTTTTCCTTGAAGTATTCCAGCTTCTTGTGAATTGATTCCGAGTGGCCTAATTAAGTTTTCTTCAGTAGGGGACAGTTTTAAACATGACACAGTGATGCATGGGTTTATTATATGCTTTGTCGCTGCATAGTCTGGTTTGCCCACGATGAATAGTGTCCGTCACTTAAGATCTGGCAAGATTTTACCTTTACATGAACATGCTTTCGTTCTTTTAAGTCTCTTCTATGTTTCTGAGACGCAGTAACTCACATGGTCTCAATATGAGATCATAATTTAAGTCAGAATTCTGTCCCTCCCTTCTACTGCCTGGCTCACTTGCGTCTTTTTTCAGTTTTACAGCTCTCTAATTGCAAGGCAACAATGGCCTGTGTTTTAATTTTATTAGACCACAGGAAAAAACATGTTGTTCTTTGAAATGTTCAAGGTTTTTCTTGACTGTGATTACACAGTTTTGATTTTGCCCCATTTGGAAGTTTTTTTCTACCGTTAACGAATCCAGATGCACTCAGTCTGTTCCTTTTACTCCCACACACAGTTCTGATAAGGTTTAAGGGACGTTTTATAGTGATGGGAGTTTATGGAGTTTACGGTAGGCTAGATTTATGCTGTATGGACTTTTACACAGCTTTCTCAGCTCTTTGTTTGGCACTTCATAGTTTAAAAAACCACATATATTCTTCAGACTTTACAAATAAAAGGGGAAAATACTCTCACAGTGCCATGTAGCAGTATAAAAAATATTTGGTTACAAAAACACAGGGGTGAGTCAACCTGCCAACAAACGGCAACCCAAATAACAGGCCAGCACCATTTATAGGAGTGCCTAGAGCCTTCTACCACCACTGTGTTACAAAATACCTCAATAACAAACATAAAAAAATAATAATAATAATAAATATTAATAATAATATTTGTGCAACTCTGATGGCATTGACAATTGCTGGATTACATCACCAAGTGTCCTTCATTTAACTTTTAAACTGTGCCATCTTAAAAAAACCCTCCACATTGATATAGTTGTGATTTCTCTAGTAAACGCTTTCCTTCTGTCTGTAAGTCTTCTTTCCTGCTTCCTGTAGATTTAACAGGTTTAGCCGATTTAACAAAAAAAAAAAGAACCTTGCAACACTCTACAAACAGAACTTTTTATCCCCTGCCTTCCTACTACAGCTGCAACTAAAGTCTTCTTCCCATAAAGCGCAGTCCAACAATATTAAATAAGCTCTTTTATTGTCATCAGCTTTGTTGAAATTCTACATCCTGTGCTGGCAGAAACGAGCAGGAGGCCGTGGTTTGTCTGACGACACCCTGTCAAAATGGAAGAACATAAACATTTTAAAGTTTGTGTGGGTCAAAAAGAGATCACTGTCCTAACACCGAGGGCATGTGCTGTCTCCCTAGGGCTGTGCTACACATGCTAGCTGTGTTTACATGAAAAGGTCTGCACTTCTCATCCCTGTAAGACCTCGTAAATGTGCTTTCCGACAGGGAGTGCAGCTGCAAAGTGGAAGCATTGGACCGGCCATTGGCACATCTCTTTCTCTCGCTTTCATTTGCATTTTATAAGACAATAAATGTAGCGGCGGAGTTTGTCCAAGGTCGAGGGAGTAGTGCTGCAGTGAAAAAGGGTTGAGATCCTGCATGTATTAAAATCTTCAGACGAGCCAGAAGATCAAATGAAATACACATTTTTATCCACTGTTTACACTGACATGAGTGAACCCAAAAGTCCCAGAACACTTTAGCTAAGGAGTTTATCTGTGCTTAAAAACTAAAGACAGTGGCTGGAGAATCAGAGAGAAAAGTTTAAAAAAAAAAACATCATAAGACTAGACGTTTAATAAAAACATTAATAGTAGCTCAAATAAAATAGATGCTGCCTGATGGAACTCCTCATATCAGCATCTTGAATAAATTGACTGCTCCTCTTAAAACTAGTTGGAAATTTTGGCCAATTTGGGTCACACTTTGCGTCTTATACATTTTCCGTCAAATAATTGAAGTGCCAGAGGTTTATTTACTGCCTGACTTGTTGAAGGCCCAAAGCCTTTTTTTTTCAAAGCATCAGTGTCTGGCAATCACTGTTAATAGATCACAGCTGTGACAACATGAGGAAAGCTTAAACCACAACTACTTCTGACCAGAATGCACTCTGCTTTCACAGAAAAATCACCGAAGAATCAGACCTTAATCATTTAATGTTTGTTCTTTTTTTTTTAAAACAAAAACTAAATAAAAAGCTAACAATCGAGCATATCAACCGTCTCCTATTCCTCACTGTATTGCTTTTAAGGTTTAGACTTTTAAACTGCTCCCTACAGTAAATGGTGCAAAACTATCAATCCTTAGCCTTTGATCTACAGTAGCCCTCTACCTACTGTTTTATGGCTCTAAAATAAAGTGTCTGTAGCCTCAGTTCTATAGCTTGCACTAAATCATCTACCAGTTTCTGTAGCTTTGACTTGAAAGCTGAAGCAGAACTGACAGAAGAGACAGAAGCCAAGACCTCATATGGTTTGAGAGCACAACTGCTCATCTTTACAGAGGAAACCCTAGTGGAATGAAAGGCAGATGGCCCTGCGTTCCAGCTTTATAGCAACCTGAGGAATTGTGACCTTCATGCTGGCTGATTGGACTCCAGCACCTGCAGACAGATACATGTATGTGCACAAGCCTCTTTGATAGCGCAGGAAGTTTCAAGGATAGCAGGATCAGAAACAAACGTGCTGAGATATTAAATGCTGGTTTTTCTGTGTAAACGGAATTTTGTGCTTTGTTGTACATCACTGCTAGAAAATTGAATTGTCTTTGGCAAAGTCTTTTATAAATAACTTCTAGGGCAAAACATTCTTTCAAGGTTATGTTAACATATTAAAGTGGGGTTTTTTTTAAAATTATAGATAGAATGAACTCGGTGCCTATTATTTGTAGGATGCAATTATAATTAAATAAAAGAAATTACCATATTTTATATATATACACCATATAATTAATAATAATTACCATGTGTCTATAATGTACCATGTGTGTGTGTATATATATATATGTGTGTGTTGAAAAAACTAGATGCAGTTTTACATCAAAGACTATTACTGAAACAAAAATCTATTTTAAATTCTGTAAAAATTATACTTTTATGCGGTAACAGAGTTACAGTGAGTCACTATGCTGCTAAATAGAACAATGATGTTTGGTCTGTTTTTTGCCTGTCAGTACCACAGTTTCTTTGAAAAATGCTTTTTAATAACATTTCTTTCTTTGACTATCATTGTGTTTTACTATTATAAAGTCATCTATAATAATTTATCCGGCTTATTTGGAACAAAGTCAGAGGTGATGTAAAGACACCATTACCTGCTTGGTTGGTAGTTATAGTGACACTGGCATACGGGCGCATTTCATGGGCCAGAGAGGAAACTCCATTCTCTGCTTCAATCTCAAATGTATAATTGGTGTGTGCCAGCAAGTCAGCCACGGTCACTGTGGTGTTTGTGAGGCCTGAGGAGCGGGGCAGAAAACGCACAGCCCCTCTGCATGGCTCGCATTGTTTAGTCCCAACCAAACAACGCTTGCACACTACTTTAAACATCAAGTCCTTCCTGCCACCTGTGTCTTCTGGCCAACTCCAGTCTAGGATGACTGACGTCTCGTTGATGACTGAGATCACATTCCGAGGAGCAGAGGGAGGACCTAAAAGAAAGTGGTGTTATAATAAACATCTTATCGGAATCAGAAAATCAGAATCAAAGAGAGGTTCTATTGACAAGATTGCTTACACATAAAAAAAGTTTGGATGACAGATGTTTCTACATGCAATAATATATATATTAAAATAGTCAGGATGACATATGCATCTGAGAGGTAGAACACTGAAATTGAGGCAATGTAATATGTTCTAATAGACAAAGAATAGACTGTGTATTGCACATTTTATTTTCTCTTAGCATGTGTCTAATACTATAAAAGAGGCTTTATGGCAATATTTCACATTTTGGGGATGTTTTATGAAAGCAATGCAAAGGTTATATTAAAGAATGTTGTTATAAAAAGGAAGCGGGTCTAACGTGCAGACAGTCTAATTTCATCTTATTGTAAAAGCAGACTTACAAAAGAGGCTAGATATTGGACTAGGATTCACTGCTTTTTCCATACGATCACTAGAACAATTTGAAATGAAATCTGAGGATAAAGCATTGAGCAAGACACTGAATCTGGCCAGACCTTATATAAACCTAAATTGCTCCTGGCTCTGCTCTGAACATGTGAGTAAGTGTCCACAGGGTTAAGAGAGGATTAGGTTTCAAGATAAAAACTAGTGTTTGGTCATTTGAGTTGACATGAAAAATTTATACAGAGCATTGTTGTAGTAAGTGCTGTCTACTTTACTTTGACTAAGATCTTCTAAAATCTCCTAACGGATAAAGGGTGAGGAAAGGAGTCAACGCTGCCTTAAGAACATTGAACGCAGGGGGCCCCCCACACACATATAGAGTCTTATCTGTTTAAAATTGTCATAAGCCAGCTCTAGATGCATCATTAAAATGGAATTCTTAGTTTACCCATGGCCTGTTACATTTTTTTTATCACAAGGATTTGATATAACTTACAGTCATAAACAATCTTGTCTGCTCACAGCTCAGGGAAAATGTGAAAATCACAACATTCTTTGATCTGAAATTCTGTTAGAAATCTCTGTATGCCATTTAACCTTAACAGACTAGCTGGCCTGCCAGTAGGAGCATGTGAGGTGTGCCAAAGTAAGCCATCTATTACACATACATGCACACACTGTCTGACAAGCAGCTCAGCTCCATGCTCACTGATGTGTGAATGTGGCATTCAGGCCCACTATAGACTTAAATTAGCAACGCTGAGCCACCACACATTCTGGACTCATGACTTTGCGAGTGTGACACATGAGGGCTGTTTGTGTGGTGCTGAGAGGTAAATGGCCAGCATGGTATTGATTAATGTACCAGATATGCAACATCCGTTCCTTTCTCCTGCAGCTCGTTGAGGATTTATGGTATTAAAAAATACAAATTTTATATGGTCATAAAAAGGAGATGGGTTAAAAATAAACAAAACAGTTACTGAAAAAAATACTAAAAGCAGACAGAAAATATGTGCGACATTGCAATGCCTTTTAATGAATAAACAAAGGATCGTGTTGGCAGGGCCCTGCGAAATTAAATATAAATATTCAGCAGGGATGTATAGCTGTTAGATCTGCTACAGGCGGGTCTACAGTATGGATTAGAGGGACATTTTATCAGATGCAATCAGATGCAACAGCTTCAAATATCTTAAATAAGCTTTTCATTTTAAAACAGATTTTTTCAGAGAAAGACTTGGTTGAATAGGATATTATTTGGCCTGCCACAGAAAATTGCAGTGATGGCTTAGAACCAATGTTTTTCCTGAAGTGTCCTGTTTCAAATAATTAAGGTTCTAGTCAGATTTTTCTTGGTAATGTGGCAGAATTCTGACTTTTGGTCCCAAGGTTTTTGACTGGTTCAGCTGATCATAAAAGGCATCATCTGTCCTGACACCCTAACTGCCTGGAGATTTTGGCTGGAATTTGGTTCAAAACACTCTTTTTCAGAACTTATGGGGCTGCTAAGTTGTGGTTTAAACAGGCAATGTGAAAATTGTCTTCTACTTAACCCTTCAGGGGGCCTATTTAGGAAACATTCGGCTTGGCTAATCTGTTAATGGCTTGAGAGACATCTCACTGTCCGATTTGGTTTTCCGTCACACATCCAGCACCTTAAGCTCTAGATGATATTGTATAACCATGGTCAAGGCAACACCTGTAAGTTTTCCCCCTGATTGCTCTACTCCTGGGAGTTGAAGAAAGTTTTTAACACTCTAATTCGTTGTTCTTGGGCAGAGGGGTGCAATCTATGGGCCTGGCCTGTAAGGGGATCAGCACCTGATCTCTCGATTAAGGTTGTCAAGGTTAATCAGAAAACACGAGAGCTCCAACTACAAGGAAAGTTTATACTACGGAGTGAAGTTTTCACTTCTGGAGTGGAGAGCAACAGGTTGACCCAGCTTACTGCCCAGTGGCATCAGTGCTAGACTTCCTTCAGGCGTGATTCCCTGCGGATCGATCTTGCACTCTTTTTAAGGTCTACATTATGGCCCTGGTCACCTTCCATGCACTCTTAAGCCATAGTTTTATAGAAGGCTAGCTGAACCACCCTTTGAAGTGCTTGATTCATAGTTTTAAGATTTGCTATATCCTTTAAAAGAGTAGGATATTTTCACAACCTAACTGTTGCTTTTTACTGCTTAGAGTTGCCCCAAGCAAGGTAATCCATCATCTAAGGTCATGCTATATGCATAAGTAATGTATGTTCAGAAAATGTCTAACTGGTAAAAGTCTGACCAATTACTGGTACGCTTTGGGGCTTTTAAGAAGGGGTCGCCAGCTTGGCAGAACATCAGCAGATGGATCATAGCTATTTCCATTGCCTACATGTCAATGTGACATGTCCTTAAAAAAAAGTCCACTCTACCAGGAATATGGTGACCTTATTGTCGGAAATCTGTCTCCCAAAAACATGTAACATGGCAAGAAGTACACCTATTTCTATGGTTCTATGGCTTGGGCCACACACCATGCCGGTGTCTTGTGTCGTTATATTGTAGTTGGTCATTTGGTCCTATCAATGTATCTATTACTTGACACAATTTTAATTCCCTCAGGTTGTTGTAGGGCATAAAAAGTATAATATTTTTTAATGGGGATAAAAAGCATTTCTAATTGTTAGGAGTAGTTTTCGGTTATTATAAACACAAAGTACTTTAGAAGTTACTGTATTTCACCTAATGCAAAAAATATCTAATTTAGATTAAAGTTAATGATAATGTCAATGATGATGATGATGATGATGATGAAGCTATACATGTGCCTGGTAGTGGTGCGGTTATAAATACGTACGGGTGCAGGCCATTGAAACAGGGTCTCCATCTGCACGGAAGTAGTTTTTTTCACAGCTGCAATGCACAGCCCCCTCCTTATGGGTGTAGCTGTGTGGGGGACACTTGGAACACTTCATATTTCCAGATGAAGCCTTATAGAAGCCAGGCCGGCAAGCTGTGGAGACAGACATAAGTGGAAGACAAATTATGACGCGTAAAGACTTTATGCAACCGAGTCATTCATTACCTCATTATCACGCTGCCACTTTTAATGGACCAGATGATTTCACATGGCAATATCCATCAGTAGATGCACTCAAAAGACTGACTTAAACCAACCCAAAACACTTAGTGCATAAAGAATGACATTGAAAGTATGTGGAACGAATAAGGATGAGGAAAGGTTTGCTCTTTTTAGAAGAAGTGAAGAATCATGTGCTAAAGCCTGATAATAAAACATATTAAAAAATGTGCTGCTATTCTCTTCCTTTAGTGACCAGGAGATGTTGCATGAATTATGCAAATATATCTCTTAAAATGGAAAAAAGAAACCTCTCTTTAAATATCTCTGGTATTAAATTGTGCTCAGCAGCTCATTTGCTTCTATTCATGAGAATCCCATTCCATTATACATAATGAAGGGATAAAAATTACGACAAGCCCGCTAATTACAGCGGCTCACACATCTGCATTCCACTTCTTTCTTTTTGCAGGTTCAATACTAGTCACTTGATATCGTTGACAAACCAACTCTTTTAAGTCTCCCAAAAAGATTTTTCTCAATTGCACTTCATAGCTCCTTTACAGAATTTAAAGCAGTGTTGTTGAATTATACCTTTTAGGAAATGTGGTACAGGATCATCTGAACACATAATACAAGGCTCTCTTGGGTATGATTGTCACTTGCGGATCTGTGACAGTTATAACACATCAGATCTAACATCTTATTACAGCTCTACAGGACGACCAAGTGTTTTTTTTTCTGGAGTGGCCCTGCAGTGTGAGCAGACTAGGGAGGCATGAGGCCATGTGATATATGAAAAATCAGGTTTACATTAACCTACCGCTCCTTGGAGAATACAACAGCCACTGTGAAAAACCCTGGGTAACAGAAAAAAATGTGGTGCCTATTAGCCCGTGTTATGGGAAATCAAACGTGACACAGAGCTTTCTTGGCGAATAAGATAAGCGCTGCATACTCTGGAGAGATTGTGCACTTCTAAAAAAAAACATTTCTTAATTAATTTGTGCTCCAAGAGTACACCTGAAAACAGATAAAACTGATCAAGTACAGAAAAATAGAGATTTTTTTTTTACTTCTGAGGCGGATAAAAGTATAGTCATTGTAAAAAAAAAACATTTTTTTTTAGTTATTGTAATACTTTGCCTGGACAGCGTTTATACTGTATGTAGTGAAGTGATTGGGGCATAAATAAATTTAGTCAGAGGATCATTTTACTTCCTCTACATTACAAAAAAGTTATCAGTTGTTCTGGTGTTCCTTGTCTAAGAGCGTCTTGTTTACTTGAAATGTGCGGCCTACTGTACCTCAAATGTGTGTGAGAGAGAGAAAAAGAGAAAGAAAGAGAGGGGGAAAGAGAAAGAGGGGGCTGCTATTATTGATTGCACATGTACTGTGAAGAAAGTGCTGGAGCTAGCTTTCAGTCTAACAGGCTGGGAAAGGGGGGTGACTTTGGAGAGCCACAGAGGTGATTTCTAACACACACACACACACACACACACACACACACACACACACACACACACACACACACACACACACACAGTCTTCACCTGGACAAATAGACAATCTCTGGGAAGTGGTGCTTAATTAGGATATGACAGATGATATTATTGTGCCCATCTTTGTTACGCAGATTACACACATATATGTAGGCTGTATGAGTATTCTATATAGTCTGAATATATAGGGTCTGAATGTCTGCTTGGATTACTAGGGGGTTGAAAATAATTTTGACACACTGCACATTTAGGTGAAGAATGAACATGATAAATAAAGTCCTGCAATAAAATCACACGAGCTGTGGATGTGACAGAGAGAACTTGAGCTAGTCAACAGCTTTACATCAATCAATACAGCATGACAGAAAGTGCTGGCTGGATACGTTTACTGTTACACCCTTACAGTAGCTATGGGAAACAAATGCATTCATTCACCGGCTCCTGTTCAGACTAATTGCCTGTGAAACTGAATCTGTCTCAGTAGAAAGCTGTAGATGCTCTTTCCTGGAGGACTGCTGAACAAAGGCCAGGTCAGAATCTCCACTCCATGTGCCAGTGACAAAATTGCAAGTGTCTCCTGCAGTTATTTAAAAAGCGTCATTTCCTGAAACCTGTTCCAGGTTCACGGGGTGTAAAATGAAAAATCTTGACATTTCCTTGATCAATCAATTTACTCCCGTCACAAAATACTTTGATCTATAATTAAAGTGTTGAATGATTGTCCTTCTCATCGTACGATAGTTAGAGGTCCATTTTATTTTTCTATCATTTGAAGAGCTAAGAAAAACATAAAACCATATACCAAAAGTACAAAAACACATACCAAGAACAAACAGTCATATTTGCCGATAAGAAGAAGTTTAAAGATTATTTATAAATACTTGCTCAAAGTAAAGGTCGATTGTAGACACCACGTTGGGCCTGACTGCATTCTAGTTCATTAGCCAAAATATTAAATCTAATTCAAGCACACACATGGGTTTCATATTTGCTCTTAATCGCATCATAACCTGTCTGGGCACCTCAAAAGCTCTCCTGAAATCTCTGTGTAAATCACCTCGAACTATGATCGATGTTTGCAAGGTGCCACCACTGAGAACTTTGAGAACTTATAGATTAGTGCTTTACTTCCAGACAACTGGATAGAGCTTGGCAAAATAACTGTAATCAGTTGTGTCAAATGTTACATAAGTTATACCCATGAACCCATCTAATTACCCCTAATATGTAAATGCCTTTATTGGTCACATACTTTTTTACAGAACAGTGAAATTTGTTTCTTCGAATATCCTATCTTAGTAGGTTGAAGTCAAAGCGCAAGGTCAGCTATAATACAGCGCCTCTAAAGCAGGAAGGGTTAGGGGTCTTGCTCAAGGACCCAACATTGGCTGGCTGGAGGTGGTGGGGCTTGAACCCAGTTCTACAGATCAACAACTGTGCACCTTAACTATTTAAGCCACCACTGCCCCAGGTTAGCTTTCTCAGACATATACGTAACTAGAAATAGTGCAGCCCATTGATTAGTCAAAGTCATTTGACCTGATGATGAGGTCTCTTTTTACTAAATTTTTTTTGTGGGTTTCGGCCAAAAAAAAAAAAAAAAAAAATATATATATATAAAAATGTCTTTCCTACCTTTTTTTCTTCATTCCAATTCTTCGCATGAACTCACAAATTCTTATTCAATGTGTCTGCTCACGACATGGGAAATAACAGTTGTATTTTACACATTCCCTAGTGCCTTTTGATACTCCGCTACAGAATTTTTGTTTGTGATTTAGTTGAACCGTGGGTTTAAATGTGTTCCAGCACTAACACACACCACTCTGCCATGCAAAGAAAAAAATAAAGGGCAAATCTTCAAGCTGTTTTTTTTTTTTTAACTCTATTGGTAAAGTCTAAAAGTCCCATCCCTTTTGGACGACAAACAGATTTCTTGATATCTAACATTTATGCCAATGAGTACTACCAAGAGGCAAATATGGGAATCATGTCCCAAACTTTGTACCTTACCATAAAATAAAGAACACATCAAAATGCCTTTACTCACAAAACACCTACATTCACATAAAAGACATAAATCACAGATTCAAATGCTTAGCATTGCACTCACATGAGCTATTTCCCACTGAGTGGGCCATTTGTAACTGCTTATATACAGAAGGGTCCCAGATATAAGCCCAGAGAGTGGCCTGAAATGTGATCAGAGCTCGTCAGCAAGGCTCTGTTTGTCCTGGAGCCTGTACAAAAGCACTCTCAGAGGAGAATGAGGCTACCTCACCCTGAATCAATACACTCTGCCTTGTAAACAACTCCAATGACATCTCACATCATTTGGACACCCTAAAAGTAGGGCTTGATTTAGATAGAAAAGGTTTTCACCTAGCAGCATAAACAAAATTTTGTAGTTTACTAAATTATAGTCTACTCTGATTTCCTGATAGGCTACATTCTTGTCCAAGTGGGGAAAACCCCCGACACAGTTAAATACTAAACAGCAAAAGCAATGTAAGAAAAAGAACCACTTCCAGATTTGAAAGTATTTTGGATGAGAAGCACGGAGCTTTCTGTCATGGATAAATGAGAGGTTCCGCTTGAATCTAGCCCTGCCAAATAAGTGCCGCATCTAGTGCGTTCACTAAACAAAAGATTTCCTGGTTCCACCAAGTGGTTCTCCTCATCAGTTTGCACAAAGTCAAGCAGACTTTTACACCACCTGGATGTCTTACCCTTCCTCTGTAACTCTTACCAAGATCTGATTAGACGTTTCATGCAAAAGCTCAATCGGCAGTGAAAGAAAAGCACACCAGAAGCAGCTGTATCCAGCGTGAGATATTTAAACCCACTGCAGTTGTGATAGATGGGTATTAGCATAGTAATTTGCATCATGTTTTGGGGACCTTCAAACATGTGTTTCCCCTCTTCGTTCTGTAACCGCTTTCATACCCACACCTTCTCCGAGCTGCTCATCAGGCGCCTTTCTCGTCGAAATCAGACTGGGATCAGATTGCTTAATTAGGCAGTCCAGAAAATGGTGCCAATTGCTGAAAGTGAAGCTCCAAATGTGAAGAGACTCTTTAAGGTCCTTTTGAAATGAATAAGCCGCTACTCTATTACCATTACCGTATAGTTACCAGCACAAACACCAATCTGGGAATAAAGAGACATTACAGAACGCGTCTGTTTAACAGCTCCCTCATTCAGCGCCTGGCACCGTATTCACATAATATGTTTCAGAGTGTTTCGTTTTGATTAGCTTCGGCTGTGGTAAATACACTGCATCAGGGGCTACAATAAACATTTTGATCTTCTATTAAAAGCGTTAGTGGGATGCACGGTACTGGTACCGATAAGTTAAAAACTCGGCTTTGTCTTGCACGTTTAACTGTGTGTGTGAAGACGTGTGTGTGTTATTGGAAGCAGATCAGCTGTGGCCTCAGGTTCAGTTTGATGTTTTTCCTCTAATATGACAAAAAGAATAGTTTCATAATGCGATGCATGCTGTGTGAACCAAAACAAAGAATTCCAGCCCCAACCTGAAAAAACACATCGGTATGTGTCCAAATGATGCCTATTTAAACCTTATTAATAATCATTCGGTATCTATGAGCGCTTTAACCTTATTGTAAAACCACATTTTACAAACTGTCTGAATACTTTTCCTCATATGTGCTCTCGTACTAGAAATGACGTGAATATCCTGTGAAACCTACAAACAAACATAAACAAACGTTTATTCTAAACATCTGCAAATTTCTATATTTAATAAACACAAAACTAATTATACTGAACAGCAAAAACTTGGACGTTCTGCACTTGGACAACAATCTGGACACGTCAGTAAAGTTTTGTTTTTTTTGACACCTGACCAAAATGTAGAACATACATACAAAATCCAAACGGGATTAGAATTTATTTTATTCCTACCTAAACAATGCATGTGCATGAACTTTAAATGTTAAAATACAGGTTAATGTCCATCACAGGACTGAGCTTGACTTTACTTTAACCTGTTTTATATAATCAGAACAGAGACACTTCGGAGGAGACAGGATGTGAAAACATGCCATATAGTTTGAAATCTAGGGTTTTTGCTTTGTGTTAATCAGATCAGAAGTAACTAACTACTTGAGTAGTTTTTTTATCAAGCACTTTTTTAACTCTTACTTGAGTAATATTTTCATTTTATAAGTATTTATACTTTTATTTGGGATACTCAACCCACCTCTGGCTACAACTCACACTTGTAACACAATTATGGCACAGAAATGACAACATTTTTGACACACTTGCTTTAAAAAAGACTAATAATCTAATCGTAGTCATATCATAAACCTGACAAAGAGGGTCAAATTATTGTGCATGCACGCTTTTTAGTAATTGTGGAGACATTAGAGGAAGCCAGAAAGGGAAAGGGATCTGGACACAAAAAATAACTAATAATTACAATTCAAGCAAACAGAAATTTATGACAGAAAATCAACGGAATTAGTCTGAAACAGGGGCACCGCTAGAATTTTGGGCCTTATAAAAATATGAGGTTGGGCCCCCTATCACACCCATGCTTGCAATGTTACAACTAATAAAACAGATCTCTGGGGGAGCCCAAAAGTGTGTGAACCCTGAGAATTGTCCTAACTACCTAGCAGCGCCCCTAGTCAGAGGTGTGAGGTGGTACTGTACCACCTCATTAAAAGCAATATTTTCCTTCTAATACCTGACCAATAATGTCATGCCATGTTCACACATTGTCACTCTCTTACTTTCCTGCTGACATCTTAGTCCCATTTACACAGTGTTCCAGCAGCCAGGGGGCTTTTTAAAGAAAAAGACTCACTCCTTGATAACATTTAGAAAAGAACTGTGGTTTCAACAACAACAAAAAAAAAATCACTTTCAACCTCAATCAACTTACATACACTAATTAGTACTTATGCCGGGCGAGTTAGTAATTTGTATATACAGGCTGTGTAATGTGAGAAAAGTGCAGTCGGAATGATTATGTAGATTATGCAGTGCAACATATTAGAGACAGAGAATGCTTTGGTGGACGGCTCACATTTAGGTAACAGGCCAACAAGGCTCACAGTTACTCCAATGTTTATTTCGTTCAGTGTCACAGCCTGCACTTAGGGTTAACAGTATGTGCTCTATCCACAGCTTAGCTTTGTGTACTTTAGCTGCCGCTGCACAGACCATAAACAAATAGAAATGGCAACAGAGGGTCGGCTCACCTTCAAACAGCATAGAGACACAGGCGGATAATCACAATCATGCACACACGCACACACACGCACACACACGAACGCACGCACTCACACAGTGTTTCTGACCTACACTCATAATCCACTCCACTAAACACTAAAAGCATATGTCATTTTTAGTTTAGCTAATTTATTACGAACTATCAATTGTGTTGTCATAAAAACAGTGGGCATTTCCACAAATGCACCACTATTTTGTTTTAACACTTCTTTACATTTATGTTAAATATGCAAAAACTCACTAATATTACAACCTGATGTATAAATATCTGAAACATCTATAAGGGTGTAGAACATAGGCTTTCACACAGTTTAATACTATTTTAGTTCTTAAAGTAATTAGGTGAAATTTGACAATGCCACTAAATGTGTTTTAATATAATGATATTCCATTAAGATATAGACAAATCGACTGACGAGCCCATTAAACTTCTTACACGTGGTTATTTTACACACCAGTTGTCTGGTATTAAAATTCATTTAGAATGAACAATATTTAATAATAGTGTATAGAATCTCTAAGTTATCTCTCTAATTGCTTCCTGATTGTTGCTTCGATTTATTTTAATCATTTTAAATTGACAAAGGATTTCAAATAGTTTTACCCTTAGCGACGACACTAATCTGAAGAGGATGGAAGAAGAGAAATGGTGGCTTCATATAAAGGATGATTATTTTGTTTGAACTTAAGGGCATGTCCCTGCATTTAGTACTACACACACAAATTTGCACACACAGACACCCACACAAAATTGCATGTCTGCAGAGAGCTAGAAAAGAGTTCTTTTTCTGCATAATTGTCCCCAAGCTGCTGGATATGACTGGGTCAGTCAGTAATTTTAGGACACCATTTCACTAAAATCCCTTGACATGTCTCAATAAGCTACCATGATGCCTGCAGCAAATTGAGCAGATGAGAAGTGAGAGCCAAAAAAGAGGGAAATTGCTTTGTAACAACTAAGCCTATTAGCATAGTTTTCAAAGCCTTTTGGAATGCGTTTCTCCATGCATGGGTTTCGGTCCTCCTTCTTGGCTCCATTGTACAGAATATACAGCTCTCAGACAGAAGGTAGCACAATAGAAGCCCTGCTTTTGCCACCACCTAATCCCCCATTGTGGCAGGTTTATGGCTGCCCCTTTCTGTGCCACTCATTGCCCACCGTTCCTCTGGAGACGCTGGACCACACGAAATCTGCTGCTACTGATAAATCTCGCCGACAGACAAAAGCAGAGCAGGGTCAGCCAAGGGTTCAGGGATTGTGCTGGTTACTTTTAACGTACGCCGACTGTCAGACATGGCCGTGACTGATAACAGAGGAATTATTTTCACACAGAAGCAGTACGCAAATACCAGCCATAAAACTTTCTATTCCAATCCAAACAACCTGCTTCAGGTTATTGTGGCGCTTCCATGCCAAACAAAAAGCAAGATAACCAAGCTATGTGTTAGAAAGGGATCTTTAAGCCTCTGATTTAGTGTCCGTCAATCTATTGTGACCCTGTGTGCCAACAACGACTGCCAACAGCAATTGGAGGTGCTCATGTTCGATGAGGAGCATAATTCATGCAGACGATTTTTTTTTTAATCTGCCCTTTCTCAATCCTCCATATCCTTGATATGAAAAGCATGAAGAATGGCCAGAATTGCAACAGGGCATAAGTAATTATTCAAATTTATTTACACTCCACTCAGATTTATAAAATTTTATAACCGAATAAGCATTTCGCATAAGCGTGTGTGGTAGACAAAGGAAACAAAAGAAAGAGCACCATGAACAAATGCCCGCTTGAATGAACAGTGCTAGTTAGTTGGAAGTGTCCTCCTTTTAGGAGTGTTGAAATAGGTCAGCTGGAATACTCCACAGCAACAATACTGAGTCCTCTCTAAGGATGGCCCACTTCCCTTATCATCAACACCTCCACTGTCATCTATTCACGCTTCATAACAATATCATCACTGCCACACTCACATACACAGATACATCGATGAAAAACATGCACATACACACAATAGACCAATGCATGGCATAAGTTATATATATATTTATATATACTGTATACGACTATATGTCTATATATGACTGACCATCACATGTTTTTCTAAACGTCCTTGTCCAAATTCAGTCTCACTCTTATTCCTATAAATACCTCCAGGCTTTTTAATAACTTGTTGAACATGGACATGGTCATTTTTGTTCATGTCAGCTGGGCTGCAATCAGCATTTCAGTTCATTCTGAAAGTGTTTGTGGTCAGTCATCTGTGTACGAAACTCAGGTTCTCCTACAAATGTTTGGGAAAAACACACCTATAAGTGTATAAGTGTATATTTTTGCCATATATTGTGTATATACACATACATATAAATACCATAATTCACTTTAAAACTATAGGCAACCATTGACATAAGATTTATCGATATATCAATTATTCAGAGTTATACTACAAATGCGTGACAAAAAAAAAATTGTACAAATATGTAAGAAAACTTCAACAGCATGATTATTGGAACACATATTAACAGCCACCTTTTGGCTACTCTTATACGCTACTGTGGGCTACTTCAGAACGCATCATAGTGAGTATACCTATATCGAATTACAATATATCAACTTACATTTCCCGGAAAACCCGTTGTAGGTCGAATGTTGTCTGTATATAAAAATTTTGACTTTAAGAAATACATGCTTAACCAGTAAAGAACATAGAATTACATTTTTAGTATTTGTGTTAAGGTCTAGAAAAATACTTTAATACATAATATAGTGAAGTTTGACCCTCTCACATGTTTATAAATTTTCATATATTTTTCTCTAGCAAGGTTGCATATTGTTTTAATATAGCAGCATGGCACATACAGTAGTTTCAGCTTAAAACTTAACCATACTGTAGGTTGCTAATAACACAGTTCTATAATATAGAGTTGCAGATATTCCAGAATAAGCAGGTCCTCAGGTAGGAGAATGTTACACAGAGAGCAGTCGGGCACAGGAAACAGTAACTTTTGTCAGGATTAATTGTATTTAATCTATAGGTTAAAGACTATGCAGTGTGAATTTATATTTGTATTTATATCTAAATCTATAGAAAAACAAAAACATAAAACACTTTTATTTTGTTAGCATCTTTGATCTATTGTATTGATCCATGCTCATTATTTGTGTTTTTGTGTATTTATATCTCGTATTATATATTATGCAGATTCACTCCTTTACAAAATCCTCCCTATCATTCTATAATAAAGAATTCCTTCCGAATACAGCTCGTCAAGTCATCTGGTGAAATCTTTACATATTGCAATTTACTTTAAATAAATTGTCAATTTTATCATGCAGCTCTAACTCAACCCACTCTCTTTACTCACAAAAAGGACCCGAGAAATACCTCCACAAGGAAGAATGTAGTAATGACACTTTATGGCTGGCAGTGACACTTTATGACTTTGCCCTAATGAAGCTGTAAACATGAGTCTCATGAGAAAGATCCCCGCATGCAAAATATCCAGGAAAAGATCAGTGTCTCTGAGCAGGGTCATATGGCATCTATACAGTTCCAGGGGCAAACAAGAGCAGCAAGCAACTAAGATTCTCCTGGCAGGTGTCACTGTCCTAGTTCAGGCACAAGGGTCTGCAAATCAATCTTTTATGCCAGGCCACACGGCAGGGTGTCCACACATTTGTTGAGGCTGGCCTGTCCCTGTTCGTCTGAGTAGAGATGAAGGGGCCACTCAGGGGAGAAGGTTGAGGGTATGGAGAAGCACACCTCCATAAATCAGAGGAACTGAATGCAGTGCAACATAGCAGGGCTGTCAGAGGCACAGGAGACACACCACCGCAGCTGATCCCCAGACACCAGTGTACATCAACCATCTCTTCTTACCTAGCCACTAGCAGCTGTTAAGATCACCCCTCATTTTTCTCTTTCTCTCTCTCTTTCGCACGCTCACAAATATCGAGGCACATCAATTAAATACTTATACATATGCTCACACACAAACTGTGAACCTCTTTCTGTTAACATTGTGCTACATAAAATGCCCCCCTGTGGAGCCTCAGAAATTTTCTGATGGCACAGTTGAAAGGCTGAATTTACGAATCTAAAGCAACGGTAAGATGAATAACACAAGGGCAAAGACAAAACATCCTTAATGTATGGCCAAGGTGAACGAGAATGAAACTGCTTTTCTGCGGCTTTCCCTTTCAGATCTTAAAATCAGCAATGCACCACAGGAGCCTCTTGAACAGAAAGAGTTCCTCTGGGTCCTTCTTAGATATCCAGCACTTGAGGAAGGCTGACATTTTAGACATTTTACACAAAAGACCTTCAATGTTTCTGTTCTCTTATAGAACCCTGTGGCAATTATCAGTGTGGTTGCAGCAGACAGGGGGGCAATTACCTTAGAGGAAGGTCAGTCAGTGTTCCGCTTCAGTAGCTTGCCACAGGATCAATTGCCCACCTAGTATCCTAACATGCACGGTCTCACCTGAAACTGTCCTCTTCTGACACACAGAGGACCCTTATGCATGGTCTTTACAATGCCAAATCTCTATGTGAACCTTATAGGGCCCAATCAGGGTAATGAACATGATGATAGGTCCAGGTGGGGCCACAAAGTAGTAGATGGGTTAAATCACAAGGCTAATAATAAAGGAAATCTGTTGTGTTTTTGGGAGTTCGCTTAGTAAACACCAGTGAATCATTTAAAACACTGAACATAATCCTAAATTAAAAATTGATTCATTTTTGTCACTTGTATCTTTCTAATACAAGCACAATTCCATGTAATTTTAGTGAATAAATTGTAAATTATATATATTGGATGGATGGATGCATGGATGGATGGATAGATAGAACAATTTCCCTCAATGGAAAATTAATGAAAAATTTATTTTATTACTACTAGTTCACTATAACCTGGAACCTGAATCTTAGAGGAAAGTTTACATTCTTAGAAGAGAATTTCTTTTTTAAACCTTTTTTTAGTCTACCCCATCTGGAATTCAATTATCACTATCTCTCCCAGTCAGTCAGTGAACTGTATGCATTGAAACTCTTTTCAACAGTTTTTTTACTCACGTTTTTGAATCCTGGAGGCTTCAGCCTGCCTCAATCGTGCTCATGCAGCAGACCCAAACTTTATACTTAAAACACGGTCAAGTTGAGGAATTTGTAAAACCTGTCTAATTTCTCAAATCTCAGAAAAAAAATGTCTGATTTTGTGATTCTGATCACTGCAAACACTCTCTGACAATTTCTGTTCGATATCTGCAATTTGTGGATTAACATCAAAACACCAATGTTCAGCTTCGCCCAGCACATTTTACACCAATAAAGCAGTAATCAATAAGTATCACTTTCAGGTTTTTTTTTTAACGTGTAAAAGGGAAGTACAGAATTTCTTAAAGAAAAATATATAGTGATATATTAGTGGATCATCTTTTGTCAACTGAGTCTCACGATTAGTTACACTGATGGATTTCTTAAGACACCAGAAAGGAGATTAGAATGCACTTGAATGGGAAAACTAATCCCTGCAGTGGGCCTCTTTCCCCAAACCTGATTGATACACACTCAAACCAGGACTTTCAGAACCAGGCTATACCGGTTGTGTACCGATATTCCTGCTCTTTTCCATCGACGGTCTCGTGGTTTTGGTGTTACACACATGCACGTACCGACACACTGACTGTTCGGCTGCATGCAGCATGTCACCACAGCATGACACATACTGTACATGTCAACACATGCTCGCTTACACTCCAGCACACATTCTCACCTACCGTCACATAAGGATAACACATGCATATCTGAGAAATTTGCAGCTGATTAAAAAAAGGAAAATCTGCATATACCTCATTGCATATATCTTCACAGACTTAAAGAAGTGAAATGACTTCATTTGCATGGAAGGCTTTGAAACAGGATCACTCAAAGAGATCCTTGTGTAGCAGATTGCTGCACTTATGCTGTAGTCCGCATTATCTCATTAATCACAGACACCCAGCCGCTCTATCATGACAAAAACTGGGCACGCACTCAGGAATGAATAATCAGGGACCTTTGCTAATCGAGGTTCAGCCTTATTAAAACCAGGTTTGTTTATGCTGAACCAAAACCAAATCATTTGAGAAGCTGACAGAACGAAGTCAGTTCAGGACTATTTATCTTCAGCTGACAAACTAGTGTGCGTGCATCCAACTGTCAAATTCCTAAACTGGGTATAGATATATATTTTTAGTTATAATAGTTATAATAATCTGAATTATTATACATAGTACTTACAGTAAATACATATAACCGGGTTAAGTGCAAATGTAATAAATTAATTAATTAGTTTATTGGTTTAACATTTTATTGTCCACTAATTTATCAGCATTTTTTCTAAAAAATGTGCTACATTAAAGTCTTACCCCTCCAACCACCTGTTAATTACCGGTTATAGATGTTCTAATATCAAAAATTCCCTTTTTCAATTTTTTGATTAAATAATATTGATTTTAAAGAAATGTGAGAAAGTTCTTAAAGGTTGGGTGTATTATTTTATTTCATTTCTTCTGGACTTTTTTTTAACAGGTTAACAGTTGTAATAAACACTATCAACTAGGACTGTGTGATTTAGGGAAAATATCTAATTGTAATTTGATCCTATTGTGACAGATATTGCAATTATGATTTGTGATTGCGATTTAGTCTTCTTAATAATGTGCAGCAGACACTAGATTCCTTAATTTCCTGTAGTCCAGCAGATGCAGTGTGCCTTTTTACCAAATAGTTAGCTTCTTGTTGCTATTATGAAGTCAGTGCTGCCTAAATGCATTTTAGTTTAAAAACCGAAACAGAAAAGATATTATATTATTCCAGTGTTTATTATTACTATTTTTTGAATATCTAATAAACAAAATATATTTTTCTTTTTAGTACCAATAAAGCCTGTTCTGTAAACAATCAATAGCTCTGCATGAGCTAAAATAATCCCATATTACAGACGTGCTGTTTTTTGGGTATTCGTTGAAGAAATTATCCCTCTGACTTGGAAGAATCCATAAATCCACTCTACCACGCATTTCTTTTAGTTTTTTTTATAAGTGGGCGTTACGTGCACATAGCCAACACGCTGATTGGTCGCATGAAGCTGTGGGCACTCAATTGGCTAGTATCACTTTCACTCAAAGAGGGCAGTCATGAATTTGTTCTGGGATTTGTTATATCACATTCACTTTGCAGCTATTTGCAGCGCTTATAATCACGATTGCGTTGCCTACTAACAACCAACCATAGCCAGAATAAAACAACAACAAATATGTCAAATTCCAACAATAATGACATTAAATTAGTAAGCACACATTACAGAATTGATTCTCTATAAAGGTCAGCTTGTTGCTTGTTCACTAGTAGAGTGGACTATTGTAATGCACTCCTAAAGAGAAATTCCATTAAACAGCTGCAGCTCATACATAACCAGGATTCTGACTAGAACCAGGACATCTGAACATATCACACCGGTCCTCAGGTCCTCACTCAAACCACTCAATGGCCTATACGACCTAAAAACATTTCAGATACGCTCACTGTATATAAACATATATATATCGGATCACTCGGATCATTAGAATCAAGTCAGTTCAAGGGGTCACTCAAAACAATGGAAATAGCCCGTAAGATCAGATCAGATGTGCTAAATCAGTAGCCATCTTTAAATCCAGACACAAAACACATCTATTTCGTTCTTCATTTACTGAATGAACACTGTGCTACATTCCAACTGGCTGTCATCATTTTATATTCTTAACCATTTTCATTCATTTTAAATCAATTCCTAAATCTTTATTTTTTTCTTATTTCTTTATTTTTTTACTGTTGTGTATTTTCTATGATCATTTTAATTTCTTTGATGTAAAGCACTTTAAATAACCACTGTGTATGAAATGTGCTATGTATAACTTGCCGCTATATATAACTTGCCGTGCTTTGCCTATTTCCTGTTCGTGCTTTGAGTGTTGGGTAAAAATGCTAAAAGCTGTTAAGAATTCCCGTTTTAACTATTAGTTTCACTGATAATGAAAGTGATACACAGCTAATGATACTTTATAGCAGTCAAGTGCTTTTGTGTTATATTTCTTATTATTCAATTTTTTTTTTATTTGTATAGCGCTTTTAACAATGGACATAAAAAGCAGTAACAATGAAAGTGTAAATTTGTCCCTAATGAGCAAGACTGTGGCAATTATAATCTCATTGATATTAAGAAAATTACAAGCTTTAAACATATGTATAAACTATAAACTTTGAACGTATGTAATGTACTTTGAGATATATTGATATATATATATATATATATATATATATATATATATATATTTTTTTTTTTTTTTTTTTTTTTTTTTTTTTTTTCATTCTTTTTATTACTGTTGCAAAAGCACAAGAATTGTTACAAAGAGCAGATTTGCATTAACTCCGCGTTGCAATTTGGAAGACACAGCCGCACGTTTCTAGGTGTAACCTGTAATGTTGCGGCTCTTTTTTCAACCTGAGATATGGTGATCTACTGATAGCAGGGACCTGTGAGAAATTAAGGCTGAGGACAATGTGATTACAGCAGGGTTCCCACTGGATTAATGTGCTGAAAATGCTGAGGAAATCACAGGCCTATAGGAATGTCCCCCTACCGGGTGCACACATGGTATTTCACTCTGCTTCTCCGCAGCCTATGAAGCTGAAGCCTGGACAATGAATCCAGCAAAGCCCATGACCGCTCTTAGTGCAGGATCACAAAGCTGTGTCAAAGTGCACTGGGCCTTGTAACTTCACCTGCTGAACCCTAACCCAATGCAGATACGTGGCTTCCATATGTTCACCTTAATGAGAAAAACAAATAAGCCTTTTAGGCCTTTTAAATAAAAAAAAAAAACTTTTATATAGACATGTTTTCAGTCTCATACGTCTCGTAATTGTACAAAACACTACATTACCTAATACCGATGATATTGACAAAAAAATTAATGATGACAACCCACGCATGGCAGACTGCAAACTTTGTTCCGCCAAAATATGGAGAGGCACAAAAATGAGCACTTCTGATTCAACATATAAAATGAAAACACTAAATTGAGAATGGGGAATTTTCTGTATTTTCCGGCGTAATGTAAGCACTCGGTAAATAACCCTGCAGCAAATCCTTGCAAGACACGAGAAAATGTCAAAAGATACACTAACCTGAGATACATACCCCCCCCCCCCCCCCCCGAAAAAAACCCAGAAAAAAACAAACAAACAAAAAAAGTACCAGTACTTAAAAAAATCTGTTTTGTATTGGTGCATCCCAACTAATTATATATGTATAAAAACTATTATTTGGGCTTAATATAATTTTGTAAGAGAACCAAAAATAGAGCATGCGGAACATTAGTTACTCAGGGCATCAGATGACATAAAAGCAGGGTTGATGATGATGATGATAAATGCTGACAATTTATTACCATGGATCTTACTTAACAAAAATATTAGCTTTGGATAAACTCGCCTCTGCTCCACTGATGTATTTCTGGACCTCTTCTGGCATTCATTTATCCTGAATACCAGCTAAAAAGCAGTAATCATAATTACTGCAATTAAAATGATAAATAATAAAAGTGCAGATTCTTTGTACACCTGTAGACAATTTTCGGATGTTTCATACACTCCGGTGCAATAATTACCGTTGATCCGCACCGTGTAATTTTCATTTTCACATTGTTCTGTTTATAGTAATGTAACCATTGAATAGACTATCTAGTCCACCAAAAGATACAGAAACACACAAATCTATGGCATATCTCTGAAAATAGCATGGAAACACATACAAACAAAACAATGAAACAGCCCTGTGAACTCTGTTTAGTTAATGCTGAACTGAAGTGATGTAGCTGAAGTGGGGAAATTTGGTTCTTTATTCAAAAAGAAAGTTGACATGACAATATTTTCTATCTGTTTTTTTCTCATCATTCCTTCAAAATTTCCCAAAAATTGTGGTAGGTTTCGAATTTGCATAGTAATGAGATGCAAATGTCGGTCCGCAAATGCATTCTATTTAAATGTAAATGAATATATTATTTTTTTCTGTTTTAGCCCGACAAGTTGCCATATCCTACCTTTACTCTTGATTGTAATCTTAATGTTATGGCGAGTAAATAAAATGTTTGATTATATGTGCCTTTTTACCCTGTAACATGTCTGTGGGTGGACTGTTTATGTTTAATTGTTCCTAGTGTGTGGGAATAAGTGTGTGCTTGGTGGTGCCTGTGATGGGCTGATACTCCTATACAGTGTGTTTCCAACTGCAGCATCCTGTGTGTCCCAAATCCACTGAGATTACAAATCAGGTTTGACACTGTACTGCAGATAAACTAGTGAATCAACACACCTATATAAAGAAATTAAGCAAGACTTCACTGACATTATTTCAATACATTTAAGTTGTTTTATGGGCTGTTTTCAGCTAAGCAAAGGGTGCTGCTATTTTAAGCATGAATAAAGAGCTTCTAATGCATTTGGAAAACAAGTGTTTTTCTTTAGCATTCTAATGTCTAAGCATAGCAATTGATGTGAACAGCAAAGTTCAACTGTGTAGCCATCGGCAAAGAACTTATATTCTGTTAGCGAGTGCTAACAAAAAGAAAACGGTGCTAACAGACAAATAATTACAGGTTGGGGGATTGTTATTTCCAATCACCATTTCTGCGCTGGGCTTAACACAGTTCTATTCTGACAATAAATACAAAAAGATACACCCTTGATGAGACCATTATTATCTCATCATTTTCTGCAATGAGGCTCACTTATCTTTTTTAATCTGTTCATATGAGGTGCGCCTATGAAACACCTATAGATATAGATAATAAAAATAAACAAAAATAGCAAAGAACTAAAAGGAGTTTCCGATTAGATCATTTACTGTATGTGTTTTATTCCCTTTCACAAATACCTTTATGCTAAATTTGTTTTGGAAAATATGTCCTCCACTCAATTTCACATGATGGGTATATTAATCTTAGTGGACTGTCCGCAGTGGCATTTGAAATCTCCACGGTCTCTTGCCCTGGCGGATGTGTTTAAAGACTTATCTCTCAAACAGGCTTCCTGAAAGGTCACTTCTCATCTCAAAGGCATCTCACAACCTTTAAAGGTCTCCTTTTTTGTCCCCTCTTTAAGTGGCAGTCATATCAAAGTGCTCCTGTTTCGAGATTCTCACCACAGCTAGATTACAAGTTCTGATCAGCTGGCTGTATTAAAGCAGAACGATGCCTTGGGGTCTGGGCTTCATATACCGCCTGATAGCATCAGCATAGAACAGCTTCCAGGAAAAAAAATCTTGCTGCTTCTGTCTCAATTCAAAGCTGCTGTCTGTCATCACCTTAAGCCACAGAACGCTGGGTTTTCCGGGTAGTCATTGAAGCCGCTACGCATTGCTGCTCGGGAAGATTCACTGCTATGCTTGGCATTCAAGGTAGAGAGCCTGCTTAAAGGTTCGGTGCAGGTGCACAGGAGACTGAAGTGCTTTAATAAGCAGTGGGTGTGGAAATTGCAGCCTCTCTGAAGCGATGCAAGGTTTCAACCAGGCTGAAATGCACTACATTGTAAGGACATGATGTGGATCTGTCTGTCTCTCGCATACTCTCTGGCTCGCACGCTCAATCTCTCTCACACGCTCTGTCTTTCTCGCATGCTCAGTCTCTGTCTGTCTGTGTCTCTGTCTGTGTCTCTCGCTGCCAACTTCCAATGGAGGATTTTACACTGTATTCTCTCTGTGAACCCTTTTATTTCTGTTTTAAACCCTGATGTTACACATGACTGTCCTTATTCTTCACAGAGAGAAACAGGTTTTCATGCTTTTATTTATTGCTCCAGGTTACTTCCATTGTTTGTGTTTTTTTCCCCAAACATTTGAAGGTCTTTTATTGTTGTTAATCTTCACTGTTGTATTTTTGGTTTTAATTATGTCAGGAAACACAGGTTCAGGTGCCAAATGATCAATTTTAGATTTGGTCAGGCAAAAATGACAATTTACCTGAGCCGAAAAAAAAACCCAGATTGCACAAAATACTGACTGTGAAGCCGTAGGAATTCTGAAAAGGCTGATTAAATCAAGAATTTTAATAAATTTTAATTTTTACAAAAGTATGAATGATTTGGATGTGTTTAAATGTGTGTGGTGTGTTGTGAGAATGCTTTGGGCTCTGTTGCAGATGGAAAACTTTACTTTGCAGCAGAGCTAAACTAATCATTACTTATGTTTGAACTAATTTATTGACATTTTTTAAAACATATTTATTTCTTTATTTAGTCACTGCTTTTTTTGACATGTGACTTGTGTAAATAAAGTTGTGTAAAAAGTCAAAAGTCTCTGTTTCTCTTTCTCTGTCTGGCTTTCTTTCTCTATCTGTCTCTCTCTCTCTCTCTCTGTCTGTATCTCTCTTTATCTCTGTCTGTCTGTCTGTCTGTCTGTCTGTCTGTCTGTCTGTCTGTCTGTCTGTCTGTCTGTCTTTCTCTCTCTGTCTCTTTCTCTCTCTCTCTCTCTCTCTCTCTCTCTCTCTCTCTCTCTCTCTCTCTCTCTCTCTCTCTCTCTCTCTCTCTGTCTGTATCTCTTTTTCTGTCTGTCTGTCTCTCTCTCTCTCTCTCTCTCTCTCTCTCTCTCTCTGTCTCTCTCTCTCTCTCCTCGCCTCTCTCTCCTCTCTCCTCATCTCTCTCTCTCTCTCTCTCTCTCTCTCTCTCTCTCTCTCTCAGTCTCTCTCTCTCTCTCTCTCTCTCTCTGTCTAATCTCTCTCTCTCTCTCAGTCTCGGTTAAAAACAGAAAATCAAAAACACACCCTTAAACATGGCCCTGGTCTCCAAACGCATGCACTGGATTTCTAACAGAAATGTTTACACACACAATCTGCTGGCCAGCCCGAGAGGTTAAAAACTCTGTGGTTGCATTCAGATTAAATTTGGACTTATTAAAACATAAAGCCACAAAAATAAGTTTGAAATGTCACATTAAATTTCAAAGACATCATGATGTAATGTTCTGGTGGGCATGTTTTAGTTTGGTGCCAGTGTGCGGGTAATTTTACTGGTTAACAAAGGTTTGAGTTTGCACACTGTTATTTCATTGTTATTTCCATAGTCAAAAATTAGTACACCGCCCTGAGTTGGATGGAGCTAAGCGTAGGGTGTGTGTACTCAAAAGTCACAAAGGCATTGGAATTTTTTAATACATTCTGTCTTGACAAAGATTGCCTTTAAACACAGATGGAGGGATTAAATAGTAATTCTAATTAAAGTGCATCCCTAAAATTCCCCCATTATTAAAAAACAATTTTTATTGAGTCAATATTGATCAGTTTAATTCAGCATAAATAGCCGGCTTTACCCAAACATATCGAAACACAACAGACTTTATTAACTTATCTGTAAAAAAATTAAACATCTCGTCAGGTGTGGCCTGTGAAGAATATTTTACACCTGAGGCTATCGAGATCTCATATCTACACCACTTGTAATGTTGGCACCCTATACAAACTTGTGATATGTAGGCTAGTGGAGCATAGACTATGCAAAAATCCATTTATTTACCTATTTCTTTTTTTTCTATGTGTGCTATGATCAAAAAAAGTAGCTATGGATGCATCAGCTATCAGGCATAGACAAAATCGTAGTTGCTATACTGAACATAAAACATCTTAAATCAGTTTTGCTGATGGCATGTGTGTATTTCTGCTTTAAAAACATCTTATTGAAGAGATGCAGGCATAAGATTCTGACTTCTCTTTTACGCCGACCGGCCTCTCTAACAGTTGCTAGTAAAAGTACTTAATCATGTGGACACTAGGAGCTGTCTTATGGGACTTGGCAAAGGGGCAGATAGAGAAAAAGTACACAGAGGGTACCCATGGGACACAGTCACCCAAGAGACACTGTGTACTCATTTACAGAAATAAATAAATACATGCAGGCCAATGCAGCCGTAGGTATTAACCTATTAAACTCAGTCTGGACACCAGTGTCCCACAAATTCCTTCGAGACATATTTTATAAAAAGAGATTCTTAAAAACTTAGTGTTATGCATTGACAAAAAAACTGGAAGCAATTTTAAAATGATGGATGTACACTTTACATTGCATTCAATCAACCTCACCAAATGTGAACACATTTTTACCGTTTCAGACTGTACATAATTAAAAACACACTTGCGATACCACAGGATACAGGTTAATAGTAATGAGGTGCAGATGTGTGTAACAACTCCACCGCTTGAGAAAGCAAACGCATAAAATTCAGAAATGCTTAAGGCTCAAAATTTGCCCAACAAAAACTTTACAGATATGATGACAATTTTTCCAAAACCATGCATGGCTTACAGGTTTACTTCTTTTTTTACATGTACACGTGGCAGTAATATTAGTGGCAGTGTGTAATGAATTCGACTCATTTAAACACTTGAAATAATCAGCTAATTTGGCCATTATTCATCTCACAGCACACTGTTTAGTAACAACTACCACTTTAACAAGCTAAACTGCTACCGACATGCTTCATGCTACTGAAGCTGGACACACCCTAAGAAAAATCAGTCCCCAGTGCCTAGCGCAAAGCAAGAATCTCTCAGTACTATTTGCAAAAAGGAACATTGGAAATGTATTTTCAAGCAGGTTCTGAATAAGACTGAATAAAACCTAGAATAATGCTTGCAGAGTTTATTCACTCAGTGGATCTCTCCAATCTTTGTTTTCATAAAAACTGAATACAGCTGTTTAAGTACAATGCAATTTTTTTTTAAGAAAATTGAACTTAATTACATGCTACAAGGTGACATAGTGACACAGCATTGCAGTCTCGGAGCTCCAGGGTCCCTGGTTAGATTTTCAGGTTAGTGTCTGTGATGTTTCACACTAATCTGAAATTATATTAGCAGGTTGACTGGCTATCACATGTGTAAATAAATACATGTGTGTTCGTGCATTAATACATTAATACAAAAACTTGAGGTAAATATGCCAAATAGATTTTTTGCACATTTAATTTTTCAATATAATGGAAAGACTGTTAGTTTGAAAAATATAATAATTATTTAATCCAAAAAAATAATACAAATACCAAATATAATAAAAAAACATTTATAAACATTCAGATAAACTGATTACTACTGACAAGATGTTTGCAGTAACGTATTGCAGATAATGGTACCAAAATAATTCTTTTTAAAATGTTGGAACCTACTCATTGCATATTATAATTATACTCTCAATCAGACATAATAGTCCATTGTGACAAAATAGATTCCATAAACCAAATCTTATTGCACTGACTAAAACAGAACGCTAGAAAAAGCTCAGCACTGACTACAGAGTATAGTGGTCAAGGGTTATAGCTTAGGCAGCATGTGTCCTGAAACATAGCCCAGGATATGCAGGCAGTACAAATAACTCAGTGGATGGTCTATGCGCAGACGACCTGACATACAAATACCAGCTTGGACTTTTATTGTTTTAACGTTGCTGCACTCAGGAGGAGAGATGTCAAGCACAGGCCAACGATAGTATGAGAACTCAGAGAATGGAAATGTTTAGATTTGCAATTCATCTGCAGTTGTGTATTTGACAACCTTACTGAATGAAAGGTCACAGAAACAGCTTCACTGGCTAATTTACAGATGTTCATTCGCCATTTCCTCAAAGAGCAATGAAACACCATAACAGCTTAAGTGAATAGTTGATTAATGACATTTCTGTCAAAACTGAAATGCTATTAAAAAGGTACTGTGCAGTGCTAAAAGAGAGCGTTATTGTGTTTATCCTGGTGAATAGGCCACTTCCCTGTGCAGTGTGAGCACGAAGAAAATGGGTGGGAGGGGGGTAGCCTCGGCCTGAAGTATGCTTGAAACACTGGCTGTCAAAATGGCCTTGTCCTGCTGTCAGACTGACAGCACGCTCATCGATCACAGTCACACCCCCTCTAGCCCACATCCATGCACCAACAGGGGTCATTCCAAATAAACAGTCGGCATCTGCAGCATGGGATTTACATTCCAGGGTCTTTGTTACAATTTTTAAATAAATAATCAACCAACATGGATATAGAGCATTTTCTGAACTAAATGAGACCAACTGAGTCTGGAGATGCAGACGTCTTCCGGGCAAGAATAGATACTGCCTTATTGAGCATCTCGTGACAGTAAGACCCATGCAGAGACACACACTACACTCCTCTCACCCACTGTTAGATTCTCTTTTCTATAATGAATTCTTTTGGTTAGAATTTGTCAATGAAGTTTTCAATAAAAAATGCAGAGTTTGTGAACTCAAGCTGTTATTTAGACTTCTTTCCGCACAAGATTCCACCACAGTTAATCTCTGCACATAAACAACATTACGACTGTATGAGTTTCTTTTATTTAATTAGTTTTTTTTAAAATTATTTTTACACAGTGCTCTGATGAGTTTTTTTAGAAGCAAAATACAGCTCATTGCTTTTATTGGAAAGTGCCTAGAATATGTAATGCATTAGTGCAAAACATTTTTCACTGCAACACTTGGTGTTATAACCGCTCAACAGATTTGACTTAAATAAATAATTTCTCTCATATTTTTTTCAGTGGCTTGCTGCTGTCTATCGAAATTGGTTTTTGAACGGGATTAAAGAATTATTCTTGCCTTGACCATTTTTGATTTCTACCCCTCATAGTTGTTACATGCATAAGCCCATCCTGAAACAATCTTGCTTCAATTTGCCCATGGAAAATGTCAAACATTTATCTTTATGGTGGAAAATGCTGGAGGGTCAGTGGAAAAGCAGTTAGAAAAATAGTCCAGGAGTGAGTGTCACCTAACTTCAAATTGATAGAAAAACCAAATGCAGTGAGTCAGAGGTACAATAATAGCTTCCATCTGGGACCTGACCTGAGCTTATGAAGGATAATTCCAGCATAATAGGCCAAAAGCAAACCTAGCAATGACTGCACTGTGAAGAACAAAGCTGAGTGATGTTCGAGTCGGTTGTTTGTCCTGAGAAGGTGTCAAACTATTACCAGGCTGAAGAAAGGCAGAAAAAATGTCTTAAATCCAAGGTCACAAGTCAAAGCTTGATTATTTAGCGTCTATTTACTGGGGCAGAAAGAGCTTAATGAGACACTGTTACTGTGTGAGGTAAGTAAAACTCAGTGGCAGGTGGTGCATTTGGTACCTGGGCCTTCAGTGGGGATTTACCCAACTGATACACCCCCTAATATCACCACTATCATGTTGCAATCATATAGAAACCATCAATACTATACAAAAAAGCAACATAACACAGTGTGTCATTATAGAGGGAGAGACATTTCACATATTGAGGGTGAACATTTATTAAAGCAAGAAACCCAGTTCTTCAAGACTCCAAACCTCTATAACACAACCGCAACTGTACCACATACATCATCTGGAGCAGTCCAGAATCAATATTTATCTTAATATTAATATAACATCACAAAACATAATAAATTAAATAAACATTACCAGTCGTCTGGAAGTGGCAAACAAACTCTTTCCGGGGCTGAGACAAGCTAGTTATCTTCTGGTTTTCCGGAAAAGTCCAACTTTAAAATGTATTTTTAGGTATGCCTGAGAACAAATCAATTTCTCCACCACCGTCAGCCATTGTGGGCGTCAAAATTCTAATTTAACTGTACAGATGTGTTTTGCTAGTTTGTGTTAGGCTGTAACAAGTTTATTTTTATTAATCAATCAGAGACGGAAAAATGCTGACGTCATCATGGGCCAGATAGCAGGCGTTGAAAAAAAAAAATAAAAAAAGTCGCATTTAAAAAAAAACTGCTTATATATTTATATATATATAAAAATAATAATACAAGTTATATGGGCAACACTACTGATTCTGAAGACTCTGGGCAGATGAGATTAAGATGGCAGCACATAGAAACTGAAATCTGATTGGATAAATAATCTAACATCCACATACCTGTACTGGAAGCAGCGCAGCAAGAGAAACGCTATGAAATGAAGAAAATAGACTGTTGGGAATAAATTAATACAATTTCATGAAACAAATATTAGAATTTAAATTGTAAATGTAGGTCAGCTGATATTGTTCTGCTTACTACCACTGACTGCAAATCCCTGGTAAACTACTCCCCTGCTCCCCACAGCACACAAAACCTTCTCCTGCCTGACTCCAGCTAATTGCCTACCAACTCTATACTCGAGGGGCACGCGTGACTAAATCAACTCTGTGTTCATCTAGCAAAAACAGCTAATAAACTGACACAGCATTCCTAATAGGCTAGCTCAGCAAACAAACCCAAAAAAGGAACACTTACACCTAGAACAACTCCTTGTTTTCGAGCTGTTTAGCAGCAGGTCAGTAAATTGTTAGTATCTAAGCTATAAAATGCCCACCGCTTATTCCAACAGGACAGGGGATCAATACTTTAATACAGAGAGCTGTTGTTCAAAATTTTATACACCATAAACAAATTGCACTTTTATTACTTGGCTAACAATCTATGAATTCCAATTGTGGTCTTTTACAGTTTTCATGGCTCAGTCATATTTTAATATTCTACGATAATTCACTGTAAGTGTGAAAGTATGTGTCATAAAAACCAGTGAAGTATGAATGAAAAAACAAACCAGCCAGTGATGCCAAACTCAAACCCCAATGTTTGACAGTTAAATGTGTTTTTACAGTTTCCAGTTGAATGCACACTCAAACACAGCTTTCTGTGTAATCATTCAAAATGGTATGTAAATCAAAAGCATCAAAGGAAGTTTAAAAACTGCAGCGTATTTCTAGCCATATTGGATACATGGTATATCCGTTAACAAGGAAGTGACAGTAAGCAGTGCATTTCCTAATACGCCAGGTGAATATTTGTTCCTCAAGTCTCTTTCAGATCTGAGCAAAAGCAGATCTAGTCAAAAACCTTATTTGGTCAACTCATTATAGTAAATGGCCCCAGCAGAGCCTTTAATATGAATGAAACCTAAAATCACTACGACCCCGAAAAAAAAAAACCCCAACAGTTCACACTCTGTTTTTCATTCCATGTGGGAACACTTTAGCCATTTCGTAGATCTGCTATTGTTTGGGAGCTATGATTTGGACCATCAGCAGTGGGGTGACATGAAGCAATGTCTTGACATTGTACATGAGCTCTACAAGTTTGTTTGAGGGGGAAACACAGGGGAAAGCATTTAGAGAAAGGGTGGAGAGTGATGGAAAACATGTGGCATAAGAATGACGCCTAAGCATGCAGAAGAGGTCTTTGATCCTCCAGCTAGGACCGTCATCCACCAAGTCTGAACATTACCACCCTGACCATCTCACAGAGCATCAGCAGCAATCCAGGAATTAATCAAGCAAACATTCTGTCAAGCGACTCTCCTTAGAGGACCCCTGGACATATTTACTGTGGCTGTTGCTACTGTAATGTATTATATGAGAAATGGCTAGAAAAAAAGTTATACTTGCCTGACTTTGGCAGAAGATTTGGGATATCCAGGGTACAAAAAAAACCCAGAAATCACAGGACATGCTTAGATTTCAAACAATACACCTTTTAAGCAGGAGCCAGTAGTAAGAGAGATTTCAGAGAGATGGGATTTAGTTTAATAGGAGTTTAACTCGAAGCTGCATTCGTTTTAGGTTTTTATCGATTTTAAGGAAGCTTATGGCTCTAACAAAGGAAAACCGAAACTCCAATTCTCAAACCTTCAGAAGAAAATCTATTAAAATGTTCGAATAAAGCATCTGTTTTTTATATACACAAAGGGGCATTAAAAGAAAAACTGCTTCACTTAAATGGACATATAATGACGTGCAAAAAATGTTCGGTCCCATCTGTGGGACTAGAAGAAATACTCAATTTAGACATTTAGGGAAACAGAGGGAATAAATTAGGGCAGAAATAGGAGCTTTAGACAGAGCATCGAACCAAAAAGATGAGTAGAAAAATTCCCCTGAAACTAACCGGTGGACTCCCAGGGCCAGTAAAGGCTTTGCTGCTAACCTAAAATGTTTACAGTACAAATAAAAAAAATTATATCTGTTTTTGTTTTTATGTATTGTATATTTTAGTCATCTCATAGTTTCTTATAGTCGTTCAAAGTCATTCATTCTCCATTCTTTTTTGTGTAATGATTTTGTTGGTTAAGACTAACACAAATCACAAAGTCCCAAATCCCCTGCTGATAGTTAATAAAGATAGTTTGGAATAGAGATCAGCACCAACATTAGCAATTATCAATCAAAGGGTCACTACTTAGTGGCCAATTTTTTATATTTTTACATTAACAGCATTTGGCAGAAAAGATATAACAAAAAAAACCCCAGCTAAAACAACCACTTCCTATTTATGTATATCTGTTCTCGTATTAATCCAAATATACAACAGTGTTATGTTGGGTTTTTTTTAATTATTATTTAAAAATGACAAAGTGTTTTAGTGCTTTAAATATACTAAGGATTTCTTTTTAGTCCCTGAAAATTGCTTTTGTAAATGCCTGCATGTGGTGGGATTTAATAAGTCTAGTATTCTCTTTCTATTTTAAGGCTGTAATGAGTTATGCATGATATCCACACCGTGATCCCTTCTACCCAAAATTGTTTTTTTAGTGACACACACCTCACCAAAGCCCTAGACCTAAAGTTCATGGACTGCCCTGCTGTTCTCTTGCCCAGTGTCTTTCATTCAGCAAGGCTTTAGGGCCTGTTAAAATACCCATTGCACTTTCCAGAGCAGCATTAATAAGATCTGATAACTAATCAGGGATAGTGAGCACGGGAATTGTATATCCTGGTAAAGCCAGGAGGAATGTAAAACACTGCAACTCACAAAGGAGCCCTGTGGCAGCTGCGAACATGGGAAGCTCAAAAAGCAGACACACATCCCTTCCGTGTAGTCGTTCATATTTGCTGTTATAAGATCAAATTATTGTTAAGGCTTTAATACAGATTTTTGTGTTTTGTTTCATTATTCTAACAGGATAATAGAACGAACACATTTATGTTAGCTTAGTATATACTAATGCATTGCCATTGTCCTTGGACTGAAAGCAAATTACCAAACAATTTACAATTATTGTATTCATAATGCTTTTGATGCAAAAGATAGATAAAAGAAAATCTTCTTGTTATCTTGCTTAGGTTAAATTTCGAGCGACAACAACAATCTAAATGAACTTTAAACTTCAAAATGTTAACTTACTTCCATTGTACCAAAAACGGAAAAAAATTATTTTCAAGTAAAATAATCAGTTTTTAGAAAACATTGAACCGCTTGAAATATCTAAAGTTACATTTTACAGTTTTATTATTTTTCCATTTTATTAAACGGTGTAAAGTCTGGAATATATCTTGTAGCATGCCAATAAAGTATTTGTTAGTTTGTTTATTTGCCAGCAAAATAAATGATAACTTTTGAGATTAATCAAGTCTGAATGATTAATTAAGTCTGTCAGTGCAAATATTTTGACTCAAACACAAATCGCTCCTCAAACACAAGAGTACAGGGAATATTTAACAAAGGATCTCCTTCAGTGCTGTGTCCCACTCTGTGTGTCAAAAAGATGAAAATCTGCATCTGCATACCTCAAAATATCTGTGTTAGAGCGACACTTGGGCTCCACACAGTAATCAATCCATTAACACAGCAGGCCTGCAGGGTGAGCTTGGAGCAACACCCTTTCCCTACAAATGTGCTTATGAGTACGGGGGTGCAGCTGTCACACTTCTGTAATACAAGCCCTTATTAGTGTCCATTAGTCTGGCCCGAAACTAATAAGAGATTGTCAAATACATCTAAACTTTCACACAAGCGCCACACAAATAGGAGAACATCGAAACAATGCACAGTGCCCTGAGGGTCAACGACGATGTTATATTGTTGTTTCGTTACAAAGTAATTAAGGGGAAAACACACAAATCTCAGGTTACTACAATACCCCAGCTAATTTAAAGCTAATTTATTTTAGCACATTGACTCATTCATTCACTTGCATACTCATTCGTTAATTCATTCACTCGATCACTCAGTCCCTCATTGTATTGTCATCATCGCTATCATGAAAGTAACACAAAGAACCACTTGTCAGGCGCCTGGTTTTACACGCCACAATTCAGTGTTGTGATTGATGAATTGTTTGGAGCAGTCACCTTCAGATGCATCTAGTTTATGCCAAACCACAAGCTAAAAAAACAGAGCGCAAAAATGCATGACCACGCACAACTACTCCAAATGTATGGTTAGGCCTCAGACATCAGAATTTGTATTTAGTTTCAGTGAAAAAGCCCTTTTGGCTGCTTTTACAGCTCATTCCATTCATGCGGTAAAATGAGAAAAGGAGGGGAAAAAAAAAAAATCACATATGTTTTTTATGATTTGTATTTGATGAATAATAAATTGATATAAAACAATTTCTTTTAAACATGTTAAAGAAACTTCAGTCATTTTAACTATGACTTATTATTATTATTATTATTATAATTATTATTATTATTATTATTATGTATGCTGTATAAAAATTTATATACAATAGTACAGCAAAAATACGAGTTTTTTTGACAAGCACAACTTAATAACTCATACATTTTTTTGGGAACATAATACAAAACTCTATGACTTTATTTACAACAAACAAGTAGCCTGATCCTGATTTGCAAAAGGCAGTGTACAATATCCCCGGCAGAGTTACATGTCAAAAGGAATAGCGGCTACATATTACAACAGAGAGGGGAAGTATTTCTATAAAAAATATTAAGAAGTATTATATACAGAAATATATACTTAAATATGTATAGACTTACTCTGTGTGGATGTGCTAGTGATATACAGCTTTCAGTCATAAAATGTAGATTTTTTTTGGTGTAAATGTAAAATGTCTTGCCATATAACACTAAAGTTTATTAGCACGTCACTACATGCTAAAATGCACGTCACTAAAACCTAAATAATCCACTAATCAGAAAAGAGAAACTAAAGCATCCAACTGTTTCTGTATCTTATTTTTAATCAATTCTCATAGCACCTTTAGCAGTTTTAGAGCCTACATGTTTTATGACATAACACTTCCATCAGTAGAGTTATAAGGCAGGCCCGCACATCTTCAACCTCATTGATTCTCAATCGATTCTCATGCATGTATGAACATCGAAAATGTATCACACAGAATCCTAGAACTGAAAAAAACATCTTGAGGCCCAGTTGGAAAGAAGGACAGGGATACAGAGCACTTTATGAGCAGTAGTGATTTCTCCTGGGAGCTGGCTTAACTCAAATAATACCACAGACAAGCCTGAATCTCTCTCTACAAGCCAGCTGCCAGCCAATTTATTATCAACTCTCTCAACCACAGCTCCTCTCACAATTATACACGCTAGCCAAAGTACATGGTTCAGAATCCTTGCCCTGAGACAGCGCTCCCTGTAATGAACTTCTAATCTAACATTAACATTCTTGCTTCTTTTACATTCTGAATCTGGCAAAAAAAAAAACCAAAACACCAAAAAAGGAAGAGATCATACATCTATAATAATGCTTTTAACCAAAGGGTTAACACAAGATCCTGTAACACACACACATGCACATTTTCCAACACAAAGTCTCTGATGCCAAACACACATCGATTCTGTCTCCTGATGAGGTGATACCAAAGAGTATTTCACAATCTTAACTGCTTCAAGCTGTTTTTTGTGGACGTCTACACCACAGATCTATTCTCTCCCCCATGCTCATACTCCTCAGTCCCAACACACACCTACTATTATACAGATCAGAGGTGTGTCTTTATCTCTGTGAGAAAAAAAAAACCAAAAAACATTTTTGCTCTCCAACTAGTACACACATTTAAAAACACTTATGTTCTCAGCAGCCAGTAAAAGGATGGTTTAAATAAACAAATAAATGAAACTCCAACAATAGATTCTGCATCTCATTTTGAACGCTTGTATACAGTACCGGTGCTAGTACATTATCCTGATGAAGGAAACAAAATGGGCCGTGAAATGAAAGGCACCGCAAATAGAAAATGAATGTGAAAGAGAGACTATACCTTGGCAGGTGACGCCCCGGTCCTCATACCCGATGTTACACAAGCATTTCCCAATGGGCACCAGCCATTCTCCTTCAGTGCTACAGTACATTTTGGGAGGATCTTCTTCCTTGGAGTTGTTGACGCAGGATCCCTTCACCTCCACTAATGACTGAGTGTCCATTGGCACTGTGTCAGGGAACATGGCCAGGTTCCGTACTGTGAAAGGGCACTTCTTAAAGTACACCCGCACTGACACCAGGGCTACGCAAGCCCCCACATCCTGGAAAGCCAGGTAAAAGCCTTTCTTAGTCACTGGACCTACTTCTCGCACTTCGGTGTTAAGTTTTAGAATACGATCCCCCAGGTCCATTTGAGTAAAGCTCTCATCGGCTGCGATAGTGTCTATTTTTGAGAACTGGTGCTCTCGGAACTTACTGCCCTGGTCCTCGTCTGTCTCCAGGTAGTGCAAATTGAAGGTTTCTTTACAGGTTCCCAGCACCAAAGGGATACTGTTGCAGTCCCTAAGAGTGAACTTGAGCTCCACATAGATTTTCTGAGCAGAGTTGCGAGGGATCCAGTTGGTTCTAAGCCAGTTGTTTTGGCTGTACTCCATCACATTGCACACCTGGAAGGTCCGAATCGGTGTGTAGTGCTCATCCACACCGCTGATCTCTTCCCACTGGAGAAAAGTAAAAGAGAGCTGGTATCATTATGAGTGTTGAACAACACTACTGAGGTTGACTCTGATTCTATTTTATGGATATTTATAAGGCCAACATAAATTTAAACCATGTGATCAATCATGTAAAAATTAACATGCAGCATGATGAATCGTCTGTCAGTGTTTTATTATATAAAATGTAGTGTTCAATATACCATACACTAGCCAGAATCATTTACAGTTCATTTGCTCTGGAGTCCTGAAAGGAATTCTGTCTAATCAGTTTACAAAGACTTTCTTCATTGCTCACTTATTCCAGCTATTCCAGTTATTTCAGAATAAAATATATAACTGAAAATGAATAACACACAAGATATCTGCAATGCCTAATACCATTAGGTGTTATTTAATCTGGTCCACAAGCTTCTTTCCTGACAAGACAGTAAAAAGCAGCCGCCACTCCCACAATGTTCACCTGTAGTACTAATGAACACATCTAGTGTGTACTGAGAAAACAGAATACTGTCCGGCTTCCCAAGCTGCAGTTTTAAAGCCTTTGGCAGAGTAAAGGGGGTCATTTTTAATGGTGTTGAACTGTTCATTAATAGACAGGACAAGCGTGCACTCAGACTCAATTGCCTATTTATGTTTCTCATGTGGCAGCGGTTAATGAAACACCAAGGAAATTGCATAAAAAAAGTTTATTAAAATTTTAAATAGACAAAAAAAATGTATACACTAAATTTTAAAACATGTATATTTTATCTCCATTTAGGGTCATTAAATCTTTAACATCAATTAGGACAAATGTGTGAAATATTTCGAATATTTTAAAGGACAAGGTTAAAACTTGTACATATTCGTACATGTGCATAAAGTATCTATCTATCTATCTATCTATCTATCTATCTATCTAGCTAGCTAGCTAGCTAGCTATCTAGCTAATACTGCAAATATTCAATACTATACATTAATAACTTAAGTTAGTAAGTATGGTAAGTAACCAGAAATGCAAGATGAGATTAGTGGGCTGTGTAAAAATATCTACTAACTAGTTAAAAACTAACTGTTTATTTCACAATAGTGTATTGATATTCTAACCTGTGGTAACATGCTTAAATTTATGATTTACTGATTTACGTTTACTTTACTATTTTATTAAAAACCTTTAATACATGTAAAAAAACATCTTTATCCACTACTGTAGTTGTTGCTGATAAATACAGACTTTGTTTCCGAAGCAAACATAGGGGTGTCTTTAGCTTTTTATTGGTTATATTTTATGTTTGTTTTTTTAATTTGAAGTATTGTGATATGCATTGTATTGCAATATATCGTAATATTTTGTATAGTGACCCATGTATCAAATTATGTGTTGTATCCTATCGCCATTTTCTTCAATCTGTATCTGCATTGCATAGCATGTCACAGACTAAGTTCACAGACTTTTTAATGAACATCTGTGCCATCTGGCACTTTTTTGGCACCTTTTGAAGAATTAAACCTATGTCAGTTAGTAACTATTATTACTTTACTTAGCATAATGGCGAAGTTTCAACTTTTTAGGCATTTGTTATGATTTACACCGACAAACTATGCATACACCTTGAATAAAATGTACCAAATTGTCACTGCACTGTTTTTCAAATACACTATGTGATTCTGAACTAAGTGTATTACAGTATGAGTTTATTTTAATTGGCAGCCACAGCTATCCTGACTTAATGGCCTGTATGGAATATGGGTAATTTCGTATAAACTGTGAATCTTCAAGAAGTGTTATGACCACAGTTGAATGAAAACTGTTTTTCATGTCATGTGTTTATGCATTTCCGTGGCTGACAAAGTGGAACAGTGCTGCAAAGTCAAATACATCACTGGAAAGTTCAAGTGGTGATTTGTCAAAGTTAGTTTCAGTCCAAGAGGTAGTTTTGTGAATTGCCAGCTTGTGTTCACTAGCGTAGTAGATGTCTCAAATTAAATCCAGGCGCATGAGCTGCACTACATTATTATCTTGCAGTTAAGGACTGTGTCTAGACCGTGGCTGCAAAGGTAAATGAAATATCATATGTGTCGCATAGAACACACACTCAAAAATAGCATATTACAAAATGATCTCCTGCCATTTATGAAATGATGTCACCATGACACACACCATAACGTAGTACACATATACACCTGTCCAGACTTTTCTTTTAACTGGTAACAGAAAATAATAACTTTTAGAAGATTTCAACTTTATATTCTGTAAAGTAGACATTATATCCTTGTTTTGCAACTTAACACTCAACAAAGACACTGAAGGTTTTACCAAATCACTGTACATCAGCAAAACGTCTTAAGCAAGGGAAGCAACAAAAAAAAATATCAGTTGGTACATTTGACAGAATTTTGACATATTTGTGTCTGATAACTGTGAAAATAGAACAACTGCTACAACAGCTTAAGTTTCAAATGTATGTAATAAAAAGGACAGCCTTATTCTTGTATTACAATGAAATTGCATTCTTTTGAAAATTTTTGTTTAATAATCAAGTCTTGGTCCTGGGTGGTCTCACGTGATATACATTCCCTTATTTACACAGGGAATGGACTTGACTACATTTGTTGTGCCATTGTAATAATTTGATGAGCATTAAGTTATTAGATTTTATTCTACAGTACACACAGCTAAATATTGGGATGAGAAAACTAGACGATAAACACTACAAATAAAGAGGTTTAACTGGTGGTGGTGGGAACAGAGGGGATCTAGCAAAAAAAAAAATTATGATTTAAAGTAAAACACATCTGATACACGCAATCCTGTAATAATTATGTATTTCTAATTTCATAACAGTGCTTTAAAACTATTACTTTCTGTTTTTAGAATGAACAGTTTGCCCTTCTACTGTATTCTTTTTTTTTTTTTATATACCGAGACTGGAAACAGCAGTGGCTGCAAATGTTTCTACAGCTAGGATTTCCTACACTAGAACAACTGGAACCTATCAGTCAATGCCTTTTCATCGCTATTTTATGATTGTGGAACCATAACACATTGTGCACTGCCCATTTACTCCACCACGGCTATATGATGTGCTAATCCCAGTTTATACAGCAGCTTTTCTTCACACTTGATACAGCTGGGTGCATTTTTGGTATTCTTTTTTGAGCCCAAAACATACACAGAACTTTTGAAACGTTTTGGCCTTGTTGTTAAAACTATTGTGTTTTTGAAATCATGAACATGGAACTTGGCTGAAAAAAATGCAAAAAATTACAAAGTGAAATGTAATATGAGATTGTCTGTCTAGTTTCTACATTGTATTAGGTTAGAGTGGACTAGACATCCCATACTGGCCAGGTCTTTGGCTGCCAGCGAATTAGAAAGATACTCATATACAGAAACTTCCGAGAAGCCTGCAGTTTGATTTGAAGTAAAGGAGAATTTAATTTTCGTCCTTTAAGACAAAATTGTAATAATTTTGCAGTTTTTTCAATAGTGGGTGGAGTGAATTTTTTAGGACCTGTGAACAATAAGAAATTTTAATACTTGATCCATCTACATTTATTTGGGCATCAAAACAGACACTATTTTGTAGCCATACATTAATCTTTCACTTCACTAAATAAAAAGTTCAAGCATTTTAGTTACATGTATGCCATTTGCCAGATGCCCCTATTAAGAGGACCAATTCATGGACCAAGCATACTATCGGTGTAAAAACGCTTTCAAGTTTTTACACATTTAAGTGTTTTATTAAGTTTAAATACTTTAGGAAGAGCCATGTTTTTAAACGTGTGCAGACAGCTGGTGACTCATCTACTCCGACATCCAAAGGAAGTCCATTTCATTTCCAAGTTGCCAGAACAGGAAAGAATCTTGACGCATTCCTTTTTTTCCATCCTGAGAGATTGCAGGACAACTTAAGCGTTGCTAGAGGAGCAGTGCTTCACTCTATCGTTTTACCAAAGGTAATCCAGCATTTGGTTACTTAATGTGAAGTGTTGTGGCATTATCAAATCCCTAATCTATATTTTATAATCATGCCCCACATCTCTTCCCCTTCTATAGCACAGAAGATTTCTATGTTGGCAAGGAGCTTTAAGCCAGGCACTCCGGGTAATCATGGAGCAAAGTAATCCTCCTACTGTGAGTAATGAATCCCAGACTGAGGTCTGATGCAATTTGGGCAAGCCATAATAAACGGAGCTGCAAGTTTAAAAAGTCATCCATGCTGAGCCGATTTATATTTACTGTCCTTATTAGGGCAGGTGGCCACGTGGAGGGCGTCTGATAGGTTTAGCTTCCAATTTGCTTTAACCGGGCTGGTTTGTGCTTACACCGGCAGAAGGTGGGGAGCCCATCCATCAGTGTCAGTGCTGTACCGGCACATTATGTGCAATCATTTTTAAGGGCATGACTCTTAGCGTATAATGCTTATCACTCAAAACTAGGTAAAAGTCACGAGTAATTATAGAACATTAATCAAAAGGTCTTGATCTTCTCTATTCTCCTCTAACAGTTTTGACAATGAAATGTGCTAAATAAATGTTACCACATTCACTTTGACCTTTTTGATTGTGAGAAAGATTAATCGCGTAATGTTAGCATTTGTGGCTGCGTTTAAAAAAAAACTAGTATTAATTTTAAAATCCGACTACGATGCCGCAGATGTTAGCTGACAATCAAAGTCACCCATCTCCTGTGACTTCTTATCATTAACAGCTGTTTACAATCAAAGTTGTTTTGGATGATTCCACTCGAATTTCGATTTTTCTCTGTCTGTTTTTTTTTTGTCAAATTTTAGATATAATATTTATACCTGTGTGTAGATGTGTCTGTTTATGATTACTGTGTGCTTCTTTTAAATTGTCCGTTTTGATTAGTTCTAATAAAAATATTTAAGCCACCTTAATTCTATTATAATTTGTTAGATGTAAATTTAGTAATAGTCATGTAGTATTATTTCATTACCAAATAAGGGATTTACATAAAAGAATTGTATACGGTTGTTTTTATTCTTTAAGCCAAGGTTCTACCATAAAAGAAAGTTCTAGCCTATATTTTACAGTGCCAACTATAAAAAAGGCAAGCGGAAACCAGATTTGGCAGCTATATGTAGAAAATGCCTGGATTACATTCAGTGAGTGCCAAAAAGTAATTTTAACACTTAATAAAGTTTAATAATGGTTGAATTAAGTAGCCCCGGGGACCAATCCACAAGAAGACAAATAAACACAGTTGTTACTGGGCACTTTGAGTTTTGATAATAGAAATAAATTATCCATGTTAAACACACTGTCTTTGAATCTCCTATTTCCATCTTCTTTAGCTTCTACTAAATTATATTTTATTTTACTGAAACCATAAGACGATAAAGCTGAAATATTAAATAACACTACCGTGTGTCGTGTAAGTTTCGCCGCATAAGGATTTATAGTTAACATAGACATACATACCCCATGAGATGGATATGATATCCATCCCAGCTCCCCCTGGCTTGCTTTGGAATCCAACAGGTTAACTGCAGGAGAAAAGAGAGAAATAGAAAAATAATGAGTAATCCTTGTTAGCCTCTATTACCCTCCCACCAGTCTCCTGGGAAGCATGTCCATTCCGACCAACTGAGTATTTATTCAGCTGCACTATATTCACAAGATGATGAAACCTAACAAACAACTCAAGCTTTTTTTTCTCTCAGTAGATCATAATCATCTTGCAAATAATTGTGATAGCTGAAGCCACCGAGGAGGCAGGGAAACACCCACATCAGTTAGGGAAAGTTCAATTTAAACTCCTGTCCCATTGATCAGTGACGGTGTTGAACTTTGTCTGAAGATGTTTTACACTGACCTGCAAGTTAAAAACAGCTAAATCTAACACAAAATAGCTGTTTATAATCCATAAAGTTTATAGGGGATTATAACAAACCAAAAAAAAAAAAGCTTTTACAAGCTGTCAGTCTTCTGGTCCACTCAGCATGACTGAACAGAGTTCAAGAACAACACTTGAGAACACAATGTGCAATAAATGCATAATCGTAGCTGCCATGTGGGACAATCTGCAGGGAGTCTTCTTTATGCCCTGCCTAGTAAATGTTTATCCCGCACAAAAGGCGCATATAGATGAAAGCGTCGAAGACACTTCATTAGTAAAATATGTTTAAATAGGTCACTCTTGTGACTTAACAATCTGACACAGATTACAAACGGTCCATATAACTAAGCATCGCAACAAATTCAAACAAATACTAAATCCACATGAAATAGAAGAGCAACTGGTATGAACACGTTGTGGTACAGTGAGTCTATCAGGCATTAAATGGTGCCAAAATGGCATTGTTTGAACCAGCACAGCGTTCTGTAAATGGGACCACACCTACCAAAACAGCTGGCTGTTTCCAAACAGCAGACAATTTTCTATTAACTGTAATGAAGATATCTGCTCGTGTCCGGTAATGGCAGCTGACATCCAGCTCCATTGGTTCCAATTTAACTTTCTCAATGAGCCGAGCCAACGTCTCAAATTGAGCCGACCAAGGGAATTTGAGAGCAGAAAATTAGATGGCTATATTGGTGAAGCAAATTCTTCAGCTGCAGGAGCAGGAAATCTCAGCCAAAGACGCCACCCTCCCAGCACAGAGAACCGACGCTACATCGGGCATCCTCTCTTAGCTCAATACTGTAACACCAGCTCATTAATAGATTATCTACTGCTTGTCTATAGGAATAAACAAGAACAGGCAAAAAAGATGTGATCAATACATGGCAGAGACAGTAATCTTGGATTACAACCACAGTCTCTCCATGAGCGCCTGCTGTCCTGATAAATCATCTTTGCACCAGTAATTATTGTTTTCATCAGCACATTGCACATTTTACTGGGCAGCAATGAAAAAACAAGGACAGCAACAGTAACTTTTTTTTAAATTGTGTAACTATCATATAAAAAGCCCACAATTATATACTACGCGTCAAATATTAAAAAGTTTTGGTAAAAAAAGTATCAAGGACAAGTCTTTAATGTACAGAGAGCACAGATGTATGTTACTGCTAACAAATGCTGATAATACACTGAATGTATGAATGCAGATTTTTTAGCATTCAGCTAACCTTCACCTATCTTTATTATCTAATTCAATTTGCGATTGAATTGAGATGGGAATCAGGTGGTGAAACACTTCACAGCGCAGTCCAAGGGGATGAGGCATGCCGAGGCTTGGTTTTATTGAGAGCTGATTGTGTGTGAACAGATGGAGAAACTGAGGCTTGGTTTTAAATTTTTTCAAAAAATGTACAAGTCAGATTAGGTTAGCCTGTAAGAGATTTCCCTGATTACTTAACAATGTTTAAAATTTACTTCTTTCACGAATGTGACCTTATTGTGGTTACGAAACTAGGAATATAAATAGTCTGTTTTCCTATATAAATGCTTTACTTGGTTTTCTTGGGCAGAAAACTAATTTAAAGTACATTGTAAATTGCAACTGAAAATAAATCGCTATTTTTGTTCAAATCAGATTTTAATGAATTAGTTTTATTATAAACAGCACATTTTTATTTTTTTTTTAACCAGCATGTTTATATACATATTTATATAGATGTATATAAAGACAATGAATTAGCACAACCTCTGGGGTGTACTGAAGTATTAAACTGCAAAGTATGAATAATTTAACTCTGTATACTCTGTTCTGCTCCAGTCTCAGTCAGCTCCAGTGAGCACCGAGAAGCCTGTACAACACTAGCAGCCCGAACAAACTCTGGGCTCGGAATGCACTACTTTTTTACTATAAGCGCTTGTGTAAGCAGATTTTCGGCACCTCTGAAAGGCACCATCACTCACAACAGTGTTTTCGGTGAGAGCAAAAAAGCACATTCACACCCTGAAAGTACAAAAATATCACTCATTTAAAAAAAAATCTAGACTGCCCTATCACTGGGTGAGTAAGTCTGATAAACACCAAAACTTCGACAATCACTGCGATGATTTTTAAAATCTTTAATGAGAGCACCAAAGTCTACGTTAAGAGAACTTCCAGGAATTTTTAAAAACGACCACATGCAGTGCCTCTTTCCGAAGCGTAGGCTTTAAAAGAAAAAAAGGGCAAATGGTTTTAGACAAGTAACCAACGTATATTAAACTTTCAGTTATCCAGCATATGAAATTAAAGTCCTGCACGTTTGTCGGTGTTGCCCAGACCTGACTTTAGGTGGTCTGAGAAATAAATTCACTTTTTCTAAACAAAAGTATGTTTCACTAGGCAGCCTGCCCAGATCATAGAAAAGATAGCAAAACCTATCCACACATTTAGTTCTGTACTGTATATTATATAAGAAAATAGCAATGTGCCATGAGACCTAACTGTTATCCTCAAACTATTTACAAAATAAAACAAACGCCAATGTTATTCCAAAATAGACAAGCTAGAGGGACTGTATTTAACTAAACCAATACTATATATATATATACTATATATATATATATATATATATATATATATATATATATATATATATATATATATATAGATATATATATATTAGACTATATTATATATATATATACATACATATACACACACAGTTCTTAATATCAATAACAAAAAAGTTACATTTAGTGTAGAATTTTGTCCTGCTCAGCAGGCAAAAAATACTTTTGAATTAATATACTTAAATTACGTATAATCCAGGTATTATTATTTATTGTGCATCTGAATATTAAATATGTTTTGGGAGTTGAATAGCATTATGGTGGTAAAGATAGTTTATATTAATAGTATAACTTAACATTTTAAAGAAATATGACACCTTCTATTATATAATAATAATTAAATCGACTGTTATTCTTATAGTACTTTTAAAAAAAAAAACAATAGACCGATAAAATTATAAATACAATACGGATGAAAATAATAGTCATCATAGTTAGATAATAATACTACTTCTTCCCGTTAATACTGATTTCTTTTTAGTGCTGCACTAGTGAGCGACCTGGGCTGTACAGCTGAGACCAGGCCTGGAAAGCCAGCGGTGCTGTTTGATAGGAAGCGCTGCACTTAGCTGGGCCTGTACCGTCTGTCTAACCTCGCTCAATGTCTTGATGCCATTTTGGATCTGTTAACTTATTATGGAAACCATTCTTGCTAATGAGCGGCAATTAGAATAGTTTGTGTAGTCTGGAGTCTGTTTTATTTTCCTGGATCGTGTGATCGCTTTCAGCCCCGACTCGTTGCGTTGTGAAGAGAAGGACAGACAGTTGTGCTTATCATACACACGCGCACACACACACACACGCCGAGAAAGGAAAGAACCCGCAAACCTGCTGAAAAAGCCGTAATTAACGTAAGATCGGTCTCTTAGAAAAAAGTGTCACTTTAGAAATCACATACTGACATGAGCTAAAAACGCCAAAAGTACTTTTAGTTTTACATCGCAATCAGTTTTTAAATCAAGAGCTTATGAGCAAAAAATAATTTAGCAACAATTATATTAAAAATACTAAAAAAAGGAGTGTAATTATATGTTAAAACAGAAAAATACTACAAAAGACATTAAGGTAAGCTGCGCCACAACTTTTGTGATTTTGATAATACGGGTCATTCTATGGCGGGCCTTAAAGTATAAAAATCAACAAACAAAAGCAGAAAAAAATCAAAGGTGCTTTAGGAGATTCTATACTTAAATTTGACCGACAACTTTTTTGAACTGTGTTGTAGTAATTCTACAATTTCAACGCAAAAAAAAGATGCCTCATTAAGAGTAAAAAGCCGAGACGCCACTTTTCCTCTAAACGATATGAAGGTGTAATGTGGAGCTTGTGGCTCTTTACTGACACTCACTGGTGAGGAACCTGCGCCTAAAGCGCATTCAGCCCGTTAGATTACACCTTCAAACTTTTCTTATAATAAATAACTGAAAAACTCATCATTATTTGCCGGAGTACTATGTGATAAAGAGAGATGGAGAGATGGAGAAAGAAAGAGAGAGTTGTTTTTAGTTAAGGACATCTGTAGCCGAGCTGTTCTCCGATCAGATTCAATTAAAATGTTATATTAAATATTGCTTTTTTTTTTTTTTTTTTTGGTTGTTGTTGTTCATATTTTTACAACTAAACAAACAAATAAATAAATAGCGTTAAATTTTTGGTGAGAAGTAAAACGCTCATCAACGCTAGCTGAACTCTTATATCCGCTATAAACAATATAAAACCCACCTAATAGACGAAAATATTATATTAGGTAAAATTAAATGGGTTAAATAAAACGATATTTAAATATGTAAATGCTTTTTATTTCAAATTGTTTTTTTTTTTTTTTTTTTTAAATATGACATTTGACGAGTTTTGGTCTCTTCACTGCAGTCTTCTCTTCATTAGAAGTTGATTTGGATTCCTCGAGTATAAAAATAATAAATAGATTTGTATTTTATTGAAAAATTTGTGTGACCTTTTCAACAGCTCTCTAGTGCATATATTTTGTTCAGTAAGACAGTGTTGTGTTTCACAGCAATCAGTAGCGACACAACCTTACAAAATCATTTGACCTTTAACTCTGGTACCACAACTCATTTTACACTTTCCTCATTGATTGTCTTTTGCACATTAATCACCCTTTTAGTCGTGGAACAAGAAAGCATTTTTAATTAAAATCTTCAACAGTAATATGAATTTGGATTAAAGTTTTTTTTAAAAGAAAGAAAAGACATGCCTTGGCCTGGTCACGGTTTTACTTATATAAAGTGAAATGAGCATATACATTGCATGTTTTATAGAGATATAGAAGTCTAGGACCAGTCTGGTGTGCGGCAGCCGGACTATAACGGGACAGTCGCCTGTTCCTTATAATAATGTACAGAATAATGTACGTTATACCTGTGCCTTTCAACTGAATGTTTGTAGGGAGAAAAAAAGACATTATACAGTTAATAAAGCGTGATACATTATTCTGGTCTCTAAATTGTCCAAGACTAGGAATAGGGCTGCTTTCCAAGTGTCCGAAGTTAATACATGGGCTACAAAATGTCCAAATGAGTTTAACAAATAAAGCATAACTGACAAACTAGCAAAGAATTTCGCTGCATTGGAAAAAAAAACCCCAGCGTTTATTATCACAGTCAAAGGACAGTCATGTCTCATAAAACAGTCGAATGACTTCTGCGGAAATATGTGCGTGTTTATAGCGTCTGTCATATTTAATAAGTATCGACGACCTTAAACCTAAAAACTTTGACATGCCGTCCATGGACAACCCAGAGGAGTCCGGGAGGCGCAAAGCGGACAGCCAGGACGCCTGGTCCAGCTGGCGCCTCTCGTTCTCCGCGTCTGCTTACCTTCATTGGACGGATACAGGAAGAATTCGGCGCAGGAAAGAATCATAAAAAGAAGAAGCAGGAGGGTTAGGAAGCGCGGGCAACCCATGACGGCGATAGTGCGGGCGAGGGAAGGGACATAACTCCATGAAGCGTGGCACGGACGCGAGTGAGCTCTCCGCCGCTGAGCCTGTTACCATTCTCGGCGTGAACGCTGATGTCAAGTTTGACACCGGAGACAAGGAGGAGTCTGCGCGCGCGCGCTCCCTCATCTCCCGCACTTCCGCTGGGTCCTACACCAACCGTCAGGCTGCATTCACACCTACAACCTTCATCCAGGTAAACACAAGAGTGACGTCAACTGGTTTGCGTCAGGTTTCCCCTTCAACACAGAGGTCCCTTTTGCCAATCTGTGTGCTAAGATTTTATAACCTACATACAATAAAAAATCATGAGTTCAACACCAGTTCACAGCGGTTCCTCCACTGAAATACACACATGTAATCATGTTAGTTGATTCACTTACAGTTCTAAACATGTGCTAGGAAAAGAAGAATCCAGTAAAATGTGATTAAAACCTGTGAGAAAGAATACGGATAAAGCAATCTGTACTGTTGCATCATTCTGTAAATAGTTATAGCTTAAAGCAGATCTGGATTTATTTTAGTGCTGAGACTGAAAACCATGCAGAACCTGTGAATCTGTGTATTTGTCCTAAATAAAAAAAAAGCCTATCCCAAGTATTCAACTAAAATAGTTTCCGTTCTTAAAACCACTTTTCTGGCTATTCAAATAAAGTTTTTTAAATGATGACTATTTACCTCATTTCACATTAAATGATTTTTTTTTCTTGATTCTAGTCTCTTTTTCCGATTATTAGTTTTTTTCTTATTCTATTTTTTCTTATTCTATAACATCTTCTCTTTATCCGGGTTTTAGTTTGATGGTACTCTTAGGAGCTAGATTAACTAGGATATGTGTTAATAAGACACTGTCTTAATACAGAGGTGCTTTTATTTGTGTCGTTTTAATTTTTGAATACTTTTTAATGAAATTTTTGGCTGTAAAATTGCTAACACTTTTTTAAACACGTTTCGTTTTTACATACTTACAACATTAAACATATTTTAGATTCAGTAATCTGGTGGATTTTGTGTGGTCTCTGCACAGTGCTACAAATTTTTTCTGTTTACCCAATTAGACTTTCATTCATTCATTCATTCATTATCTATACCTGCCTATTCCCTAATTCGGGGTCACTGGGTTCTGCTGGAGCCTATCCCTGTCGTCTCTGAAAGGGCGAAAGGCACATGTTGACAGTAGCCAGTCCATCACAGCACCACACACACTCACATTTACTCCTATGGGCAATTTAAAATCACCAATCGACCAAACATACATGTTTTTGGACTGTTGGAGGAAACCGGAGTACCTGAAGTAAACCTACACAAGCACAGGGAGAAGATGCAAACTCCACACAGAAAGGCCCCTGCCCAGGAATCTGACCCCTCTTGCTGTGAGGCAACAGTGATAACCACTAAGCCACCGTGCAGCCTCAATTAGATTAGATTTTAAATCTTTTTTTTTGGACGTAATCAATTTATTGTCACAGGGAGGAAAAGTCCTTTTCAGAATATATTTGGTCACTTAATTTGGGACAGTGATGAGCTAGTTTATTTGTAATAATGATTTCAACTGTTGCCAGGAATAAAAACCTGGTTGGAATCCAGTTGGGCACTGGGTTTTGGAGCATGCATATTATCGGGAAATCTGGTCCTGAGCCCAGGCAGCCAGAGGGGACATTCCCACACAATGAGCCCAAAATCAGCCGGTGTTATTTCACATTACATTCCTCATCCAAAAAGAATAGAGTCATGGAGCATGAGCCCAAATACAACAATCTGTTCAGCAAGTAAACATGACTGGCACATAATTTAGTGAAGAAAAGTTAAACAAAGAGGTCAACCATTAATAATGGCAATTAGAATCAGGAAAACAACATTCGGTTCCTTCTGATGGCATTGAGGTTCTCTGTGGAGACATAAAATCCCCCAGACTGTCATGTGTGGGCCTTATTGCCTCATGTGAACAGTAAATGGAAATACTTATGTTAAGCACATTATATTCAAAACTACATCTACATCTACACAGTTTATTTCTAACTTGGATCCATTATCTTTGTGGCAGATTGTTTTATGTCCTTTTAGCCTTTAACTTCTTTATAATAGCATCATTGGGACATGGTTCTGTAGCTTTTTCAGAAAAACCTCTTTTTCATTCTGTCCTTTTGGGAATTCACATATTTGTAGTGCTACGTTGTACGTGCATTGCCAGACTAGTTTGGATGCCATTTCTTCACCATCTGCTCTTTCAGTATGCCAATCGGCGCTTGGAATGGCACCTCTGTCTCGCCAGCCAATCTAGCAATTTCATTGCAGTTATACTGGTGTAAAGTTACATAGGCCACAACCATCTCTTCATTAACCATGGCTCTCACTATGTAGCTGATCTAGTATGCCATATGGTGAATAATTACTTTTATTTAATGAGGACCCACTACTTAGAAAGGATACATCATTGCAATGTGATACACCATAATATATTAATATCTTATTAATGCTTTTATAATGATGAATTAATACATCCAATCATCCTTAGTGCATCAGGAAATAATGAAGTGAACACATTAACAGCCAATTGATTTGTATATGAGCAGCCATTAATATTAGTAATAGTTAAGTGTTACCAGCTTGTTAGCACATTCTGTTAATTATTATAATGACTTGTGTAGTACATCATTATATAATGGGGTAAATTAACTCATTTTAAATGATTGGCTAAAATATAATATTTGTGACACTTTTAAATATGTGTTTTCTATAAAAATTCTATTAATAATACATATACAGTATTTATTTTTCAATGGCACTGTTGTCTTTGCTGGTTTGGTTTAACAATTACTTTTATTAACATATACCTCATGTGTTTGGCTGGGCATTCCTTTGCAAGATCACGTAAACTGTTGTTTTTCATTATCTTAAAGCAAATTGTTAGTGGTGTTGACTTATTACAGGTCGTTAAAATAAGCTAAAAGGTTGTCGAAGCTGCACTATATACAAAATGACCTTATGTAAATGATCTTCATTAACGTTATGATACAAATTACAGAACAAGCTATTAAAAAGATGTTTATGTTTAGCATCTGCCATTATAAATGGCTCACAAATAATGACTCATTATTTCTGCAAGCACTAAGGATTCGTGCATGTATTCACTGTCTTACTGTAAAGCTGTTAGGTCATTTGGATCTGCACTAGAAACCTAAAAATCTGAACTCTAGATCATTCTTTTTTTTTCATAAGGCTGCCTAAAAACATTTGACTGACTGCAATGCTTTACCAATCATTTTTAACATTTTATTAATCTAGTAATGTTTCTATAAATTAAACTGAAATACTATATCTTAGCTATCAGGAAACATTTATGTGGTTGGCATGTTACTATTGCAGCATTAAATTCATTGTTATATTTAAAACAATCTTTAAGCAATTTAAAACTGATTTCAGATGAATCTGATGTGTCAATACAGTCACAATCAAGCAGAACTATGCTCGCGAATTTGAATTGTATCATATCCTTTTTAAGTCGTAACGCCTTATATAACCCCGATTCTGTGGTTGTCTGTGATTAAGCTGTCTTGCATCATACAAGTTATTTGCCAGGATGGCCTCTGGTCAAAGTTGGAGAATTATTCTTCACCAATTCATTAATCAAAGACCTTAATTATAGCTGACTGAATTACCAGCATACAATGCAATAAAACAGGCCAAGAATGCCAAAGGGGGAAAACCAGATACAAACCAGTCATCCAGTCTTCCATTACACATTACAGCATCACTATGATTACTCCTTTGATGATTGCATTTATTGAGCTATATTCCAACCACATTGAGCAAATAATGAACGTTTTGTCTATGAGATTAAAAGATCTGTTCACTGTGACTCTGTAATATGTATTACTATTTTATATGAAACAGCCTGGTGCTAAGCTGCTTTGCAGGTCAATTATTAAGAAAACAGAAGACCTCCAAAGCAATTAGCCAGGACTGCTCTTCAGTTACAGCTGAATGTAATAATTGCTCCGTTAATTAGACCTACAACTCTTACATACAGTGCTTTAAGAAACGCAATTTGTGGGGCTTACCAGATCTTTAAACTTCAAACTGAAGGGACCTACATGAAATAATGCAGCAGTAATGTGCATCCATTGGCCACACACCTACTATAGTGTTAGGTATTACTGCTAAGTCTTATCCCCCCCACACACACTTAATCGACCAAAGCGATTTGTCAAGTAGCAATCATTGTGCTCAGTTGAAAATAATCTTATCAACCAATAATAGGATGCTCACAGACAAAGATCCTGATTACAGGCTGTCTGGTTGACGGCATTTGCATTTATTAAGCTTGACTCATGAACGAGTGCAGTGCCGCGCTAAAGCACCGTTGAGCTCAGGAGACACTCAAAACCTGCACCGCTGACAGCTAAGCTCAGCATGTTAGTTTTTTTTCAGGCTCTTCTTGAGAAGCCACAGTGGGTTTTTTTTCTAAATATAGCTGGGTTTGCCCGGCTCAATCAGAGGCAGAGGAAAAAGGAGCCTTTGAAAACCTACGAAGCAGAATTAATTACAAAAGGAACTGCATCTGCATATTCAAGGGGGGTATTTGCTAAAACTGTGGATTTTAGGGGGTAATTAACTGAATACAATGTAATTACAGCTGTCTTGTTATTCCCATGACTGGGCCGGGTTGTGCGAGGGTTGCTTGAGGATGATGGGCATCTTAGACCAAGAACAACTCCCCCAGAATATGTCAATATTCGAACAAAAACAAAAAAAAAATGAATCTGGAGAATTATTTATTGAAACAATTTGTTTTTTAATTTTCTTACCGTCTACAGTTTATTATAAAACTATAGCATTTACATGGGGATATACTGATCAGGTCATGCATTATTTACTTCAGTTTCTGTGTTTTTGAGACATGTGGCAAAATACTGGGCCTCAAATACGTCATAATAAAAGGATTGTATTACATGCAAAAACGTAGCAGCCAAAAACAATTCAGACTACAATCACCAATAATCACACAGCCTATCGTGTATGTGCATATGTTTTGGAAATCTGGATTTTAAGGCTCTGTAGATTTGATACACTGTGGAGAAATCTTTGGCAGTTGGACAAATATTGGAGTCTGTTTCTGGCCACTCGACCGCTATGCCTTTCGACAGGGAGGAGATTAACATTACTTATCTTCATTACCACATTAGCTTATGTCTCCCTCGTCATTACTCTTTAGGGGTTCCTACTCCTACAGCCAGCAAAATACTACAGAATAAACGAAGATATAAAATGTCACCTTGGCTTATATTCTCTTTGATTTGGAAAATATAGACAGATGCAAACTTTACAGGCATACAGCCCTTTTTACTGAATTTGCATTACAATAGAGCTAAAATGCTAAAAAACTAAAATGTTTCTATAAATAGGACAGATAGCAGTGAAGTTGGAAAAGTGGATCGGAGGAACAGAGTTGTCGGGAACTGTTTATAGAGAGGATTTGGAGATTTTGGAGATATGAATCCTGTTATGTAGTCAGCATTTCGGTCAACTTAAGTTCAACCAAAGATACCAGATGCAGTGCAATTTTCCTGTAGAATTGGGAGGAAAGCATTTTGAGTAGTGATGCAGGCCCAATCAAATAAACATCTGAGTGTGGTTACTTGAATTTCATGCAAAAAGTGAATAAGTGTCTCAGACAGCGAAATTGACAGACTGTTCGAGTTATAGGATTAGCTTATTATGAATACATACGTCGTTCCGATACTGTCTCCATTCGAATTTTATGAACTGTAATAAGTCAGCGTATCATAGTGTTTTATATTTGTATCCACATGCACGGCTCTGTGAGGACACCTTTATCCAGGTTAACTCATTTATTTTTTACTAAACAGTCTTTTTCAAGGACACAGCAATGACTTGGGTCTCACACATTTAAAAAACTCATACACATAAGTTGCTTTAAAAAATTCTGCCTGCTAAATGGCCCTTGATTATACACAGTTGTCGAAAGTAAGTGATTTATAATTATGTCTGGTGTTACTCAGATTTAAATAGGTTTTTCTTATATTGTCTCAGTTACGAACCATGTTTTATAACATAGGTGCACTTTAGCATTATAATTAGCATCTCTTTCAATACATGACAAATTAGACTGTCAGCTTAAGATTTTATTCACATTAAAATCACACAAGAACCTGCCAAAGTCAGCAATGCTGTTGAATTTCTAGGTAAAATAGTAGAGGTTTTCTGTAAACTATTGACATGTGGGTCTAAATTGTTAATTGGCATAGAAATAGTACTATAGTGTAACAATTCTATAATTTATTAAAGACAATATCAAGAAAAAATGCAGATGTTGCCAGTCCTCACCAGTTTTCACGCATACTTTCAGAAATAGTCCGGTTTTGCAAAACACATGGAGTTTAACACCAAGGAAAACTGCCATCATTCAATTTTTGACAGCGGTCCATGCCTAAACTCATGCCAGGATCACGTAAGGATTTCCATAAGCTTCCACATGTGATAGCATTTACATTCACAGCATTTGGCAGCCATTTCTATCCAAAGTGACTCACATTTATCTCATTTATACAACTGAGCATTTAAGGGGTTAAGAGCCTTGCTTAAGTAATAGAGGTCCTGGGATTCAAACTCCACACAGTACCTCCTAATCAGCAGTCCAACATGTTAAAGGAGTCATTGGATGCCCATTTTTTCACAAGTTAATGTGATTCTTTAGGGTCTAAATGTAAAGTCTATAACATACTTTGATTACAAATTGTCATTGTTAAAAACCATAATTTACCCTGTTCTGTGCATGTGAATGCTAATAAATGCTAATGCTAATTTCAAGCTGTGGGGTGTTTCCACTGCTTCAAAACATTTTAAAAATAACTTATTAATTATTAACATACACCTTTAAACCATCTACAAAGGTAAGGTTAATCTAGTGTTACCATGCTATCTTTATCAACAACGTATACTGATTATAATAAGACAATCACCTTCATGCCTTTATTATAAATGTTACATTATTTCATAATTATTGTGACGGTTACACCAAGTTCCACCCAACCAGCGCACAGCCTTGCCTCAGCATTAACCAGATACACCTGCACCTCATCAGTCCATCACAATCACTCACCCTATTTATACACAAACCCATCACTCACTCACTGTCTTCTCTCATACATTTCATGCATGTTCACAGACTTGCTAGTCTGCTTGCTGATCGTTAGCATTCTACTACTGAGCTTCTTGCCTGATTCTTCAGTTCTGGTCGGAGCTCCAGCACCCTGCTCCAGATGCTTCAAGCACCAACTCCTCTGTCCTGCCTTCCACACTAGTAAATATAGCAACCCACTGAATCTGATCATTATCTCTGACTCCTGTCTGGTTCATCTGTGACAATTATATTGAGAAGTTTGTACTTGATTCCCAGCACCACCAAGTTACCATTGCTGGGCCCCTGAGCAAGGACTTAAGCCCCCCTACCACCACCACCACCACCACCACTTTTTTGCTAAAGGGAAGATTTTGGGTTTGATTCCCACCACCACCAAGTTACCATTGCTGGGCCCCTGAGCAAGGACTTAAACCCCCCTACCACCACTACCACCACCACCACTTTTAATTGCTTAGTTGTAAATAAATAAAATCGTCCACCAAATGTACACATTAGCTGGAAACTTGCTAACTGTTGTGCATTGTTAGAAAAAGTGATGTTACAAGATTTATTGACAATAATTACAGTTCTTCTGGAGGTAAATCAGGAAAAGGACTAATTGGTACTGATCCATTTTCAAGACTAGCTTCTTATTAACCCTGCTCTATTCTGACCCTTATTTATAAGGCAGCTGAGTAATGAGTAATATTTCACATGAACAAAAGAAGCCCAATTGTGATGGAATCTGCCCAATCTCTCAACAGTGCTCAGGGTGGTTCTATGCAGGTCTATGATGTCACCAAAATAGGCATCTGAAAACGCTAAGATTGAAAAAAAAACACTGGGTGGATCTTTATTTTTTTAGAGTGGTTATGTACACGCACTGCCAACGCACATTTCAAACAACATGCACGTCACATCCGATAACCCCTTTAATCACTGAGCTACCACTTGTCCTCCTCGTCAGCACCATCAGTGACAAGCACCTAAAACTAGTTCTCCAATCTTGACAAATAAACACTCATGTTTAACAAGCACATATACATCAGCAGAGTTAATATTACCCTGTGTGAGCCACAGGTTCATGTATTTGTTTTCCTATTGTTTCCTGTATAACCGCATGCACAGCTTGTAAGGGGCAAGTTTCAATCTCACCATGAAAATCGCTGCAGAACAGGTATGATTTAAGTAATGCCTGCAAAACCAACACAGCCTTTTAACATTAATCAGCAATTCCCATGCAATTGGCTTCTCTCATACACACATACGGAACATGTTACAGAGTTCGAACGCGTTCTGTGTCACACATGGATATAGATTTCCAGCTTATTTCAAGCGGTTGTTCTGTCTATGAAACAACACATACATTAATTTTGAGACGAGGTTGACTGCCTCGGTTTATTGTGTGTTTTATTTTTCTGTCCCTTTCATATAACGCAACCAAAGAGAATAAACAGTGAATGTTTTAGAACAGCTGCCTTTCTCATACATCTTTTTAAAACACTGCTGTCACCTCATATTGTCTTTTAGCTTGACGTATGCTGTCACAGTAAACAAGAAAAGCGGTCTGAATTATGCATTTTACTGTGTAATATGCTCTTTATTGGCTTGTTTAAAGGAGCAGAGGCCGTGGAGAGGAAAAAGACGAGCCTTCTTTATCAAAGGACTCTCTCCATGCAGAAAACAAGTAGCAGTGTCAGGCGCTGTTTATCACAGACCTCCCAGTTGACAGCATTGATGTCCCTCAGCACAAATCTTTGACATAACTCAAAGCAGACCATGGGAGTCCAGACCAGACAGATCTGTGACAGACGCAGGATTTGGGTCAGGCATTCGTGTGAGTCTTACATTATCTCTTATGCGGTCTTGGTAGTCATTTAGAAGTTCAGTCACCAAAACATGACTCATTATTTACTACTCAGGAAATTACCAATGTGTGAGTGTGTTTGTATGTTTGTGTGTGAGTGTGTGCATGTTCTCCATGAATCTTCTTCCAATTTCCACCAGTGTGTCTTCTTCCAATTTCCACCCATGTGTCATCAGTGACAGTAGAACATTGGATAAACACACCACAGTATCATCAGATGTCTGGATAAGGTTTATCTAAACACACTTGGCCTAAAACTAAAGAGAACAATTTGTATTTTTAAAAAATAAAAAGTAACCTTTTTGGGGTGTATTACAGCACTACTAATAACAGCACAGTAATCATACTGTAGTTTTTATTACAGAGCAGAATTCTATTACATTTTTTTCATGCTTATATATAATTATAGATAATAGGGCTGTGTATTGGCAAGAGCCTCACGTTACAATATTACAATATATTGCAGTAAAAAAAGACTGCAATACATTGCGATACTTAAAAAAAGTGAAACAAAATGCTTGAAATACAACAAATACAAATGAGACGGCGACCTTATTTTTTCCATCAGGTTTGCTTTTGAGACAATGAACTGAGGGTTTTAATTAAATATTAACAGAAAAATAAAACATATCTAGATATGTGTCGATACTAGAGGTTGAAACATCGATACACTAAAACAGCTAATCAAAATGTGATATTTAGCTGTTTTTTCAATATTTTTACACAGCACTAATAAATACAATAAAGATTTGCACTTTTAATAACATTTTATCTAAGGACTACTGCGTTAAATTTAGATTGGTCTATGTATTCCAGGAAATTATTTATAATGACTGTCATTTTGTTTTACTGCCTTTAATCTGCTAGAATTGTATAACATATTGACGATAATCATTATGTTGATGTTGTGACACCATTTAGAGTTTCCTTTCAAATCTGTTTCCTTTCGAGGTTTTCTCTGTCCTGTTCATTAATTAAACAACTCTTTTTGTTTCTCTTTTGTTATTTCTCCAAAAACCACTTTGTGATAACACCTATTGTTAAACGTGGTATTAAAATGAGACAAAATAAATGGATTTCCTTCTATTAATCAAACTAAATCCTTTCACATTTTCAGGAAAAAACACCGATGACACGTTTGGTAATTCCACAAATAGAATTGTACCGGTCTACATATTTTCATTTGTCAGCGAACGGCAGGAGGTCAATTGCCCCTAAATTACCCACTGTTGCTGGGAAAACAGTAGGCAGATAATTAGTTCATTCTTTGAGTTGAAGCAATTACATGTGTTCTAAGAAACATTTAAATGACTGGAGCTACCAATATCACAATTAGTCCAATATGTGCACCAAATGCGATGCCTTTAGGGCAACTGCAGGACTCACTGATACTACCAAATGGCAACAGCTACACATGGTTTTCTCTAAACTACTTAACTACTTCTGCCATCAAGACCATTTCGGATTAAATAGAAACAGCATGTTTGACAAGACTGACACGACCCACAGTGCCCTGTGAAAGGTACATGCAAATATCATAGTCAAATAATGAAAATGTGCCTCTTAAGACCAGTGAATAGTTATAAAAAAACCAAATGAGAAAATGGTCAAATGAGAAGTTGGTGTAACCACATTTGCCTTTAAATTATTGCTTTATTAGTAATTATTTTTGCTGTTGTACAATAGCACGTGAATCTGCCTCTGTAGAAATATGCTAATTTTTAGAAGACCTTAAACATTCGAGACAAAAAATATTTAAAAAAATATCAGGGTGTTCATAATGTACTATAGAAAGATGGGCACAAAATTAAAAATGAAAAATATATAGGGCAGATATAGTGTGTTATAATTAGCCTAAGTTCATTTCATATACAGTCTAATATGTTCATAACTTTAAATAGCATTAAAAATGGTACCAGGTTCTTCTATTTTAGCCCCAGGCCTCTTTTAGAAATAGAGCATGACCAAAGATTATTAACTTGAACATTTCCTAAGAGAACATGCTTCACACACCGAGACAGCACGCTGGTGGATCGGACACGTCGCCCTGCAAAAGAACAGAGTGTATGACAAGGACTAGATGAACATTTGCTTCTTATTATATTATAAACACATAAAACTATTATAGTATCAATTTTTATACAATTAGAAGATCCGAGTTTGAAAATGAAAAATGCACTGAACCACATAATAACATTGAATAGACTGTACTATTGTTTTTAGATGTTACAATTTGAGTTGCAGCATTTTGTAAACTGTACTGGATATGAACTCCAAAAAATTTTGTGGTGATCTTTCTGAGGTCATCTGCACTATTTTAATGCACAATGCCGCATTTAGACTGTAGTGAATCCTGGATGTCAGCTTGGTGTTTTTTACTAAAATACACCGGTAGGATTTTCTTTATGTCTTAATTACATCTTTAAATATGGAATTCACTTTAAAGTAGTACATTTTTGGAAACTAGAGAAAAAAAAACTTTATCTTGACTAACTAACCAGAGAATGTTTTAAAAGATGCGGGAAGAGATAGTGAAAAAGATATGAACATGAAAAACAGAGGATGGATGGATAAGAGAAGACAGCCTTTGAATTTATGTTAGCTGGGGTCAGAGAACATGTCACAAAGAATTATAATCCCTGCTTTGTTTAACGTCACACTTGTTCCCAATTTAAATTGATCATTTTATTCCAAGTTCAGAGTTCATTCCTCCGAGTGAATAATTTAACTTTTTACCATGACCTTTGTGAAAGTGATCCACTAATGACCGATGGAAAATGGAAGAGCAACACAAGCTTTAAAAAGGAAAAAACAGAGTGAAGCAAAGCAAGCAAAATAAAAAAGATAGAAGGGAGAGAAATGTGTGTAATCCAAACAAGGCGCATGCTCTCGGTTGTGTTTTGACAAGCAGAAGAGTTCTCCATAGCTAAACACACGCTCGCAGCTGTGTCAGCATCGTTGCCTACCTTTCACTCTTCAATTTCACCTTCTCTCTATCTCGCTCACACCTATCACCTCACTTTCACACTCTCCCGCCTCTATCACGCTGAATATTTTTCACAATCTCTCCTGTCTGGCAGCCGTCTTCCTTCCAGCCTTAATTAAGCAACTGTGTGTGGGGTGGAGGAAGGGGGTGATTAGGGTGGGGCACGGGAAGGGGGGGTAAGCTTTTCCTGTTCACCATTTCCTATTATGGTTGTTTTGCCAAGCCTCCTTCAGCTTTTTTGTCGGAGTACTTACAGAGAAATTAAATTAACATGTGTGACATCTCAAAAAGTGAGTGGGATGTGGTATCATTTGCGATGGCGATTGAGAGAGCAAACCCCTCGAAAAACCAAGCAAACCACATTTCACCATTTGTGAAGTGAGTGCAGATGTATAAACATAGCATAAGCATCTTAATTGGATTATTTTATTTATTCTGGTGGATTGAGTGTGTAGATGTGTTTTAACATGGCAGACATTCTGTAAATACAGCGGTGGCCAATATGATTAGAACGTTAGTATATATTAGTTAAAATGATTTAAAGTTTTGCTGTAGTGTGTCAGTAGGAATGATTACTTTACGTTTCCAACCATTCATTCAGCCATTAATTGTAATAATCCAGTGGGATTTTTGTTTGCAAAAGGAGTCTTACCACATCCAGTCGTCCACAAAGATTTTGATCTCCTCATCATCCAGTCTGTCTAGAACGACATGAAGAAACAGAACAAACTGAGACAGACTAAATCCTAAAAATCTGTGGGAACGTCTCCAAAATGCTTCAAATAAACGACCTGCAAAGCTTCAGAACCGTTAAAAGTATAAGGCACTTGTATAAAATGCTGTAAAATGAGGATGCTGTCAAAATAATGTCATGATTAGATTTTCTTTATCAATTAACTTCTGTTAACTAAATTAAAATCAACATTTGGTGTGATCACTCCTTTGCATTCTAAAGCAGCTTCTGCTCCCGGTGCACTTGTGCATAGTTTTTTTTCCAGTCGCTTTGCAGGTTGTTCTCTTAAAGCATTTTGGAGACGTTGCCACAGATCTTCTGGATTTAGTCTGTCTTAGTTTGTTCTGTTTCTTCATGTCGATTCAGACATACTGGATGATGATAAGATTAGATCTCTTTGTGGAGCACTGGATGTTGTCAGACTTCTTTTGCAAACAAAAATTATTACAATAAATGGCTAAATAGATGGTTGGAAATGTAAACCGAACATTCCTACTGACGCACTACAGCAAAAAATAGAAATAAATTACTTTAAACCATTTTAGCTGTTGAAAATGCTACTGTCATATAAACAGACACATTAACACTTATACAGCCTCAGCCCTACGCTTAACCTTCCTCACTTTTCATAAACGCTAAGTCGTTGGATTGTTATTAATCCGTGGGAACGTTGTTATAACAGCGTGAAAAAGTTTTGCACACAAAAAAAATCTACAGTACCTTAAACCTGTCTATTTTTTTTTTTTACTAGGCCAATTAATTTTATGGTAGCAAATATTCTGCTTAAATGAAATTGTTAAGCCTATTTTTCTGGCCGCACTTTACAATACTGTGAAAAACCTTTAAACATAAACATTGTGAAAGTTCCAAATGGGACCATTCAATTATTCATGTTGAAGAATACAATACACAGGTGGGTTATGGAAATGTAAAAGTAATTATTCATACATTTGGGGCATATCATGAAGTCACAAAGATGCAGGTTAAGAGTGAAAATGAATAAAGGATAAACAAAAATGAAACCTTAACAACATATTTCTTTTCTGCTTCCTGAGTATAGCAACCATAATCATTTGTAAATAAAAGAGATTTGTTGTATTAAATCATTGTGTCTGCATCCTAAAGATAGACAGCAGCACACTTTATCTCAGCTAGATAACTCTCGCCCAAGGCAAAAGCAAATAGAAACTGATGGACTGGAATGACCGTTAAATCTCATCAGCACCTGTTCATGACATAATCTGAATTCACAGGCTACCTCTGACCCTGCTGGGGAAAAGCGCTGGCCTTATCAGAGTGCCTGACCCTGACCTGAGACATGTTCAGATAGGAACTCCACCGGGAAATGCCTGCAACCTCTCTTAAAGAAACAAACATGCTGCCTATTATGACACTGGGGGCAGATGGTAGCCTTAAACCTCCTTCGTCTCATTAAGCATGTCTGTGTGCTGGAGATGATTCTAGAATGGTTCTGTCCTTATACAAGGGCAATCACCTCAAGATGACCTTGTGTTGCATTGCCCCTTGGGGTAAGGGCACTAATTTCACTAACACAATCTCAGATGCTTCTGATCTTACTGACCTAGGGAGTATAATGTGCTCCAGGAGAAAAACAAATTATTAAAATGTAGTTAAAAGTTTTTTATTTCTTGTTACTAAAGTAACCCCTTTACCAGGTATTTTTTTGTTTTTAATCTAATCTAATTTGAAGTGTTTTATTTATTTTTAATCTTGACTACTAGGGGCAATGTATGTATAGAAAGTTCCTAAAAATAATTTTTTTTTCTATTTTAAGATCCAGTTACACCAAATGATTTTAGCCATGATTTGTTCATCAGAGACACATTGTGAAATCTTAAAGGATTCCTATAATACTACGCTCACCAACAGACGATTAACAGTTGTTGGGCTGAGGTTTTACCTTTGGAAGCGTCAGACGATTTCAGAAACTTACCTGCAGTGTTATCTCTCCTAGGAGAACCATTAAACCGAGAACCAACAGGAGCTGTGAACCCTATGATGTTTTTTAGTGAGAGAACACACGTTAACGAACGTGTTACAAATTAATGGCGTAAAACTCCTGGCGAGTCTTCTTGATACGACTTCACTGGCAAACAACCTGATATTTTGACAACAAAGGTCCTACAACGTGACATCTAGATCATGCTTGTACTGTCTTGTATTGTTTGTACATTTGTAGGCTTTGGACAAATTTACAAACGATCAGAAAACATATTTACTTTCTGTACTACTTTCTTATTCATCAGCATATACAATTTGATGTTGTTATATTTAAAAATCCTTTGTAAGAATATCCAGTCAGGTTAAATTAAAAGCCAACAGGGACCTGTTTCATTTTTTTTATTAATTTTTTTTTTTATCAGACTTGTAGCAATAAAATTGTTAACTAGTTTATACTGATTGAAAAAGTCCACTAATAAAATGGATAACCAGCATGCTAGTAAAAAGAGGTTTAAATGACTTGTATTGCAAGACAGTAGTTGCATAGAATTTTTTTTTAGGTTCAATAAAATATCCCATCTGTAAAATTTCCACAATTAGTACTAAAGTTGTTTTTGTGCTTTCTTCTCCCTCTGGCTCTCACCAAAGGCCCTGCTGAATTAACACCTGATTACTGGCCATTTCACTGGGATCTGACATAGCAACCAAGCAAAACAGGCACGACGAAATCACATAAATCTTTGATACAAGCTTTCCATCTGAAAATACATGTAACATAAAACGTGATGGACGGTGACTGCTGCTAATTAAACTGAACCATTATTTCACATTTTATAACAGAAAGCATCTGCTTCAGCATTATCCTGCGCATTTAAGAAAGGTGACTTTGGTTCTTAGTTTTATTCCTGTATGTTAATGAGATGCGGTAGTGCTAACAGGTAGAAGCTGCTCCTTTATTGACTGTACAGCCGCTGCTTTCTTATAGACTGGCATTGAACATCAGGGCAGGATATCAAGTGAGACAAACCAGCCACTCCAGGGGGAGCACCTGCTTAGTTGCCAAGGCAACAGCAGGTGCGGCCATGGGGGAAGAAGGGAGGTTAGGGGTGGAGGTAAGGGGTTCAGAGATCAGAGTCCCCAGAGAGCCTGAAAAAATAAGGAAGTGTGGAGCGTGAGTGAACTACAAACCTGCTGACAGTATCAGTACTGGAGACATCAGGCTAGGACCAACAAACTCCGAGGACAGCTACTACTCGGCCTGCATTATAAAACACAAAGCAAAGGCAGTGCTGCTGATAGAAAACAGGTCATGAACGGTCAGTCGAATGACCCTTGTTCAATGTTAGCCAGGGTGAATTTTTGGACACACCCCACCTTCTCGCAACATGCTGGTGGGTCAGGGATAACATTTACTATGAATTACTGTGTACAAAGTGACCTTAATTGTTGTTCCCAGTGTTTAAATCCACTAGGATAGAGTGCTTACTTAAAATAAATGCAGAAATGATAAAATCTTTAAAAATATGGGCATTATTAAAGAATTGTGTTACTTTTAACCTTCAACCATGATTGCTCCTGAGAAAGAAAAGCATCTACCAAGAACCAAATCTGATTACACAGATTATTTTCGGTATTTTAGACTATTTAAATTAAGTATTCGTATCGACAGAAATATGTTGCTGCAACAACTTCTTGCAAATGAAACATGAAGCTCTGGTTTCAGTTAAGAAGATTATGAAAATATGTACATTTCACAATCCCCAACTAACTGCAACAGTAAACGTAAACCAACTAAAATTTAAAGCAAAAGTATGCGTTCAGAAGACATTTTTTAACCTTTAATATCGATCCAATATAACTACAAGTCAGCAACATTTTTTTAAGCTGATCATTAATATTTTGATCCTAAAATCAGGTTCCAAAATGTAACTTACACAGCAGGTTCCAACTCCTATTATTTAGAAAGTGTCTTTAACAAACTTCGAAATGTTTTAGAAGTCTTCTAATAAACATCTGATACTAAAACTTACTGTAGTGTTGTTCTTATCCAACAGAGGCTGTCTTATTTTATAGTTAAATAACCCCATTATTCACTGTGTCAATCACTGATTAACTTAACGCACTGTTGTCAGCAATATGTTTAAAGAGATGATTTGAATATCTTAAATATAGATCACCTATAGGGTTCAGATTTTCATGCATGTCCTGAATCTATAATGGCAATGGAATTAAAATTGTCAGTGCTCAGCTGGTCTCCATAATGAGTTTTAACATAAACACCCCCCCCCCACACACACACACACAACAACACTGGGTCTCAGTCACAGGCAGCTAAAATTAGTTTTCAAGTTCACTGAAGAGTTTCTTATCTCAGGTTAATCCTCTCTTCCATGTGATCATTAAATTTGAATGAAAGCACAGATGTTGCCAGTGTTTCAAATTTAGAGACATAATCAATGATATGTCCAAATTGGCAGGGAAGCCCATTTTTTATTATTATGATAAAATGATAAAATTGTATAATACATAGGTTTTATTTCACACTGTTGTTATTTAAATGGTTATAAATGGAATCAATGTGTGAGAACCTGCTTTAGTTGATAATAGATGAATTTCAGGACATTTAAAGATTTACCTGACACACACATAAAAGAGCTCACCAGAATGAAGCAGGAAAAGACAGAATTCATTACACAGCTATATATAGCATTAATAACACATAATTAATAATTGAAGCGCGTGTAAGATTCATTAGGATACGCATTATGATTTAATCAAACTGAACGAAATTATATTCATTACTCTATGTCAAAAGGCTCATTCATTCACCTTTAGCTAGCAGGCATGAGGTGTGCTAAAGAGGCAATATGACAGCTCTGTGGAGCACCTAGGATGGTGAAATTTTCAGGTTTTATCTACAATGTTTAAGCATGAATATGTGCCAAAATTGGGTGCAAGAACTTGTGTTATGAATAGTTATAGAATTGTGTAAATTTATACATATACACACACAAAGCACATAGAATTTAATGCTCTGGCTCAAAACTATTTGTATGTTAATTTGTAGATGCAATTTCTGTTAGATAGAAACACATTTCTGCTTACTTTCACTTTTAAAATTACAAAGATACATTTCTACCTTAAAGTTTGATACATGATTGTGACCCAAGTTAGTGAGAATAATGGGGTGCAGTACCAATTTTAAAGATAATTGGCAATGTAGCAAACATTTTCCAGGCATCATTAGGAAAGATTGTGCCAGTGGTGTTGGATGTGTTTTTTTTCTTTTGGTGCAAACCCAATACCATTCACACCATTTTGTTTAAAAAAAATAAAAATGTAGACTTGAACTCCCATGATTCTCAGCCCAAAGCTTGCTTTGTTCATTCAGTCACACGATCACTAATGGCAGCAACATGTTTGCAATAAGATTACACTCATTCAGAAAAATACGCATTCACAAAGTCTCGCTCCAACATGGTAGCTGAGTTGAATCGAAGCCTATAAAAAAGTAAAAAGTAACCCCTGTTTTTCTAAATTCAGTTTTTCCTCATACTCCTTTCTATTCCCAAAGAATTTACATAAGAAGCAAAATTACTTAAGAAGTACATGACATTTAATAACTAATAATAAATGACTAAAAATAATAAAATGTTGATCTTATGTTCAAACAAACGACCAATACAGCGTGCCTGCAGTTTGGTGACAATAAATCACTGGATGTCAAACATCAGACGGATCTATCTACAACCCATCAGTAGACACTGGTGGTCATTTCCAAAAGGTAATGAAGATAACGAAGGCCAGATTGCAATGGTGACAAAGATTAATGTTACATATTTGTATTGGCCACTAAAATGCTGAATAAGACTTGGACTGGGCATTTTTTGTCTGTTTACTTTTCAGGTCCTAATTTGTCATTTGATTTTAGGCTAATTTAGTGTTGGCACAAAAGCAGCAATCTACAGGAAGGTGAGATTATAACAAAAGAATAAAAGGTTCTTTATAAAAGGACAGAATGACTTCATTGGCTGCTTTTAGTCAGAGTTAGTGATGTTTACACTAAAGCAGCTGGGTCTCTGTTTGGCTTGGCAAAGGTCTGGACCAAGTGGCTCAATGCCCATCAGCCACAGGCCATCCAGGAGGGGGCACTGACTGAGTGTGAAGGCGCTTATACTGAAAGTCCAGGACTTTTGTTTTTTCTTTTACAAACCGGTCCTCACCATGATGATACCATTAATAAAAATGAGAGAAATGAAAAACAAATGAATTTTTATTTGATATGAGTTGCATTTTGGATCGGAAATGATCCTACTATATCTGCTCAGTTTGTCATATTTGGGTAACATTTAAGAGAAGTACAGATAAAAGTAACATTTAAAAGCTTTTTTTTAACAAAATACATTTATTGGCGGAAAACGTTATGCCTCAGAAAACATGTTTAAATACTTCAAAAAGCAGATTTTTCAGTGACTGTCATGATTGTAAAATGTCATATTTTTGTTCTAGGTTCCTCTACATAATGCTATAAATCATAAACAATCATAATGCTCTAATAACTATCAGTTCAACACCTGAGCACTTGCAAAAAGTTGTTTTCCACAGCTGACTCTACTTCACAGGGAATTGGCCAAAGCATGTGGAAAAGAGTTAAGGCTGGACCTGTTGGAAGGAAAGGATAAGAGAGCATTTGTCTAACTAGATGTTCCGAAGGGAGAAAGGCCACACAGCTACTGCATTTGAGACCCAAAACCATTTCAATTACATCCTGTGGCAGCAGTCCATTGCCACCTGTGTGTAAACCTGAACAATTATGGGCCACACTCTGCAGTCTGTCACATGTGGGTGTGTGTCCTCGCCTGAAGGCTGGCAGATGTCCTATAGAACCCTACTGCTGTAGCACAGCTTTCACTTTAGGGCGAAACAGAGTGTGATTAGCAGAGAGACATAAGCTGCTCCCACATTCTGAGGCACACTTAAGAAAGTAAACACGATTTAAATAAAAATAAATTAGGTCATCCAAAAATGGCTTTTTTCTTCACACTCCCTTACCTTAGGCCCAAGGCTAAATGTAAGAGGAGTAAAGACTACACTTTTATGTTAATACAGACTGGCTGAACAGTCCTGGTGAATAGGAAACACATGTCCAGAACAGTATAAACAGCACAAATTGTTCTTTCATTCATTGGACATCAGGTCCATGAGAAAACTCAGTCAGAGTCATGCCTTAGAATAATAGTTGGAGGGCCTCAGTTGCCCTTAGACACCTAATGGTAAAGATCATGCTTACCTTGAGCTGTAGTGGTCACTCGGAAACACCAGAGGGGCTGTGGAATTATTTAAATGCTATACTGTAAGTGTCTCACCTGACCCAGAGGGGCTTAGCGCTATATAGTACAGGTGTCAAAGTAGTTCCCTATATCCCACACAAATGCACTCCTTGTGTGCCTGCTGGAGCCATTAGTGTGGCACTTAAGTAAAATTTAACTCTAGTTAAATGATGTATAGTAGCAATCATGGATGTCGCTAGTAAAAATCTGCTGTGCAAAAGTCAAAACTCAAGTTTAAGTTTTATTTGTCAGCGTATGATTGATAATTACAAAGTTTATCTATATTCAACAACCGACTCAATGCTAGTAAAAGCAATACAGGTAAACTGAAAATAATCTGATGCATTCACGTGCAGCCTTTTATGCATTGTCGGCATGCAGTTGAAGCTGTGAAAAAATGAAGTGGGCTGGTTCTCACCTGTACGTTATAGCAGAACGGGGCCGCTAAATCTCACATGCTGCCCTGTGCCCTTCTATTTTTTTATTCTTAATTGGCAGTGCCGGCAGTTTTGTTTCTCTACTTTGAGTACTGGACGCAACTAGAGTCTGTTTCTAAATCCTAGATCTTATTTTGACTAAAACATTATTGGCTCCTGTAAAGTATTAAATCCTAGGAAAACATCTGTCAAATCTATGGAATTGCATTATCCTATTGAAGTAAAAATAAAACAAATTTGTCTTATTAAATTATTAGTTACTTTGTATGCAAAAGCCCAAGGCATAAGGTAACTAAGTGAATGCTTAGGGTCCCGTGGCCACCAGGGGGCCCCAAGGAGTACACAAAATGACGGGTTAGGTTTTTTACTTTTTTATTTATATATTATGCTAAAAGTCAATAATAATAATAGAAAAATGCAATATTCAATATTGTTTATTTAGCTACTTTTTAGTTCACCAAATAAAGTATGTCACTCACCTACAGTACTGCAAAACTTTGAAAGCTAATGTTTAAATGAAAACCTGAGCACTATTGTGGGTCTGCTACTGTTACAATTAAAAATCATAGAAGCTTAGAAGCATTGGTTTAATGTAAACAGCAACACCTACGGCAAATAAAATTGTGTATTTAATTTATAGTGTGTAAAATAATTAGTTATATTGGTGGTACATAATTTTGCTTAAATCTTGGGCCGGCCCTGTGCAAACGATTTCTTCTTATTAGAATTAAAAAATCTGACCATATCACACCAGTCCGTGGGACTTCACATTGGCTCCCAGTTACAATTAGGATTTATTTTAAAGTAGTATTATTTGTTTATAAATCACTTAATGGCATTACTGCAGATCATTGGGAACATCAGCTAGCTAAATTAAAAGGGCTCTACAATGCAACCATTTCAACTGCATTTGTGACTGAAAACTACTTCATACAACTATAAAAGAACAGTTAGAAGCACCACTGTGACTGACCTGATCAGCATACTTACTTTTTCTAGTGCTTGTTACAGTGTAGGAATATTGGGTTACTCAAGTTTGTACAGTTTATTGCGTTGTACACTTATTGCACGCAATTGGCTTTCAAGAAAGAAAACTGATATGAGTAATGGGGGTTAGAGCTTTATGTCTAGCCAAGCACCTGGTAATAATATAAGAGTAGGTATTTTTTTTTCTTAATTTTGTTCATATAAAGTTTCTAGCATTTTGTACCTCACTACTAGAGCTGTGTAAAACTATCCATACAGATAGTGTACCAATATTCTTACATCTGTTATAGATACATATTTAAATAAGGTTCCGTGCATATAACCTTTTACCGCCGACAGCTATATAAATACTTCCGGGTCTGAATACTATATATCTGTATCATCTCCTTTTCTCCCTATTTCACCCCCGATCACAACAGAGACCCTCCCACCATTTATTTTAGTGGGATTTCTATGTCCACCCACTGTGCTTGAAAATGGATGGTGAGCAAGATTAACGTTAGACCGATAATGGGGGAGGGGAAGATAACTAAAGACGTGCATTTCCATTTAATTTATGCATCTTACAGTATTACAGTTTTTATGTTATATTACTGTGCAGGACAGTGAAGTATTCTCCTTCCAATCATAACATGTCTCACCATGTCCCCAAGAGCGTTGTCATGCTAGAACAGTGTTTGAGCCTCTTAGTTTCAGAAAGAATATTGTAATGCCATATACTGTACATACAAAGACAGTTGTTGACACAGTGCTGGTAAGGTGTCCATAAACTTTTGGTCATTACTGTGTGTATGTTACAAAGATTATTTCATAACTTATTATTAGTAAAGTTGGTGTTTAATTTTTTAAAAACACGTTATGTGTAGGAAGTATAATTTACACTGCTCAAAAAAATAAAGGGAACACTAAAATAACACATCCTAGATCTGAATGAATGAAATATTCTTATTAAATACTTTGTTCTTTACATAGTTGAATGTGCTGACAACAAAATCACACAAAAATGATCAATGAAAATCAAATTTATTAACCCATGGAGGTCTGGATTTGGAGTCACACTCAAAATTGAAGTGGAAAAACACACTACAGGCTGATACAACTTTGATGTAATGTCCTTAAAACAAGTCAAAATGAGGCTCAGTAGTGTGTGTGGCCTCCACATGCCTGTATGACCTCCCTACAACGCCTGGGCATGCTCCTGATGAGGTGGCGGATGGTCTCCTGAGGGATCTCCTCCCAGACCTGGACTAAAGCATCCGCCAACTCCTGGACAGTCTGTGGTGCAACATGGCGTTGGTGGCTGGAGCGAGACATGATGTCCCAGATGTGCTCAATTGGATTCAGGTCTGGGGAACGGGCGGGCCAGTCCATAGCATCAATGCCTTCGTCTTGCAGGAACTGCTGACACACTCCAGCCACGTGAGGTCTAGCATTGTCTTGCATTAGGAGAAACCCAGGGGCAACCGCACCGGCATATGGTCTCAAAAGGTGTCCGAGGATCTCATCTCGGTACCTAATGGCAGTCAGGCTACCTCTGGCGAGCACATGGAGGGCTGAGCGGCCCTCCAAAGAAATGCCACCCCACACCATTACTGACCCACTGCCAAACCGGTCTTGCTGGAGGATGTTGCAGGCAGCAGAACGTTCTCCACGGCGTCTCCAGACTCTGTCATGTCTGTCACATGTGCTCAGTGTGAACCTGCTTTCATCTGTGAAGAGCACAGGGGCCAGTGGCGAATTTGCCAATCTTGGTGTTCTCTGGCAAATGCCAAACGTCCTGCACAGTGTTGGGCTGTAAGGCCCTCATACCACCCTCATGGAGTCTGGGTCTGACTGTTTGAGCAGACACATGCACATTTGTGGCCTGCTGGAGGTCATTTTGCAGGGCTCTGGCAGTGCTCCTTCTGTTCCTCCTTGCACAAAGGCGTAGGTAGCGGTCCTGCTGCTGGGTTGTTGCCCTCCTACGGCCTCCTCCACGTCTCCTGATGTACTGGCCTGTCTCCTGGTAGCGCCTCCATGCTCTGGACACTACGCTGACAGACACAGCAAACCTTCTTGCCACAGCTCGCATTGATGTGCCATCCTGGATGAGCTGCACTACCTGGGCCCCTTGTGTGGGTTGTAGACTCCATCTCATGCTACCACTAGAGTGAAAGCACCTCCAGCATTCAAAAGTGACCAAAACATCAGCCAGAAAGCATAGGAACTGAGAAGTGGTCTGTGGTCACCGCCTGCAGAACCACTCCTTTATTGGGGGTGTCTTGCTAATTGCCTATAATTTCCACCTGTTGTCTATTCCATTTGCACAACAGCATGTGAAATTGATCGTCAATCAGTGTTGCTTCCTAAGTGTGATTGACTTAGTTACATTGTGTTGTTTAAGTGTTCCCTTTATTTTTTTGAGCAGTGTATATTTGTATATTAACCATGTACTCAAATTCAGTTAGAGGACATGATGGTAATTTCCAACCCTGATTAAGGCATTTATAACCCTTTCCCACAGAGATGCCACAGAAAGCATCATTTGAACAACCTAAATGAAGCTGCTAGTAAGGTTATTTTCAATGATTCCACTATAATTCATTTCAGAAGACTTTTTTTAAATCCATCAGCTAGGAGAGATGCTGACTGAATCAGTTGAGTTTGTCAGACTCTCTTTCTATTTCTCAGATAACAGTTATTCACAATATGAAGAAAATGATGCCGGAAGCATACCGTTAATAATGGATGCTGTAATAAAATCAATTCATATTTTTTTCTGTACTATATAATTCTGAAATGGCTACAAAAATGTATAGTAAAACAACAGCAGATTTAACCTCAGTCAGGATGATTGTTTAACCATGTCACCCACAAGGCCACTAGTGATACATAATAGAGAATTTAGAAAAAGAGATCATTTGAGATTAAGTGCAGAGCTGCAACATTATTTGTTTATATTATTCAGGAGTATGTTTACATTATAAAGCACTTCTTGTACGTCGCTCTGGACAAGAGCGTCTGCTAAATGCTGTAAATGTAAATGTATAATATTATGTACTGCATATTAATATCTAGTTGCTTATAAGCCTATAAGTGAAAGAGCTGTTTCATATGGAAAAATATGGTGCCTATAAACAATTGTTCAGATTTTTGTATATTGTGTACATTTGTAATTTGCATTAAATCTAACTTTTGTGATGTAGATAGTACTTAGTGGCGTGCAGTCAGGGCCAGCATTGATCTACTCTTACAACGTAATTTCTAATATTTGTTCCATTATATTGTATTAATTTATTCCCAACAGTTTATTCTCTATATTTTGTAACGATTCTCTTTCTACACTGGTTCCAGTACGTGTATGTGGATGTTAGATTTTTTGTACAATCAGATTTTAGTTTTTATGTGCTGACATGATAATATAATCTGCCCAGGGCCTTCAGAATCAGTAGTGATGGTCTATGTAATCTAAACTATATTAGCAGTTGCAGATTGCTAATTGATTAATATTATTAAAGACTGTTTCAGATTTTTAAACCCGCCTCCAGAAGCCCGCTAGCTGGCACATTTATGGTTTATAATATAGTATTTATGGTTTCTATAATTGCGGCGTAATAGTGGTGGTACCTGAAGGCCCAGGTACTAAGTGCACTGCCTGCCACTGATAGTACTAGTAACAAAATCTGAAGATGTTTACTTTATATGAAGGAATATAAAAATGCCAAGAAGCATATTTGATAAGCATAATTACAGTAGCTACGCTTTTGAATAGTATGCTTTTTAAACTCACTATTATAAACTATTTGATACATAAAAAAAGATTTTGTTATAAAAGTTATAACAAAAGTTTTTGTTATAATTTTTTTGTACTTTAATTAACTTTAAGTCACTTCTCAGAAAACTAGAACCTCTACTAAAGAATTACTATTGCAGACTTGCATTTACATTCATAAATCACTTCGTGAGCTAGAGCCCGATGCTTAATGACAGAAGTTAGCAACCCACTATAGGAGTGCTCTTTCTGTGAGAAGTTGGCTGAATCAGGCGTATGGAGTGTCCCACTTGTCCAAGGAAATGCTTTATGGAGAAGCTTTTAAAAGTTATTGTGTTAGATACTTCGATTTTTTAAGGCACTTGTCTATTACTAACAATCGTTGTCGACATGGTCAACATTCCAAGATGTGTTTCTTTAATTAAATCTATAGATTAGTTTAATTGTTTCATTTACTACCTGAGCTCTCTGTTATTTATCTTGCACACACAGCACAGTTCAGTTCACTCTCAGTAATTGAATGGTCTCTGGCAAATGTCCAGATTTTAGTGCCTAGGTTTGATGCAGTCAGCTGTTCTATGGTGCACTTACAGTGGTACTTACAGCAGCCTTAAACATATGGTTTACAATATGTCTGCATACATACACACTTACATTTACATAAAATCTAGCTTAAAGTTCTGTACTTTTTTCTGATGGAAGTAATAGTCACAATTCTAATTTATTATTGGAATGCAAATAATTTTTGTATTCTCTATTATCCTAAAAGGAGTGTTTTTTGCATGTACAACAGTTTTCTACACAGGGTTAAATGATGCCCTCATGAGAGAGAAATGGAACATAATTGTAAAAGCCACACAGAGGTCAGGGCTGTTCAACATGTGCATATGTAACCAATTTCCATACTATGAAACCCACGATATGGCAAATGCATAACTTATTCTTAACATACAATTAATCATAACGTAAATTGCAGAACTAATTGGATAGTATTTCACCCGTAATATCATCCAGTCTAACTGTGTGTTTTTAGAAGGTAACATTGGAAGTTATGCTGGGATGACAAGGGCTTAGCTTAGTTTAGGTCTTAGACCTGAAAGCCAGTTACATTTACAGTTACATGAATAGCATTTGGCTGATACTCTTATCCAAACCAACAAAGAAATTGCATGAATGCAGACAAAGGATAGCAAAACATAAAGAATCCAAAGCTAGTTTAGGCATTCCAGAAAGAGTTAAGTCTTTAAACTACAATTAAAGAAAGCCAGTGACTTGCTGTTCTGACATTAATGTTAAGCTGGGTTTACACTGTGCAGTTTTTAATAGTCTTTTGTGATTTTTGTGACATTTGTGGGTGCTTGTCAGACTATACAAACCTAATGTCCATGTCACGTAGTAGGATCTTAGCTGTCATAATGTCAGACTGTAGGACAGTAATAACGCATTTTGCTGAGTTTTAAATCATCAATCCATAAGCGCAATTTTAGCCACGATTTGGTCGTCTGAGACAAATCGGCAACTAATGAAAGGCAGTTGCGATCAGTTTTTTATACACTTACCTGCAGTTTGACTTATCCTACAATTACTGTCTAACCAAGAAAAAAAATGCATGACCTCAAAGCACGACTTCAATGATTTCAAACCACTAGGGGGAAAATTTTAAAACGAGTCTAGTAGACAGTACAGCTCTGTCAAGAAAACCAAACTTATTAAGGTATGTTATGAGCAAAATTACTGCTAAAGATGTTTTTTATGTTTTTGTTCGCTGCTAGCTACTATTAAGCAGGATAAAGCAGGTAAACGAAAGTGTCACGGATTGATGACGTGAACTCTGCACATGTCCTGTGTGTGCCCATTTTTGATGCGTTGTGACAGTCATATAGTCTGATATTATAACAACTTAGATCCTACAGTGTGACATTGAATCATGTTTGTTCAGTCTGACAAGCAACAATCGCAAATTGCACAATGTAAGCTTGGCTATAGTTATTTCCTTTCACAAGCCTGTAGGATATTCCATAGCTTTTTTTCTTTTTTGTTACCAGTAATTAACACCGGCATCTTCCATTGTAGGTTTTCCCCTGCTAAGCACAAGTGTTGGCACTTTGAACTTTTCATATCCACCACCCATCTCCCAAAAGCCCTTTTAACCTGGTGTAGTTTCCCATGATAGTGCTTTAGAATGTGGTAAGATGAGGCCAAAGCAGAACGCAAAGTGTCAATGTGGGGCTGTGCCACAGGGTCAGATCCAAATAAAGCCTTTCACAAACCGGAGGCTGAACTCGATTACCGATGCAAATCCAAGCTCTAAGTAAAGGTCGGTTTAGGCAAGCTCATAGGTTCCTTTATGTGTGTCTTAGCACATTTCAGCAGCCTGCTTAAACTGCTGCTATTCTTCTGACGCTATTGATTTCCTTACCTTCTAGCATTAGACAAAAGAATCATATGTATACCTTTGTTGTTGCCATCATACTGTTTATCAGTAATTTTATGGCACATTATCTATGACAAAAAGATTTCAACCCAAGCTACCCAGTTTCATCAGCCAAACTGTGTAATTTGCAACATGTTTTGTACAGAATCCAGGAAAACACTGACATCTCAATATACTGGCTGCTGCTGTTCCATTTTCCATTTTGTCATTCACTAATGTGTTTAATTGGAGGTGGTCCTCATGGCTATTTAGCATGCGCATAAAGACACTGCTGGCTGACCTAAAAAATAGTGCCAAGATAGGCTATTATTCCCGTAATGAAAGTAGAGGAGGTCTTTTAAAGGGGGTAAGTAGTTCAATGGGCTCAGTAGTCATAGGCTGAAGTAGTTGTGGTTGGACATGTCTCTATTCAGCTGCATGGTTCACCTCAGAGACTATAAACTGGCCAGAGGCCTGCAGATCTGCAGTCTAAACAGGTCAACAGCAATGCACTTCAATAAGAGTGTTTAAAGCCTGTTAACTCAGTCTGTGCTGCAACAGAAAGCATGAAAGCAAGGATTTCCAATGAGCTTAATTAACAGAGGGGGGAAAAAAACTTTCTGGAAGCTTCAATTTTTAATTAACATTTTTTTATACTGACATCACAGTTTTTAAGGAACAGCTGGCCAACCATTTCCTCACACAAAAATAAAATTTGTTAATTGGTGGCCCCCTTAATGCAGTGGTCCCCAAAGGTTTTCTGCCATTTCCAGAATAAAAAAATGTTAATCGCCCACCAACACACACAAACACACACACAACAACAGAAAGGCTCTTAGAGAAGGATTTAGTTTAAACACTACAATAAATTAATGGTGAATAATACAAATTGAATGTGTGACAATTTGCTGAAAGAAAGGAACAAGTCACTTTTAAAGTAGAAGCATTAAAATAAAAGCCTGCAGCTTCTACATTGTTTTACTATGAAACAATTGTTTTTATCAGCGCTTTTGCAAACAGGAACAAGTATTCTAAAAATTTCTCGTCACCGTTTTATTTGAGTCATTAGAGGCATATTTATGCTCTTATATCAGCCATTTTTTCTTTCAAATTTTCAGTGCATCTCTATGAAAATCAACTGACCTCACACTAACCTTTACGCAGCCCCCTGTGCCCCCCAGAGGTAACGTCCCCCAGTTCGGAAACCCCTGCCTTGATGACTGTGTTTGAACCTGCGTCAAAGCTGGTAAACTGTAAAGTAGTAGCTCACACCTTTCCTTTATGTAACGCTTATATAATTCTCTATTCTACCTCTATTCTCTTTTCTATCTCTGCTTTTCTCCCCATCACGGAAAGCACTGATTGGTTTGACATTCTCTGGGGCCCCATATGTGCACTATGCAGCTTGGTGTGTTCCTCTCTTTCATTAAATTCAAAACAGGATGGATCCCATGGGAGTAGCTGGGTTGGTCTGGACTAGCCATTGTGCTTAGTCACATAGAGTGTGCTCAGGGTCTTTCTTCTAGATGTTTTGTGGACAAATCGGCTATTGTGTTCACAAAGACTAACACAGGTTGTGGTCCATGTAAAACATTTCAAGCAAATCTGAATGTTATTACAGTTGACCTTCTGAAGTATAACACAAGTCATGGCCTTTTGTAAAGCTGCTTTATTTCTGTATTCAAACTGCTGTATGATAGATGAGCAGTGCTGTGGTATAAAACAATTTCTAATAGACAATGTTCTTAATTAACATCTATGATAAACATCATCTCATACCATTTAAAAATTAACTGCAATAATGAAATAGATGATTAAACCTGTAATTAACAAAGCAATACCTATAAATTAAATTACTCTCTAAGCTTTATGTTTATGTACCCTGGGTTTTATGTGTTATAATAAAATGGTTGACTAAAAAAACAGCTTTATTTAACTTGGCTGTGATCACATCATCTTGCACATAATTTAATAATTTACATGGATTCCGATCATTTTAAGTAACAGATTTGTCTTGCAATAAAGTATAAGGATGCTGTAATAGCATGGTAAATCCGGAGCACTGAGTCTAAACTCCCATCTTTTCACCCCTGGGTATAACGCAGGTGCACTTGGTAGAAGAGATGGAGCAGATTTTCCACAGCATGTCCAGTGTGAACCATAAGCCCTCTGTTAATTGTCTCATCTTTCAGCGCATCAGCTTGGTATTTTAACCAAATTCCTAAAAGAGTATTTATATTAAATAATAATGTAAAATGGGTTTATCACAATAACATAATTTAGATGTATTTATTGTAAGAATGTAAAAGGTTTTCGATCATTTTTTGGATAATTTTGTTTAGCTCGCTGCTGTGGTGATCATCGTGGGGAATTAACCCTGCTGATTGCCCTCGTAGGATTTCTCACAAACCTGGCGCACCAGAGTTACTGTTCGTTTGCCCTTTATAACTTGTCGGGCTCTGGAGAATTTATGATCATAATTTGCCTTAAAGACAGTAAAACAGTTTCATCACAGACATTCTAAAACTGATCCAGACTTATCCAGAAGTATATGTGCTGAGCATTAGTTGTGCTACGATATATAAGAAGGCACAAAAATATATAAATGAAGTAATTTTATATACAGTGGCTGTTTTCCAATATCAGCTAGGAATAAATGATTAAATTCCTGGTTGTTGAAATGATTCCCAGTGGTTTGAGGTCATTTATGTACTTATCTTACAAAAAGACCATCTTAAAATGAAGCCATCCTACAGTGTTTACTCTTCTCCTACAATGTAATCCAAGCATAATATTTGTTCAGCGACCATGGGAACTTGATTGACAGTTTCAGCCCTTAATTAATTTTCCTGAGAAGCCGCATGCACATTAGGATTCTTGTGCTTTCAGAGTTTCCAATGTATTAGACAAATTCTAAATTGCTTTTGGGGGTTTGTTGTAAACCAGACATTCCATTTAATTTAAGTATTTCTCTCAATTCAGAGGCTCACACACTTATAAAATTATTAACACTATTGTCTGCTGCAATTTACTTTCCCAAATGTTTAATGTTTTGTACAAATATTTGTCTGCCGCATTGATGAATGGGGTACTTTAGGTGAAACTCATCAGAGTAGTTTAGCTAAGTTACAATGAACTTACAACCCTGCCGTTTTGGCTAATATATGTGGCTCTTTATGCACAAAACCCTCTCTGCTATTGTTAGTCTCCAGTTCCCACTGAGGGTCTGCCAGATTGGAGTGCCAAGCTCCTCCTGACAACATGGTGTAAAATCCTATTTGCATTATTTTTGTCTATGGAATCCTCAAGCCCCTGAACCACAGACTCCCCACCTAGCCACTGCCAAATGCTTCATCTTCATCACTTTTGTTTCTCGTTGTTTTTCCCTCTTTACCCTGCACACTCCTACAGACACATACACACACACACACACACACACACACACGTACTTTCTCACTTTTAGTCAGCAAGCCTGTTAGAGACTCACCACTCGTAATCAACACCCCCCACACACTGTTCATAAGAAATCAGACATCGCAAGTTAAATACGGCAATAAAATTGCTGATAGAGTGTTCTAAGATGGATTAAAAGGATTTGAGAAGTGACTATAATTATATATCTCCTTAAGCAGAGGACCATTCATGCATCCTGTATCCACATCCACACAAAAGCTTTTCTCACTTTCTAATAGTGGGAAGCCCCCTTGAACTCTTGGCTTGTAGAAACCTGCCAGGGTGAAAGAAAATGTGGGGACAAAATTAAAAACTTCTCACATCTTCCCACCCATAGACTCACTACCACATTTATTTTCTACCACATTTACACTTCCTGTCTTAAGGAAAACTGTAGGCACAATCAGTGAGATGATCGTGGAGAGGATTCAGAGGCCTAAAGCATGCTTGTGTGCAATAAACATTGACCCTTCTTATTTAAAAACCCAGCAACATTAAATTATTCATTTTATCTAAAAATGTTTCTTTTTTTATGTAAATTAATATAATGATAGTTTAGTTCAATGTCTTAAAATGTAGCAAAAATGTAAAAAAAAAATGTACGTCAGTATTTATATTATGGAAAATAAAGACTTATTTTTTAGGGATTAAAGCTTCAAACTGACAACAGCTAAAGAGGGTCGTATGTGTACTATTTATTCACAATACTGACAGACACATGCAGTACAACGTTCTGTTTATCCCAAAGTTGTTTATCTCAAGCTCAAGCTCTGTGGAGCCCAGCCCCCACTCGATGCTGCCAGTGAAAACAAATCATCTCAGCAATCAGGCCCGCCAGACCCCTACTGTTGGAGAGGAGTGGGATATAATGGATTTAAGTAATGAAAGACAACAAAAATTGGGGCAAGCGATCCCTGCAAGGCCTCATGGAGCAGGTGCAGAAGTACAATGGCCTTTAAAACCCTGGCCTCAAGCTAAGCACAGTCCAGGCTGCTCAAACGAAGGCTCCAGGCCATAATTGAGTTGCTGGATTTTCCACATTGCTGTCAAGGCAGGTGTTAAGAGCAGAGGTAGTGGATGTTGTGTGCACAGCCGTACAGTTTGTTACAGCTCCTCAGCTGCAGATACTACTGGAGAGGAAGCCATTATTCATCCATCCCATTACTCCACATTTACAGCCTGCTGCTGCGTGTTTTACTACGTACACTAAACCTGAGCATAAATGCATGCCAGCCTTTCTATTAGGCTTTATGGAAAGACGATCACTCCACAAGGAATGCTTTATATTTACAGCCTCACCTCACAGCACAGATTCAGACTCTGGCTGCCTCCTAAAGTTTTTTTCCACTGCTAGAATCTCTTTACTCTCAGATACGAGATGAAAGGGACTTGCTCAAGTCAACAGGAACATTAGGTGTCAGGATTGATGAATGCAAAGTGACGGCTTGACTAAATAATACAGCATGTAAACTTAACCGCAGGTTACAGTCAGTTATCTTGTACTTATTTTATGGAAGCACCATTTTAAAAACAAGAGTTTTCGTTGTAAACAGTCCATGAAAAGGGCAGTGAAGCATTAAGAAACCTGAGTGCTCTGAAGTAAACAGACACTATATGGCTTCTGAATATCTACAAAGAAAGTTTTTGTGACGTGTAAGTAGCATCCAAGGCAGAAATTTTCCGACTAATCATCTGTAAGGGTTTTCTGTTCTACAAGTTATATTATTTGTACAATACAAAAATAGTTGTAAAATTAAAATAAACAAACTGTATAAACCAGTGGTGGGCGGTGCATTTGGTACCCGGGCCTTCAGTGGGGACTTATCCGACTGAAATTATAAAAATCATCAATACTATACAAAAACACAGCGTGACATTACAAAGAGAGAGACATTTCACGTGTTGAGTGTGAAAACCATTTTTATTAGAGCAAGAAACCCCGTTAAGACTCAAATCTCTATTCCCCAGGCTAGTTAGCTTTGGGGTTAGCCAACCTCACCTCACAATGTTAAACTTTTCTAAAAAAAAAAGTCCTGCTTAAAAGACAAAGACAAAACTTTAGGCACCCTGTCTGAGATTAATTCTACCTGGTATAAAGGTTTTAAATTGAAAGTTGAAAATATAAGTTGAAAATATCTGTTATGATCCTAAAAGAAATCAAGAAGTAATTAAATGTAATGTAATTCCTTTACTATTATAATGTATTTGAAAAGTTATTTATTACATTTTAAAATTGAGTTATTTGAAACCTATAACATTTCCTACATAACTTTTTCAACACTTATTATATCTTTCAATTTCTTCAAGTACCTCAAACTAGCCAGCATGGTAACTGTTTGATCGACAGATTGGGGATTTCTTAAACAGAAAGCATAAATAACATGTTGTGAATACAATTTTTCACTTCATGCATTTTTCATTTCATTTTGTTGTTTTGTGGATTTCCAAAATGATCTTCCAATTAAAGAATAAATTAAATATAAATTATTGATTTTATGTCTAATCTGGAGTTTGGAAAATTATTTTGTAGGCTATCCTTTCCAGCATAGAAAAATCAACCGCTGAAAACTATATTGTTTAATAATATTTAAATATTTTAAGAATTTACTGAAAGAAAGATATATGATCTCCTACCACGTCTTAATAATTTACATTTGTTAGCCATCACTGGTCAGCAGCTCAGTGCAAAACCAGTGAATGTATGCAAACAGAGGTCAGACATAATTAATGTGGAAAACCCCACCTTTTGTCGACTTTTCAAAGTGAATCATGTTAGATGTGTTTACGCATGAAAAGGCATAATGCAGCCTCTATAAGGACAAATACCCAGCAGTCTTAACACTGAAGTTTGGGTTCACAGTGTCAAAAGGCGCACCAGTAAAACTGCCTGCTGAAGAAGTTCAGCAATCCATCTGCCTATAGATCATTGGTCATTCTGGATCTTCTCACAGCTCTGGTTAATGTGTGGGTGGTCAAAACCGGGCTGACGCTCAGATTTCTCAGGAGGAAGAACATTAATTAAGAGTGGCACTTGTGAGAAAATGCACCACAAAAAGATAAAGGCCAGTAATCATTAACATCTGCTCATGAGAAAATCACTATGGTTTAACCTTCAAGAACGCTTCCCGAGATAAAGATATTAAACCAACAATCATTTCCCCTTTCGTTTGCAAAGACAAATATTGAACGGCAATAAATGTGTGATGAGGTAAAACAATTAAATACCCTAAAGGGATTACATTGCTTATGTTGTTTTTGCAATTGTCCTTCCCATTTTTATTGCCAGATTCAATCTAATATATGCAAAACTGCTTTATCTCTCTGAAACAAAGGTCATTCCTGGCCAGCACTAATATGCAGCTAAAAAAAAGTCATAAATAACTCAACACAATCTGTGCTGTAATGAGATTTCTCCAAGGTGATCATTAGGATAGGAAAAAATAATCCTATCAATAATATTTGTTAAAATAGTCCCCATAGAACACATGGCACATCACCAGCTCCCTGTCCATAATCATCAGGGTTTTGTAATTTCCTGTGAACCCAGAATGTAGATGCATCCGCAGCTCATCACTGGGCCTGGGACAGCTTGGATGATAAAGATGAAAAGATGATTTCTGTTCTGTGCCTTAGTGTGATTGGCCATAAAAGAATGAAGTTTTTAATATGCAACTTTTCCTCCTCTCCTCATTGTTTGGTTCCTGCTTACAGTGACATCGATTGCACAGCATCAGTGAACCATTGCTAACACTCTTAACGACTGTATTCTTCAGCCAGACAACCCTCTTTCAGATTCTAAAGAGACGGAACAAGGTTGGATTGAAAGGTAATGAGCCTATTAATTAAAGGTCCTACAAAAAAAGACTTGTATGGCTAAGTGTCCTTCCACAAGCCTGGTCCCTCTCACAAATTCTTTTCGAGACAGGGCAGCTGTCTCTGTGAAACCTTCACACACTAATTCATCCACATTCTCTCTTATTTTCTCCTTCAACACACACAGACACATACTTTTCCTAACCCTCAGGCATGTGTCACATCTAGACTCTCAGATAAGCTTCAATTTTTCTCTCATTTGTATTAAATGAAACATTTAGCTATTATTGATTATTCAAATGTAATATTATTAACAACTGCTCATAAATATTAACTAATTCTGGATTTGTGTGTGCTTTTTACACAAAGACAAAAAGATTAATCTAAGAACCCTACAAACTATAGATAAAGATGTGCTTGGAAACATTTGGACAAAATAAAGAAAGTTCTATTAAAATGAAGCTCCACCTCTTTCGTCCACTGTAAATTCGGTGAACGTTTTAAGAAATCAGATGTACAATATTATTATTTATAACTAGGGTTATGTTTATTGAACTAGCTATTGTGTTAAATTAATCTAGATGAACTAATATTATATTGAGACCTTGACATGTGCAATCTTCTACATGGTCTTCTACCCGGGATGCTTCGATTTTTTTGAAATGAAAGCACAACTGCAATGAAGAATATAACGTGATAAAATGAAAGCCCATGAAATTCTTCAGCCATTGATCGTCCAGGGCAGCACGACCTTCCGAAATTACAGCCGCAGATACAAACTGGTTGCATCAATTTCAGTGAGGCAGAAACATACACCATTGATTTTTACAGAGACCCGTAGAACTGTATTAAAAAGACATACACTAAGCTGGACCACATTTTTTAACAGGATTTAATGTATTAATATAAGTGTTGAAATTAGCCGTTTAAATATCCATTCGATCTTCTAGAATTGTTTGTGTATGATTCTTTAAAAATTGATAGACTTTAATTTTCTCCAAAGCACAAGGCACAACTGTTGGTTGCAGAAACGGTATGACAGTCATTGATAATTGCTAACATTTTATTTACATTAGTAAAATTACGTAATTGGATAACATAACACCAGGGATTTCTTATGATATAAGCATCGTTAAACAGACAACAAAAGGGAAAGTGGTGGCTTGGTGGTTAAGATGTTGGACTGATAACCGAAAAAGAGGGGTTCGATTCCCAGCACCACCAAGCCACTACTGTGCGCCGCTGAGCAAAACAGATAAATGTAAGTCGCTCTGGATAAGAATGTCTGCCAAATGCTGTAAATGTAAATGTAAACAATATATAAATCCTTATTTCATTTATATGTAATGGCCTCCAGATGAAACACTTGTGCATATAATTGGAAAAGGCTGTTTATAAATAGATCGCACATAAATGTTTAATAAAACCGTTGCTGTAATTTCATTTGGTTTTTGGCTGCTTCATTTTTGGTTTGTAAGTGCGGAGAGGAAAAAGTCAGAAAAATCTGAAACATTTTCATTTACAAACAAGAATATTTTTTTATAATTAGACCTGTACTATACTATTATGCTTTTTATAAGTGTTTGTAACATTGTCTGTTTGTTCCGGTTATTAAGAGCATTTTGGATTCTCCAGCGTAAACACAGATAGAATAAAGAGGAGATTTCTCCCACATGTTGTCTGGGCCCTTAACCTAGAAGTTGAACTTTGGATTGGACAGTCATTTAATTTGTTTTAATTGTTTTTATTTTAATTGATACTTTTATTGCACAATCAAACTTCAGCAACTCATTCACACTAAAATGCAATTTGCAGTCACCAGTTGATCTACCAGCATGTTTTTAGACAGTGGAAAGAATTTAGAAGAATTTCACACAAATACTGAGAGAACATGCGAAACTTCACCCAGACAGCAATCCAAGCTTACAATTAATTCCAGGACTACAGAGCTGTGAGGAGGCAACGCTTCCGGCTGCACCACTGTTCCACCCTAAAGGAAAACATCTCAGGAGAATTAATTGTGGTGGGATGGAAAAATAGAGTGGGAAAGTACAAATTGAAGGAAGGTGTAGGAAGCAAAATGAGGCTTCAACTCACACAGGGCAAAGTAAGCACATAAAGCACTGAAGAAAAAATGACTTATTGCTCTCTGGTGTGTGCATAAAGTCCCACAACCTGCACTAGGAACTGATTTATGGCTATTGAAAATTCAAACCCTAAATAAAAAGAGAAGTCTGTTAAAAAATGTGTGTATCATCCACTGCAAATTCACAATCAATATGTCTTAGGACCCATCTTTTAGAATCCTTTGACACAATCTGTTTTATCCTGATGAATGTCATTGGGGATCTGAAGTTTATCTTATGAAAAAGACACACCCGGCATGTAAAAGCACACTTCTCCTCAAATAAATCTAAAGTAGAAATTTTGCTCAATTGATTCCATTTCCTTTTTCTCCCCCACATTTCAGCAGCACTTACTCACAGGGAACATTTAAGAGTGTCTGCATGTTCCTACCCCACACACAGACACACAATGATAAAAAGAATGAAAAAAAAAAAACCAGTGGTAAAACATATAAAAATACAATAATAATTAATTAATTACACAACAAGTAGGTAATTAAAACAAAAAATAAATTATAATACAGTTTTTTAGTACTTTATCTATCTATCTATCTATCTATCTATCTATCTATCTATCTATCTATCTATGAATTTATTTATTTATTAAAGTTTGTTTTATTTTACTATATATTTTATTGTATTATTAGACATCTATCAGTTATTCTATTCATTTTTTTATTTGTTACAGTATATATTTTTATTATATTCAATTTTTTCTATTGCTTATTGGTGCATTGTGGGATAAAAAAAAAACAATAACAAAAATGATATAAAAAATACATTACAAGTATCTAATAATTATGTAACAAATAATGAATTCTTTTCATTAATTATGACAACCGAATGTGAATGGTAAAAAACAAAATTAAGAAACAAGTGAATTAATTACTAGTAATTTATTCGTGCCTTCTACTTGAATGAAAAATTCATGTCAGGGGAAGTTGTAGGTCAGTGATTAAAGTGATCAATTCGCAATCTAATGATCTTTGGTTCACCACTAAGCTGCCAATGTTGGGCCTCTTAGCAAGGCCCTTAAACTCAGTTAAGCTCAGTTAGCGAAATGAGATAAATGTAAGTGGCTTTGGATGGGTGTCTGCTAAATCAACAAAAATATCAAAATACATCAGATGATCAAACCTAAGTCATATTATATATCCGGTTTTGTTCTGATTACACACTACACACTAATGACATATGACAAAAAAATTACACACATCTATGAAGCTTCTTTTAGAGAGCTGGTTCAATTTTAAATGTTTCTCAGATTATAATCGTGAGGCTTATGGCGACAAAATATATAACACTATATTATAAAATGTTATGCAATATAATAAATTGTACTTTAAAGTACTGTACATGTGAAATAAAATAACAATTTCACAGAATTTTAACTGCATAGTGAGTAATTGCCTTTAAAAAACATTTTTTGTTCTGCTTGTTAAAAGTTTGTTTGCATCCCAGTAGCAAACACTAAGTTAAGTGGTCTAAATGTATTTATATGTATTAATATATATGGAAAGTGAAGGACTAAGAAATGTTCGTCCAATCAAAAATGTTTCATTCCGAACATCCTACCTGCTTGTTCACATATGTATGTATGTATATATATATATATATATATATGTATATATGTGCATACAACAGGATACGTCATCAGCACGTTCACATACTGCAGGAAAAAAAAGGCTGGATCAAAACAGCAAGAAAACCCGGATCAATTTCGGTGTTGTGTTTCCACACTAAAGTCGAATACAGGACTCAGTGGGTCTGAAAGATGACTCCATGGTTTTAGTATTTCTTTTGAACAGACAAGAGGTGTGGGTTTTGGAGGCAAGGGTGGAACGTATCATTTCAATGCTATTAGGCTACAGTTAGCTTTTTTCCAAAATTAAAGTACCTTTAATATGTAAGGTATTTTGTCCAAAATTACAGATGCAGTTTTTTGAACACCTCAAACACTTACTCTGTTTGACAACTACATACTGTACTGTACTTCTACCAAACTGGGGAACTAACTATTCTAATGTTCCTGCAAAGCTTGAAATAAACATGTAGTTGCATGCAAAAAATGTGGTGTGCTATAACAGTAATTAAGATCTAAATATAAAGATCTTAAAAGATTTTATTCATATTTTTTATTTTGGAGTACTTAAATAAAAATGCTAACAGGCAGGGTATTCAAAGCCTTTACCTGTGTGTTTTAAAGAGTAATTTCCTTTGTCTAGCTTTGTTCATGCTTAAATGCTTTAACCCAAATGACATTGGCTGGTGCTGCTGATAATTTAGAAGGAAATGATAAATGTACCTTTACAACCCGAAGACCCAAATGTTTGGATTAATTGGCTGTACTCATGAAATCATTTTACAATAGCTAGTGTATAATCCTGCGAAAAACAAACCCATACGAACACATGACATAACATGTTTTCACTGGGTGGCCTGAACACTGTTCTATTCTCCATGCACGGCTTTGCAAATTAGTCTTAGTCATTCCCCTTCAGTCTGAGATACAGAAAACTAACATGCACCACATCAGGGGATGTGTGCAAAGTATGTCAGTGCATATTTTAAACCACCAGCCACACTTTATTGCCAAACTCAACATACTCAAAGGAGAATCCTGAGTGCTTTGCTGGGCGATGCAATTATGCACAGGCAAAAGTGGCTGGTATAAGCAGAGAGAGGCATGTTGCCGTCTTCTCCTCTGAATGATAATGTTGACAGTCGTATCCTATGGGAGCCCTACTGCAGTCAAATCTAATTCACAGCTGTAAGAAGAGAGTCTGTACTGTTAACGCTGTTTCTACCAGGTTTACCCTAAGGGAATGTTTCATTAAAAGTTGATGAAATATTAAGAGAAATCTGTGGCCATATGTGCAGACCTGTGAATGACAATTAGGTAATAGCCTGGAATAAAGCAAACTTCCAACACTTTATTATTAAAGCGTCGACATTGGAGAGCAGCAGGAGTACACTGATGCAAGTTTTGACCTGTTTTAAAAGACACCGCGAGATAGATTAAATGTTCATAAAGCTTGTGTAATGAGTGCTTTAAAAGCACAAAGCTTTAGTATGCACTGTTTGATGTGCAGCTGAATGAGGCTTACCAGTTTCAAATGAGTTTTCAGTTCCAGCATTTGTTTGCCTAACATTTTAAAAAGGTATGTGTATGTGAACGATTCTTTTTTTTTTAAACAAATCCCTAATCTGACTCCGGAACAACGATTCATGTCAGAAATTCGTGCGATTCAATTATTTCAAACTTAAACTATGCAGTAGGTGGCGGAAACAGAAATGATTAGTTAACGAGACATTTGTTCATCATGCGACCACTTCCTGGCTCAGTATCCTACAGTCAATAATACTAACATAATACATATATGATTAATATTTAAAAATGATCATAAAATTATCAAAAGAAAAACTCTCTCCCGGAGTCAGACTTCATATATTAAGCATATGAGGCTGTCATGTGGCAGACTTGCCAGAAAAGAGGTGGGGTAAGCTAATCATAGACTAAAGACCCAGGTAACCAATTAATTAACTTTTTTTATATGTGTATAACATTTGTGTAAGTGGTGGATTTATTAAAGAAGCAATATGTTTTATTTTTATTATATTCTGCTAAAATAAACAAAATGATTTTTAAAAAACCCGACTTTTAGGACTGATCCAAACTTCAAATCACTACAACTAACTGTGTATGCAGCACACAATTAGCTTTTAACTCAGTTTTCAGAAAGTCTTACTTTTGCATTTTGAACTCTTTAATGAGAAAATAAAGTCATTAAATATAAAGTTAAATCTATTTTATGTCCAGTTAAATTTTTAAAGCTATCTAAAAATATAAATTATACTTACAATATTATAAGAATATTGTAAAAATCTAAATTTATATTTGATAATTACAACATTTTGCTAACTTCTTACACACAGAACTGTAGCATATTAGACTATTGATCTATGAATGAGAAATGAGAACGCGTAATTTATTATTACAAAAAGTTTCAAGCTCAAGATAATAACTGCATTTAACAAATAAGTAAATACCATAATAATGAAGAGAAAGGTCTAGGGAACTCAGACGATGTACTTTTCCACCATAAATCAATATAATGCTTCAAATATTTCAGAGAAATTTTTAGGTTACAGCACTGCTGTTTTTATTTACTTTATAAATGAAGATGAATGAATGTCATCATCTGTGCTAATTCGAGCTACTACTGCATGTGAGATTGTTCAGATCTTTTGTATAAGAGCTCCTCAAAGTCTTATGTTAGCAATTAATGAGATTTCTCTAATGCTGTTTTAGATTCTTGTCTTAATAGCCAAAATCCTTTCGGAAGCTAGAGCCACCGAACCTCTGAGGCTTGGCAATTTAAAGATGATGAGATTGTGAAGAATTCTGATCTTATAGCCATAGACAAATTGTTTGCAGAAGTAAATTTCAGACTTGAAGAAGTCAGGCAAGAGAGCAAGCGGTCTGAATTTGCATAATGTTCAGGCCAAACACAAATCTTATTTTATCAGAATATGTGTAGAGAGATTCATCTGCAATGCTACAGGATTGATTTATTTTTCATTTATTTTTGACTGTGTAGAGTTTTTTTAAATAATAGTATGGCAGAAGGTGGGGAAAAATATCAACTCTTCAAGACTTCATAAAAAGAAGACAACATCCCATAATACAAACATACATTATACAGCATAACTATCAATAACCTTCAATCAGAGTGAAGTGAGAGAATTCTGTTGTTCCATCAACTCTGTAAACCTCTCCAAACACACAACAGAGAATAATTTTATAGTGTTGGAAATCCTGGCTTAATATTATTCATAGCCAATGAAGATGTCATTTTGAATCAAAACATGCACAACACATAAGCTGTGTATTATGCTGCGATAAGCAAGGGGAGCAGTGGTGTGTTAATTTGGATTTGATTTGCTGCATGCTGACGGCGTCCACTTGAGCGGAGGAAGGATCAGACTGCAGGCAGAGATGGCAGTAGCTCTGTTTGATATCACACAGGGCTTTAGAACTTAAAAAAATAAAAAACTCTCTATCCTGCTTCACCGGTTTATCAGAAGCAGATATAGGCCATCCTTATTCCTTATGGTCCTAGTGAAGTGTTATCACTGACACTGTAAATCACTAAGAGATTTTAATATAAATATTTGTCTTCATTTAAGAACTTATCTGTGACCAGTGCAGGTTTAATCAAAGTAAAACTACGTATTGTACATTTTGTTATTATTACCTCACTGGTTAAAGCCCACACCAGGTTAGGTCTCAGACAGAAAGCTTTATCAAGTAGCAATATTAAAGATACTTCTCCTAGGGGCCCACCCTGACTCCCTCTGGGAGAGAAAAGACAAATGAATTTCATGATCTAGGAATATTTTCCTCCCTCGAAACAGTTTGACTCCGTGCTTCGTCTTCTCCTCTGTTGGCTGTATTGGGAGGCCTATGCAGAGCAGTGCTGTGGTCTCATCAGCTTCATACCTTTTCCATGACATGATCCTCTAGAGATCCCCCAGGCCTGTATCATAAGCCCTCATTAGCAGATGTAATCCATATGGAAATACAAGTCATGCACAAAATGGCCCAGCTAGAGCGCTAAACTGTTCATAATGCGTTTGACATTAGTGATATTAGTCACTGCTTTTTCATTGTTAAAACATACTTCCAGGCAATGAGTCACTGTTTCTTGTTGCAGTGCTGAATATTATATAAATCTAATATTAAAAGCCTTTTTTTCTAAGAATTTGGTGCAAAATGGCTTTTGAATTGTGTGACCATAAAACTGCATGCAACTTGAATGGAGTTTCCAGCCTTTGATATTATTTGTTACTGAATCTTTTGTTATACATGGTCTGCTACCTTCATAAAAGAAATGTGGCTTTTAACTTGGCCAGAAAGTGAGCTAGCCAGATTACAGTCAACCCACCTCACCTCCTCTTTCAATCTTTTTTATTCTACTTCAAAACACTATACACCTGAGCACTCAACCCCTTTTCCCACATGGCAATAGCCTTCTTCAAACTACAGCCGAAAACTGCCACTTTAGCCTGAAACTGTGTTTCGAACATTTGTGTTCACATTCTGCCGAATTCTGTGATCGGTACAACAATATACTAATTAATGTAAAATGATAAAAAAAAGATATATATATAATTTTGTTGGCTAGTATTTTTTCAAGAAATGAGTCTGCATTAATAAACTGTACTATTTTTTAAGCTCCTTAAATGTGTGTGTGCCAGATTGTCATTCTGATAACCAACAGAATGAAAAACTTGAATTATACCTTCCTAATTTTCCATTTCCCTAGGTTAATAAGATAAACCATGAGTCAGCGCTGTTTGCTGCCTCTCTGCTGCAGCACTGAGAATAATGCAATGCAACTGAACAAACATAGAGCCTGTTGATCTAGTTTATTTGAGCTGGAAGGCAGTGAATCTAACAAAGCTTGTCTGTAATTGAGGAAATTAGAAGCTGAAATAGGGCTGGCATGCAGTGTCAATGACTGTGACTTATTTGGGTCTAATTAAGGTGTTTACAGTAACAGGGCAAAATGACTATTGACATTCCTAATGTGATAGTGATGGATTTACGATCTAAACCCCTTATTCTTTGTCCAAGTTTACACAAATGGACCAGAAAATTACTAAATACATCCCTTTGAACATCTAACTGGAGAGAATCCGGGGTTTTCAGTATGGCCACGTACACACAGAGCATGCACTGGAAAAAACAGAAACTTAAAACAAGCTAAGGAGATGCTGACACAGGGACCAAGGGGGTCGTGACCCCCACAGATTTTTTAAGACAGCTATCCTTTTTCGCAATTTTGATACAAGCCGTACGCCAATGCTAAGTTTAATTCAGCCATCTTTTAGTGACAAGGAGAATATAACTTACAATTATGTTTGCCTACATGTTTACATTAATCTATTTGACAGTGAAATGTATGTCCTCTTCTTCTAATACGCTTCAAGCCATCACAAATAGTGCCTGTTATTGTCTTATTTTTTTTGAACAGCAAACAAGTTGACATAAATGTTAGTTTAATGATCAATTTCAGGTCATTTCTGATGATAATAAGTCTAGTCCACATCAGGCTAAAATAGAAAGAGAGGATTAGCTTGAGCTACTTTTTAGTATTAGATAATTTCTGATTTAAATAATCAAAAGTAAAATTGTTTTAAGAAGAGTTCTTAATGAGATTTATTTATTTAAATGCTATTAAATTGTTTACATTTTTCCTGATATCTCAGTTGACTGTAAAGTCAATATCTGTTATGTTTTTCAGTTATTATGATATTCTGATATATTTAGCTATAATAAATCTCGTATATTTTGGAAGATGGCATTCTAACCAATGAATTTGAACTGTAAACATAAAGTGAAGAGTGTGTGTTGATTTGATAGTTTGATTGATAGCTTTATATCAGAGGATTTATTATGCCGAACCATTTCATAGTGTCTGTTTGGATCATGTAACCTGTGGTAACTCTTCTTCATTTAAACCTTCTTAAGATATAATCATTTCATGTAATTTATAACGAGTATTAACCCAAATAGTGTAAAATAACTGAATACTATTAAAGTTAAATTGTTTGAAAGTTAAGAAAAAAATGAAAGGCTGGATTTTATTTTATTCATATTGTATAATAGTTAATATTATTCTAATAATAATCAGGCTGCAGGCATGTTTAATACATGATGGTGGTCTGACGGTAAGCCCGAAGTGGTGGTCCGATATCTGAAAATCTGTTCCTACTAGCTGGAATTTTGCTTACAGTTTGCCCCCCCCCTTTTAAATGTCTCCTGCGCCGCTCAGTACCAGTGATATGAAGGTGAAGCAAGATTTCCCATGCAACTTGAGCAACTTGCCCTGCTCTCTGTTGCTCTAATTGGAACAGAATGTTTCCTAAAGTCCTTTGTTCCTATAATTAAAAGTACTTTTACAGTAGCAGTGCCTAAAGACATGGCACAGTGTAAGGGCAAATGTGCTCCTTCTGTGACACATTAGCATTTGCCAATTGAGTAAAGGACAAGTTATAGATGTTATTATTTCGACTTAAATTTAAACAGTTTTTTCCTCCAACAGGCAGTTTATTGACAATGTTATTTTAATGTACAGTATAATTCGTTTATTAAATGTTCCAGGGAACATAACGTTTTCTGCCTGACAGACAGACAGCTAGCTAAAGAGGACATAGGCAGCTGGAGTTTCCTGCCTGATAACATGGCAATAATTCTCATGACATTTCTTTTAATATTTACGGATTTAAAGGAGTCACATCACAGTGATGTGGTATATTCAAATCTGTTATATAATTAAATGTCTGTCTGAAAAAGTGGTGGGCGATGCATTTAGGTACCTGGGCCTTCAAAAATGGATTTTTAAGTATGTTTGAAACCAAGTCAAATTCTCCCCTCCTTCAGCCATTGTGGGTGTAAAAATTCAACTTCAACTGTATTAATGTGTGCAGATCGCTACAAATGTGTTTTGCTAGTCGAACTTGGCTATAACTCCAATCAACCAATCAGAGAACAGTAAAATTATGACATTATTGTAGGCCAGCTATCTGTGGCAAAACTTGAAATCTGATTGGTCAGGGAAACAGTCCTATTATAATTATATAGTTTGTTACATGTGCCAGCACTACTGATTCTGAAGGGCCTGGGCAGATTAGATTAACATGGCAGCACATAGAGGCTGAAATCTGAATGGACAAAAAATGTAACACCCACATACACATACTGGAAGCAGTGCAGCCAAGAAAAAACGCTACGAAATAAAGAGACAACACTGTTAGGAATAAATTAATACAATTATAGAACAGATATTAGAATTTAGGTTGTAAATGTAGGCCAGTGCTTCTGATAGTGTTTAGGCCAGCAGAAAAGGCCTTGCTGGCCCTGACTGCCCACCACTGATATATATATGCTCTATTGCATAGATTTTTGTCATTCCAAACCATTTTTCAGGGTCTTGCATAAGTGATGCTGCAATAAAAGTAGTAATAAGCAGATTTATTTTATTTTGTATGTTTTTATAAAAATGAAAAATGTGGTGCTCTGGTAAAAATATTTAATTTGCATTTATAAAAGGAAGCATCAGACTCTGTCAGTGCCTTAATGTGAAACTGTTCCTTTATGTGTCACCCTGAAGGGAAAGTCTTCAGGACAAATCACACTGCACAATTATATTTTCACTGCATTTTTCTTGTTAGCCTATTAGCGTTAAAAGAACAGAAAAAAATGTTCATTTTATATAATTTTATCAAATATAATGTCATCTGGTGTGTGGATTATTAGGGACTGTAAAAAACTGTCTTCTATTCAATAAAATCACAAGCTTTTGAAATTTAACAATCACAGTTCATATTTTTATAACCATAAATTTAAAACTAAATCTTTGAATTTACTTTTTATTCACCTGCACCTAAATACATTCCGACTCCGACAAAGGCAAAGTTCTTTGTGTATTTTGTCACTGTAATGCATTATACTTTTCTATCCACAACTTCAGTGCCCTGATCATTTTTTCTTACAGTCTTATATGAGTTTTATGTTATTTTAATTAGATTTTTTATGATTTAAAATTACATCGTGGAATTTTTAACTCTTACCTATTTTATTACTTCTATACAGCTCATTGTCCCCTGAGGTATCCACTGATCTGCTTGCATAGTAATTACTGTGTGATGTGAGTCCTGTGGCTGTAGTGTTTTAATAATGCCTGTGTTCTGAGTGCTCACATCAACAAATGTCAGTTACATTCACTATTTTACATACAATTGTGGCTTATAGTTGTGTGGAGTTTGGCCTTATTTCAGGGACACCATATTTCGTGTTTGTTTCTTGTTTTTTTTAACTGGTTTATATCAAATCATACTGGCAGATCACCTGCTATAATATTTATTTGCTTTATATTATCAGCTATTAAGTAATTTATGCTATTTATATGGTTAGTGACTTATCCAAAGGTATTTAAAAATGAGACAAAGAAAGACAATCGAAGTAGAAAGCTAAATAAGAATGATTTATGAGTCATACAGTGTCTTTTTGGTAAGTCCGGGAATTGCACTCACAATCCTGTTCCTGCAAAAAAAGCTCTCTATAACAAGTCAGAATTTCTTTGGACTCGAATTCTGTGTGTGCTAGTGTTTCATTAGAGCTCTCTAATTAAGATAAAGCTAAGATAAAGTTTAATAATACTGTGCAATGTCCTTGTTTACTAAATTATTTTGGCGATATAATATGATTGTTGACTTGTGCTGCTTTCTGAAAACAGCACAATTTTTTTTCATCGAAGCCTTAACAAGAACAATCTGCTCCCATTTAGATGCATAAACAAAAGTTGCTTGTTGGCAGGATTATTTTATTGACTGGGCAAGGATGTGATATGCTATGGTTTGTATTACTGGTGGCCTTTCCTGACTGAAACCAGATGATTTAGAGAGCTGTCAGTTTTACACCGATAGATGCTAAACATGTGGCCATGGGTTCAAAGGGCCTGTCTGATCTGTCTCTTTTAGACCAGGCACAAAATGCAAAGGTTGGTGGCTCATCATACACTCTCTCTATTATATCTATGACCTTGGATCGAGGGGGATAAGTGTACAGGACAAAAATGTGGAATAGTGGCTTGTTTTCTTTGGCCACTGGAAAATGATTACTATCAAACTTAATAAGTCCCACATTTTTTAGATTTGAATTAGGACACAAGCTTAAAGATTACAGGAGATTTGGCAGCAGGTTACATCAGCCTTTGAACATTTGCCCATAGAAATAATGAAAAGGTTATCTTAGTCAGGGAGCAGGTCCATTTCTATTCTTCTATCAAAATCTGCTTATCATTTCTCTATAAACAAAAAATCTTAATCGCCTTTACTCAGTGTCTCTATAAACATTAAGAAAAACTGTTTCAACAAAATTAACTATCAGTAAAATACCTAGACCTCAGATTTCATCAACGTCTGTTGTGCTTTATATGCTGACCCACTTCCCACTTAAGTTTGTGCTCTTAGATCACCTTCGCTGTCTCCAGGTTTACCTTCCAGTTAGCTAATGTGATAGGCTGTGTTTAAAGATCCAATTAACACAATTTTCTAATAGATGATCATGTAAGACAAGCTGACTAGACATTTCTCTTCACTCTTTCATTGTTTCCTTTCTTCTTTCTTCCTTTTCTCTCTCTCTCTCTCTCTCTCTCTCTCTCGCTCTCTCTCTGTCTCTCTTTCTCTTTGTCTATCTACCTATGCCACTCCTGAGCTGCCAATGATCCAGACCTCCTCTCTACTCTGGACCTGTCTATTTCTATTTTATAAAGCCATTCATTGAAAAAATGCATTTTATATATTCTAATGTTAATCTTTTTTAACTCTAAATCTTCTTAGGATTAGCAATTTAAGTTAGCAAATTAGCAAATGAGCTTGATGCTAATCTTCTTTGCTCTTACAATACGACACTTTCAAACCCTTTAAAACAACGACAAATTCAACACAGTATCTCCAACAAATTACAAGCAGAAGCACTGAGCAGGGTAACGTCAGGTTACTCTTTTGCTTATCGTCTTGTCTAAGCCATGCTTAGTGGTTTGCACTGTTGCCTTCTGTGTGGAGTTTGTAGATTCTCCCTGTGCTTGCATGGGTTTATTCCTGGTACTCCGGTGTACTTCCAGAGTCCAAAAACATGTATGTTATCTTGATTGGTTTTTCTAAATTGCTTATAGGAGTGAGTGTGAGTGTTTGTGTGGCCCTGCGATGGACTGGCGACCTGTCCAGGGTGTACCCCTCCTCCAAAGATGGCTGGGATAGGCTCCAGCAGATCCCTGTGAACCTGAATTAGGAAATAAGCGGGTATAGTATAAGTAAGTAAGTAAGTAATGACAATTTAATTCATTGTGCAAGGTACATGTACAGAGCCAATGAAATGCATTTTTCGCATATCCCACCTTAGTAAGTTGGGGTCAGAGTGCAGGGTCAGCTATGATGCAGCGCCCCTGGAGCAGGAGGGGTTAAGGGTCTTGCTCAAGGACCCAACAGTGGTTGACTTGCCAGAGGTGGGGCTTGAACCCAGGTGTTTCTGGTCTTCAGATTAACAACTCAGCACCTTAACCATTTGAGCCACCCTGCCCCTGTATAGAAGATGAATGAATCCAATTCTCCAGAATAGTTTGGAATCTGCTACTTGACAGCTAAGAAAGTGCTGGAGTTTGACAGAACAGTTGCTGAAGGGCATTACTAATGTTTTCTCATTCCAAGTTTCCTTTGGAAATTAGTAAACTAGTATTTGGTGTCAAAAGCCCTCTAAAACCATCTGTGAATGTATCTGTAAATAATTCAATTTGCTATCTTTGTAGTTTTTTATTTTATATCTGTAATTAAATCACCTCAAACTCTTTTCTCACCACGTTTGCCATGTACAAAGATCAGCGGGGTCAGCTTACACTCTTATTATTAAACATCAGAATCTTTAGTCGTTTGTGTTGAAATTATTACTCTGTGTTACCAAGACTGTCTGGATAAGCCATCAGGAATACCAAAATGCCAAAAGAAAGAACAAATATTGATTATACACTAACGGAATTTTGGCTGTGTTGCACACGGTTTGGAGGGAAATTCAGTTTTTGTTTCCTGATCCGTGTCCAAGGGCATCCTGGATTTCAGTCCCTGAGAGTATCCATGAGAGCTAGGCTCCGAAAGGGAGGCCAAGTTTTTTCAGTCAATTCAACATGAAGAACTTGTTTTTCTAGGTCAGGTATAATCATTTCTATTGCTGTTACCACCACTAAAATCAATCAACTGTCCTCTGCCAGAATATTCCATCTAGACTGTCAGTAAGTAGACAGTTAAAAGCTGAGAATTTTCCAACTCTCCGACAGGTGTCAGTCTGCCAGATGCCTGTTAGGATAGAACAGCAAAACTGAGAAGTAAAGATGTGATAGCCAACTTTGATTCCTCTGATATAGCAGTGTTTATGTGTCATGCACCTCCAAAAGGTTGGCACCGGCTGATGGGTTGCCGTTAAGAGTTCAAAAAGAATGTGTGGATGAGGCTATATTTGGGAACTATGATAATTGGATGACATCATCTTACAATCAGCACCACTGTAATTTCTGACTAGGTGCTATAATCACAAGTGAGTGTAAAGAAAACACTTACATTAAAAAAAGGAACTCCAGTTGTGTACAATTCGGTCTCTCTCAGCTAGAGTTTTACTTATTATTATAAAATGAATCCTTTACTCCGGTTTAGTCACTGAGTCAAAAAAAATCTGAAAAAAGAAGGTGAAAGAATTTTATGTTTGACTTTTAGATCTTAGCTGTCTTTAGTCGAAGGCATGGTTGATTAAAACATATAATAAGACCTATTCTAAACAGACTATTCTTACACAGTGTAAAATAAAACTCATAGAATTAATTTAAAATGAAGAAACAGCAAAAAGCAACCAAATACACAACTCAGAACCAGGGTTGAACCAGAGTACTAACAATTTTAACAAGTGAAAGTAAAAGAAATACTGAAAATAATATGACTCATGTAAGCGTAAATAAGTATTTTGTTAGAGTTACAGTTTTATGTTGTGTTAGGTGTAATTTCTTGTGCTGCCTCTAGAGATATGGAGAAAGTTGAAAGTGATCACAATTCAGCATTTATGGGCTATTATTTGTGCTGAAAATTCTAAATTGAAATGTCTTGAACAGATCATAAATACATACACATTAAATATACATTTTCTTGAACAGATCATAAATATAAACATTTTTAGATATCCTCATAAACACAGTCAATTGTGTCTAAAGTGAATGTGAACAGTTTAAAAAGGGATACACGAAATTGTTAGTTAAATTAAGTGCTATTTTTATTAACATTTACTGTACTTGTTTATAATGATGTTCGAAGTTGATCATATTTAGTCTCGTTAATTTTGTTGTTTTGGTAAAACTAGAGGCTCAAGTTACTCATGTAAGTTCTCTGTTGGCTAAGGTTTTTTTTGCCCTTATTTAAATCAAAACTTGAATTGTATAAATTAAATATGAACTGTAATCAAATAACAGAAACAGAATCCTTATAATTGAAAAATACCCCACCCTACTCAAGTGTCAGACAGCAAAAAAAAAATAACCTAATAAATGTTATACATACATGTATTTTAAAAAACACTTAGCTATTAAAAAAGCATTATTTCATAAATTTTCCAAACAGAAAATACATTTCAAGAAGTCAAAGGATGCTTTCCCCCGTCGGAAACTAAATAGCAGAGAAAGATTATTTGCAAAGCCAAACTTTATTGTTGGCCAGCGCCTTGATTGGCTCATGAATCGTACTAATGAATTTGGGTTTTTTTTTACTTTTTGTGAAAAATAAATGTAAAAACAAAAATAAAAGTTAAGGTACTACATGTTAATATACTCAAAAAAGAAGAAAAATTAGCAAAATCTACCCAAGTACTGTAACAAAAGTATTTGTAATTAGTTATTTTCCACCACTGGCCAGCACCTGCGTTGTGCATATGAAGCTTAGCACCTTGCTGCAAACTCAGCTGGACACTTTCATTGGGGCAGCTGTGTCAAACCCCACTGTAACATAATGTTGCCCTAATCCTATCTGGTAGGAGATGAACAAAGGAGACTGGATAATGCACACTTAATATCCAGTGTAGGCTAAACAGTAGGATTTTCCCTCTACTCTGTGTTTGGCTTTTTCTTAATAGAGCACAGCTTGGAGCTTTTAACTATGCCAGTGAACTAACTGTGTAAACATTGTATAAACATTTGCATTTCTAATAGTAATTTTATTAGGCACAATAAACGTGCCTACTGCGGCCATCTATTAGTAAAAATTCTTCCTCGTTAATATCCTTTGAAAGATTTAGCTTTTGTTCCATCATACACAAATCTGGTTCAAATCAAACATGATTAAACACTCGGCCTATTATAATCAAGCCCGAATTCTTTAAGCACTTCACTTGACTAGTCATCAAAGACTTGAGTGGAGAGAGACGTTAGGAAAATAAACTTTCATCTTGAGTATGTGATTGTCCAAATCGACCGCTCGCATCCATCATAGCGTGTCATACAATAAAGGAGAGAGAGTTGCAAACACATGAGGATGGAAGTTAATTTCAGTGTCATTCTCTTCCAAATGTGGCATGCAGGAAATCAGGGGTCATAAGCAGCATGTGAAAACATGAGCATGGACACTGGAGGAAAAATGGTGCAGTCTCAGTATCATAAAAAGGGGTTATATGAAGTTACAAGGAGGGATTAGAGCACTTCAAAGAAGCAGTGATTTGTAAGCTGTTTGAAGCGAAATCCTCTATTTAAAAAAAGATGGCCAATGTGCCGAGCACAGACTGCAAGGAGAGCACAAATGACCTGTGGGCTGTCAAGTGGGAGGTAAAAAAGATTTTCTACAGACCAGGAAGCGCTGATGAAACGGCCGGTCTTTGCTACATACTAAAGTGTAAATCAGGAACTAAGCGAGCAGCCAGATGTGATGGATGCCCAGGCCATGCCCATGTACTGACAGGAATCTCATCTGTCACTGTTCATAAGTGAGGGAGTGTGACTTTCCCCACACGAGGGTCACATTCTGCTACGATAGAATGGCGCAGCCCGCTGTTGATTTATCGGCTGTGCTGTGTTGTTCCTGCATTTAAAGATATGTATAACTTGTTGATTTTGCTGGGATATTCTAATAAACCTGACAAGGTAATGTTGTTGTCTGTGTGAAGTAAGCGTATAATGAATATACAGCTAATCTTAATAACACAGGAGAAATCTTTTTACTTTTGCCACTATAAACATTTACACTCAGTACAGCCCTGAGAAGTAGAGATGAGAAATTCCAAAAAGAAGAAAAAGCAATCAATAGTTTGGTGTGAGGAAATAAAATATTTATCTAGAGGGACTCAGGTGTGACAGCTTGCTTAAGGAAAAGTCTGCTTCAGAACGTCATATGATTCAAAGATAAAATTGTTATATTTTCATTGTGACAGATTTTGAGGTTGAAAAGGATTAAAAAATACATATATAAATCTTGTTTTATTATTTTAGAAAACAAAGGCACAAAGCATAAAATCAAATAACGACAGCTCAACAGCTTCAGTTAGGGAAGAAGTTAAAAAGTAATTTCTCTACTCTTACTGTGGCTGTTGGTGTCAGATGGACTGATATAAGTATCACAGACATGACTGGGGTCTCGGGATTTTCGAACACAACAGTCCCTTGTGTCTATTGATGAATAAAAGACCCACATTGAGCTTTGGTTTGGTGAAGTAAAAAAAAAAATAAACCTTCTTGATGAGGGAGACTGAGGAAGTAGACTAGCCCATGCTAACAGAAAGATTACAGTAACTTGATTAAACATACTTTCCCTTTAAACATAGAATAAGTGAGATCAGTCCAAATAAGAATTTTTAGTTTAAGCTTAGAAAAACATCCAGAAAAGGTTTTTCTGTGACTGCATCACTGCTTTATTAATTAGGTATACAGATGATGTTATTGAAATAGACGTTAATGGCATCAAATGATTAATACACCCTGCTTTTACAATCTGGGCATCTTATCTATGATAACCTGCAAAAATATTGAACTAGATAATTTACTAAAAAATAATTGACCAAAATTTTGAATACAAGACTGCTATTAGTGTATTTATGCACAGTTATGCAGAGTAAGTAAAACGCTAAATAAAGTAAAACCAGACTTCATAGAGACAAATATAAAAATAACAACACACATTTACAGACACATTTACACATGCACACACAATTTCTTTAAATAACATCATTTTGTGGTTCCGGTTACATTAAAACTAATGGTAGAGGAAAAATACAAAAGTGTATAGCAAAGTAAAAGTAATACTTACTGAATAATGAACCATTACATAATGTGCTAGACTTAATAACATTGGGTTTCCATGTTATTATTTTCCCATAAAAGAAAAAGAAAAATCGAAAATACATATAAATATAAAACAAACCGGAAAGTATCCTAAAATTAAAATAGAAAAATGTAGAAATTATTATTAATATTATCATCATTGTTAATTCACTATCTTCCTATGATGTTGTTTTTAAAGGTAATGCCGTTGCCATGCCTTTTTTTCATTAAAAATTAAATTGAAATGGCATAAAAGGGGTGAATTATTAACAGACCATTCAAGAAACCTCAGAAACTGGAAACTTAAAAATAATCTTAAAAATATTCAAGCGTCTTAAAAAGGCATAAACATAATTAGGATTTTGAAGTAATAATAGAAATGATGAAAGAAATGAATCTGCCTGTTCTAACGTTGTAATTAAATTGGCAGCTGTGCTAAGATCAGAACCAAGCGGTGGATTACTTGAAGTGGGCATACATCCAGTAGCCATGCAGTGGAATTAATCCTTCTTTCTCTCTCTCGCGCTCTCTCACTTTCTTTTTGCTACTGGCCAAACTGTGTGCTGGTGGCAGACATTCAATAATAGCCACAGGCGGGAATACTGTCCAGCCTCTGATGGCACGTTTTCTTATACCAGTAAAATGGAAGGATGGAATAACAAACAGAGCTGTACAAAGAACATGCTGACATTCATTTAGAAAACACGCCCTATCTTTAACTGCATAAATCATGCCAGCAGGGTCAAGCTTTCACTAAATATCACTGTCAATATAAATGTTTAGATAACATAAGGGGGAAAAATTCTCTATCTTCTTAAACACTGTGAAAGGAGCTGGAGACAAGTGTTCAAAGAAATGAATGATTCATATATATTGATGCTCTATTTTATCAATAAATGTTGTAGTGAACTTGTATTTAATTCTCTAGATTGTCACAAAATCTGGACATTTTTTTTTCTTTTTTTAATTGTTTTTTCTTTAATTGGACCACATTTGAAAATTTATTTAAACCACATTTTAATTAAATTTAATACTGGATTTGTTTCCATTTTTACAACTTGCACTAACCTAGAAAGGCTTTTTTTTCTCAATATATTCTAGCTGTGTAATTTTGCGCAGCATGGTGGACTGATCTTGTGCATGGTTGTGTCAGTTCGCAGTGGGGCGGCTTAAAGTGCTGCATCAGTGGATTGATCAGGTTTGACTGCTCGGGTCAGAGGAGGATCTAAAGGGTGGCTGAGTTCAGGCTTGTTGGACAATAAACACAGCATGACCCAAACACACTGTGCACTAATATCCACAAACAAGCTCTGTCACTATTTTTTAACAACCAGAATGTTATCAGTTATAATGTCTGTACATTGTTTACAACTGTGATATAGAATAATTAGTTACACTGAGATAAGTATGAGCAGCATTAATGCATATTTATATGTAATGTAATAAATTCTACTAGTATAATTAAAATGTCTTTATATTTTTTAACATTTTAATTTGAACAAATAAGATTTTGAGAAAATACGAACTCTATGGCTAACACAACGTTTTACACCAAATACAGTGTAGAACACTGAACGTTTTTTTATTCAGAGCATACACATAATAATTAAATAAACATATATTAGCAGTTTGCTATTTAAAACTGTAAATATAATCTGTTGTAAAGACAAGATTGAGGATGTTGGTGATCATCAGATGGATAGATCAATGACTTTTACACCCTCTAAACTGAAATCAGACTGTATTTTTATATGGAATTTCTATAATACAATATAAAAATAAGTTTTTAAGAGGTTATTAAAATATATATATATATTTAGATGAGTTGCTATAATCACTATAATCTTTATCATTTTAATAAAAATAGATGATATAAACAATAAACAATATTGAATACAATATTGTGTTGAAACAATATATGTGTGTGCATGTGAGAGTATGTTTGTGTGTGCTCTGTATATAACATCCTCTTTATTTAAGGGTTGATCAAATTAATTCATCTAAACTGAAAACATAAACGTATTTTCTTTTTTCTAAACAATATTGTTTTTATTTTTTTGTTTATTAAATATTATTTGTGTGTATAAATTTTAATCGTGTCCTATTACTATTTCTGTATTAAAATATATAGTTATATGTAATATTAAACGAGGATGCTTGTGGATATACTATATGTATATATGGGTTGGAGATGTGTGGGTGTATTTTGAAAAAAACAATAAACAAATAACCCAAAAATAAATACACGATTGTGCACTTTTACCACAAACACAAATATATATATATATATATATATATATCACTATATATATATATATAAGAAATAGAGCAAAAGAAATCTCACAATCACAGGTGTAGAAATCCCTTATAGTAATGTATTATTTTCCTTCAGTTCAATAAGATTAACTTTTCTATGAATGTATATCAGATCTATTGCCTGATTGCATTTTATGCTCAGCGGAATCATGTGATTAGACAAAACAAATGAAAGACCCCACACCCGTCTCCACTGCTGCTTTGTCAGGTCACTGAGGCCTTTATTGTTGTAATGAAGGTCTATCTCAGTGAGCAGTAGCACAGCTGTAGGCGGCTAGGCTAGCTCAGACCTGCTGAGCTTAAGATGTGATTGCGATTACTTAGAGGCTGGCTGATGAAGTCAATTGCCTGATTGACAAAAGAGCCGAGGGCTGAAAGAGTCAAACCCATACTGTCAGGTGCAGCACGGTGCACAGCCCTGTGTCTATCTGCCGTGGCCCCTCGGGTGCCATGTGCCATCTCTTCTCACCCAATGATATGAAACTAATGTCTCTCAATTGGCACATGCATCTTTATGTTAGACAGCAGTCCCTTCTCCCTGGAGTGCTGCTGTATGTGGGATTTAGTGGTTTTAGCCTTCAGGAAGCATATTGCGGCAGCAGCTCATCAGAATCTCATCATTGCAGTGGATTACTGTGTGTTTTTCCACACACTCTTAATAAACAGAAATCATGTCATTGTCTTCTTTGGTAATTAAAAATATTTAATAATATTCATTTAATATAAAAAATATTATTCTAATTTTAAATGCTAATTAACATGCTTTAAGAAATGCCCATGCTTAATTTGGGGTTATATTAGTTTTAAATCTGAAATAATGCTAGTGCAAATTTATGTGAAAGCAAAAAATTCTGTGTGAAAAGCTCTGTAAAATATACTATGTGATAGCATTATAAGTAGGACAATCAGTTTATAGGTTCGATTTAACCACCCTGCGTTTGTTATTGGCCTCCGGCAGCAACCGTAGATTGATATTTATGGGAATTATTGATTGGCATATTGTTTCCATCATAGTATGAAGGAAAATCAATGTGGAACACATCTCAATCATGCATCTTAAATGTAATTTATGTGACTATAAATTTTATTAACAATGGCAGCTTAGGCCTGTCTTCTCTGTACTTCAACATTCTCACCTCTATCTGTCTAAAAAATCAGGTTCATGCAAATCCACATATACTGAGTACTGTAATAAAACCATATGGTGTGTGTGTGTGTGTGTGTGTGTGCAGGAGCACAATGTGGCGGGCATTCGATGCAGACGTGAGAAGCATTTTCACTGACTTTCCTGCTCAGACTACAGTTTCACAATGTACTTCTGCCTCAAAAACAGATTTTCTCTGTGCGTTTTCCTGCACTTCAGTAAGATGAAATGTAAAACATGGATCGAACTGTTGTTGCTGAGGCCGTGAGTGGGTGAGGGTGTTTGGGGAGGAAATTGTGGCGTGACCTAAATTTTACACGGTGGAAAGAAATTTAAATGACAGTGCAGAAAAGTCTCCGTACAATAGAGTTACACCAGTGACACAGTGCTAAAAGATTTGTTTCTTTTAGCAGAATTTAAGTTTATTAATATCCAGGTGAACACTGTGGCAATTGTCTTCTAAAATATATCAAATATTCTTAAGTTAAAACCTGCTACAAGACAGTAAAAAAAAAAACAACACATTGTTTTTAATTTACAGTTTTCATTGTTTTAAACTGATGTGTTCTACTATTAAAAGTTATCGCTTTTTAATATGACATTATTTTCAAATGTTCTCATTACTAAATCTAATAAAAATGAATGAAAAAAAATCCTGTAATTGATAAGGTACAAAATAATAATCTATAAAACAACTGAATAAACAGATAAAATAATTAATAATTATGATTGTTATAGTTACAGTAATAATAAGTCATAAGAAAATACTATTACTACTATTACAATAAATACTATTACTATTAATATATATTAATCATAATCATATTTATTATTATTTATTATTATATTTTATTAAATTAATTAGAGGTAGTATTTTAAATAATCTTTTAATTCATTCGATTTACAATAATTTTTCCCTCCTTACTACTATTTTTATTATTATTGTTGTTGTTGTTGTTGTTGTTGTTGTTGTTGATCATGTTGTTGTAATTGTTGTTTTTTATTTAATGTTTTTTTATTCCTGCTATTATTTTTATCTGGGTAATAACGCTAATAGTAGTACTAGTAGGAGCATTAACAGTAATTTTTTTCAAGCACTATACATTTATTATACTTTTGATGCAAAATATGTATAAATAGGTTCTCAAACAACACAAAATGTGTACACAGCATTCCCAGATTGCCAGGCAGCTGAAGCTTGCATGATGAGGACAGAGCAAGATGGCACGACATGAAATCCCTCACCACCCAGCCTTTAAAAATGCAGGACCCACATGCACGCAACTGAGGTAGATGTATAAATTATGGACCGAAAAAAAAAAAGATAAAAAAAAAAAAGATAGGTTGGAAAAAATTCATTGCCTTTATTGCCTCTAGTGGAAACCAGTGGAATTACTATCCCTGTTATAGTTACTTCTAAAGTAAATATGAATGAATGAATAAATAATGAATGGATGAATAAGGACAAAAAATATTCCTACAAAATACAAAATACTGTTTAATACTATAAAAACACTAAAATTGACTCAGTAATGTATGCAGTGTGAAGAACTGTTATTATTCTTATTCTTTTAGATTTTAAAGCTACATTTTATGAAAAAATGTCTGTGGACACCGTAAATGCACACCCACATGTGTGTGCTACATAAAATTCAACTTACTAATTCTATTTTGGAGGCATTTTGTAGAAACCCTTTCCAGTAGTATGAAGGTTAAACAGGAGAAAGATGGAACTGAATCTAGAACAGGATTTTATAATTTGCTAATAATTGTACACATTTTACATTCTCAGGGGTTTTGCCTTCTGGATAATTTCTGAATTCTTGATTCGAAAAGTTTCAGTGGAGCTTAATGCAAAATGTAATACTTTACTTAGTAATTTTGAATCCGAGGGCTACACTGTACCTATTCTCACCTAACAGCACAGACTAATACAGTGAAGTTGTCATTGTTCAGACATGAGCATTCCTGTGCACACTCTTTGACTACATCATTTTTGTGCGAACCCTTCTCATTATATTGACAATGGTTAAATACTTTCTTGGAAGATCTCATAATCCATGTGTGTGCATGCATGTGTGTATGTGGGAGAGGTAGATCACCCTGTCATGACTAGTCACAAATTACAGAAAAAAGAACAAAGAGAACATAGTTTTCCTGCTGGATTAGCTTTTATCCAGAATTCAATGAAAGGTGAAGATCCTACAAAAGTGCATTGAAGCCTCAGCGATAGTCACTGCTTTATTACAAATTGGCACCTAAAGCAAGGAGTGTAAGGCTTTTTCATTCGTCTGCACTTTTTCCTCTAGTAGGTGCAAGTTACAAAATATTTGTTTGAAACAAAATGAATAATATATGGACCATTTAATAATGCAGCGAAATAAGGAAGCTTAGACTTTAAAAAAAACACTATAAAGTCAGTATGCTTGCTCAGTTTTTAGCCAACTGAACTTCAGAGACTATTCTAAACTTTCATAGTTTTCCAAGTTTTTCAAGTTTTCATACTTATGTAGCTGAGACAGTCAAGCAGACCAGCACTTATTGTACAGCTCTATTACACATTCAGCTTAAAACAGGGACAGACTGGTCATCTGGCAGACAGGGCATTTTACAGCGGGGCTGATATACTTTTATCAGTTTATCATTTTTTTTTGCTGTATTAGTTGATGGCGCTGGTTTTTTGTGGCGGTGTAATGTGTTTGTCAAAATAGTCTAGGTAGGATTTTTTTCCAGACAGACCGAACCATGAGACATTAAATTAGCAGCCCATTGGTTCTTTTTTTAATTGAATAAAATTTAAACAGCATCACTGTGTATCGGTCAAAATAGTCAGAGAGAGATGGAGAAGAACTGAGAAAGTGGCACAGAAAAAAAACTGGAGCAGGCCCTTCAGATAGACGCTGTAAGGGCATGAAAAGATGGGTATTATTGTGATCGTTTGTAGTAGGCCAGTCTGGGCCAAAATGCCAGGGCCGATTTTTTTGTCCAAGGTAAGCCCAGGCTTAGACACACTGTTATGACAAACACATCAACATTCATCCACCATGGTTTTGTTTTGTAAGTGGTAAATCAAATGCAATGTCATATGGCAACCCAGAGAAACTTCCGCTGCAAAAGGTGGAGCATCGCAAAGCTTAATCCCCAGCTCCATAGACTGAAAGTAATATTTCAAACCCAAAATTGAACAACAAATACTCTGTATTTATGCTAAGCTATGGGCTTTTGTTGGTATATTTGTGACAGCTTGCAGCATTACAAGAGCACAGCATGGGTTGTCACGTAAAAGCAGTAAGAAAGTGCTCTCTATAAGCATATAAGTTATATAACTCACCCTGAAGAATGGCTCAGTTTCAGCAGTGTATTCACTCTTAAAGCAGCAGTACATACTATATACTGTACACATAACCACAAACAGATTATTAACGATATACGGTATACATTATAATAATGATAACTAATTAAAATATAAATATAAAACCAATATAAAACCAGGGCTGGCCCAAGGCATAAGTAAACTAAACGTCTGTGTCGGGCCCCTGTGGTTACCAGCCTCCCCCCTAGAGTACAGGAAATGAAAGGTTGTTTGTTGTTTTTTGTATATATTATGTCACTGGACAATGCCACTGCAAATCTCGCAAATGAACACCTGAGCAATTTTGTGAGTTTGCTACAATAATGATACATTAAAAATCGTAAAAGTGTGAAAACATTAGTATGACGTAAACAACACAGCTACAGTTAAAATTGATAATGTTATAATCACACAATATTCAGTCATATTGGTGGCACAGAAAGGCCCCCAAATAAAATTCTGCTGTCAGTCTCCTAAAGATCCTACATTGACTATTCTGAGTAATTATGTTTTTTAATGATCGAGAGAGAGAGAGAGATAAAGCGAGAAAGAGAGAGAGAGAGAACGGGCACAAATATTTAAGTTTTTAAAGAGTACATCATGTACTGGATGGGCTGCTATGGATTCCAGCAAGACCTACAGTATATGACAAAGCAACCAAAAGTAAGAGCCAAAAAAAACCAAACAAGGGTACTGTAGTGTTGTAAAACATAATGCCTGCCATTCTGTTGTCCTAAAACTGTCTGAATATGTGAGAATGGTTAAGATAGAAACCAAATACAGTATTTAAGTTCACCAAAACACCAATGAGCTCTCCAAAGCTGCATCTTTACCTGAGAGAGAAAAAAAAATACCATTAAAAGGTTTCAATAACCAAAAATGTTCTAAAACTAATCTAAAAGTTGTTCCATAAGTATGGGGTAAAAGAATGCTTTGCCTTCTGCAGTAGTCTTGCTGCTATATATCAAAAAAGGTCCTGCAAATACTGATTAAAGAAGACATTATTTGAGTTGATGATAATGTAGTGTTTCTCATCTAAATTTTTTCTAATACATACAAGTGTATGTCAACAGAGTGGAAGTGGAAGCTAATACCATGCTCGTGTATAATTTTACCCAGACCTAATACAGTATATATTAAAAATATTAGGATGTATAAGAAAGCCACCATTTACTTATTATACTGTAAGCATTTGTCAAGAGGATGTATGACTGATAGATAACGCAACCAATGATGTTTCATTTTGAGCCGCATCATGTTGGGGGCATAACAGACTAGTTTTAGGAATCCTTCTTTGATCAAAGGCTTTTGGTTGTTTCCAGACGAACGATTAAACAACACGATACACACCTCTCTTGTAAATCCAGACATTCAGCTGTCTGTGGCCTAATGTCCGAGGCTAAGACTGCACAATATTTAGTTTGCTAGCTAGGGCACATTGATTTGTAAAGGGTAAAGTTGGGTTCTCTTCTTCCTTTGCATGTCCATCTGACAGGCTTTCATAGTTCAAATGTTACAAGTTAAAATTGCCTTTTTAATACATCAGATATCACTGTGATGTCAGTGTCTGGCATGAAGTATGTAACATAATGCCTAATAATAGAAAAGTATAGAACCTGTTGCATGTTGTCTAGTGTATTAGGTGTATCTGAAGTGTATCTGGTTCTGGAGTAGTGAGCTGTGTAGATAGATTTTAACAAATCATGACAGTGACATGACAATTAAAGCATAGACAATTAAAAAGCATCTAATAGCTAATAAACAAATCTCCAACTAGTCAGGATTTAGTCTGAACTAAAAAGGTGGTTGATCATTTCTATCACATATTTAGCTGCATGTTAGGATGTTTAATAACTACTGGGCATTCATGTGCCCTTTCTGGTATTTTATTGCATTGCTCATGGGCATAGCATGCTAACGGGGCAGCAGAGAAGGCATAAATGGCTTTAAGTCTGCTTGGCTGCTCTTTTCCATTTATTTCACAGTCACCAGCAAAAAGTATGGCAAAGAAAGCTTCTATTTCCTCCTAAGTGAGAGTGTGTGTATGTACAGTACTGCCAAGCACAACTAATCCAAAAAGACAGTTCTTTCTTTTTATAGAACGATCGCAGATAGTAAAATTTGTATCAAACTAAAAGCCACTAAGGATTTTTTTTATGTTTAATTTTTTAAATTTACAGAGACACTGACAGACACGGATTAACGCACAGGCTTGCGTAGAACAGGGTTTTTCAATTATAAATTTGTTTTAAATTTTCTTTAGCACAAAACAAAAAATAGACCCTCATCGGCCCATAAGGAATACTAAAAGCAGGTGATTGTATAGATGTGACATTTGAGTCAGATTTGTCCGTTTAGCTGCGGGGCAAATCATGTCAATCATTTTCAACTACATCACTGCTATTGCTAGACGAATTACCAGGAACATGTACATTAGCGGAGAAAACATACAAACGTTAACAGAACTACCTATTTTTATACAGTTGTAGACAAAAGTCACAGCAGGAGAACTAGCGTAGCTAACAGCGGCTTATATCAGTGCTGTGGTTTAAACAGCTGCAGCGGGATCTTTAGCTGCAGCAGCTAGCTCATCACGTCATCTAATATTTCGGGGAATTTAGGGAAATTAGTTCACGATAACATGCATATTATGTAAAATACACATTTACAACCACTTTAAACCACCCCTGGACACTGAGGTGAAACAAATATTACTAATTTGTGTACCAACACTTACTCAGCAGGGCAGCATTTTTTAATAGTAAAATTTGTATGAAATCTGTCTCTAGGTGCACAGTCAACTAATGTAAGTGTTTATTTTTCTTTTCACACCCTGTTATAGTTAATAAACGGTCAAAAGAGGTGCAATTAGAGGTTTAATATTTTGTCTGCCAGAAAGATGAGCCAGCAATGAACATCAAAACAGCCATCAAAAATTATGTCTTTATCACAAAACATTACTGAGCCAGAAGCATAAACAGCATTTACACACTGAAAGACAGATGGAAAGAAGAAGGTCAGACTGTTTTTCACTGACTTGTATGTTCACTTTTCCATCTCATGCACCCTGTCTTCTTTTGTCCAAACTCTTTAAAAATCACTGCTACACCTGCAGACCCTGGAAAAAGCACCAGGTCTGTTAGCTGCCCCATGCGGCCCTTACCGTTAAACATGCAGCCCTTAAAAATAACAAAACATTCTATTGTATGTAAGAAATAAATGGTATAAAGTCTCATTGTCATACACAAAAACAAAGGTGTGACACAGCAGTTGATTTGTTTCCTATTAAATGTAAATGTCTTTATTTGTCACATATACTCTACAACAAGTGGAATTTTGCTTCTTCACATATCCCATCTTAGAAAGCACAGCACAGTGTCAGCTATGATACAGCACCCCTGGAGCAGGAGGGGTTAAAAGTCTTGCTCAAGGACCCAACCGTGGCTGGCAGCAGTGACACAAAGGTATTCCTGGTCATCCAAACCAAAACTCAGCACCATAACCGTTTAAGACACCTCTGCCCTTTTATAGTGCATCTCAATGGGTTTTTATTAAACAGTGGTACCTTGACCTACGAGTGTCCCAACTAGAAAGTTTTTCGCCACAGTGAACACCGTGGTGTAACCCAGATGAGGATGGGTTCCCTATTGAGGATGGTTCCTCTTAAGCTTTCTTCCTACTTCATCTCAGGGAGCTTTTCCTCACCCCTAGCTTGCTCATTAGGGACACATTTTTTACTGTTGTTGAAAGCTCTATACAAATAAAATTGAATTGAATTGAACATCCGCCCAGTATCCCGTATCTCACTCGATTGCTAGTCAGACGTGCGCGTTAGCGAGTGCATTAGCAAGTGGAGTCGTCTAATCTCCAAGGTAAATAATGTACATTATACTTAGTAAAACCAGTTTATTGCAGTACATTCTATTGTATTGTTTGTATTTGATAAGTATATTTTTCTTATTTGAAAACATGTAATGAAAAAAATTGTTTACAGGTTTTAATTTTTCCACTATTTTAATGGGGAAAATTAATTTGACACGTAATTTGAGTCACAGAACGAACTTAAACTTGTAAGTCAATGCACCAGTGTATTATTTTATTTGCAATTAATACATAATTTACTTTAATAAAAAACAAGTTTGTTTTAGCTTCTTATAGTTCATGTTAATGTAATAGAGCAACCAAAAGACAAGGTAGTCCCTGTTATCATTTATGCTATAATAGCCTGACATCAAACCCTGACCAACAAAAAACAACTGAATTATCCAAAGTATTTATTGTAAAAACAAAGAAGTGAATGAAAAAAAAACCTTGCAGCCAGAAATACTGTCCAAGTCTTTTCAGTACAGTTTGCTTCTGATGTAGATGTGCACTGATATGCGCCATGATTATTTTTGAAGAAAAAAAAAAGGTTTTGCTTATGGCGTTATGTTTATGTATGTATTCCGCTATGAATAAGTAAAAAAAAAAAAATAATGTTTTCCCATTGCTAGACTTTTGATGTGCGCAGACTGAAATTTCCCACTAAGAGGAAGACGAATAAGTTTCGATATGGCAGACGGTACCTCACAGCAGGGTGTATACTGCATACTCTCACACTCGCTGACAGTGATAATGAGTGTTGTTGCTTAGTGTGACTGCCATTTTAGAAGTGAACTTTAGTGTGTCCTCGCTTCTACCCAGCCAGAGCTGACATACTTCCATTTAGAAGGTAGAGGAACAGACCCTTCTGCATTGCATGACAGTGTAATCAACATACTTGTGGTTCAGCTTAAGAGTGCTTGAACTGTCTGAGATGGAGAAAGGTACTGGTTTAATTATAACACTATGGCATTTTGGCCATGTTTAGTGTTAGAACACATGAGGGAGAAAATAGCAAATGATGCAGCTACAGGCTATAATGATTAAATGATATCAGGAGAAGAGATGAACAATGAACAATGGGAACATTTATATTATTGATAATCAACATCAATTTTAAAGCAGACATGACTAATGTAGGCATAAATTATAAACTGAGTATTGTATACATTTTTATTCTTTTTTTACAAAACACAATTTGTAGATAAGAAGTTAATGTGATTATTTCTGCATATTTGAGATCATGCAATAGACAAAAAATAAATAAATTACTATGTGATGATGTCATTGTCTCAGTATGTCACCTGCAGAAAACTAAAAGCTGAACACTGCCCAGAGAGCCTTTTAAATTTGCCCTGTTTCCTTCAATACACGTCCCAGCTTTAAGATCACAGCATTGCTTTATGTCATGAGCTGTTTAAAGCCCCCTGTCACAGGCAGTCTGAAAAGTGAATTAGGTTCCCTGCACTCCAGTGTGTCATTTAACAGACAATAACCACATGCAAAACACATTGCCAGAGTGATCTGATTTACCAAATCTTCTGTTAAGCTGTAAACGCAGCGTTGAAATTGCATGCATGAAATTCCAACATGCAATAAAGTTGCTTATACATGGTTTAAAATTATTAATTGTAGGTAATCAAGGCTTTATGTGGAGTGTAAGGAATCCTGCATACAAAAGGTCAGTCAGAAAAAAAAAAAACAATTCCTTTCTGTGGAATCTAATCGGATTTCCGAAAAGAGCACTTAAAAGTAAATTCATTTCCCTAAACAGATTATTCTGCTACCACAGGAAAGTACATATTTCCGCATTACCTAAACTAAACAACTTGGTCGCCACTGAGATCTTATTTAATTCTACTTCACTTGAAATGGTAGGGGCAGTGATGGTGCTATGTTGTGACAAGAAAGACCTGGGTTCAAGCCCCACCGCCACAAGTGTTCCTCTTAATCTTTCCTGCTTCAGAGGCACTGTATCGTATCTGACCCTGTGCTCTGACCCGAGCTTTTTAAGATAGGATATGCAAAGAAACTAATTTTACTGTGCTGTAGGGTACATGTGACAAAATAAACACCTTTTGACAGTTTGCACGTCATCTGATTACTTTAATGCTCTTGAATAATTAAAAGGTACAAGGTAAGGGTGTGATATGAAAATAAAAATACATACACAGCTTTACGACTGGAAAGTGTAAGATGCTTGTTTTATTTCATCAATTATATGGCTCAGAATTAATAGATTATTAATTGCATAGGCAAAATGGAAAGATCCCAGACTGTGACCTTTCTAAGCATGAGACCAGAGGAAAAAAATGGTCTTAATCTTTTTAGATAAATGTCAGAGATATCTATCACCTCAATTAACCACATAGAGAAAGCTGTCAGCATTTAATTCTTCTTGTGATAAGAGGATGGCATTAAGCACCTCCCACAGCTCAGTCTTGTTTAAAACAACAGTCTGAAAGGCAATACAGCTAATGCAGTGCTCTCAAAGATCTCACTATTGCAGGACGGCTCCATTATCTAATCAAGTACAGCTACGTTAGCTCTCTCTATTTCTCTCTCGCGCGCTCTCTCTCGCTCACTCTCTCTCTCGCTTTCTCTTTTTCTTTCTCTCTCTCTCTCTTGCATTTCAGTACCTTGAAAGAGTATTCATACCTCGTGACCTTTTTAACATCTTTTTTGTCACCTTACAACCACAAACTTAAATGTTTTTAATAAAATTTTATGTAATAGACCAACACAAAGTAGCACATAAGTGTAGTTGTACGACGACAAGGCACTGGATGTATGATAGTAAAGAACACTCGTACAACACACCTTGTGTAATAACAGGCCAAAAACCTTTTATATGCTTTTTTTAATGCATCTTACTGGATCCAATATATCCATTATATACATCAATCGGACAAGTCACATCCTACATCCTGCATATATTCTAGTCATGCACCCTTGAAAAAAATTTTGACGTGTCAGATTACAGCCACTTACTGTGCAGGGTATGTTTCAGTGTGCAAAAATAAATGTGCAACACTTACAAGATTAGAATAGCCAATTATCACTACCTTCCTGTGACTGACTATTAAACCTACAGTAGCTCACTTTTATGCCCCCTTTTTAATGCAGTGGCTTAAATGTCAGGCATATTATTTCAGCATGAAGGATAAAGTCTCCTTTTACACACAAGAGATTTCCCGAACGGTGTGGTGAGCATGTGTACCACATACACGCCTTTTTCCTTCATTTAAGTAAACACATATGACGGTAAGTGGCCATGATTGGAACCAATGTCAACATGTGTGGTCCTCTGTCTAGACTAAGCCGTGTACTTCATTCTATCTTAGAGCAAGAGACTTTATTTTTTGGACAATTTTAACAATGCAAGTATTTCTGCTCCAATCTTAAACAATGTGTTATTTGTATATTTGTTATACAGATTTATTGTTTCATATCTATTGTTTACCCACTGTATTTGTGTGTAGTGTGCAGCTATAAACACAAAGGAAAATGAAACAGTTCTTATCTAAGACACACATGTTTGCATTGGAAATTTCTTTATACCTTCCTTTGATTTTATTTTTCCACAGTTCTGTATTAAAATATAAATTTGGCGGTAGATCAACATCCAAAATATTTGTATTTCGAATCACTATCATTTGTAAAAATTAGACATGTTTAACTTTCGGTTCTTTGCACTGATATATTACAGCTGTAAATGTCTTTCCTCCCCCTGAAAAATCTCTGCCGTGCTTCAAATGGTACATTATTAAAAGATCTAGTGTTTCTGGACACCATCACAGATATGTCAAAATCCAAACCAAACAAAATCAAAAGAAGTGCAAAGTTCTGAATGAAAAGCTCAAGAACTCTCCACCATGAATAAATATAGAAGCGATTAATCGTCCATTTCACATTTACATAGCGGGTTCATGTGCACAAAAACAAAATATATTAACTTAATTAATGAGTTCATGATTTCTATCTTTGGGATGCCTGTATACTGTGCCTTTTATATTCCTATTTAAACTAAGAACACTGAATTAAGACTGGAGTATATCTGGGAAAAGTTTGAAGCAAACATGCTTAACGTTCTTTAATAACATTTGGAAGTCATCAAGCTTGACAGCACTTTAATTTAATGAACCTGTTGCTAACTTAAATGCTATTAATAGTTCTAAAACCAGTGACTTTATAAAATGGCAATCAGAGCTTTGGGAGACTTGCTTCAGCATCAAACATAAAGCTGATTTTTTTGATTATACACACACTATTAATGTCTTTAGATTTATGGACCTTCTAAAAGCAGATGACTTTATTTCACAGATAGATTTAAAGCAGCTATAAATAATGTGTTTAGTGAGCCAGGATCACAAGCATTATACAAGCTCTTCCTCACTACATCATTTGTAAAAACATTTGTCAGACACTGTAGCCACCTTGAAGCTGCTTATGGAGAATTTATACTCCTTCCGACAAAGACTTTTAGTTCTTGTCTACTAAATTAACAGTGGGAAACATGCATTTCCTAGAATTAGTCTTTTACTGACAGTACTTTATTAATGTTCTGAAGGTGCAGTAAAGGTACAACAGCATCCAAAGAAACCAAACACTACCGTAGACCTGTATGATTGATGGACGTCATTTTAGACAGTTTGCCATAATTAGCCAAGTTCAAAAAGTTACTTAAACACCCTGAACTGCTCGAACTGGGGATAGGAGAAAAATGAAGATAAATGACCTCCATCTGAGAAAAAAATGTCATGTAACAAGTTGGCTAATTAAAGTAACAGTGAAGGTCACAGTGTAATTTGCACTTAATATATAACCCATATGGGTGGATTGTTTGTTTTTACATATTCTCATGTACTCTAATTTGTGCCATACTGTTGTTTGTAATCATAATATTTTAGTATATAATAATATCAGTTGTTAGCACTAGTGAAATTATTGTATAATATACAGTATGTACAATAAATTACCGTTTTTACATATATTAATTAGAATTAAAGGTACTTTTCCAATAAAATTCTTCTATGTCAATGCAATAAATCATTTCTGTGTAAGCATTTATAAAGTTGTTAACAACAAACAAGTTGTTTGTTTTTTTTTTTATTTGGGATACCTTGTGCTACTGCCTATGAAAATATTGTAAAACATAGATTACATAGATTACAGTTGGATTTTTATTTTTACAGTTGGATTTTTATTTTTCATTTTAAGATAGTTTGACTTATCCCAAATCAGGTGGTACCAATTTTCTTTTAAACCCTTGTAGTTTTGTCTAAGAATTTATTGCTTGTCCTTTATTGTTCTTTTTTTAGCCCCAAATGTTTACCTCTTAATGAATCATAGATTTTATTTTTATTGAAATTTTAGTGATATTATATTAATGCTTTGGACTAAGTTGTGCCCCTAAAGAAGAATTGAAGTCTGAGGGGGTTAGGATGTTTCTATAGGGCGCACACACTTTGGGGACCCCCAGAGATCGGTTTTATTAGTAGTAACAGTAATAGCAGTAATGTAATAGTATGTTTGGTGCTAAAAAATGAGCTTGAGAAGCTCAAGCTCAAATTCTTTTATAGGCCCCAAAATTGCTATCAGCTAAGCTTTAGTAATAAAGCTTCAAAATTTCACAGTAATTAATGATGGGTCTAGCAGGGAAGCACAGAATTTTGCAGCACACATCATAAATGCAAAACGAGGGCCAATGCTGTGGTGTAGTGGGTTAAGGCACCCACATGCGCAGTTATGCCCAGGCAACTCGGGACCGATTCTGGCTCGGGTCCTTTCTGGTCCCACCCCCCTTTCTCCCGCATTTTATCCGGCTAAATGTGCCCTAAAATAATTAGTAAAAAAAAAAATCATAATAATAATAAATGCAAAATGAAAATCTTACATTTAAAATAAATACATTTGAGTTGTTACTAAATTTATCACAGTTAATACATCACTATATTCATTTAGCCTTATAGCAAGATGTTGCTTTAACAGGTTTCTTTTTATGTGTCTGTTCAGCAAAATACTAGAAAAGTTTCGTTAAATTCAGTGAAAGTGTTTTTGCTGCTGAGCATTGGAATCAAATCTCTTTAGACTTGCCTCCAGTTTGTACTGACCTGCATGTGCCTTAGTTACACCACCGCAGCTTATCTGCTGATAGTGCACTCTGGGAAACACAAACCATCTTTCCAGCAAGACAGCCTGAAATTAGACCTAAAACCTTAGAAAAAAGGTCCTTAAGAGAACATGTGTTACATATCTAACACATTGTTATTCAAGAGTATTTAGTAAATGAACAATAACTGTTCAATTCAATTCATTTGTATTTGTATTGTGCTTTATATAATCAAGATAGAATTTTTTTTATTTGTATAAACATAATTTACTATATATTTCTATCATCCCCATTCTTTATTTATATAAAACCCATTTTCAGATTTGACAGCCAAAAAACAGCAACCAGGAAGTTATAGTAACGAAGCCAGCTTTCGGGAACCATCTACACTAATCTAAAAGATGTACCTTCAGGCTGTCCGTGTGGGACCATCCTTAGCAGCAGCAAGTGGTTTCCTAGTGACGAGAACTTTAACAAGAAGTGGGGCATTATTACTCATGTTTTACTTCAAAGAAGCTACACATACACTCGTTTTTTTCAGTGGATTAGTCTGGCAGTGTGTTCTTATCTTTCCTAAAAGGTTTGGAACCGTTAATGGTTCCATTGGGCTTTAAAATCCATTCATTCATGAAAAGCTAGTTAGACCTTTGGTAGGGCTGGTACTCTAATGCTAATACTTTATTGGTCTACAAGGAAAACAATATTCAATGTAGAACCAAGCACTGGAAAATCTAGCATTGTTTACCACCCAAACATCTTTTAACAAGTCTCAAAAATATATATTTATGTTTAATAAGCACGTTTGGTAGAATAGCCTGAATTCTTTTATTTTTATTTATTTGTATTATTTTTTTTGCAAGAATACTCAAGACTCAAAAACTAAAATGTTCCTCTTGTTTCTATGCACATGCTTTTGAACAAAAGCACTGCTGAATTATTTACACTTATAGTGTCATCTCTGGAATAATTTTGCATTACGGTGCTCGAATAAACTGCTGTGTCTTCAAAATCAAGCCCTGAACAGAACTGCTTACGATGTGGGCCACTGGTGATAACGTTGATTTAGAAAATATTTGTCTTATTTTTAATAAGAAGTCATGAACTGTAGTGTGCATGTGAGGCAAAAAGAGGTCGTGCAGATGCGAAAGAAAAGAAAACTTTCTGTAATATTTGCAGGTGTTGAATGAATTCTTTAAACAATCAACTGATACATCTATCTCAGCTGTGTCGGCTGTGTGTGCTTCCAGGCAGTCCACAAGATAACCTCCCTGAAGTTGGCACCCCATGAAAAGAAATAATTACCAACATTTTTTTTTTTAAGATTATAAGCATTATTTTTTGAACCATGTGATGTCACTTTCCCCCCTATGTTGCCCAAATTGCTCCAAACCAGCACAGTTTGTTTGTGCTTAATTTGTGCCCGTTTGTGCCGTTAAAATAAACACTGTATCTATTTTCCTTCCATAGATATAACCAAAGTAATTCCGGGAGCTGTGACGTCACACAATGGTGAGTGTTTCTTTTCATAGGGTCACATAATACATCGGTGGATATAGTAGCTGAAAGAATTCCTTTTCGAAAAATTCAATTTGCAGAAGCACTAAACATAGTTAAAAGAGGTAATTCCAGGGCTAGGTTAAGATAAATACATTCCTGGATGTCAGCAGCAGTCTGTACTTGGCCCAGCAGAGACATGCAGAGAGAAGCTGGAGCTACACAAGCAGAGCCCAGAATCCATTGATTTCCTCTCTGCTCTTTCAAATTATTAAAGGCTGCCGACAGCAGACTGCTCTTTACTAACACACAAACAACCAGCAGGATTCCTCAGGGAGACTACTCACACTTCAGCATGGGATATTTGATCAATTAATACGACCTTCACCCAGTTCCTGGATCCTATTCGGAACGGCATCTTTATCCCCCTGACAGGATATAAGACCTCTTTAGACCTGAGGAAACACTGTACTGAAAAAATGTGAGCTTACTGCTGGGATGACTTTTTGATAGAGACATGGTGTTGTAAGAGCTCTTGGGTAAGTCAGGGGCTAATGAAAATCTTTGCCAAATTGTCTTCTAAGCAGGAAGTACTTCAGAAGGTTAGGCAATAACATATATCAGCATGCAAACTGACTCTTCCATTTCCATTTCTCTGTAAAAGAAGCAGTAATTGGATTAGGCCCTTGATAGAAAGTCAAGCTTCAGGGGCTGGGAGTGTTTCCCTTAGCGGAAACTGAAAAGAAGCACTGACCCCTGACACTGACACCACCATGAGACCAATCATGTTAAGAAACATATTTTAATACTCACCTTGCCAGAATGGCTACAAATTTAAGATGGCATAGAGTCTGAGTGAATCACAGTGCTATGCTCTTAAAAACTAGAGTGGGAAAAAAAAGAGAAATCCCATCAAAATATGATGCTTTACTACAAACTTATGATGCTTTTACCACAGACCTCATAACATATTGCATAGCTAAAGAAATCCTACATTCTTTAGCGAGCCAATATTTTTATATTTACTGATTTATTGTATATTTATTGATTTATTGTTTTACTTTTGTTTTTGAAATTATAACAAAAATATTAAACTGAACAACCATTTTTGAATGTTTAAGTTATAGTACTCTAGTATTAGAGTACTAAACCACACGAAAGTATTTTTGTTTTTAAATATTTTTTTGTTTCTAGTAGACTAGAAGGTAGACTTAAAGTTAATATGTTACCTTAAATATATATATATATAGCTTGTATAGGTATAGCTATAATTAAACAAAACTCAAGAATAACATTTTATTTACAATATATACAAATTTAACAGCAGGCAGCAAGTGATTCCAATTTATCAGTCATGTTTAAACCAGATTTATTGACGATCATCATGAGGAGCATCTGGGCATCTGGGCAGGAGCAAAGCAAAATCCAGTAAACAAATGGTTAAGATTTTTTTTCCTGTGCAAAATCTGTGTGTCTATGTGGGTAATCATGTGCTAAAAGTATGTTTTTCTAAGAGCATTTATCTTTCACCCCATTAAAACAGTGAGTACACAAACACATAACAGATCCTAATTGATGCACAAGCTTTAATGGGTGTCTGTTAGCACTGTAACACAGGCTTTTAATAAACAAACAGTGTAGTAAAGCACCTTAGTCTATGTGGGTAATGCAGTAGGCTTTAGAACATTTGAACATTTGGGCAAATAAAGATGTATCTACAAATACAAGAAGGCATCAGGTTTTCTGGTGGTTTAAACTACAGTATCTATTTATTATTAGTTATCAGACTGTGTTTATTCCACTACAGCCTGTAGTATTTACCTAAATTTAGGACACTAAATCTCAACATGGAAAACTCTTCCAAACTCCGTATTAATATTTCAAGTACAATACATTAATTCTGTTGCCTTAAAAACATGTAAAATTTTATATATGGTAGTTTTCTGCATAGAAAAAAATCATGACATATGGCAACTATAACACTAGCACTTATAAACAGCACATATAACAGCTTAGGGTGGTGTGATTGATGTTAAATGTCTTATAATGTAATGTTTCTTAGGGTGCCAGAGGAAATTAGAAGGATCCTAGCAGATTCTGGCTGAATAAGAAAGGTAGTCTCGGGTAGTCACAGAGCACAAACAATTCTATAGTCGCTGCTGCTTTTAGCCACTAATGGCCTCCAAATGTCTGTGCACTGATGTCATAGGGGCTCAAGGGAAATTGAAATTAATGAGTGTAATCAGTAGCAAACAGTAAAAGAGGCAAGGGCAATTAATATAAACAGGCTACCAAAGAGCTGCAGATGAGTATTAAGATGCAGAGTGACCACACAGCGTAGCTGATGTCCTGCAGGAGTGAGTGGACAGCAGCCGAGACTAAAAACAACCAGACAGTCTGCTGGCATGTTCCGAAAGAATGCTAATTTTCCTATCAGCAGCCATGTTTAAAAACTCATTAACATCCTCCACTTGCTTCCCGTCCAAACACTAACCAACCTAAGAGGCATTACACCTGTTCATTTCAGTACATCAGTCTTGGGTTATCTCATTGTAAATATACACCATATTTTAAAATAAATATAGCTTATATAAATTGGCATTAAAATAAGATAAATTGAAATCAAAGTCTTTAAGTTAGGCTTTTTCTAATTTTTAACTTAATAGAAATCATTTTTTACTTGAATGTGAACGTGATGGTACCTCCCACAGAGTCTTGTAAAATAAAAATGCAAGTCAAGTCTTCCACCGTTCCACGGTGTTTTACTCACTTTTTAACATTAACTCATTTATGTTTCATGTCTTTCCATACAATTTATGAGTTGGTCATATTTCCCTAGTTTGTATGCATGATTTATACACACAGCCAATATCCTAATTTAAACCTACGACATTGTCCCAATGAGCATTACACATTTTAGTACAGGAAAGATGATAAATGTTGCAATTTTTCAGGTGGTTTCACATGCATACAGTTACATAATATTAATTAAACTAAATTCCTTTCGAGCAGCGCAACACTTTTCACACTAATAAACTTTGTTTAATTCAATTATAAAAATCAAAGTTAAGCAGAAAAAATTGATGGGTGGCTGACAGCTTCGGTGACTTGCAGATCTTAAATCTATGCTTGTGTTTCGCTAAAGACATTGTCAAAGCAAAAATAACTGACATTTTATATTTTTCTTGTCATCATAAATTCAGTAAGAAATAATTTAATAGTTGGTTGCTTGAGAGCACAGAGTCTGATGACTTTCAGACAATTGCTTTAAAAGCTTTTGCTTTGGAACGTGACTGATGTGTAAGATCCTGCTATTAATAAAGAGTCTGCGCCGCCTTGTGGCGATTATTTGAATTGCGAATACATGTTTATAAAGACTTGAACATACAGATGCTAATGTGGCCATCTAGGACAAATGATAGAAATATATTGACCCAGTCGATGTTATTTATAGATTGATTTGTACCATTTCATTTAAATTACATGTACAGTTACAGCATTTGGCAGAAGAGATAGATGTACAGAATGCTTTCAAATCAATAAACAAATCAATACTGGTTCGCTAAGTAAGCGTAGCCTAAGCTGAAACCTTTTTGTCCAAAAAAGAGCAACAAGAGAAACATTTTTAATACTGGCTTGGAAAGTTAAGAAACTGTCTCATGGTCTACATTTTCAGATCTACGTCTTGATGATCTTCACAACTCTTTTATAATAATGTATCATTTGGTATCTGTTTTTTTCATGATTTAGCTTCCAATCTAAACGATGCACTGCAGTTTATCACTCCGAAACATATTTCAAAGTTTCTGCTGTCAAAGGGTTTAACATCATCTTTATGAGAAACACACATCCTAATTAAAGAAACCCAAAGTCACAGTGATCCACAGACGCCAATGAACTGTATTTTTAAAAAATGTACGTAATAACTGGCCAAACCACTTATTAAAATAGGGAAGGCCAAGTGCCATAAAGACTAAAGGCAGGCAGCTTGTTATTTTTCTTTCTGTGAGGTGAACAGGAAAAGATCAATGGATGTGGTGGACTCTTATGCCACAACTATGGCACTTGCAGACATTAAAGACTGCTTAAGAGTAAAACTTGCAGATCTTTCTGCCTTTGAAGCCAGTGCCAAGAATAATTTCCCAAATGTCACATTTCCCAACAAAACCACTCAGCGCTGAGGTTCCTGACACTCCTCCTCTCATCAGCACCAGCGCACACATTTCAGCACGGTGGGGGAGAACCTTTTTACCAGTTCTGTTAGAGGTCAGAGAGTTTAAGAGGTTTCAAGTCTCCAAAAACAATTATATAAGTTTTTTCCTTAGCATATTCCAAGTCGAGCAAATCATTCCAGAAAGTTACTGCACAAAGCAAGTGTTACAATTTGGCCCACAAAAAAGTGTCCCCTTTTAATAATCTGTGACTCAAATAATTGGCAGTTTATGATTTAATATTGCTTGCGTCTCAAATTATTAAAAGAGGGAACAGGATTCCGGGAAGATTATTGTGTTAAATCGTTTCATGTGTAGATTTCGATGAGCGTGTGAAATGCTATATATGCGGTTTAAAAGTCAGCCGTATACTATATTTCCAGATAATGAGCACTAGGAAAGTGCACCTGCTGCTAGTTTTTTGGACTTTTTCCTACTTTTATATTTATTATTAAAAGTCCCTGGCTGCTCCTGACCAAATTATGATTTTCTCACCATGAGACCAACATTTTTGAGGTTTTAAGCACATATTCAGGCATGTTATTGTTTTTCCTAGACTGTTTATTTAAAATCAGTGTTAATTTAATTATATATATCATTTTGTTAGCATTACCTTTTGTTTAAAAAGAGAAAAGTTTAAAATAAGGATTTATTTTAAATATTACTTCCCTTGCCTTTACTATCACTAGATTCTAGTGATCTCTACAATCCTATAAATCGTAACCTTTTATAATTGGGGTCTATTTATCCTTTTATTAGTGTATTAAAGTTTTTTTAGAGCACAATAATAAAAAATAGATTACATTCAACTATGTCATTGCGCACTACCAAGCCAAAATGGATGGCAATGAAGAACCTTTACTGCAGTTCAGAACCTTGAAACATTTCTGCTGTCTAACACAATCTTTATGAGAAACCTACACTCTTATTAACGAAACCTAAGTCACAGCATGTCTTCTAGGGATTGGAGCTTGAATAGCTTTATGTGTTGTTGATCTAATGATCAAGCCCTGCCATTTCTGCCACATTATCCCTCTCTCCTTAAGAGGTGTCTTATCTTGCCCCAACATCCAAAGCTGGATATGCAAGAAAAACATTAAATGTAATGTATATGTGACAAAGATTTACTGACTTTCTTACTAATGTATTTATTTATGAGTAAACAGCAAATCTCGTTAATTTTTTATATTCTGCACCAAAGTACCACTGTGTCAGAGTAAATACTTTAGATTTATAATACATCAATGGGATGAAAGAAAACTGCCTTTATGGGATAGACTTATGAAAGAATCAAGGATAGGTCCATTTAAGTATTAAAAACGTGAAACAGTTGAGTTTGGGTACGTAACCTAAAGCAGTATTTTTAACAGCTTTACCGTAGTAGAACTTTTTTTCTGAAAAAAAAGAATTGTTTTTCTGAATTCTCATCAAACCTTGAATGTTAATGTTTGTCACTGGCTTAGTGGTTAAAGTGTTGGACTCTTACCAGAAAGACTGGGGTTCAATTCCCAGCACCACAACTATAGGCCCCTGAGAAGGGCCCTCTACTCCCAATTGCTCAGTTGGATAAAAAGATAAATGTAAGTTACGCTCAATAAGAACGTCTTGCCTAATGCTGTAAATGTAATGACCCATCTAATCTACACAGAGGAAACTGAAACCCACATACGGTAGGGGTCAGAATTTGGCCCCAACAGTATAAATCCAATCGGGTATAGGGTAACAGGCTGGTGTGGGAAATTTTTTTGGCAATCATATCTTGAATGCCACAGACTTACATTACAATACACACAATTATGTCACAAAGCGAAAGTCATCTTAAACTGTTTTCATGAACATGACAATGGTTTCTTTATTTTTTCAGTGGTCTTTAGACAACAGATCTGAATTTAGTAGCTACCACTGATAAATGTGCACCTGAAAAATCTGCAAGAAATCAGTTGTGAAATGGTCCGAAAATCCTAAAGGGAAGATTCACCGAGTATTAGTAGTAGTGTTCCTAATAAATCATGCTTAAAGTGTAGCCTATAACATACAGTAAAGCATATAGATCTTTCCATAAAGCAGATTAAAATATACTTAAATGTAACAGAAAAGGTCTAACCAATTTTAATGAAGTGATTTTGTCTTTAAACAGACTGGGAGTAAAGGAGAAAAACAAATACATTGATTCTTGTTTAAATGTATAGTATTAATAAGCAATCTAAAGCAAATCTGCTCCCAGAAAGGCCATTCCAAAATTATAATATATTATTAAAATTCTGTTCAAACAAACAGAATTTGGTAAGACAGAACTGGCGTAGCTCATACATCCTTATGCCAATTGTTTGTAAAAAGGTCACACTGGTATAAGAAAAATAATAATAATAATAAATGTAAGTAAAATTTAATAAATATATGTACATGCTATTAATTAAAGTGCTTTTCAGTGTAAAAATGTCTAAATAAACAGTAATTCTAGGAGAACAGCTGCAGCAGGGCTTCTGAATCGTAGGTCAGAGTCGGCAATGTCTCTTTAACAATCTGTCCCTTCACTTTCAAATGCACAGATTTGATCTTCCAGCTGCTGTTGTCCAAAGGATCCCGAATCAAACTGAACACTTGCTCGAAAACACCAAGACAATCGCTCCCCCTATGGATGGTGCCGGCAACTGCCACAAGCACCAAGCCATGAGGTGTAGCTACACACTTCAGCCCTGTTTGTTCCAGATTAGGGCAGAAGACCAAGCCTTCCTCTGAAACAAGAGCTAGAAGTCTCTGGCTCACTAGTTCAGCTCCACAGTACTCGTCTTTTTGCTGAATTTGGGCGTGTGAAAGCAGCAGCAGTCTGGCATCACCCCAGAAGTGCTGCGGACCCCAATCCTGCATTGTACTGGACGGCCGATCAGCCTGGGGGTTCTGGGAGTTCAGAAGCCTGAAAAACCACTGGCAAAACTGCTTCCCCAAAGCTTCTAGCTGCCCCAAACCATCTACATTCTGATCTATACACCGTTTACTGGGGACATTTACTGCGTTCTGTAGAAATAGAAGACATAAACAAAAACAAATATAAGACATGTCAAGAACAGTATTACAATCAGGAAAGATCTGATTAGAAGGCTTGATCTGCGTACCTTACTGTCAGATGTCCAAAACTCAAGAGTCTTTTTTATCAAATGATGTTTGTCACTGTTTGGAGGTTGAGGAATTCTTTCTGTAGCGAGGTATTTGAATATAATATCCCGATGAACCTTTTTCCGTTTCAGAAGCTCTTCGGCGCTCTGAGAGTAGGCTAGAATAGCTTCAATTGCCTCTGTTAACACAGGACAGGAGGTACATGAGAGATTAGCAATCGCTGTAAAACAAAAAAACCCCACGAATCTGATAAAGTCTGCTAATTTCCGCGTTCTTCTGAACAGCCCCACATGCTAAGTGCTAACTTAGTTTTCAGCCTTACCACTGGAACTCGTTGCGGAGATTAACCGGTTAGTTACGGTATCGTTCAGTGCCAGCAAATCATCCTCTGTCAAAAGTTTTAAAAGTTTTCTACAACCATCTGACTCTTTTTTCGACATTGCAGACATTTTGAAAGTGATTATATTCAAGACTCGACTAAAACAGCGTTTTCTGACTCTTCAAGTAGCGTTTAATGCATCGCCCCCTAGCGGATGGGCATGTTTACTGAGTTTCATAATATAACTAATGCTACAAGTAATAAAGTTTTGGTTTTAAATTCACGTCTTAATAAAACGTTAGCTTATAATGATTTATTTATTTATTTTTTCGGTTTTATTTTCTCATCTTCTCATATTTATTTATTTATATGATGTTATCTAATCAACCAATCGTGTGTTAGCAGTTTAAAACATAGAATCCTGCAGGTAAGAATGTGAAAATGCGGAGATTTTGATGTTGTGTTAAAACAATACAGTAGGTATAAACTGCTAATCTTCTGAGATATTGAATCTAAGATCATCATGGACACAGACTTGACAGTTAAAACCTGTAAAGAATCGGTATTTTATCCTTCCTAGTAGCTCAAAACAATCTGAACATTTTATTCAGGTCTTTTTTATTAACATGTTGATTTAACCCCAAACTTTCGCTCACTGGATGTTTTTGTTTGCACTATCCTATGTTTATTATTATTATTATTTTATTTTTATTTTTCATTTTTTCATTTCATGTGAAATAAATATGTAATATCTATTAGCCGACGCGTGGGGGCGATATTGCAATGTCGTTGCGTTGGCCATGTCGTTGCAGTCTGTGGCATAAACCATTGGGAGTTTAGAAGACTAAAAATGAATCTTTACTTCCATTTAACGCGTTACATACCGGTTATAGTGTTATTAATGTCTACAAACATTGTAAAATAATATTTTTACATAACCCTAGTCTTATAGAGACCAAATTTTAATAAAAGACATATAACTTTGCCAGAGCTCTTTTGCATTACTCGGCTCAATTGATTCACTTAAAAGAGTCATTTAAATGAGTAAACGAATCACTTGCGAATGAACTCTCGTTAGTGACTGGGGGCGGTTTTTGGGATTCAGGGCCACTCCCGCTGTCTCCATTCACACACATTGGACACATCACAGTGTCTTTTACCGGGAGCGAGCAGAGCTGTTGTAGAACCTGGAGACCGACGTGTCCCGGCTCTTTGTAAGGGACAAACCACCGAGATAAACGGGAAACGCAGCGGGGATCCTCTGTTTCAGCTTTCTAAAGACGGCTGGATGTTCTGTTTGCCTCCGCCAGTGGATTAAAGAACGTTTCATTCTGAACACGAGGTGAGTTTCATTCTCATTCACAGATTAAGTATCAGTTTCCACCGACCAGCACCAGTCCTGATTTTTGGACGAAAGTTTTCTGTTTAATAATAAACTTAATTAACACAAACTTTAGGCTGGGTTGCTTATAAAATAGAGAAGATATAAAGTCTTTTGGGGGAGGAAAATGCATGCATCTGTTTTTATTCTGTTTTTTTATTATTATTTAAATAGGTTTTGGCGCAGGAAAAACATCTGGAGAGGAATTTAGTGGGGGGAAAAGTGTACCAAGTCTGCGTTACACTCTGTGTGTATGTGTGTGTGTGTGTGTGTGTGTGTGTGTGTGAGTGTGTGAGAGAGAGAGAGAGAGAGAGAGAGATACTGGCTGGGCTGCTGTGTAAGACAAAGGGCCCTGCTGCAACTTTGTTTCTTATGGTTTTAAGTGTTGATAGCAAAAACTGATCTATTTAAAGACTTCAGACTGAATATCACTCAGATGCTCAGAACAGTTTTATATACAGTTTTAGTCCTGATCGTGAGATTATTAATTAATTTATTATTATTTTTTGAAATGTTTGAGAATTAAGATCAGTTTAATCTGCAAGCACTCTATCTATACGGGTCACACTTTACATTTACATTTATAACATTTTGCAGACGTCCTTATCTAGAGCGACTTACATTTCCAGTGATGGCAACTTAATGGTGGTGGGAATTAAACCCACTGCACTACCACTTTCCTGTTTGGTGACTTTTCGTTTATTTCATTTTCTTCTGAAATGTGCCGTACATCCTAATATGTCAGCGTGAATGTCCATTGTTACTGTATGTGTGCAAGCAGATTCGTTCATCCTGTTCATATAGACCAAAGTGTTGGGTTGCCATGTACCGAGTGTTGTTCTTTTGCTATCAGTAAATCCACACGCCTGGTTACCAGTTTGTGATCTTATTGTTTATTCTGAAGATTTCTTTTATTCACTTCTTTTCTCTCAGACTTATCTGTAATTTGATTTCCTGTGTTTTCCCTTTTCCCCCAGACTTGTTTGGTAACTAGTTTTAGTTGCTTTGGCAAAGACATTTAGTGTTATTGCATATCTTTTGCCTACAGTTGATCACCGAAAAGTGGTAGCACAGTGGTTAAGGTATTGGACTGCTAATTGGAAGATCAGGGTTGCACTGATCTAAGGGCCCCTGAGCAAGGCCATTAATTCAGTCAGTCACTTTTAATAAGAGCGACTGCCAAATGCTGTAAATGTAACAATCACCCACTTTAGTGCACTTCACAGTCAGGTAGACAATAGGTCTCCAGCAATGAACTGCATATTGTGAATATTATGATTAAGGCTGCACATTGTTGCAAATGTGCATATCGAGACATGCATGTTGCAATAGTTTGTGATAAGTGCTTGATTAATTACTTCACATAAGTATCGGTCGATGCGGATCGTAAAAAATCTGGTATGAGGATGCTAGTTGGGAAATGTGTGCATGTGCTTTGACGCAATACAATCAACAAGCCGTGAAGGTTCAACAGAGAGCTAATCTTGATGAACCCAAGGTCCCCACAGCTCCTGCCGATGACTTAGTGCCGTACAAAAAACAAAGCACCTCAAAGTTATGGAAGTATTTGGGTTTTAAAAGATAAACACATACAGACTAAGCAGAAATTGTAAATCTAAAGTGGCAACACAAAGAGGGACCATTACAAATCTTTACAGTCACCTTAACACAAGTAAATCTTTTTACATATACAGTTGGTTATATCATTTTACAATATATCATATTGCATATTAAATATCGCATTATTTAGCATCCATCGCATATCACGTCCTAATTGCAACCCACACTGTATGTGTTCTAGTAAGGGAATCTCTATAGTGTTTAAATGAGCATAAACCGTTTAGCTGTTTTTTTTTTAGATTTAGGTAAAGCACCAAATGTTCTTAAAGTGCATAACTTTGTCACTTTACAAAAACTTATGTAATAAATTGCTTTTAACTTTTTGTCATGACACCCCAAACACTGCAAAGGAGTGCCGACCTTTTCCATTGATTTTATCGTACTTGGTGACGTAGCATATCTTTAAATCAATGTTGGTAGGTTGCACTTGCTGAACCTGCAGGATGGCTTTTCCCTGCATGTGTATACACGTTGAGTCATGTCTTAAATCCTGTGTTGATATAGATTTATCATTAGTTTTAGATAAATCAAATGTTTTAGAGTTTGGGGCAGGTTATCCTCACTATTTACCAAGTGTCTTGGGCTGTTAGATCTTTGCAAGGGTCAATATCATCGCTAATTGGCAAACACATGGTTAGCTAAGGATTGCTGCAACCTTTGGCCCAATGCCAGACAGAAGAAGGGTGGCATTTTGGGGAAACAAACCTCCCAGATGTCCCAGTGAATGATTTCTGGCACTCGGTTTACAGAAAGTGAAATTTAGATTCTGAGTGTTACTTACACAGTGACTGTCGAGCTTGGATCAACAGGTTGTGTAGCTGTGTGTGGTTATGAAATGATTAAAAGTCTAATAAGACACTGGCTAGCAAAATAACTATAATGCACCTGTTCTGCATTTAAAGTGAAATATTATTTTATTATGTTAAATATAGATGTGGCTTATACGGCGTTCATGTGAATAATATATTTTTTTCTAATTCATTGCCAGACTTTCCAGTGTCTGTCCACATTGTGACAAAAATATAATTCAGCGAGTGCAGATGAGACTTTTATAGTTGCCATAAGACTGAACATCTAGCTTGCGTCAGAAGAAACACTGCTGTTAAGATTGATGAGGATAATGTAAAATACTAAAACGTATATCTGGTTCTGTTCGGAATATCTGAACTGTTCAAATCTTTATTTAACTTTATCCTTGAATGCAGACAACAGAACAACACGGTCTTGTTGTAGTAGTTGTAAGCGGCATTTAATTACAATAAGGTGGTAAGCCGTTAAAAAAGGCTGACATGTAGGAGAGATGCATTTTTAATGCTGAGTCAGTACAGTGGAAATGTCTGTCTCTGCGTTTAGCCTGGCACAAGAAGATGCTCATGTAGCAGCGTTTCAGGTCACTGAGTAAGTCTGCCAGTTCACACAAATCGTCGCAGTGTCTGTGTCTTTCGAAAGCTGTTGAAGTTGGAAAAACACTCGCCGTTTTCACTTTGCCAGTTAGGCTGGATGCCGTTTGGCTGCTTCTCCATTTAAGACTTTAGCACTTTATTAGTGCCACCAGAATCATTTATTTTTACTCATGTGTCTGTTAAGGCCATAAGCAGCTCTATTTTGTGGTTTAATATAATTAAGACATAAATCATGTTCCCCCTAGTTGTTCCTTAATTTTTAGTTTTTCTTCCAAAGTAGTAAATGTAGAAGGTGTATATCTAATGCATCATAAGTTAAAAATTCCTGCACTAGCACAAACAGACAGACATGACAGCCACACCTACTTCAGACACAAAGACTTGGATGAAAGAAGGAGGAAAAACAGGAGTAAAAGTTACACAGTGTCGAAGGCAATTAATTTGACAATTGGGCATAAATTATTATTGTAATGACTTCATTATTGCCTTCCATTTTATTGTGTAAATTATTCCCCGGGTCTGTGCATATTCGGACCTGTTGTAAGTAAATTGCTAAAACCACATTTTGTTTTATATACCATGTGTGTTTGTGAAAAAAACTGGGAGAAGCAAGAAAAGGGGAAATTCTGCTCTAGGGTGAGAAAAAGGAACATTTTCTTTAACTAGCCCATAAGTGGAAAATCACTCATGGCCCGGGTCCAGGAATTCCGAATTATATATTATTGTCGTTGCTTTAAGATTAAATTAATAGCAGCTGTGACATTTTGGATGCGTCCCAAACACTATACAAAAGTAGTGCAACTATGCTGGCTTAATTTTTAGGGCAAATGAAAATCTAGAAATATACATCTCAATCCTGTGTTTCTGTAACAGTCAAAAGCAAAATATAAAGACTGATGCAGTCAATGATTTTTTAAAAATGTAATACACAATTCAACTACACTGTCTGACTAGATGGAGATTGACATCCTAATAGTAGAGAAATCCACAAACTGTATGTCATTAGGAAATAACAGAAATACAAAATTACACATTAGAGAGGGAATGAGGGAAACCTGTGATACCTGAATGATTTAGCATGAAAAATGTATGATTTGCAAGTTTTTCAGGTTTATTTGTATCACTAAAATTAAAATGTCCCCTTTTTCCAGGCAATATTTTCCAGTGAATGTTTGTTTTAGGTTACATTTGGACATGTCTCTGAGCACCAACAGAAATTAGCTTATCAGAAAACTATTAGTGGTTTACAGCTACTGCTTTAGCCATGTAGCTTCTTATGAATCTGTTAACTACTACCTACTTGTATATTGATGGTTTTTGATGTCTTACAGGCTATGCAAAATGTGCCAACAGTAATGTGTGATGGAAACAGCATGCAAAGTCACAAAAATTGTGACGGATAAAGAAAACATTGACATTTTACCAACCTCTCAAATAAAGCATAGACCAAATATTTGAATGTTATTATTTTTCATAGGCAGGCCACATTAACATCCTTCTTTTGTAACTCTGGGAAGCTGGAGGTTGTAGGATGTCTACAGGTTGTTGTGTTTTGTTCTATTTTTGTATGGTTTCAATAAATACGTCACTAATAAGCAAAAATTGTACTGGTATTAATGTTTTGACTAGTTGATTTTTAAGTATACTTTTTAAAGCTCATGTAAAGGCAGCTTATCATTTGCCTACTTGTTGAAATCTAGCTGAACAGCTGTTGTTGGGGTTGCAGAGCTCCACGGCTCAAAACCTGCTTTCTAACTCCACAATTAATTGTTGTGTAAATTAGGCTCCTAATTAGGTTCCCCTTTTGGAAGTGATCTAATTAAAAAATAATTGTATAATTATTTAATAATTATAAATGTTATATAATTATATATAATAATATGGGTTGATCATTGAATTTATTTCCGGTTATGGACCAGAACCTCTTTATTTTTCTTTATATATTCTGTTCTGCGGTTTCTTGTGTTTATGTATTCAGGAAATGAATCTTTATCTTTTCACCAAACTTTGTTAGAGTTAAGCCGTTTAACTTTGTGTTAAACATTAAATCTTTATGGAAAGTTTTTAATTTGGTAAACTTTGATGAGAAAAACTAAAAATGCATTAAACTGTAGTTTATTAAGCATAAGCAATCAGAAAGCAAGAAGCACTGGAGGCTCTATAATCGACCCTGGGCTCAGGAGTTGTCATTGAGCACAGCAGATATTGATAAGGTGTATTAAGTTGTGCAACCACCGTCTGGGATACTGATAAGTTGTCAGCACTTTTTTGCAGCTACAGAGATGTAGTGCAATCAGATCTCTTGATTCAGGAGGCTACCGGTCATCAGGGCCGTGCGAATTATCTCCTGATGTTTAAAGTCTTTCCTTATGCTGTAACAGCCGCAAACAATTCTAAAATTGTACTTTGTTGTTTGCTACTGAACGGAATGTCTTTTACAAGACCTGCAGACGACTTTTTAGCAACACACTCCTCAAACAGCCGCCTGTGGTGCTTTTTCACTCTTGCAAATTACTTTTTTTAGTGTATGACACTTTGAATCCAAAATAATCCCATATTACTGACGTGCTGTTCTTTTTTAGTATTAATTGGTAAAATTATCTCTCTGACTCAGAGGAAGCCATAATTCCACTCCACCACATGTTCCTTTTTGTTTTGTTTTTTAATGGTGGGCGTTTCACGCACATGGCCAAGCTGTGCGCACTTTGGTATGACTTTCACTCAAAGAGGCAGTCATGCATTTGCTTTTAGACTTCTTATATCGCATTTACATCACAGCCTTTTGTGATTAGCTAATTGCAGTGTTTCAAATTGCGATTCGATTTTGAATAATCGTTCAGCCCTAGTGGTCATACAAGAAGTTATTATCCTGTTACTCGTGCAACTATCTCAGTGTAATTAGTGTGCAAGCAGTGTAGCAGCTAGAATAAATCTAGAATAGATTGTCACTTTATCACTTTTATTACAGTGTGAATTGTGAACCGTAACATAAGAGACGGTCCCCACCCGTTGTCCTTGTGTTTAGTCCTCTGTCCAACACCCAGTTATGTCAGTAAGAGGTTTATAGTAAAAAAAATGCTTCTGAATTCTGTTGAAGGCACAGTACAGTTTTTGGTTAACAATTTCTTTAGAACTCGACTTTTTTGCTCTTTTGGAATGTGGATTCATTGTAGGAGCATAAACCATAAATGTCCTGTAAGCAGGGATCAAAAAAAGGAACCATGTTGTTTTTCTATTACATAACTCCCAGTGGAGTTTTAGGAGTCTGTAGTGGTCTGGGTTGAACAGAACTCTTGAGTATAATGGCCTTTGTGGCCCAAAACTGTGCAAATATTTCATGTGGGTTTAGAAATCATGCATGTCTAGGATTGAAGCTGAGTGTTGAACACACTTAAATTAATAGACAATAGGGTTATAACTCATGTCAAATGTATGTATGTTTTTGCTTTTTCACAGGGGGGGAGAATGTCCAAAATGGAGGTAAAGACATCACTTCTTGACAACATGATAGGGGTGGGCGACATGGTCCTGCTTGAGCCCCTGTCTGAGGAAACCTTTATCGGAAACCTGCAGAAGCGCTTTGAGCACAATGAGATCTATGTAAGTTTTTGCACATTAGATACTTTATACAGTAGATAGCAAATCGGTATTATAAAAGAGAGAACATGAACCATGGGAAGGAATAAAAAACTGCATTTTCTTTTTTTGAGTCAGGCTCAAATCACTTTTTCATGTCATTTTAGAGTATATGGAAATACAGTTTCTGTAGTGCATGTAGCTTGTTTTGACAGTCAAATCAGTTTTCACAGTTTTCATTCTCTACATGACAATTCCCGATTCTTAGTCATTTTCAGTGACAAAAAGATGAATGATGACCCAATAAAAGCAGAGAACATATGAAAAATTTGTTGTTTAACCTTTAACTTGTCATCGGTCTGTATATACAGTCACTGGGGAAAACCAAGCCAACAAAAGTGATGTAACATATGGCATCCTGTGAATTGTTTTTGCTGTTGAGTTTAAAGCCATGAGCGACCATTACCCTAATGTAAAACAAATCCATAATAGAGCTGTCAGAATGAACTTCAAAGTTCATATATTTTTCCAATTACCTGTACATATTTACATATTCAAAGATAAGTATTTAAATTTTTCTAGCTTGTTTGTGTTTTAGCTAGTCATTTAACATTTAGCCAAACTATACCACCTAGCCTAAACTTGTATTAGACTAAACCCTAATTAGATTTATGTTAGGCATGTAGCGAACTAGATATGACTTTTACATTATCCTAAGTAAATACATACAGGATACTCAAAAGCAATATCTGTCCTATTTCAGTTTTAGATTCTGCTTACTGCCCATTTCAATTATGCCTTAAAAGGTGAGATTTAATTTGAATGAGATTAGCAATAACTGAAAACGGTGCCTTAAATAATGCATGTTATCTGAATTAGAACAAGAACTTCAATGGATTAGGGCAGAAGGAGGGGGGAAATAAGGGCCTTCACATCAGGATAGCAATCATTTAGATGGTCTTGATGTGTTTATACATTTATATATTCTGTGGAAAGTGTAGGACCAAGAAATGTTTGTCCAATCAAAACGTGATTAGGATAGGCTTTTCTACCTGCATATCAACATATGTATGTTCAGACATGGATACAACATCAAAAAAAGATGGATCAAAACAGAGTAAAAACCCAAATTTTTGCATTTTTGCTCGGTTTTGCATTTTCACACTGGAGTCTATTACGGGAGTTGCAGTATTTCTTTTGGGCAGGTGTGTGATTCGATTTTGGTGTGTTTTGATAGTAACACACAGCTTACAAAATTTGTGTACCTTTACGAATTAGCTCAAATACTATTTTAATGTTTAGTACTGTTACTAACTGTACTATAAAGTTTTCTCACCAGTGAATGACACATGACATATTGTAGTAATGTTGTCTCTACAATAGCTTTCAGTGCTATCAGGCTACAGTTAGCATTTTCCAACATGCTTAACTGATTAAACATCTCATTTTCTCAGTTAATGGAAACTTTGTGGTTTTGAAACCAGGGTATGGTTCATCACCTTCACCAATTAAAATAACTAAAGCTATGCAGATTAAGTCTGAACCGCATTCAAATCTCGTTTTACATTATGCATATTTTGTGCCCTGTAGAGCTTTGACCTTGAACAGAATATGGTGATCAGTATATTGATGGTTATCTTTCCTGATTTTATTTTAACTAGTTTAAATATTAAGAGAGATATATCTGTCTGATAGACTGTTACAATAGAGCCATTATCAGATTTGGTAGATAATTATTATAGCCAGGTATCAAAGTCCATTTGGAAAATGATCTTAGACTTCAGACTTGAAGACAAGAATTGCAACTAGTGATAGGAAAAGCTTTAATTTTATTAGATCACTACTTAAGGTCAAATGAAAAAGAAAAAAGAACAGACAAAAGGAACGTTATAGACATTTGTCAGGCACGACAAAATCGCAATTGTGAAAGCTATTATCAGTACATAAAAAAAAAAAAAAGCATTTAGCAGCATAGTAACATTTAAGGTACAGTAATATAAAGGTACATGGTACATATCAAAATGGAAATATACGATCAATGTGTAAAAGCTTTGGTAAACTTAGTTTAGTTTTAAACTTAGTTTAGTTTTACTTCTTGCTATTTTTGATAATTACCATGTCTCAAAATGGCATGTTATCAGGTTATCAGGTTGGACTGTTTTCTTTTTGGTCTTACACCTTCCACAAATGATATAAATAAAAAACGTTTTTAAACTTCACCTGCCCTTCCTTTAAAAGAAAAAAAGGCTGTTTAGTTATTTTAATTGGGTATAATTTTGATGCCTCCTGGACACAAATTGTGTTAGTTCTACACTGGGTGCTGTTTATATTTATCAATAAAACCCAAATTGGTTTTGTGTGCTTTTTACAAACACATCATTACACCACCAAGTTCAGTTGAACAGTAGGTTGTGGTTTGTGTTGCTATGGCAGAGGCCCCACTCTACAGCTGAGAGGATTATGCAATACCTATTATAGTAAAAGGTAAGACTTTTGCAACACTTTTGTCTCTGAGCACATCAAAGCGTCTGCCCCCATTGCGTTTAAACAAATAACAGGATTATGTGAAAGGATATGGTGGTAAATGTAATGGGAAGGGACGTTAAAATGGACTCAACTAGCAACTGATGCTTCCTGAGATTCCACACATTATTCATTGTGTTTTTATATGCTTGCACTTTTGGGCCCCTACATGCCTGAACAATACACCAAGAATTCCCAGATGAAAAATGTCAACAGATGCAGAATTCCTCTGAGCTCGTACCACATGTCTGTGGCTAGTATAAATCTCTATAACTTGTAAGGAATGCTATAAATACATTAGAATCTGCTATAATTAAGGTTATCATTTACTAATTTGTAGGGAATATTATATAATTGGTAAATGGTATACAGTTATTATAGACTGTTCACTAAATAAAAACATCTTGATAAATTTCTGTGTGATTCCTTCCCAACTCCTTTTTTTTCTTTTTTTTTCCAGACATATATTGGTAGTGTGGTCATTTCTATGAACCCCTACAAGTCCCTGCCAATCTACACAGCAGACAAGGTAGAAGAGTACCGCAACAGGAACTTCTATGAGCTCAGCCCTCACATGTAAGTCCAGGTTGTTGTTTTTTTTAGCCATTCATCAGAATAAAGTATGCCAGACTATAATTATCCTTGTTGCAGGGTTGGTATCTTCAAGGGTATATATTTTTTGTGCCTTTTATGTTGTTACCTATACGTTTTGGTATAAAATGTTAATGGTAAGTCGTTGTATATAATGTAGTTTAAATAATTTGATCAGTGTTAAATAACAGAAAATATATAACGTACTCAAATATTTATTAATTTGTACTGTTTATTACAAATATTTTAAAGAAGTATCGTTTATAGATACATGTAATCACTGTCTAGTTCTTGTAGTATATAGACTTAAGTATATGTCTTAGTTGAATCGGTGGACTGAGGACCTGCTTCATTAAAACTTTTTTGTACTTTAGACTAAAATTTATCAAACGAGTGTCACTTTTAATGCATGTATTAATTTTAAATGGAAACCTCTGCTGGCTTCCTGTGACCTATGAGATCTGCTGCAGCTGTAGGTGGGGGATGGAATGTCCTCCTCTGCCACACTTCAGCTAATGGCCATCTGTCTCTCTCTGACTGTCAGAGGCAAAACAAAGCCGCTTGCTTTGTGCAATTAGCCTCCGCTTCCTATAGAAATCAGAAAATGCACACATGCCCTGTGAAAGACCAGTGGCCCGATGCCAAGAGTGGGATACACAATAAACCTAGGAGGATTTATGCTTTTACCTACACCTCAGCTGTTGGATTACTCAATTGCTCTTTTTATTTTATATTTTTAACAGATGCTTAATGATGCATATGTTAAATGTTTTCTGTATTGGTCCACTCACTAATTTTGTTTTCTATTAATATCAAATTTATATTAAACAAGTTTCTCATTTATTTTGTACCTCTGCCTTTTCGTATTTGTTTTAGTTTCAACCCTCACATTAGATTAAAGTCAGGGTCGATGTTCGCTTCCTTTGTGATCTATTGCCAAGTCCAGCCCTGACCCGCGAAACAGCTGTTTTAGCCATTATGCTTGGGAAACAGACCTCTTAGATGGTTAAGCAAAATGTAACCAAAACTTGCAAAGCAATAATTTAAAATGGGCTATAAATGGTTTTAATTATCAGTGCAGCAAAAAAAAGAACTTAAATTGGTTTATGTAGTTTCTGTCTTTTTATAATTTTTTGGGTGCCTGTTTTTTTTATATCATTTAATTATCCACACAGTCAAATACTTTCATAATCTTCCACATTTCGGTAAATAAAATAAGGACTAAAGAGACAAATAAAAACTAAAAATGTTATTGTTGATATTTGTGGAATTTTTTATGAATTATATAATAAGTCCCATAACGCTCAATATTATTGCATCATGCACTTAAGGCAGATTTGGATCTCACAAAAGATCAATCAGTTTTTTTGGAAATTTTGTATCTTGTAAACCTGATAATTTTGTCTTTATCTTTTAAACATTGCATCATTTATGGCTGCATTCATATTGTAACTGCAGCATGTATAGCACAATAATTATGTTGGTTCATGTAAATGCATTTATACATTTGTATTTTTAACATTCTGCAAGAAACAGCGACATTAGACAGTGTTATAAGTAATAGTAGTGAAGGCGAGGATGAAATTCTAGAACCACCCCTAATACACAGTAAAAACCTTTTGCATTATTCCATATTTTTTAATATTTTTATTTATTTAATTAATAATTGGAGGAAGTCAGAATCTATCAGAACAGCCATAAATGATACACAGACAAACTTATTTAAGTGATTTTCCTCAAACCTTAAGAAATATTTGCCATTAACTTACTGTATTTCTTGCACATAAGTTTTTTTTTTTATTTTGCTGGCAAAGACTTTTTATATATTTATAGTCAACACCTTATAATGTTGTTACCGTCACCAGCCACAGGATATAAGCAAAACCATCTTTATACCGGGCGACACAGTGTCATGTTCCCATCATAAAATTCTGGGAAATCCCAAGGTCTGTTTTTGCTTACCTAAACTTCCCAAGCTAGTTAAGGCTCGTACCCTCACCTTTGCTTTGTTTATTATTCCTTCTCTTTGGTTGATTGATAAACTGGAAAGAAATTGCCTAACATACTGATAAACATTACACGTTTTTGGTGGTTTTTATAAAAACCTGAAAGGACAAACACGTCTTTAAAACTCTCTACTGCTGGAATATAATAGTTATTGCTATTGCTAGTGTGGCCAAAAAAAAATAACTATTTAAATCTTAATTATATAATTTTGTATTAATTAACATTTTTTATAGATCCTTAGTATCAACGCACATGCCCTTGTAGTAGGCAAGAGCCCTGGAATAAGTTTTTGGAAACCCCTTCTTTATCCAATATATGAGAATTGGAGTGTCTGAGCATTCAGATTACTTAGTGTTAATATAAAGATTTTAGCTGCATGACCGCCCACCATTTTGTCATTATATGTCAAAACCATATTTTTCCTTGGGTAACGGTTTCTAGTGTGTATCGAGCTAGACCAAAAGCTCAAAAAAATCTTGAAGCTGTAGCTATAGCTTGCATTAATAGCCATGATGGTGGTCACATCTTGCTTCTTGCATATTACCTCCATGTTCCAGAAGAAAAGTTAAGAGTATGTAAACAGGAAAAGGATCTGCTGTGGATATGATTTTCCAGCTATATAAAGTAAAGTAAAGGAATGTTTGTGATTTACTTAGAATTTTTAACTGGACATGTTCTACCTCAGTAAACTGTTTATTTTGCCACACTGACGTAAACAGATTCAATGATAGGCAAACATTTTCCTCGCTTAGTAAAATCTCTGCTCATGCAAGCACTGAGAGGCAAGTGATCCATAGATCTGTCGATGGTGACATGATGAAATTTGTACCAGTTATTTATTTTATTTGATTTTATTTTTTAAGTTAAAATCAGATTTATCTGGGTAAGTTTTTAATATTTAATTTTCATGGATATTAACTGCTATAATTAGTTTTATTAGGATGACAATTACCCTCACTGCTATTACTCTTCTTCTTCTGGTTTTCTGATGGAGTTGAAATTGTCCATCTTTATTATAGTGTCATTAAAGGACATTCCACACTTCAGAATAAACATGTAGGTATATGGTGTAGCATTTATAAAGTGAGTAAGATATGCCAGTCACCTTCTGTAATAAATATTAAATCCAGTTTAAGTGGACTTGTTGGTAAACGGAGAAGACAACATAGTAAACTCTGATGCAGACTAAAATGAAGTTGATGAGTTTGTAAAAAAGAATGTTTGTCTTAAATTAAGGCTGTTAGTTTAGGACCTGCTGTTATAACACTCTCTGAGGTATTTAAAGTCACATGTTGTCACATAGCAACATGCCTAAGGAACTGCAATGTTATTGTAGGCACACACTCACTGAGAAGTCATTTGATGTCAAGATAGTGATAGCACTCCTAATTCTTGCCTAATGAAGGGAGTACACTGGTTTATTTATTTATATATTTTTTTTGAGATGACACCCCAAAGTGGCTTAATTATATGTTGGCACTGTCAACACCCTTAATCAGATACAGGCGTCCATTTCCAGTGTGCCTAGACAGTAGTGTTTAGTTCTTCTTATTTTTTTGGCTTAGGATAAATTTGTATTATTTTTATTTTATTTACTACTTTGTAGGATCTGTACTGCTTATGTTTAAGCTGTTTTTTTTTTGTTCACACACAGTTTTCATTATATAAAAAATGAGTTAATATTTAATAGTATATTAAAGTAAAAACGTTCTTTTTTTTACCACAGAAATTATGGTATTACCTACAATAGAACAATTAGAGATGGGGTTACACTTGCCACAGTGTTTACATTTCCAAAGCCCTCAGTCTCTGCTGTGTATTCTAAATGGTCTGGAAAGAGACACCGTATTGCTGACTCTAGGTTTCTGTGGCCATGCTACTGTAGTGAGGTCATTTCTGTTGAGTGTGAATGCTTTGGTGTATATTCTCACAGAAACAAAACAAAGACTGAAAATGGTGAATATCCCCTTTGGCGTGCTTTGCTTTATAGTAAATAGCATTGAGATCAGCTGCTAGTTTTAAATGTTATCCTTAAATCTAGAGCTTACCTTGTTTAGTTCAGTCAGGAATGCCCTGACAGAAACTAGTGAAACTGGTGAGTAAATATAGTGAGTAATTATTCTCCAGCTGAGGATGTTTGTGTGATGTCACATGTGTTAAGCACATTGAGCTGTTTTTAACTTTGCTAAACATACCACCTCATCCTTTAGACTATTTTGGGGAATCAGATCTTGTAGTTTTTATGAGGACATTTATTAGGAAAGCATGAACGTTTTTCTGCTCTTACAAAGTATTTTGGAACAATGAATTTCTACTAAAGGAAAATTATCAAAAAAAAAAAATAAAAAAAAAAAAAAAAAATACCATTTAAGGTCTTAATTTAAAAATTTGAGGCCAAAAAGCTAACAAAAAAAAAATGTCAAAATGATTAAACCGGTTTTACAATGTTAACAAAACTATATATTCACAGCCATAACTTATTGTAACTGTCAAATGAAGATAATGCTCAGTTTATGGCAGTGCCTGAATGTAGAGATGCAGGGTTTACTGGTTCTGTCTTCATCAGTCATTAGAATGTTTATTATAGAATGAACATTACACTAGAGAATCTGCAATGTGTTAACAGCTTTAGAGGTAAAGAAGGAAAGCCACATTGTTTTGATAGCTGTAAATGTTCTGTCCTTATCAATGTGTTCATTTGCATAAACAAATTCAGAGTCAGAGACTACTTATTGATTACTATTGTATCTTGGATTTAGCTGTAGTCGTTATATGTAAACCTAGCACTATCAGACAGTTACAGCATATGGTCTGTAAAAAATATACTGTTGAAACGAGATAAAGCAATATTTTTGCATTCGAGATGCCATAAATACTACCTATCACCCGGCATGTAGTCAGATATTTTGTGATGTTTTTAAGACTAACTTTCAATTATTTAGTTAACGGTGCAGTAGGACATCTTGGAAAATGTTATTAATTATTAATATTCTTATTTATACATGGATTTTTGAATGAAGGGCATTTAAATGCCAAAAATGGTTTGTTTCTATAATCTATTTTTTGTTGTATTCATCATATTTTTGGTGCTGATGTTTTAAAACTCCTGTCCTTGTTTCACTGCTTACAAGTGAATTAGAATAATGATGTTTAAGCAGACAGATTGTGAATCTGTCTCTTTTCTAATGCTCATCTGCAATCATGAACCTCCCTCTTTGTCCCATTGGGGTTTAGACGTGTTCTAGGGGCCTCTGCACACCTGCTACCCAATAAGCCAGGCCTACAGAGAATACATAAAAACTGTGCAGCTGGCCTCCTGGGCTATTAGGACCAATTGTGTCTGCTTACAGTAGAATGTTAACTGTGGTGAATATGTCCATAACTAAAATGGTCGTTTTTAAAATGTAAAATAAAAGCTTTTACAGTTATTCATCTTTTGAATTATTAGTCAAACCCTCCAAGCTTAAATATTGAAATAAATTGGAATAAAATAAAGAGTTGTGTTATGCAGATCTGAGTTATAAATCCTGACTCAGGTGTTCAGTGCTTCTTGAAAGACTTGTCCAGATTGTGCTGAATAGGGGCAGGTCTTCGGGGCAGTATTGTATTACAAGGTAATGGGACCTGTGTGCACTCTCAGTCTCTGTCTTCACTAGTACACCTAACACACCCTAGCCAGTACTGGATAAATGGCAGCCTTTAGGGAGTTTTCCTCAGAGAAAATGCATAACAAGTAGCTCACTTTGTTAGGCTAAACAACACACAATAAAATCAAATGCAGATAAAATAGCTACTGTACCGCCACCATCAACACAACTATTTTAGAGCTGCCACATCAGTGAAATACATTTTCTGACCCTGTAGGTTAGTTATCCAACAACAGATCAAAAACAGAACCTTGAAGTCAGGCATTAAACTGTTACTGCCTCCCATCTAGACGTTTAGTCTCTTTAAGCCGTGGGTGGCATAGCTGGCTGCACATGCCCTTCTATCAGAGGAAAAATAAGCTCTGAACACCTGGGGATTTTTTTAGACCATGTCTGGCTGTGCTCTACCTCCTTCCCTCTGCGTGTTTCACATTCAACCAGGCCATGCAGGGTGCTTGTCATTTATTCAGGGATAACAGTTCAGTATATTGATCCAATGAAATGCTATGGATTTTTTTTTTCCAAAATCTCATTCAAAATAAAGATCCAGAATCTTTCGGTTAACAGATAAAACAAAAGAAATAAACACACTATGAATTTTTTTTGGGATACAGTGGTTGACATTACAATTTTCAATGTGATTCATGTTTATTATTGATTTTTTTTTTTTTTTAATCTTAAAAATACCTTTTAAGGTTTTATGAGTTTAATAATTTAAAGTTGATCATGACTACAATGTCAACTTGAATCTAATGACAGTGTTGACCCGTGAGTACAAAGATCAGGTAATATTTGCATACATTTAAATAAAATAGCTAATATTTAAATGGTAAATGAAGTTTGTAATATAAAAAAAGAAAGAATGAAGAACCTTTTTTTCTGAATGCTACACCCCCCCCCAAACCAGAAGGGAGTATCCCGCTGCTCATATAGCACAACATTAGCATGCCACTTTAGAGGATACTGCTTCAGTTCTTTTAAAGGAAATAAATTACTGTACTGCATAGCATTTAGTGTAGGTTAAAGGTGTGGTCTTTAATTATAGGGTCAGAAAGCAGGCGTGGAAGAGTGATTGTTTGTGTGTGTGTGTGTGTGTGTGTGTGTGTGTGTGTGTGTGTGTGTGTGTGTGTGTGTGCTAGAGAACTCTGTATTTGACTTTGTTTCTGACTGCCACATCTTGCAAGCTTGTGTTACACAGACAAGCTGCTGCCTCCCTTTTAGAAAACCAGGCCCAATCTGTGAGTTATAACAGCGCACAGGATAGCCAGACTATCCACATTTTAAAATCCACCTAAACGTTTAACTAAAGCCAAGTCCCTGTGATATCTTTTACTGAAGAGGCAGTAATTATTGTTGTTTGGTTCATTTTTTTGGTGTGTTTGTTTTTCTCTACCATGCTGCTTGCATAATGGTGATAAAACTCACAACTGCCTCAACTTTCACTATGCTACAATCTATGCATTAATGAGCAAATACTTATTACCCTAGCTTGTACAGGAGCCTTCTGGGCAAAGGTCATACATTTGACTCTCCTTTAAATGTTGGCCAGAGGCAGCTGAGGCAATAAGGAACTGCACTCTTTCTATCATCTGTTTGTTTACACAATTGGTATAGTTGTTTGCTTTCCCAGAATCTCTTGATCCAACAGGGTTTTATTGGCTAGCTTCTTCCTGTAAATGGATCCAGGCACAAGCCTGTTTGACATTTTTTTTTTCTTTACTTTAATGCAAATTGTGACTGAGTGGAATTATTTCTTGAGGCTATCATGGTATATAAAAGTCCCACCTTTTATACTTGCCCTGAATTGTTGTTAACTTGTGAAGTAGTCTGTCTTCATGGCAATCCTTGGTGCGACCAAATGATCCTATGTCTGTAAATTGTCCTAGATAATCATCTCTGTTAAAATTATGGCCACAAACCCTTCTCCAGAACACAAAATTAAAAAAAAAGTGTTATTTCCATATCAGCAAGTCTAGAATTTGATTTAAATATACAGGAAGGCTAGAGAAACACTGGCCTGGTATGCACATATGTTGCACGTCCCTAGAGATACAGTTGGAAAAAGGATCAGAAAGCAGGGGGAAAGGATCAGATAGAGATGCAGTTGGGGAAAGGATCAGAAAGTAACTCAAAAGCAACTCAACTACTTTGTTGCAAGGGTTCTAATTTTGTACTTTCATACAAGATGTTATATGTTAAAAAGCTTTTAGATGCTTTTATAAATCTACAGAGGTATAAATTTGCCTACATGGCACCAAAACTCAGTTTGCTGATCGGAATTTACCGGCCCTGTTTGAATTTATGATGCCGATTACATGAGTCTGTCTTGAACATGACCTTGTGTTGACTTTTTCCATTGCTTACATTCCTGTCCATTGACTTGACTTGGTTTCTCAGGGTTTCACTCGCAGAACTAAGTTATTTTGAACAGCATTGACGCTTAAACATATTGCGGAGGGTCTTGTCCGTGTCTAGTTGTGCCTCTACTACGTTAGTAACTTCGACTCAGTCACACCCAAATTCAGTTTAGTGAGGTTTTATTTCTTATTTTAGTGTACTTTTTATATCATATATTTCTTGCAAAGCATAAGCACTGGTGACCCAGTTCCAGACTGGTGACCTTCCCCACTCCCTTACTTCCTGCTTGGGGGTTGAATAAACGAGGCCTGTTTGCAGCCCCTCGGCATGAGCTACAAAAGCACCAACTGTAGTCCGGTGGAGACTGGTCTCAGTCCTGTCAGCACTAAATCCAGAAAAGTTTACTCTAAGGTCATGCCCCCCCCACCCCAAAGATGTCAACTAATGTACTATTTTGGGGATTTTTCTCCTTTGTCAGTGTGATTGTTTTCTCTGTATTTAGCTTTTTTGTTTTTTATTTAGATCTTTTTCACATTTCCGATCTTTCAGGCACGTTTTTCTAAAAAATGCTCTAGAACACAAAAAGAATTGTCTCTTTGCATCCCAGAGACACACTATGTTTTGGTGTAAAATTAGTTTTTAATGTTAGATTCAAGGACACATTGTTTGGTTGGTGCTTCCTTTTGTTATCTTCATCTATAACCTAGGAGTGAAGTTTGGCATATTTGTGTGCTATTTTTGTAAATGTAAAGAAAAAAAACAAAATGTTTTATATTTTTATCCTGTTCTATCCTGTAATACAAATCCAGACAGAGTAGGCTGATTAGCACCTTCTATTTAGAAAGCTTCATTTTTGTGTTGCTTTAGTAACAGCTATTATTCCCAGCTGACATTTAGGTGGTATGTGGAACCAGCATCACGTCACAAGTACATGGTACTACAGTGTGTGTGTGTGTGTGTGTGTGTGTGTGTGTGTGTGTGTGTGTGTGTGTAATTGTGATTGTGAAGCAGCTCTGATTCAGAGTCAGCTGGCCACCTCCACACAAACAGATCACCAGTTTGCAGCTGTCTAACTCCTACCTCGATCAGGAAAGCTGACTCAGAGTAGACAGGGGAATACTTCAACCACCAAGTGTGTAAAAGCTAAAAACAGCCTACTTTACGCTTTCCTCTTCCTGATCGCCCGAGTGTGTGCGCAGGATGGTCGTGTGTTTTGATTGGACCAAGGGGCTTTTCTTAAGTATGTTGCACATACTGCTATTGTTTTAGAGTGTAAACCATATCAGGCGGGATGAATGAGTTTGTTGTCTGGAAAGAAGGTGTTCTGTATGAAAATAGTTGAAAACTGCTAAATAGCTCAAAAAAACACCTTCTGATGTTTTAATAATGCTTCATTAGAACCAATCAATCTGCTGTGTGTTACATGAAGACATTGTAGATTTTCCAAAAGTTTTGCATATGCAAATTAAACACACTGTCCATGAAAAATATGATTATAATTTTTTTTTTGGAACTGCGTCACGGTTCAGTAGGAAATAGGTGAGCTGTTTACTGCCATCTGGCTGATTACACTTGTGTGTTTTAAACATTTTGTTTTTTGGTAAGGCTTATGCAGCCCATTGTTTGCTGTAAGAAACAATGTTCCTAACCCGGTCTGGTTTTCGGAAGGAACACCTTCACTTCCTGTGTAGCATATTCAACATGTTATATGGAAATCCTGCATAGCGCAGAGGTCTAGGCTTTAAACTTCAGAATTCTACTGCCAGTTTTAGGCCTTTACTTTATTACCAAGCATTTTAACACATTGCCGGCTTGCATATAATTTTGTATCTTGGTCAGTGCCCTCGCCGTGAACAGTGCAGCACTACTGACAGAGATTAAAAGCTGAGGGCTGCAGGAATATTCTTTAGTTTTCTTTTTGGCTTCCCGTCCTTTAGTGGTAGAAAAGCCTTGATGACATCAAGGTCAAAGAGAAATTAAAAAGGTCTGTTAGAGCCATACCTAGCTGATGGGGTTGTCTTCTGCTATTGCAGTGACGGAAAGGAAACAAAAGCCAAGATCTCATGTAGGTTTGTGGATGTAAACCATTTCAATTTTTTTTTTTTTTCCTTCTTCTACTCTTATATTAAGCCATTTTCCTACTGGGGATTGAGGTGGCAAAAGGCCTTAATAATTAAACAAGATTTTTACATCTGGGTAAAAGATTGTATCTCATCCTGGGGATTTCCAAATGTTCCAAAGCCAAATCTGAGTCTCCACTAAACACAAATAAGTTTTTATTTTTTAATTTATGGTCTACTGGGCATTGCTGATATGAGCATTGCACCAGATCTTTAGTCTTTATTTTGCAGGTGGTGAGCCATAAAATTGACTTCATATTACAGTTTTAGGCTTTACCTAACAGCTAAAATTTCAGCAGTTCTTTGCAATCTGGCTTTGTCTGACATCTGATTCACTTTTACAGTTACATTCATGAAATCATGGAACACTTTTGAGTGACTTGGTAAACATGTCCTTCTGGAACACTGCTGATTTTTCTTTAAAATTTATAATCATGAAATATTGACACTATATTAAATACTGTATTCTCTATTTGAAAGTTTATCTTGGGTGATTTGGCATCCCTGCTCACCGCCACCTTCTTAAGGATACCAGTGGAAGGATGTGCTATTTTAAACATATTTGGCTTCAACCCTGCCACGAGGAGACTAAAATTACAGGTCATTCTCCTGCAAACTGGTGCTGGCGGGTGTGCCAGGCAACTCCCCATACTTCACACGAGAATCTTCTTTCAGCCTCTGGTCATTTCTGGAGGCCTCTGGATATGGCCCTACCAATCCCTACCTACTAATAGATCTAATATATTTAAGGGGCACACTTGTATTTGGTGACTAGACCCACTAGACCCAGATTTTAATATGCATGAGTCACTATGACTGCTCTTTTCATATTCAGCTTTAATGCATTTATATTTGTTATGATAGCCAAAATCACAATCTCTTCAGCCCGTGGCTGTTGTCCTGTTTTCTATTTAAAGGCTGGGGTGATTCCGCCATCCTCTTCCTTTGTTTGGTTTATGTTGAGTTTTCACATTTTAGCCACAAAGAGCAATTGTCGGTTGTCTAGTCTGGTGTACTTTTGTCACCCTCTGTCTTTTTCTCTTTCTCTTGTATTGTGCCTGTCTCTACATGTGCCAGGATATCCTTTTTTTTCTTGCTATTTCCAGTTTTGGGCTTTCCCTGTATGCCACGGACCAAAGTGTCTTTGGCTTTGAGCAGCATGATGCTATATTAATTGATAGATAGACAGACAGACAGACTCTTTCTTTCTCTCTCTCTCTCTCTCTCTCTCTCTCTCTCTCTCTCTCTTCAATTTACATACTGGACTGCATGCAAAGTAGGGACACACAATTTATTAACCAATTGGTTATCACGATTATTGTGCATTTATTAATTTCACAACAGTACTAGGTATAAAACCTTATAGCCAGTCTTTATATTTTAAAGTGTTAGTTTTTGCTGTCTTTCGAAACAGACATGGCTCAGTAACCATGTAACCAAATACAGCACAAAATAATGATATAAACTAACCAAAATCCAAAAGGTTTTTCAATTAAACATAATTTTAATTGAAGTGCTCTCCTTTTTAGAAAAGCTCTTTTAAATAATTATATTACAAAATAGTTTTGTATTTTCAGCTTATGTATTTTTTTTTTTTTTTTAATCTAACTTTTTGGACCTGAGTAGAAACCCCCCAAAACAAATCAGGTCAGTGAGTAAACGTATTTGTTCTGAGCTCACGATGAGTTGTCTTTAGTCAGAGGTATTAATGAGCTTCTCTTATTATGTATTACTTTTACTTGAGTTTGCAAAACTGGGTGGTGATCTCCCAGGTGCGCTCCTTGGGCAGCAACATTTTTACGGCACATTTTGCAAACAGGTGATCTGTCATCTTTAATGACACCCTGGTCATTCTTTGTGTACCCAAATTAATCCTAGATCCAGAGTTTTAGGTTACTCTGTCATAATTAATCCAGTGTGAGTGTGAGAGGTGGTTAAGGTGTTGGTCTGGTTAGCCAAAATCATAGGTTCAATTCCCAGCTCTACCAAGCTGATACCTGAGCAATACCCTAAACTGCTAGGTTGGATAAATAAGATAAATGCCAGTTGCTTTGAATAAGGGCGTCCACTAAATGCCATAAATGTAACTGTGTAATAACCTCCGTGTCTAATCGACTTGGCATTATAAGCTGGCACTCCGCTTGCATAACTTGTTCATTTTCATTTGTATTGCAGAGCCTTTACAATTAAATAACCATGACGTTTAAAGCAGGGTTAATAGTGAATTTGGCTAATCGCTCCATCCCTAATGCAGTCACCCAAAAGCCACTGTTTTTTTTGTTGTTGCTGTGTTTACTATTTTTGTTTTTGGTGGATTGTGGACAATGATTTAAGTTTTAAAAAGACAATCTACATGGGCAAAGGCATAAAAATAAGAGTTTTAAGTGGAGTTACTATTTACGATCCATGTAAAAGTGCCTTAATTCATGCCAAACAGTACATAGAGAATCCATTTTAATCGTTGTCTATATAAATTTTACTTTATTATTAGGAATGGCCATACTTTTGGAACTGAGTGTGCGGCGCTTACTGTATATACAGGCAACACGGAACTCCCTGTGGACTCAAGTCTCATGTGTTTCTAAATGTTTTACAGAAGGGAAAACTACATGCAACATTTCCTTCACAATCAGAGCTATTATTAGTGGTGGTTCTGGAACATTCCTGGGTAATGATTGTAGAAAAGTACAGACGGAGGAAAAACTGGGAGACTGGGAGATTTAGCTGCCTGGCTGGGTAGATTAAAGTGTTATGGCATAATGGAAGTGAAATAAAATTGGATCGACACACTTGAGTCTGACTGTGATTAAGCATACGTCATTGTGTGAACCTTCTCTCTCTCTATTACTTCAGAGCTCCTCTCTGCGGGTTGACATTATGTTTCTACAGTTACAAGGAAGCAAATCAATTACAATCATCTTATTGTTATGAAGCCTCCTCAGTGCAGGACAATATGACTCATTGTTCTGTTCAGTTTACCTCTGCAACTTTTTATGGTGAATTTGAAATATTACGGTTCATAATCAAAGTTGTTAAAGTTTTTAAAGTGAGTGCGCGAGACTTTCATAATGTAGCTCAGCCAAGAGAAAACCACCAGCAAAGCAGAATGCTATCGCTTCATTTAACACATTTGTCGACTCTTATGCGGATGTGAGCTAACTCTGTCCAGGATTGAAATGTGCTGTTGTTTAGATGACTTATGGCATGCACAAGCAGTCCTAACCAAGCATTTCCTCTCTTCTCACACATACGGAACAGAGATTAACAAGCTGTTTTGTGAAGCTGGACACACTTCTGATTTACAGTTAAACTGAAAGATAAGTCCAGCTTTGTACAAACACTGATTAAATTTTGACTATTTAACTCTATGTATTTTTTTTTTTTTTTTTATTATTTTGTATTCCAGTTATGCTCTGGCAGATGAAGCCTACCGGTCTCTTAGGGATCAAGATAAGGACCAGTGCATCCTTATAACTGGAGAAAGTGGTGCAGGAAAGACTGGTAAGGCTAATGCGAATTCTGTTGATCTCATTAAATTGAATATGCTTATTTTTTATACCAGGACATCTGTTGCATAGTAAAACAATAAATGTTTAAACATTTTTAACTGCCTTTTACTATTTTGCTAGATCATAATCAAATTTGATGTTTGTCTGTGTTTACAAGAGTCAGTCCCTCCTTTGTGAAACTTTTTCAGCTCCCTTGTTTTCATAAACAAATGACAGTTCTGGTGCAATTCTGGCTTTTTCTGTCCTCTCTTTAAATCTAGCATGTTTTTTAACCACATTGAAATGATTTCAGGCACCTTTTAATGTAGAAGTCTGACAGGTCTGTGACGCACCGTTTTAACGAGTGGATGAGGTTGTGCTGAGGCTCCATGTTAGCCTGACACTCCAGCACTGGCTCAGCTGCGTTTAGCTTGGGCTTGTCAGGGAGTTGTAAAGTGTGAGGTCAGCATGTACAATGATTTCTCCTGATGAATGATGCCTAATTTTATGTACAGCTAAGAGTTTTGCCACAAAATTATTTATAATGTCTTTCCATGATGACTTACTGTTTTGTAGTGAAGGAAGCTCAAACTAACATGCTCCGGCATTCAGTATTCATATTTACCATAACACAATAGATTTTGGTTTACTAGGAGAGAAAATATAGTCCAGTGACAGTAATGAGAGAATTTGGGACGTACCCTAACGCGTTTATTTTTTAAAAATAATAATGACAATAGTAAAAAGTGTTAAAGAATAAATGTCACAAAATAAATCTATGTGCTTTTTATTGAAAAGTCGGCGCATCCATCAGTTTATGTAACATTTGTTCTTCTTAATCAAAATTCTTTTGAAACGATAAAGATCCTTAAATGACCACTGTTTCAAACAAGATGCATTTCAACAAATAGATAAGCGGATGAATGTAAGAAAGCAAGCCCATGGTCACATTTATCTCCATAGAGTTATCACAATTACTTGGAAACTAAGGAACAACAAAAGATTCTTATAGAGTAAAAAATAATCTGTGGACACCATGACATTGTTTTATAGAAAATAATCAGAATGTAATCAAATAGCTGTTTAGGGACAACAATCACAAGACAAAGTATAAATGCAGACAGTGTGTTTATGATAAACAGAAACTGTTTATCTGTGTAATATATGTGTCCATACCATAGTGACTTCTTGCACATAAAGACCTTTTTTTTAATGTTTTGTGACTGCTTTAGACATGTTTAAAGATGTAGTTGGTCTGATCATTTTGCAGTGCTAAAACTGAACAGGCTGTTCAATTAGATTATATTAGTCATATATTTTCTTTTTAAATTTGTGTGTTGGGATACACTTTTACTAATACTTCATGGTATAGACTTAATTTATCTAAATTATAATTTATAATGTTTTTATGTACATGATGTGGCTTGAGTTCCAAAAATGTTGTTTACGATGCTGCTTCTTTATATATTAAGGCTAACTTTCGATTGATTACACCCTTTTTCTTGTTCTTCCACCATTTATTTTATTTCGAAATAAGTTTTGGCCAATTTCTCTGCAGTAATTATATCTTTTGTATTTTTGCTATATAAAAAACCCCTAACATCTAAATCCGCATGGAATAATCACAAACTAAATAATTTATTCATCCTCGTATAATTTATCCCTTTTTATGTGCAGCAAGTTCTTTTCACAATTTATCACAGTCTTTCCTAAGGTCAAGAATAGTATCATCTAAAGACATAAACATCTATAAATTTCCATTATATCCTAAATGAAATACATAACAATCTTAACCAGTATTAACCTACTAAAGGGGAGCGAGTGTGTGTGTGTGTGTGGAGGATCAGGGTGGGGTGAGAAACCGAGCAGACTGATATGATGTAAGGGGGATTTCGGGAAGTTGCCCTGCCTCATCTGGCAGTGTGTGACCTCTAACCCTTTTTTTATTGTGCTATGTGTTTTAGAGGCCAGCAAGCTGGTGATGTCATATGTGGCTGCAGTGTGTGGCAAGGGCCAGGAGGTGAACAAGGTGAAGGAGCAACTGCTGCAATCCAATCCTGTACTAGAGGGTATGTGAAACATGCTGTTAACCTAATCACAGCATCCTTATCTTCTTATATAATATTAAATAGGTTCAAAGTATAATCGATATCACCTAATTTTTCTGTAGTATTTTTTAAATAAATCTTGTTGTGATGTACTTATGTCATGGTTTTAACTGACACGTATTACAGCATTTTAGTATAAAAAGTAATGAAGTGTGACACCATGTTTTATTTTTACATTTAAATGTAATTTGTCAGCTTGTAGAAAATGCTTACATAGATGAACAGAATGGATAATCATACAAAGTATTGTATTTATTATATTAATTGAATACATACTTAATGTAAAGTATTTTTGAGGGGTTTTTTGGCCATGCGCTAAACATCTGTTAAACAGAAGACATTTGATTTTCACACAGATTGAACATCCGTTTCATGACTTGTATATTTGCGTTTTATAGACATTCACAAAGGTGTGCTATCTATCTCACCAAGCAGGACTTTTGGTCTTTTTTATCTTTTGCTAAATGACTCTAAAGCAAGAAGTTCAAAACCACACCTCTAGCTTTTAACACGTTTCGAAACAGGGTTGCCAAAATATTCTCAATCCATTTTTTTAGTATTGCCCCTCCTTCAGCTGTCTGCCTGCCTGTGACTGGTAATGAAGCACAAAACTTTTAACATGAGGCCATTGCACAGGAAATGCCCATGAGCAATGAAATGCCCAGCCGAGTTCCACATCTGTGAGAGTTTAGCTGCTGGCTGTAAGGATCCTCCGCTCCTGATGCTCAGCAGACTTCCTGCCCCGTGGCTTTACTCCTGTACTTGTGCTGTGAAGCCAGAACTGGAGTGTTGTACTCCAGAGCTCGAAAAATGATTGCTTTTAGTTTGAACACAGCAGCTCTTAAACTGTCCCGTTTGTAAATTTACAAGATGTTTAATTAGAAACTTAAATTAAATTTTTTATTACTATGTCATTAAGTTGCTTTGTGTTTCCATTCTGCAGCTTTTGGAAATGCCAAAACTGTGAGGAATGACAATTCTTCTCGATTTGTAAGTATCTGTCGACTTGTCTGTTGTCACAGTATGGCACTGTGACATGTGGCTAGATCACTTTACTTTCTTATGTTTACATAACATTAAGCTCATGTGGAGTGTTGACTCTAGTAACATGCCCTTTCAAAACAGCTTTTTCCTTCCATTTTAGATGTTTTTTCGCTTCTGTTAATAGTTCATTTTTAGCTTATTGTCTGGCTTTTGGTTAACGTTGACTTGGCTGTTCTTCACACACAGTAATCTCTATTACTCCACAAAGCAGAATTCTAATAAAGTGCAAGTTGTAACGTTCCAGACAACTACATCAAGATGTATAAAAGTATGCATCAGCGCTCCCTGGGTGTGTCTGCAGATGCACCTTAGTTTTAGAGCAATGCATAGAACAGCTTGCCATAAAACAGCTCTGTGTGTGGTGTGTATTCTGGTTGTGTATGGACAAATGCTGCCTAATAAAGAATGTGGGAGCTTGGAGTTACTTTTACTGTTTAGGTCTTACCAATAATTTTGCATAGTGTAACAGGGTAAGGGCTGAGCAATTGCTAAGAGAAGGATCTCAGCACGGACACTGATATCTATCGCAACCTACATAATATGATTTTTTAGTTATTGATGAATTCTAGGTTAAAAGAATAATAATAAATATATGATTAATTTCCTCTAAGAGGAAACCAGGGTGATTAGTAGCACAGCGTCTGTGTTGTATCAGTTAATGTCAGGTTTGCTGTGGCATGTAAATGCATTCGAAAGGACTATCCAGAGGGGAAACAAAAATATTAGATTCCATTGTGCAGATCTAAGGGGACATGGAATCGTGCAGGGGTGTTCTCACGCTCACTGTGGTCTGTGGGCTGTTTTCAGATTCCTTCTCAATGTCATCGTGTGATTCCAGACTTCTTTAATTAGTCCACAGCTAAAGAGTCACTGCATGCCCTATGTAAGGACTCCACAAGCTCCTGCTGTCAGATCTTTACAAGTCTTTTTTAACTTGTATTATAATGTTTTGTCTTCTTTGGTACAGTAGAAGTTACTTCCCATGGCCGGCAAAACGTTTTATTGAATTTGGCTGCAGCTAACAAGGCTATAGCTTTGAAGAGCTTTTGGCTGGAAAAAGGGGGCGGGGCACTTTCAGACAAAAGGCTTACTGTAACATTTTAGTTTTAAGTTAGGATACAGAGCAGGTTTTTTTAATCATAACATTTTCTTCACTGGTAGATGAAGCAAGAAAGCATTTCCCGTACTTGCTCCCTTGTGGACGTCTTGTGTTTATAGTTCAGGTTACTACTGCTCATCATCAGTCTCCTAAATTCTACCTTAAAAGCCACAGAAAAGACATGAGGTTCTTTTTGTTCATCCTTACACTAAGCTGTAATAAACAGTGATGGAAAGTAACTAATTACAGATAAATGTTAAATTTGTTAATTTGAATCATTGGTTTTTTTCGTGGCCTAAAAACAACAGCGGCCAATTTTGGAACTAACAGACTTTGTCTGCTACGTGCGTGAGTAAACAATATTGGTACAACATTGGTCAATTCTGGAACTAACAGACTTTGTGGTACATTTTGTTTTTCACAAATTTGGATTTATTTAAACATCTTTATACTGTGGTAGCTAAATACCATAAAGATGGCTTCCAACAGAACACTTACACAAGGGACCTTTATCTTATGGTTTTACCCAAAATAACACAGCAAAAAAATAGACTATCAATATTAAACATAATAAAAGACAATAGAGTAAATGTTAATAAAATAAAAAAAGAATAGTACGTGGGGTTTTTTTCAACTGTTCCTGACTGTATTTATATGGATATTTGGTATATATATGGAAGTTTGTATATATTTATGATATCTGTTCAAGACATGAAAAACTACTCCGTTCAGAGTAATTTGTGCACTATGAAAGGTACTGAATCTGAATTCAGTAAATGCTGAATTGAGAGCACTTTTACATCTAGCACCTAAATGGTTTAAAATTACACGCTGAACTACTTTGTAACACAGTTGAGTTGAGTAGTTTTTTTTTTTAAGAAAAAGCAGTGGTGCCTTGAGTTATGAGTTTAATTTGTTCTGTGACGGACCTCATAACTCAAATTACTTGTATGTCAAATACATTTTCCCCATTGAAGTGAATTGAAATGCCATTAGTCCGTCCAGGGTCCCCAAAAACCCTGCAATTTTTTTTGCTACATGTTTTTAAATAAGAAATATATACTAAAGGCTAAAAACAAATATTGTTCAAAAACAATAACATGTGCTGCAAAAAACTGGTATAAGTATAATGTACAGCATTTACCCTGGAAATCAGACAACTAGCTATTAAGTGAGACACGGAATGCTGGGCGGATGTTACTGTGGCATTCGTTACGCCAACTAGCGGTTGAGTGTCTGAAGCTGACTCGTAACCCGAATTTTAGCTCGCATATACTTTTACTTACATAGAATTTTTTTAGTACTCTTTCCACCACTTGTTATAAATGCCTTGGTTGCAGCCTCATCATAAAAATGGGCATACTGCTTCTTTATATCTTATTTTGAATAAAATTGTTAGAATCTAGTTTAAAGAGGACACTCTTTCTTTTACTTTATTTGTCGGGGTTTTTTTGGGGGGTTTTTTTTAGACCGATATTTTTTCTCTCTTTACAGGGGAAGTACATGGACATCGAGTTTGACTTCAAAGGGGATCCTTTGGGTGGAGTCATCAGTAACTGTGAGTATAATTACAGGATCAATACTGGGTTTGACTCATTAAACTTTACCTCACTCAGGCTCACTGTCTATTACTGAAGCTGCACTTTTCTACAAGCCTCTTAGATCCAGCTGTGTGGTCATATTGATGGCTGCAGCAAACAGCAGTGGAGCTCTGACCTGCTACAAACCACCTAAACTGTGTTCCTCTCCTGCAGTTGTGCTAGTGGGTTGGGACACACACACAAATGCAGGGTGTGCTCAGAGAGCTTGCGCTCGGATTAGCCTTTGCTGTACTTTTTACTCTGACACACATTCCCAGACCATCTGCCATGGATACAGTATCCACACAACCTATTTTATACTATTGTGCCGTTACTGTTGTTTGTTAAGTGACTTTAAATTTCCTGGGAATTTCTTCGTGAGAGCCCTACTGGAGAGAAAGATGGTTTGCACTTTTACTCGTTTATTCAAATAGTGCTGAATATGTCAAACAATCTCTTGTGTGTTTTCTTTATTTTACAAATATAACTAATAAAATCAGTGCCCTGATGTAATAGATGTTTAGCAATCTGGATTGTGTTGGGGTTGTGTTTTTTATAATGTGGCATGCCTGTGACTATGTGAGGCAGGAACAGAAACTGAGTTAGATCAGTAAACCCATGTTTGTGTTTTTTGTGTTTTTTCAGTAAAAGTTCATGGGCTAAGACAAATATTTTCTCTACTTTTTCTACTTTTTATCCGTCCTTCTGATTCATCAGGTCTGCGTCAGTGCTGTTGTTTTGACACCCAAAGACAGGCACTTGAAACGATGCAAGATACCTGCTAATGTTCGTTTGCTACGTACTAGTTTCAATGTGGGATGTTACTGTTACTAATAATTAGGATTACCAGGCCTGTTACATTTTGTCATTAGATAGATTTGAATCAAGGATAAATTGACTTAAATATTACATGGGCCTTTAAGTAGGTTTGTTGTCATAAGGTTTTTTTTCTGGCTGTACAGAAGGTAAAAGTGCAGATGAGTGTCTGTCTTTACTTTTTACTCTCTCCTGTTTATGCAATTTGAATTGCATCGAAACCAAGTTGCTTTTTATTAGACTCGGTTTATCCGACCACCTCAGACATCTTATTCTGTATGATCTTTGGTCAGAATAAATCCACAAAGGCAAAATGTAAAATAAAAACTAAAACAGCTTTGCATATTATGATGATGATGATCTAAAATAATATTTTTTTATATACGGTAATGGAAGTCTTGCTCTAAAATGTGCAGTTAGTGTGTAGTGAGGTTCAGATAGATCTCTCCTGTGAGATTTCCTGTTCCAGTGCAAACACAATGAACAATAAGAGGCCCAAACACTGTAGATACCTTGATTTATTCAAATATTCGTTCCCCCTGGAAACAGACACCTTGTGTATTCTTTACAGTTCAGACACCATTTCACAGTGATGGCCTTGTTAAATATTTAGCTGGCCAGTGAATTGGATAAAGGTCAACAATGTTGTTATCCTGTCCTTTTTCAGATCTTTTGGAGAAATCTCGTGTTGTAAAGCAGCCAAGAGGAGAGAGAAACTTCCACATCTTCTACCAGCTGCTATCTGGAGCATCAGATGAAACACTTCGTAAGAGACAACAAGCACTTGCATGCTTTGCTTCTAGATATGTTTACAATGTTTTATTTTTTTTACGGAAAGGGAAAATCCTAAGTAATTGTGTCACTTGCTATTGTTCTCGCTCCTTTTCACTGGAGCAGGACTATTGTTCACATTTTTACTGTAAAAGAACAGTGTAGTGGCCTTTTATTTCAGTTTGGACATCAAAAAGCAAAAACGGGTTGGGAAGTGTTCTTTTGTAATCCTAGCTGACCGGAAGCATGTTTGTGGGTCATTTAACATTGCAATTGAATAGTCATTGTGTTTGTCACCATTGTGGCTAATTCTATAAAGCTAATTAACACCGCCTCTAAAATATGTCATGTTCCTTTTTTTTCAGAGAAACTAAAGTTGGATCGGGACTTTAGCCAATATAATTATTTAAGTCTTGACTGTGCCACAGTTAATGGACTGGATGATGCTGCAAATTTCCGGACTGTTAGGGTAAGTTATTTAGTCATATTTTTTCACATACACAACCACATTAGATCATTGACATCCTTAAAGAGCTTAAAATAGCTCTTTAAGTGGGTGGAATTTAAGTGTTGACTCTCAAACTATAATAAACCATGCTATACAATTCATACAATAACTGCACCAATATGACCCCTATTACTGGCTAAGAGCAACTGAAGAACAATATGCATTCAACAATATGCAGTTCAAACCACAAGTAAAATGCATTTTTTCTTTTGTAGCAAGAGCTTATGCACTAATAGTTAGCTGTTTTACAGTGTTTGTTTAATGTGGTTTAGACTTAAAATGGAAGTGTGGCTTCCTTTTTGTGTTTGCTGCTGTAAACAGCCAGCCTACTGTGGCATGACCACAGCAGTATTACTCAGTCATTGTTTGATTTCAAAAGGCAGGATGACGGCTGTTTATATTCCGAATTATAAAGGGTAAACAAAGGCGTTTTTATCATACAAAAAAAGGTGTTAGTTTACCCTATATGGCTTTTATTGTACAATCACACTCTTTATAATAAAATATATCAAGAATAGAATTTAAGTGTTTAAATATAATCCAATTTAAAACCAAATATGCATTTAATTTAATGGATAATATTAATCGTTTTTCAATTATTTAGTCAATTAGTAACTATGTCAATAGCCACATTATCATTTACAGAGATTCAATATTGTCGCAATATTTTTTTAATAACCATTTTACCTGTTCCATGGTGTGAAAGTAGCTTTGCCTCTGTCCATGTGCTTAGAGATGAACACGTTCTGTACTAGCTATTATCATTAGAAGTCCTCTTTCAACACAACTGGTTTGAATTACTGGCTGCATCAGACAATGCTGCATTTCTCTGGTACAATAAGTCCAAATTCAGCTCTGCTGTGCATTAAACACACCAAGTTCAGTCTGTTCTGCCCTCCGAGTCTGTTTCTTTCCTTTCTGACTGAAAGATCATGTCCAAATAACAGGACAATACGCTTTGTTACTTACTTTGTTATAATACTAATAATTACCTTTTTTGAGTTGACTGCTGTTTATTGTCTTATTTTGTCTTATGTATACAAGAGATATACAAAATGTTTAATTTCACATTTAGACATATTAAATATACCAAGAAAAAAACAGGCTCTGGTTACTAAAGGCTTATTCTGGCATGCTTATCCTTATCCTGTAGGTTTGGATAAAGCCATGAGTAAAAAGTAAAAGTTTTTTTGTTTTTTTTTAAATCTTCAATTTATTTGCTTTTGCATGTAGTTTTTTTTTTTTGCATTTAGAACGGCTCTAAACTCGTTTTCAATAATGTGTTTAGTAGGACAAAATAAGCGTATAGTTTTTAAATAGTGTTGTTGTGTTTTTTTTAACTAATGGTCCCCTTTCTACCATGATCTTTCTCCTCTTAGATTCCCTACATCAGAATACGTTTTTCATAATCAAACAAAGTGCAGTGTATAATAACCAAAATATCTAGCATCCTCATATTTGCACATTGTTCGTCACCTAAGCTTGCATTTGTTTTTTATTGTCTCCAATCCAGAATGCCATGCAGATTGTGGGTTTCATGGAGAACGAGGTGCAATCGGTGCTAGAGCTGGTAGCGGCTGTGCTCAAACTGGGCAACATAGAGTTTAAACCAGATTCACGTGTCAACGGCTTTGATGAGAGCCGAGTTAAGGACAAGAACGGTGAGTGTTTGAAACAATGGGGGGGGGGGGAAACTACATTTATTTAATCTTCATTTTCTTTTATTGCTAGTGCAGATACACAAGTTAATTCAAGCAAATCACATATAGAAGATAAACTGGATCCATGTCTAATACTGTATTTTGTCTGTTAGTAAACCTGTTTGAGCTCTACTGCCATCTATTGATATTTGCTTTACCTGAGATTAGTTGGTTTTGGAAATTGCTCTTAAAGTTGATTATGTGGATCTTAGTAACTAGTTCATCAGATGTGTCATAAATAGTAATTTGTATGCTCTCAAATAAAAAAAAAACATTTTAAATTAGTTTAACCTAAACTAATTAGGCTTATTTAATTAAACTTATAGAATTTTTAAAGACGGTGTAGACTTAACGATAACATTTTTTGGATCTTCACTGAGATTTCTTTTCCCATTTTGTTTATTTTGAATACTTTTTACATCAGCAATGCCTGTAGATTAAAAAAAAAACGAAAGTGCAAGTGTTATTTTAAATAAACTCGTTGAAACAGAGAGAAATTATCTCTGTGCAAATGTTTTCTTTAATCCTTTTCTTAAACCGTTCTGCAATTTTTTTGCCCCAGATCTAAAGGAAATGTGTGAACTGTTGGGCATTGATCAGTCAGTGCTGGAACGAGCCTTTAGTTTTCGCACTGTGGAGGCTAAGATGGAGAAAGTATCAACAACACTTAATGTTGCTCAGGTTAGCTTACCCCACCTTTCTTACCACACCATATCTCTTTCTTCTCATTTTCCATTTACCAATTTTACTTTTAGCAACCAGCTATAAAGACCTTACAGTAGTGACTGGAATTGTGTGTATGAACCATTATAGCTACATAAACTTTACTAAACTTTTTATAAGAGGTACTGCTGCATCTGCTAGACCCGAGAACTGATTTGGTTTTGTAAAAAGACTCTTGGCAAGATTTTACCGATTTTTCCAGCAGTGAAATCATAGTTCCAGTTTTAAACATGGAACCTTTTTCTTTTAGCTACATGGAGTGTTTATATCACTATAATCTCAGTGTTGCTCACCCGCTTAGTTTAACCTTTTCTGATATTGACATATCCGTGGATGATCTTAAACATTCAACGTTTGAAAATCGTAATTTAACTGTTTGTCTGCAAAGCTTTTTAACCTTTTTCTTATTTATTTGTTTGTTCTAGGCCTATTACGCACGTGATGCACTTGCCAAAAACTTATATAGCCGCATGTTTAGTTGGCTGGTAAATCGAATAAATGAAAGCATCAAGGTATGAACCCAGAGTGGGTTTTTTTTTTTGTTTGTTTTTCATGTCATTTTATTATCTATTAATATCAACAATAAAAACACTGTGATGTTTCATGTTTAGGCTCAAACCAAAACCAGAAAGAAGGTTATGGGGGTGTTGGATATTTACGGTTTTGAGATTTTTGAGGTAAGGTTTATCCAGTCATCTGTGTTTAGTCTGCCACTGTTTAGATCTGTTGACTAATGACTAAGGGAAGAGTAACTACAAGAAAGACCTGTCTATTTATTTAAATATGACAAGAATTTAAAAAAATCTTAATTTCCTGTAATTCGGGTGAATTAAGGTCAATTAAAGCACTGCTACCTTTAAAATATTCAACATTTTGGTGGTTTAGGGTTTAACAAAACACTAAACAATATGTTTTAAATGTATTTAATCCTTTTTACCATCTGTTGTGTAGTTTAAAATCTAAAAAGTTATATTTTAGAAAAGGTTTAACATTGTAAAGGTTCAAGAACTGATAACAGTGTTTTCTAAATATTCTTTCCGATAGAATTGTAAATTCTGCTATGCCATCTGTTGGCTTTGTAAATTTGCTTATGACAAACAAGAAACAATTTTAATCAGTATGTATTAGTTTGATTTCAGTTATCAGTATGTCGATACTTTGCTTTGATTAACTCTGTATGTGGCAATAATATTCCCATGTCTGTAAAATTTGTTTATTTGCCTTTGTCCATGACATTTGCCTGTTGTCTGACTGTGTTCCTTTCTCCTTAATGTCATTATTGTTGTTTCTGGTGTCTGAGACAACAGGATGGAGTAAGTACTCCTCTATAAGGATGTGCTGTGGTTGTGTGTTTGCTGCAATTAGCGCTATTGATTCTAGTCTTTTAATTTAGTTCTTTCTGTCTATAACTTTACATTGCAAAGGTACATAACCAGTACAACATATGCTGCAGTGTTGGTGCAATTTTATGTAGCTAGAATTCTATATGACCTGTAGTAGAATTACATCTTCAGAAGATTTGCACTGCTGTTCCGGGAATAGTTCGTGTGTGCAAGGGGACCGTTTAAGTCTTGCAGTTTTAAAAAAGCAGCTGTTCAACCTGATTTCACTGTTACTTATCAGGCTACGGTACTGATAGTATTGTAGACAGGCCAACTGTGAACTGGAAGAGTTGAGTAAGTCTTTCCAGTGTAACATATGCAGCCTTTTGAAATAGTTTTAAGGCTTTTGCCTGGTGCCAAAAGCACACCAGTGGTTTTTGGTCTAAAATACATTTTTTTGGAAAGGCAGGGGTGAACACACACACAAGCCTTTCACAAAAAGTCTTTTGTAGCATCACAACCTGATCATCACTCAACCTGTAAGAAAACAAATCAGAACTAATACATCCGTTATTTAATCCTTAACAATGAACACTAGACTAACTGCTGTTGCTACATTAACAATTCACATGTTTTTTGGTGTTATTCATTGTATCGAAATGTTTCTTAGTATATATACACATATAGAGGGAGTACATTTTTTTTTTTTAGGCTTACAAATTTGCATTATATTTTTTCACCTCAAGTGCAAACGACACAATCTTAACATATACAAAGAGGCTATAAGGCGAACAGTGATTTGTAGGCTTCATCATTTTAAAGGTTTGCTGAGCTTAACATTTTGTCTGCTTTGTGCATCTGAATGATCCCAGTACAACCACATTTTTAAAATGGCATACACACTTACATTGCATCTGATTTGTGCCACAGGACAACAGCTTTGAGCAGTTCATCATCAACTACTGCAATGAGAAGCTTCAGCAGATCTTTATCGAGCTTACACTGCGTGAGGAGCAGGAGGAGTATGTGCGAGAGGTAAACGAAAAAAATCCCTTCACTTTAACCAAATATATGAAATGTCAACTGCAGTAAAAGTATTCTTAAGTTTTCATTTGTAAACAAAATAATTTGGTTTCCTGTATAAAAACTAAAGTCACCTGGGATTGGGCTTCATACAGATGTGTTATAAACATTACAAAATGGTAAAACCTTATGAAGTAACTCTATTCCAGACTTTTATGAGCCATGATACATTAACACAGCGTTGTACATCCTCCTAAATTGCCAAATAATCTCTATATTCTAATCTACTTCTTTATTTAAATGCTGCTCACTCCTACTGTGCAAGTTGTCCACAGAAATAATCTCTTAAAACAGCCTGTGTAAACATACTTGTCCCTGAGGACTTATGGACTGTGTTTGCGTTCTTAGCACTGAGTATGTACCCTAGCACAGTCGTGACCTCTACACTGTAATATTAAGCTCTCTGGACCACTTCCAGACCAGTACATGGGAAAATACCTCTGTTTTGAAAACTTGGGGAGGAAAAATGCAGTGATCTGGGGAGAAGTCCACCCAGCCCACACTGCAGATTTCCTCAGCCACTACCACTTACACGTTTCCTCCCTCCTCATAAAGCTATTCACATAGCCAAATTAGCCTACAGCAATTTTCCATCTCATTACATTCACAGTTGACCCATGTTGTGGTAGGTTCTTGTTGTCGAAGCCTGACAGATGGTGTGCTCTCAAATGTTTTCATTTAATTGATAAAAACATTACTGTGTTCTTTCTTCTCTTGCTTGCATGGCTTTAACTCCTTAAACCTCTGGGGTTTTTGTGAGAAAGCTATGTGAATATACACTATACGGCCAACCTTTGTGGACACCTGGTCATTAAACTTCTATTTGGCTCTTCCACAAACATCTACACAGTTGAGCGGTCATTATCATTATGGTTCTTTTAGAGCTCTATCAAGCAAAAGATCAAGCTCTATTATTTGCTCTGGATCATATTAAAATGCTAAAGAAAGAGTTCACTGACTCCAAATCCTGTTTGCAAGCCCTGGAGTCTTTAAAAACAAATCCATTGATTGTTGACAAATTTATCAAAGCAAATCGGTTCTGCTGGATTCCAGAACACATTGGAATTATTAAAAAATGAATGAGCTCTTACAGAAAATGTAAATGCCAAATCCCAGTATCTGATGTGAAACCAGTAAGCAACAGATAAATGTTTGAGAAATGGCAAGCAGAAAGGAAAGAAAGTCAAATAATAAATTCAGTTGTGAGAAAAATTAATATTTTATTTAAAGCTATTTAATTGCTAAGTTGGGTATACAAGGTGTTGTCTTTAAAATCTGTATTCATAAAAAAGTATCAATCTTGCAAGGCACACTCAACGGTGAAATATGTGCTTTTGGTTGGCCCAGTATTTAATGTCATAAGGAAAGGTTATTATCAGGACAACATCTTAAGCTCTTGCCTTATTTGATGGAAAAGTAAATTTAAAGAATTTTTTCATAGGATTTCATGAGCGAAATTTAGTTTTATAATTGCTTTTATTAATTCATTTATTTTGGATTGTATTTTGTATTGTGCACTACTGTTAAATTGATCATCTGTGTTTGCGATGAAATAGCCTGTGATGCTGATCTGGCAATAAACTTAAAAATAAATAAATAAATAAACTACACAAGATAGATTTAGATTTATATAATGCAGCATTAAAATTTTCAGTCCTTAAAACTTTACTAGTAAAATTAAATTGAAAAATTGTACTTATTTGTATTAAAAGTATAACAACTATTGTAGCGAATAGCTGTAGAAGAGGAAACAAAAATTTCTGTTTGTGGTGTGTTACAGGGCATTGAATGGACCAATATTGAGTATTTCAACAATGCCATCATCTGTGACCTCATTGAAAATGTAAGTCAGGTTGAATTTATTTAAAATTAATAAATGCTGTTGTTATTCATTTGCACTGTTGACACAGATATAAGAACATATTATTATCCGCGCAGAGCTTTTAGTATATGACATCATTTACTGAGCAAGCTATTTTGATTTTTGTTGGTTTATAATTTGTTTTATAACCCTCAGAACCAGAATGGGATCTTGGCCATGCTTGATGAGGAGTGTCTGCGGCCTGGGACTGTGACAGACGAGACCTTTTTGGACAAGCTGAACACTGTTTGTGCTGAACATCAGCACTTTGAGAGCCGCCTAAGCAAAAACTCAAAGTTCCTCACAGACCACAGTTTGCCTCATAACTGCTTTCGCATCCAGCACTATGCTGGCAAGGTAAGGAACACACACACACACACACATGTACGCATAGCGTGTTGTAAACATTACATTAAGTTGCACCAATGATAATGATAACGATGATAATGTGAGACTTGCATAAAAAATTAAGATTCACCTGTTTATCCATTGAAAGCAATCACAATATAACCCCTTTAAAGTAACCACCATATAACAACATATTCGTGCTGTTATAAAAATTAGTCACCTTTAGTTTAAAAGCAAAGCCCACGAATGCTTTGTAAATTTTTAAAAAATGAACCATTTGGAAAATGCGTTTGACGTGTATAATTCCCTTTGTAGGTGCTGTATCGAGTAGAAGGTTTTGTGGACAAAAACAACGACCTACTGTACAGAGACCTGTCCCAGGCTATGTACAAGGCAAACCACAGCTTGATGAAATTACTTTTCCCAGAGGGCAACCCTGCTAAAGTCAACCTGAAGAGGCCTCCTACAGCAGGATTTCAGTTCAAAGCCTCAGTGAGCACACTCATGAGAAACTTGCAGACCAAAAACCCAAACTACATTAGGTAGGAACAAGGATTATCTGCATTTTAACATGCTGAGGTCAAGACATTGCATTCATGTTTAATCAGCCAAAGTTAATATTAATAACAATGATGTTGTGATGTTTTGTTTGTTTTTCCAGATGCATTAAACCAAATGACAAAAAATCAGCCCAAGTCTTCACAGAGTCACTGGTGTGCCACCAAGTGCGCTACCTGGGCCTGATGGAGAATGTGCGTGTTAGACGAGCAGGATACGCCTTTCGCCAAGCTTATGAACCCTGTCTGGAGCGCTACAAAATGCTCTGCAAGCAGACCTGGCCCCACTGGAAAGGCCCAGCCAGGTCAGATCAGTAGTAACAGGCATTAAAATAGTTTTTATTGCTAGCATACTGGTCTCTTAGCTTTAAAGTAAAAATGACCACAACACTGCCAGGAGTCTAAATTTAAACATGCTGTAATTAAAGAAAATAAAGCAGTCAAGTGGCAATTAAATAAGTAAGTAAAATAAATAAGGTGCTGGTTTAAAAAAAAATAGATTTTATGAATAGAATTTACGAATCAATATCACACATGGCTACATTTTCAGTGACTTCATTTAGTTGCCTAATGTAAAATCAGATGCAACTACACTTTTGATTTTTGGTGCTGTGTGCATGTCTTAATAGAAAAAAAAGGTTTTGTAGAGATGTTTGCGGGAAAATGCTGTGGAGCCCTATCAAATACAATAGCTTTAAGAATCTTTAAGTAGTATATCTTTGACCCAAACATCCCGGTCATTGTTTTTGCATTGGAGAAAAATCTTGCGATAACTTTAACAATTAGGACAACATGTCTGGCGTGGTTAGGCTGTTTATCTAGGCCAACAGCTGAAGTTTTTATCCAGAGTCAGGGCTCCTTACTATCTAGCCATAACTAGACATGTTGGGACAGAATTTGCACACTTCACTGGCACCAGGAATGACTCGGGGTTTTACTGACAAAGATAACTTAACAAATGATATTGTTTGTTTTCTGACAAAGATAACTTTACAAATGATATTGCTTGTTTTCTTTGTTTACGCACTTCTGTATCTTTTACTAGTGTGTGTGTCATATATATATATTTTTTTTGCTTGTCCTGATTTTGTTATTAGGGCGATAATAAACTGATTTTGTGCACTGTATGTTTTTTTTCTATTGCTCTGTCACACTAGCAGTGCTTTGTGTTTTGTCTGTTGCTGATGTTTATCAGTTACTGTCGCTCCCACTAGCATGGATACATTGATCAAAGGCATAAGTGGGTGAATTGTGGCTTGTGTGAATGCAGGGAAGGTGTGGAGGTTCTGCTGAAAAACCTGGAGGTCCCTGAAGAGGAATTTGCCTACGGACGCTCTAAGATTTTTATCCGGAATCCAAGAACCGTGAGTGGACTCCTTAAATTTCCCTCACTCTATGTTTTAGCTAAAGTTTGTAAAATATAATCTATTGTGTTTTTGAGTCAATTTTATAATACCACATGTATTCCAAAAAATTCCCAAATTTCCTAAATAAGATATTAGATTTGTAATTAAAGTGTGTTCGTGCTACAGAGTTTTAAAACAGCTTTTCAAACAGGAAATTGTTCTTCTTCAACATTATCAGCCCTCCACCCAAAAAAAAGATGAGGTCAGACACATGGTTTCATTTATGCATTCCAGTTTGCCAGTTAGCATGGGAAAGCAGATTTTAGTTGAACAGCTTTAAGAGCGAGAGAAAATGGCTGTTTGCTAAGCTTCTACATATCAAATGAGTGAAAATGTTTGTGTGATCTTATTTATGAATATATCACTAATACTTAGCTATTGTTTCTCTACAAATCCTAAAAAAGTGTAAACTGGACAGACATCGGCGTAAGTTTAAAGGATGCTATTTCGTGTCTGATATCCTGGCATCTAATATTCTAAAGCAATAATTTTCACTAATCATATTATTTGTTGTTTGATATGAAAAACTTGTCTATTGAGTTGGCAACACATTTCAGCTCTTGTGTTGCAATTTTATTCAAAACTAATGGTCCTTAAATGAGCAAATCAAATGTAATGTCAAGAAAAATACTTAAAAGGGAGCCAGTCTTTATTTAACTGCCACTGGAAGGTGAGATTTTGATATTAGGCTTGTTAGAAGCTGGTCAGGCCCCAGGTCAGACAAAACAGGTCCAGAACATGCTGACTGAGGAACTTAAAGCTGTAAGGCAGTAATGTTACCCACTGTGCATGCTGGGTGTTTTCATTTCTAGGCTTTAATATTTTAATATGCTAATGATTATTGGAACTTATTTTTATTATAGTAAAAATAAAGAAAAAGATAGTATTACTATCTTACTATTTTACTAAAGTCTTAACAAATAATCAAATGTCAGGCTGATTGGGCCTTATGAAAAAAAAGTTGAGGTTTGGCCCTCTAATACACCCATGCTGTACTGTTACTATTAATAAAACACATCTCTGGGGACCCCCAAAATGTGCGGGCCCTTAGAATCATCCTAACCCCGCCCAGCCAACCGATCCCCTCAGTGGTGCCCTTGTTCTAGGTGACTCTTATATTTTTTTTATTTCTATGTATATTTAGACCCAGGGTTTTTTTTTGGTTTTCTCAGCTCTTTTTTCTCGAAGAAAAAAGAAGGCAGTGTCTGGAGGATCTGGCTACACTCATCCAGAAGATCTATCGGGGCTGGAAGTGTCGCACTCATTTCCTGCTGCTAAAGAAAAGTCAGGTGGTGGTGGCTGCTTGGTACCGCAGATACGCTGTAGGTTTATCTTTGTTTTCATGGTTGTTGGCTTGACTTTATTATCACCTAATGTACTGATAAGTATACAGCACTTCTATGACGCTGACTGCTTTTGATTACAGCAACAGCAGAAATACCAGAAGATCAAGAGCTCCTCCATAGTGGTTCAGTCTTTCATCAGAGGATGGAAGGTAGAAATTAACTTTATTTATGGTTAGTATGGGTCTCAGAACTTTCCCTTTTCCCTCCTCACTCACTGTCTCTTTCAGGCCCGCAAGATGCTCCGGGAACTAAAATACCAGAAGAGGTGCAAAGAGGCAGTGACCACTATTGCAGCCTACTGGCATGGAACACAGGTACTGAGTCTCATTTGGGGGAAAAAAACAGAAGTTGGGCATAAGTCTAATTTTCAGGTCAAGATCCACAGAAGTCCACCAGCTTTTGCCAACACATTACACAGTTGGTTTTGAAACCAGTGCCACTGCTTTTCCCTTCTGAAGTTACTATTGCTTATTTCAGTGCTGCACTTGTCTTTTTCTTTTACTCTGTCTGTGGCTGTCTTTTCGCTCCTCCTTATTTTAATCTTTATCCCTCTGTGTGTGCTGCTGCCTGGCTGACCCTTGCAGGCTCGCTGGGAACTGCGGCGTCTAAAGGAGGACATTCAGAATAAACGCGCTGTGTCTGCCATTTGGGCAGCGTGGTTGGGAATGAAGGTATTTAACCAGCCGGCTAGTTAGTTATAGGTATTCTGAGTATCCGTCCAGTTGTATAGCCACTATTTTCTATAGCTTGGTGTCTGACTAATTTTGTTTTGCTTATTTGTAGGTCACATTTTAAGTTGGATTCTGGGAAAATCTTACTCAAACCCTAATTCCTGTAGCATTCATATAGATGTTCGGTTGAAATGATAATGCCGTCTCAGATTGAAGAAAAAGACTATTTGATTTATTATTTAATTATTTAATTAACATCCTTTTTGTATGTATTGACTACACAGATGCCTACATATAATTTGTCTTGGCTACAACACAAATGTAGACACAATGTTAGTTACACATAAAGGCATTATCATTGACATCCTTTGCTCTTTGCAGCTGCATGTTATCTTTTTGCTCTATTCAGATAAGCATCAGATATGTTTTCAGTCATGTGCAAGAATAGTCATGCACTGCCAGTATTATCATACTTGAACATACATTATGAAGGTGTACTGTTGTGGCAGACTCTTTGCATCATACATCTTTATGGTATTCTAAATGCTTAATGCTGTCTGCTTTTATCTGCTTTCTTTTGATAGTCTAATCTGCTCTGTGTTTCTAACTCATCACGTTTTTTTTACCTTCTGAAATCCTAAAACACTTCTAAACAAGGCTCGGAGGGAACTGCGGCGCTTAAAGCATGAGGCTCGGAGTAAACACGCCGTGTCCATCATATGGGCCGGCTGGCAAGGCACTAAGGTATTGATGTGTGTGTAAGGCCTAGCATTCCACTGACATTGAAAAGACCATGAGCCTCAGTGGTCTGGAGACCATCTCATCCCATTCCATCCCATTCTATCTCTTGCATGTTTCAAAGAGCACATTCATATAACCATAACCTGTAGCACTGTATTGCTCAAGGTTTGTAAACACCTTACTAGCACACCCCTATAAGTATGTCTTCCCCACAAAGATAAAAACAACAGTTGTTTGGAATACTTTTGGTATGTTATAGCATTTTGGTGTGTTCTGCTCAGAGCTCTAACATCAACCTATCACTGAACAGCTTTTGGATAAACTGGAAATCGGACTACACTCCAGACCTAGTATTGTGGCTGAATTGGCAAATCCAGTGGAAAACCTTCCCAGAAGTGTTGGTTAATATAGGAGTAAAATTTTCTAAAAAAGAAAAACACATATGGGTGTGGGGGTCAGGTCTCCTGGTTCTTTTTTACGTAATACTGACAGGATTTAAGCTTATGCAGACATGCATCCAGGTATATAAAAAATTGCCATGCAGCATGAAAAATTTACTATTTAGAGTGACTAATGCACCCACTGAGAGCAAATGCATGAGGTATACAAGAAAGCGTTTATGATTTTAGCATATAATTGATTCCATTTTATTTACCACATTTCTGTTTATCCAAACTGAATGGTCTCATTTTGCTTTGCTTGGTTTTTATTAAGTGTCTGTTTTCTGTTTGTGATTGTGTAATAAGCAACTTAAAAGTCAGTTGTTGGTGATTTATTTTCACCCCATTTATTTTCAGTGGATAACCCCACTGATTTAAACACAGAACTTCTGCCAGGCTCGTTAGATCTCAACGGTACTGCCAACGGAAATACAGTGTAGCTTTGTGTGAGTGCCCACCAGTCTGCTCCTGCTCTGGGCTGGTTATGTGCTTTCTCCTCATACTGCTCGACTGTTTTCAACAGCTTCACTCTCTTCTGCATTCCTCGTCCCTCTCCCTCCTTCTCCCACAGGCACGCAGAGAGCTAAAACGACTGAAGGAGGAGGCCAGGCGTAAGCATGCTGTCGCCGTCATTTGGGCGTACTGGTTGGGACTCAAGGTACCTGCCAACTAGTGCACTGGCCCTGTCCCACCATGAACTACTCTGCGATTGCGGAAATGAAAACACACTAACAACCTACCTCAGAATGTCAAAACGGACAACAATGCTAGTCGATTTCTGCAGCAAATATCTGCTTAATAAAAATAAAATTCGCTCAGTCTGAACCCCTCCTGCATGCCTCTAAATAAAAATGAAATTAGGGCTATGTCAAAATAACTATTTTTTTTCACTATAGTGTATCGATATTCTAACCTTTGGTAATGATTCATATCATTTTACGTTAATGTAATATTTAATTAAAACACTAAGTGCGTGTCGAAATGACTTCCTCCTCTGCTCCTGTAGTTGTCATGGACATGTACGACTATAGGGCACCTCCGGCTTTGTATTTGTTTTGTATTTAGCCATTTTATTTACTTGCTTTCATGCTTTAATGATGTAGAAAATAAGGATTAAAGTGTGGAAAGCACAGATGAGTTTTATATAGACATCATGAGAGTGCACAGTCAGTCAAGCTTTATGAAAGAGATTCAAATCTGTTCTCGTAATCCAGGGCTTTAGATAATCCAGCCGCTTCTGACTGGATCAAATGCAGATATCTCTTTGTCCTCTTTAAATAAAAAGCGTGTAAATCTTTAAAATCTTTGACCTTTATTCACACCACTGTGGTTGCCTGGAGATTTCTTTATGCATCCATCTGCCTGCCTTCCTATTCACATCTTTGTATGTCTCTGTTCTTCTGCCTGATATGTGCATGCTATGCTAACTGACACACTAACTTGGTATTTGTTTTTTTAGCAGTTTTAGGTATTAAGTTAAATGTTTTTTTGTATAATAACTAGCTTATTTTGCTTCAGCAGTGTCATCAGACCTGTAGGAGGAGAAGCTCTTGAATGCTTCATCATGAATGCTTTATTATGTTTTGATATTTTTAGTATTTTTTTCAGCACTTACTCATTATAACTTATTATAATTTGTGTAAACATTTTTCCCTCATGTTTATTTCTTTGTGTATCACCCTGTTTTCTACTAACAAATGTATTAAACTAACCTTGTTTCCTGAAAGGATCACTGCACAGATTTTCCTCAGAACGGTCGAACAAACATCAGTATATAATAGTGGATAACAAGTGATGGATTTGTTTCACTTTCTTTCCAGGTCCGAAGGGAATACAGGAAGTTCTTTAGAGCAAATGCTGGCAAGAAGATCTATGATTTCATTGTACAGAGAATTGTAAGTTTGTTCATGATGGTCCTGCTTTTACTTTTTGTAAGAGATAAGAAATGTATTGCATATGTCAGCATACTAAAAAAAAAACATTTGGTGTGCACACGAATGTCTACAGATGCAGAAGTATTTCATCAATTTGAAGAAAACATTGCCTTCGATGTCACCAATTGATAAGAGTTGGCCATCAAGATCGTACCTGTTCCTAGAGGGCACACATGAGGAACTTCAAAAGATCTTTCATCTATGGCGGGTCAGCGCTTTAATTTAGCCTTTACAACTGTTCTTAGATTAGTATAAGGGTATTTTTTTATAGTTATTTATAATTAAATATAATTATAACTGTCATTTTTGATAGACGGATAGACAGATAGATAAACACATACATGCATGCCATGCATACATTATTTTTAAAACTTTGTCATTGCAAACTACAGGTACATGGCAACAAAATCGAGATTAGCTTCCACTAACTTTAAATAGTAGACATTTTGCAAATGAACAAGTGCAGGTAAATAAATATGTACATTAATAAATAAGGCTATGTTAGTATGTGCATAGAGAAGTATGTGTAAGTTGCATTTACAACTTGGGTGTTATGAGCAAAATGTGTGCATTATTTACATTTATCCAGCGCGACTTACGTTTATCTTTTTTATACAACTGAGCAATTGGCGGTTAAGGGCCTTGCTCAGGGGCAGCTCCACAACAGGTGAAGCTGGAATTGAACCCACGATCTTCGGGTTGGTAGTCCAACACCTTAACCATGAGCCACCACTTTCCCCTATTATGTGAAAAAAAAAGTCCAGGCGGTATGAATACTTTTTTAAGGCATGGTAGTTATGCCATGAATATATTTCATGCGCTTATTGAGTTGCATAATAGACAGTGTTCAGTGTGTGTGGTTTTTAGCTATAAGCAGTTTGTCTAAAAAATTAGGCAGGCTAGAACAGACAATTAATCAATTAACAATTAATCTTACTAACCTTAAGTCTGATCTTCTAAACTTTATCCCAAAATTCAGTGCAAGAAATACAGAAGCCAGTTTACAGAGGAGAAAAAAGCCATCTTTGAAGAGAAACTTGAAGCAAGTAAAATCTTTAAAGACAAGAAGGCTCTTTACCCCACCAGGTATGAACAATCATATACACCTTATTTACAGCCGTGGCCAAAATGATTAGAACATTAACTTATTTTTTCATCTGATAAAAATACTAAAGACAGTTATTTCTATCTTTTGCTGTAGTGTGTCAGTAGGAATGAGCAGTTTACATTTCCAACCTGTCATTTTGCCATTAATTGTAATAATCCAGTGGGATTTTTATTTCCATAAAAAGACTGACTACAGCCAGTGCTCCACAAAGAGATCTGATCTCATCAGCATCCAGTCGGTCTAGAATGGCCCGAAGAAACAGAACAAAGACAGACTAAACTCAAACTGTGGCAACATCTCCAAAATTCATTTAAAATAATTTCATCCCCTGCTGATTTTGTACATTTGCCCACTGACAAAGAAAGAAGTGATCAATCTATAATTTTAATAGTATATTTCAACTGAGAGAGAAGAATAACATCCAGAAAAACACATTTTTAAAAAGTTAAGTAAAATAAGTATTTGACCCCTTTACAAAACATGCCTTGGTGGCAAAACCCTTTTTTTGCGATTACAGAGATCAGACATTTCTTGTAGTTGGTCACCAGGTTTGCACACGCCTCATGGGGTATTTTATTTCCACATTTTTCTTCATGTCATTCTAGACAGAGTGGGAGAGGAGGAGAACACTGGCTATAGTCAGACTCACTGGATTATTATAATTAATGGCAAAATGATTGGTTGGAAATGTAAACTGATTATTTCTACTGACACACTACATCAAAAGATAGACATAATTGACTTCAAACCATTTTTGTTGTACCAGTGTGCTAATAACATTGACTGCCACTGTATATGTAACATGTTGTTTTAATACTTGACGGTAATAAGACTATTCTGATGTGTTTCACAGTGTGGGACAGCCTTTCAAAGGAGATTATTTGGAGATGAATAAAAACCCTAAGTACCATAAGCTGAACAGCATGGTAGATGAGAAGGTGCTTCTTGCAGATGTGGTCAATAAAATCAATAGGGCCAATGGCAAAGTGAGTTTCAGATAGAGCTACCTACAATCAGCTTAAGCAGCTCAGCAAATCAATGCTTCAAACGTATGTTTGGTCTAATAAACTGTCTTCTGCTGTGTCTCCTTTTAAGGGTGCTTCCAGAATCTTTCTCCTCACCAAGAAAAACTTTGTTCTGGCTGATCAGAAGACAGGCCAGTTAAAGGCCAGCGTACCACTCCCTGATCTCACTAGTGTCTCTGTCAGTACACAGAATGATGGCTTTTTTGCTCTAAAACTTAAAGAGGTAAAGCTCTGGCACTTCATGTGTTTGCGAAATGATTGACATTAAAGAAAAATTCAACATATGTAAATATAGAAATGTTTTTTAGCATCAGTTACTGATGCATCTGTCTGCACAGTAGATTTTACATTAGTAGACATTAGTAAGCTGTTTATAAATACAGCTATAAATGCTTTATTCTTGATTTATAACCATGTATTTACATGCTTAATAATATTATTTTCATATTTTAATCAAGGACCATTTTATCATTACTAAATTAAGCATTACAGTATTTAAACCAGTTGGTTAGGAGCTGTCAGTGGTTTATGACATCATTTAGAAAGTGATTAAACGTCAATAAATAAATGAACTATTTGAATGCACATTTATACATCTTTTTACTTAGTCTAAAGCAAAAAGGAAAAAATACAACACAGAGGGATACAGAGCATAGACATTTGTAGTTTAAAATGCAAAAAAATACAACTGTAAATATAAATGTATAAAAAATAATTCTATATAAAATAAACTTTTGCAATGTCATAGCAAGTTTTAATTCCTGCATACCAATGAAAAAAATTACCGGGCCATTCATATAAAAAACAACAAATTACATTTTTAATGTCAAATAATAACCATAAAACAATAACAATATAAAATTGTTATGGAAAGCGTTTATAGCTGTATTTATAAACTGCTTACTAATGTCTGTTAATGTACGAACATTATAAATGATTATTTAACTATTGTTTAACTAATGATTTATGGCATGCAGTTATTATAAAATGTTACTCTAACATAAAAGATCAACATGGTTCATGGTCTCCTAAAAATTAAAGTGAAAGCTTGTTTTGTCTGTTAATATGTTCTGATGACTTTCAAAATCAAACAATATTAATTTTAGAAATTCAAGTGTTAAAATAGTAGTGCAGCTTTAGGACCTGCATGATGCCAGGCTGTATTAACGTAAACGTTGATGCTGTTAAATCTGATCTGTTCTTATTTGTGGAGAATGTAGAAAATCATTAGTTAACATGAAAACAAATGTTGGTGAAAAAAATAACTCAAATAAGCCTTGGACGGCAACAAAACTACATTATGTGGCGAAACGTTTGGTCTACTGACCTCAACGCCATTTAAGATGAACTGGAACACAGGCTTGATCTTACTAATGCACTTGTAGCTGAATAAACACTAATCCCGAAGGGAGAAATAAATCTGGAATAGGACATTCAGGTTGTGAAGGTCAGGTGTCGTTTGGCCATATATTGTATGTTACATATAAAGATATGCAGGGCTTTCGGGGTGGATTATTTTATTTAAAGTGCTCCAAAATTTGTTGTTTAGTTTTGTTGGAAATTTAAACATACGTTGATTTTAAAACTATTGTAAACTGTATTTTTTTGCTAACATTTGTATATAAATGCTCTCTTTCTGTAGGGCACTGCTTCAGCAGCCAAAGGTGATTTCTTGCTGAGCAGTGATCGATTAATAGAGATCATCACAAAGCTCTATCGCACAGGGGCCGCTTCAGCCGACATGGAACCAATCAGTGTTGACATCTCAGATGAGTAAGTGTTGCTCGCAATGTTTTAGTGTATACAGTAAGGGGGGAAAATCATTTCATTCCATTTTGTACGTTTGCCCGCTGACCAAAAAATTATATTGATGATTGATAATTAAATGGTAGGTTTATTCTACAGTAACAACAAAAACATCCCGAAAAATATACTGTATACTGTAGAGGAAGCTGAAGGTTCGAGTTGCCAAACATCAGCTTCAAAACCTTAATAGAGAGAATCTGCAAAGAGGAGTGGGACAAAATCCCTCCTGAGATGTGTGCAAACATGGTGGCCAACTAGAAGAAACGTCTGACCCCCGTGATTACCATAAAGGGTTTTGCCACCAGGTCTTGTTATCTGAAAGGATCAAAAATTTATTTCACTCTTTAAAATGCAAATCAATTCATAACTATTTTTGAAAAGTCTGAATGTTTTTGCTGTTATTCTCTCTCTCTTAGAATAAACCCACTAATAAACTATATTCATTGTCAGCGGGCAAAAAAAAATATTTTTTCCTCTTAATGTAAGGCACCACCGCTGGGCCCCTGAGCAAGGCCCTTGACCCCCAATTGCTCACTTGTCTAAATGCAAGTCCCTCTGGATAAGGGTGTCTGCCAAATGCTGCAAATGTAAATGGTGGTGTCATCTTCTACCAAAGTCAAGATGATATTATTTTATGGGCTAAGCGACTGTTTTTTTTTTTTGCTTACAGATTCCTTGTGCAATTCAAGCAGGATAAAGTGTGTGTCAAATTCATTCACGGTGGACCCAAGAGCAACAATCAAGTTGCTTGTAAGCGTAAAAACAACCGTCTTCTGGAGGTGTCCATTCCGTCACCTTAAAAACCAATCATTTTCACTCCCTCTCAGGGTGACATTTCAGTGACTGTTTGACACAGTCAAACCCAAACTTTAACCCTTTTTCAAAATGACAGTCACGTTCTTGTCATTGCCATATCCTATATTTTTAAAAACTAAAGTGCATTGTTAAGACGCAGATATTTCATACAGCAGTATTTTAGGTACACAAGGCAGACCTCATATTTACATTGGGATAGAGATAAGAGATGATGCTTTTGTCACTTAAATGGGTATTAAATATTCTGTTTAATTAAGGCAGTAATAATAAAGGTGGTAATTATGATGTTATAGAAGTTGGATGTCATGCAATGAGATGAGCAGAAACTGAGATTGCACTCGTTTTGTTTACACAGGAGTAAACATTCTGATTGGTTGATGTTTGCTTTCTTTTTTCCTACCCCTACAATTTTAAATTCAAAGTGCACAATCTTTAGCTGAATTGCCAAAGTTTTATAATATTTCAACAATTATTTACAAAGACAAATGATGTGTAACTTTTTCAACCAAAATCAAAATGTACCTTTTCGAAATAGAAAAAAAATATTTCGTATATGGAGTTTTTTTTTTTTTTTTATTTAAATCTGTCTTTTATTCTGACATGCAAAATGCAATTTGGCTGCAGTTTAGACTCATGCGCACAAACTAATCCTGTTTCTCTCTCAGAGGATTGCTGTGTTTAGGAAATATCTGTAAATCTGACACTACAGTGCTCAGGAAACCTTGCCGAAAATCGAAAAGTACCATCACCGAATGTTTCACACTGTGCTTGATTGACATTTTCACCTGGGTGATGTTAGCTTTAGTAAAGAACCTTTATCAGTGCTTTGGGCATGTGAACTGATTTTTAAGGGAAATTGATTAGTTAGTATAAAGTATAGTTCCAGGAAATGACACTGAGAAAGACACTTTGCTGTTTTCAAAAGATAAAAAGTGAAGAATGAAGATTTACTACCCTGCTTCATTACTCAGAATTGCGTGCACACCAGCCAATTTGTTAAACTTACAGGAAGGTTTTTTTTTTTTTTAAATCCCATTTTCTCAAGGTTAGATGGTTAATGATATTAGCTTATATTTATTTTCTTCACATTGTCACATTAAAAATATAGTTGATTATACTTTGTCATATCTTTTGAATGGTATCAGCAGTGACCTGCTTGGGACAAATCTAGCTGTTTAAAAACCTTTATACATTGACTTATTTTAAATGTAGGACTGTTAACTGTATGATCTTCACACAGCAAAGTTTAGCTACATGTCTAGTTTAAGTGCATTGTCACTGATCAGGAAGTAGGTGCTTTGCTTTCAAATATACTTAATATAATATTTTTCTTCATTCTTTCGTGGATATTTTGTGGTGTTAAATGTATGAAGGTCTTTTCAAATGTTTTTGAAGACACTGCCCCTGGGAGAAGATTTGACATTTGTATTTGCAGGTGTAATTTTATAGTAAGCAGTAGTTTAGATGAATACTGTAGATTGTTCTTCTCTTTTTCATAAGGGGACGCACCGGGAGTTACAACTTACTTGTATGTTCTTTCATTGTGTACAGTTTAAGTTCTTTCGTTCAAGAGATAAAAACTGTGGTTAATTTAATGCCTAACTCTAACCCGGTGTCTCAAGAGAACATGGATGTCTTTTTGAAATGACTAACAGCATCAAAAAATGACAACTAAGTTAAAGCAATCTTTTTTTTTTTTTTTTTTTTTTCTTTTTTTTTTTTTATTAATTTAAAGCAACAAATAAATGTCTGGCAAAGTAATGTGCTTTGGTGTTCTATTGACATGATAGGGCTTTTCATCCTAAACAGTATGTCTTTTTTTTTTTTTTTTTTTGCAAATAAACCATATTATCTGTAAGTCAAATAGGGTTGAGAGGACATGGAGTCCATTACTCCACACCCTGGCTTTTGTTACTCTAGAATCTGAATTAAAATTGTAAACTAATTCAAGCTGGTGGTTCTCACAAGCTCTATTTGTTCATTCGAAAGACCAAGGAGTTCTTTAGGGCAGAGCAGCTGGGACCAGATGTTTTCCATCACATCTGTAAAGCTGTCCGGGGTGAAATTCTGCAGCTTAAGGATACTGCTGGTGGCACATCCCTGAGGAACCGACCATGACAGATTGTGCATTTTGAATGTAAAAATAGCACCCAATTACAGCACTATCCTTAGTGAGTTCCCACCAGTCTAAAGTCTGGGAACAGAGAAAAGGCTGAACCTCCTGTGGAGTTTTGGGAGGGATGGAAATGTTATCTAAACTATAGTTTTTTTTCCTATTAATTCCATTAATTGTCTATTAGAATAGATCATCTACCTGTTTTCGGCTTTGTTCTGTAACTTTATAGACTATGTAGATAAAAGTATTGGGATGGCGGCCATGTTTCTGAACATTCTATTCTTGTAATAACTGCCACACTTCTGGAAATGTCCCCACTAGATTTTAGCGTGTGACTGTGGAGATTTGTTAATTCAGTCACAATGGTATTAATGACATCAGGTTTGTATTCCAGTTTATTCCAAAGGTGTTTAGTGGGTTTAAGTATAGAGCTCTGGGCAGGACACTCAAGTTCTTTCACTACAACATCATCACACCATGTTTTCATGGAGCTTAGAGGTTTCGTGCACAGGTACATTGTCATGCTTGAACATTTCCATTAGAGGTTTGGGCCTCGTAAGTTCTGGTGCAGGAAAATTGTTATGCAACAGGCACACATTTATCAGTGTTCTGGTAAAATATCTACAAACTTAGCCATATCGGGGTACCTCAAAAACCTTTACATATGAAGCTCTTACATATGAAAATAGAACAAATAAAACTATTTCCGTTTTAACTATGTCTCAAAAGTAGCTTTATTGTAAAAATCACTGCCACTTTTCATGCAACGCCTAATGAGCCAACAGTTCACGTGTGCTGCCATCTAGTGGGTAGACATTGACATTAATGGAATCATATTAGCCTATAAAGAAAATGGTAGTATAATTTGCGGTTAAATTCCCACAGTCACACTTTAAAATCTAGTGAAATCCCTTCCCAGAAGGTTCATATAAGAATAATTTTGGCCCTAAATCTGGAATAGGATGTTCAAAAAGACAAATATATATGATGAATCCGATACCAATAGTAGAGAAAAGAATGGTGCAGATTTAAAAAATAAATTTACACTTTTGTTTTATTGTCTGTGCTATATTTGTGCTCTAGTTCATATGATGAATGCTTCCTCTTTGATTTCCTTATAACTTTTTAATTTTTAGATTTTCTTACCCAATTGAAGGGACAACAAATATCACCGCCCAGAGTAATCATAACAAATTACTGTTTCCTGTTCCCGTGCCATTACCTGTACTGACAAATAAAATTCTGGGTTACATATTTAATATTTTAATTAAGCTTACTGAAGCGGGTTTGGGTAAGTAGATGTTTTAGGGAAGTAACATAAGATTCCAATTATATTTTGCTAAAGGAAATGACTCACAACACACAAGTATGCACAGTCATAGACTAACACTCTGTCCGAAATAGCACACTATTATAAGTGTGCACTACATTTTAGTACAGTCTTCTATATAGAAGTAGGTTCTATATAGTCTGGTTATGGGTAGGATGAAGAATATTTGGACGTACTACAGGAGTCAGAGGGATGGCAGGTCAAATGAGTTCAAGGGGTATCTTTTACAAAGCGGTAAAAGGCAAGACCTTATGTAACACAACTTATCCCATGAAGAGTATCTTCACATCTGTGTAATTGTAATCTAATAAAGTGCCACCCTAATGTAAAGATGTAAAATATTTAATCTTCTTTTTCAGCTAAACATGCACTTAACACAGTTAGTTGCTGGCACAAAAAGTTGGCTGCCATTGCTAACTCCTTTTTTTAATATACTAAACACACAAAGGTTAAAGATTACAGCATTTAGAGCAACAGAGTTACCACATACTAAGCATTTAGTTTGATGCTATCTGAACTGTAGGTTCATTTTAAATTATATCATTAATGCACATTAATAATTACTTGAATGTAATCAATTTTAAAAAATACAATGGCTTATTTAATAACATTTGACTTGCTTTGACATGAAAATATCAGATCACATTAGAAGAAAAAAAAAGATACAATGGCTGAATAAATTCCTGTGCTGTAAATTCAGCCAACAGAAAGAGCAATTATAAAAAAAATTAAATAATAAAAGCTGCACATATAACGTGTGAGAAAAACTTGAAGCTTGGACTGCACTATATAGCAGGCTTTATAAGCAATTAAGGTACTACTATTCAGCGACACACACAAAGCAAGCGTAGTAAATAGTTTTTACCGCACATCTCGAAAGAAAAATCCAGAAACTAACAGCATTTACACACCCTGGAAATTTTTAGTTTCACATTCTTCTGTCAGATGAAATTTATACAATTAAGGAGAATCTGTTACACCAAAACCTTTAAACTTGATCAGCCATTGTGTATGATAAAATTATTAGCAATTACGCTTAAAATGTGTTTGCCAAATTAATAACTTCATTCAATTAGATTAAATAAGTGTTTCTAAGTATTCTTACTTTAAACCTTTTTTTTTTTACATGCCTTAGAGAATTTCATGCAGTTGCCCTTATTCTGCTTATAGCAAATGACTTCACCCAAACCCACCACCTCCAAATTCCCTCCTTTTTTTATGCACAGATATTACAAACAGGAGCCATTAGAATCATTTGACTAAAGCAAACAATTGTTTAACAAAGAGGGGGAAAAGGTCATTAAAAATATTTTGAATGATGGTATTTTTTTTTTGGTTCACAGCAATGCTATCCAATGCTATTTTTATTTACATGCATGCCTCCTTACAGGCATAAAGAACAGCACCTGAATGACCACTGTCCATTGCAGATTACACTTATTTCTATTAAAGATTAACGTACTTGTTCCTGTGAAGACAAAAAATCTTAGATTTGATTTATGTAGCATGTCAGTGCTTATAAAGTTATAATAAAAGAAGGACTATTATGCATTTAAGAAAAAACAAAACAAAAAAAAAAAAAACATCATATAAAAAGCCACAGGTTGGATTCGCATGAGGAAGTAATAAAATGTTTAAAAAAAATCATAAAATACACAAAATTAATAAGCGTGCTTTTTAAAAGTGCTATGTCCACATTGTAAAATGTCCTCGTTTATAAGGGTTTTCATTGTTTGGTATTTAGTCTTTAAAAAACATTTCAATTGTTTTTAAGTGTAATATTCTGTTTTACAAATTGCTTTTGAATTTTGGATCTACTTTTGTTTGGGGATGAAGGTGCACCGTGTTCAGTTAGTTGGCTCTTCCATGTTGTCGTTCCTGTCAGTGCAGACGAGTCTGTTTTCAGCAAATATACATTTTACGTTTCGTGGTCCAGAGGAACAGTAGCGTCAGGATCCTGAGTGTCGTTGGTTGAGCTGGGATCACTTCTCTTATCTGGCTTTGCTGCACACGATTCAGCAAAACAAATCAGTAAGTAAGTAGTAATCAAGCAAGTTACTTAAACATAAATTAAATACTAATAAGTTGCACTTCTGACTAGGGTCACCTATTTAGGCATGTATTTTAGGTTGTCTTTTTTGATACACTATGCACAATGCTTTGTTCTATGAGAAATTAAAACAAAATGCTTAGCTGTTAAACTGTTTTTGTTATCAAAACAATAGTAAGTCAGGTCAGGTGAGGTTAAATGGCTAAAAGTGAGGTCTCATAAAAAACAAAAAATATAGATTGAATAACATCTATTTAATTAATTAGTAGGCTTGTTGTAGGATTAGCACTGGTCACAGAAGTAGGCGAAGAAACATGACAAAAGCAGCACCACCAAAATCTTTTGATTCGGTGGTGTTGTGAATTATGCAAATGCCACATGGTTAAAGAGGATGTTTAACCAATTACCTTTTATGACATTTTATCAGCCTTGGTGCCCTTGATTATTACTTGCCTGCAATTTAATTGTAAGTAACAGGTATATAATAATGTTATTTAAACATTCTTTTACAAAGAAACATGGCAGACGGTCAACCATTATCAGAATAAAAACAATTATTTTTACTTTTTTTATTAAGTGCTTATCATTTAAACTTTAAACTTGATTATTGAAATTCGGTCCCTCCAACTTCCTGAAACACTTGAGATTTGACTTCTTTCTTCCCTTTTTCTTTTTTCTTCTCTTTTTTTTCTCTTTTCTTAATTCCTTCCTTTTGTTATGAAACAAGCAACAGTTTATCAAACTGCTAATTATTCTACATCACAGTAAACAAGTGTTGCTATCCTTGTTATCCTTAGTTATTAACAATAGATAAATAAACTGCATACAGCTATTATATACAGATCATCATAACCTGATTCCAGTATTATATTTGTGATTTAGGTCTGCAGCACTTTTAACTCAAATTGAAAGGTAAATGAGACTGGCAATAGAAGAAAACAGGACCTTTTTTTTTTTTTACAGTTGATTATTTTATATAATGATTTCAATATTAATACATATAGTCATGTGAAGAAATAATGTTTTAACATATTTGGACATATGGATATTTAATATCAATTTAAGGCAATACTGAGAGATTTAAGTATTATAACTTAATTAAAACTGTAAAATCTACTTAAAAAAAACTATTTCTGGTGAGGAATAAATTAGGACATCCTAACATTTATTCCCACCTAAAATGGCTAAAATCACACACAGGTGTATCACTTCAGGTACACATGATTAAAACATTGTTACTCAGCTTTTTGAATGAGCCCCTATTTAAACCTCAGACATTTAGTTTGGTGTGCTCTTGACTGTTGAGATGATGGCGAACACCACGGTGAGATTGAATGAGCTGTCTGAGGCCTTCAAAAAAAACATTGTAGCAGCTTATGTGTCTGAAAAGGGATTTGAAAACATCAAGAGATTTTGAAATCAGCCATTCCACTGTCCGCAAAATAGTCTACAAGTGGAGGACATTCAAAACAACTAACAAAATGCTCAGGTCTGGCTGTCCAAACAAGTTTACCTCTTGCTGTTGATGTGAAAGTGCAAAAAGATACTACACAAGTTTAAGTGTAGAAGGAAATAAAACCTTTGCTCTAAGAAAAACACAAAGGCCAGACACATTTTGCAAAGGAGATCGTATACAAAGACCAGGACTTCTGAAATGGTGTTCTTTTAACAGATGAGTCTAAAATTGAATTATTTGGACACTGCAACAGAGGACATGTTTGGCGTAAATCAAACACGGCATTTCAGGAAAACTCATACCAACTGTGAAACATGGAGGTGGAAGTGTCCTGGTTTGGGGATGCTTTGCTGCAGCAGGGACTGGCCAGCTAACAATCATAGAATCCACTATGAATTCTACCAAGTATCAGAGGGTGCATGAGGAACATTTAAGAACATCTGTAGAAAAGTTAAAGCTGAACCGGAACTGGACCCGGCAGCATGACAATGACTCATTTAGTCCACAAGGACTCAAAGCCCAGATCTGAATCCTATTGAGATACTGTGGGGCGACTTAAAATGGGCTGTACATGCAAGATATTTTACAGTCTTACTAAAGTTATTTCAGCCAAATTGGGTAACACTAGCTATTGAAGGGTAGAGTGTCCTAACTTTTTCCTCAGTTAGAATACACATTTTTGTTGAAATCTTTTGTTTCATGTTTATTTGTGTTGTTCATCTGCAATTGAGTCACTTTCTTTTCCAGAGAAAAATCAAAACAAGATAAGCCATCAATATGTTAACACTTTTTCACATGACTGTAGCTACTATGGTCATTTCTAATTTTGCTTATAAGGTGTCTTTTTTCCATCTTATCTAGTAGCTAGCACACAACCTAATTTAGGCATACAATGGGCCACATAGCAGGAACATGGTGATATAATTCTTTGTGAAAAAGTATGTCCACATTCATGATTCTAAACTAATATTCCACATCCAGGACTGTTGTTTACTCCAAACATGCACATTATATAAACACATTGTAATAGCATTCTTATATTAAATGACAAAATACTGGGGGAACTGGGGGACAGATCATGGTCAACTGAACTGTTAAAAACCACATAACACTATTTTTAAAAGACTTTTGATCAAATCGGAATGAAAGAATAAGTAAGTTACCTGCCATACCTTTTTTTTTCTTTAAATAGAATGCTGCTCCTACTGCTCCAAGTACAATTATAGTTACAATCGGGCCAACTATAGCACCAACATTGATTTTATGAGCTGTAGTATGGAAATTACAGGTTAGTTTCATTAAAACATCCACTCTATAGTCATAAACAATTACTTTGTGCTGAAAAATTATTCTTAATTATCTTTATACTGTATATAGGAAACTAACAAAATGTTGTAAAATAATTTTAAAGCATTATGTTAAACAAGCAACAGAGGAGCTAATTGCTTTTTATCCAAAAACAAAAGAACATTACCATCACTGGAACAGAGCTGTAGTTTGAATTCTGCTGTCTCTTTGCTCACTTCATTAGTCGCAGTGCAGTAATAAATGTCATCATCATTTTCCTTTCTGATGACTTGAAGACTTTCCCCAGAATGTGACAATCCATTAGGCCCCCCCCATGTAAAAGCTGCCACCACTGAGGGGTGCAGTGAACACAGAAGTGTGGCGGTTTTTTCATTCTCCTGACAAGTCACTTTTGGTTTAGTAACTTTATCTGCAATAAATATAAGCAAACATTTTTTTTACCAAAACAACTTGTAAATAGACCAATATAATGTGCAAAAATGAAACATGGTGGGCTATTTGTTTTAGGATTTATAAATACATTTAATAACTATATAGTATGTACAAGAAAAGTTAGTTCCTGTTTGCAGTTACAAAATTAAATCAGCCTTAACATTTCTACATCATTTTTTTTTTTTTTTACAGGAAACCACAATGTCTTCAGGCTGGAATATTCCACCATAGTGGAAATAAGAGAACTTCATTTCCCCAAATATACATTACAGCACAATATTTTTAAAGTTGAGGTCAAAGCACAGTGTCATCCATGACATAGTGACTCTGGTGCAGACCATCCGATGTAGCCAAACCTTTACATTAACAGCATTTACCAGATTTTCTTATACATTTATCTAAATGTCTAACTATAACACTTACCGGCCTACTGTTTTTCGCCTGGTGGTAGTTGTATATGTATTGTACTGCTTGTGGACAGCTCTCTCTGTGCTTCCCCAGTAAGCGGGGCAGTTTCTCAGGAGCCGAGATCAAATTTAAATGTGTTTGTATTTAGTGCATTTAGTGAGGAAGTGCAGGTCAGTGTCAGTAAAAACTGCTAGGACGTTATATTATTTAGGGACAGACTGTGCTCACTGTATGTTTAACTAATATTTATTAGGACCCACACTCCTAGGCTCACTGCCACCCAGTGGCTTTATTAAAACAGTGAACGGTGAGCAATATGCATTTAAAGAGATAAATACGGGAGGAATATTCCATAAGCTATGACATCAAAATTTATCAGACTGTCATGGCCATGCCCTTAATTAAAAAATAAAATCACAAAGGGGTTTGAAATATGAGCAAATTTGGCATAGATCTGATGAGATCTCTAAATTAAATAGCAAAAACTACACCAAATTAAAAATGAAAGACTTCCTGTTGGGTTTAGGATTTTGATGCAATAGATTTTTGTATGTATTGCATTCCATGTGTGTACGGAGTTTCATACATGTACATCAAACATAACTAAAGGAGCACTTTATTGAAAGTCAAAAGATGGCGCTGTCGAGCCATTTTGTCTCCTTCCACTTCTAAAACATGTGTCAGAAGACTGAATTCTTGCCATTTCTGATGCATGCGCAAAGTTTCATTAATTTATCCTCATAATAACACAATATAAATTGTGTTGTGATATAAATTGTACTAAATCACTTACCGAATACATTAAGTGTAAAATTTTCATGGTGTATTGGTCCACCCGTATGGTACTGAAAGTCAAACTGACCGCTGTCTGACTTTTCCAAAATGTAAATTGTAAGTTCTCCAGTCTTAGTGTCAAGTTTCGCTCGATTTTGGTATCTATACCAGATAGGCTCATTTGGATCGTCCCACTCAACTATCAGATTCTTACGGTTATTGACTCTCCACTCAATACTCTTAATTGTTCCCAATGTTTCTGGTTTAAAAGTGTTATTTGTCCCACTTGTAACATTTACACTGAGTACACAACCTAACAAAACACAGAAAACAAAAAGTTAAAAAAAACCATTTCATACTATCAAATAACAAAACATTGCATAAGTCACTACATAATGTTAGAAATAGTAATAAAGATAATCCTACAAATATTATGACAAAAAGGATACAAATGGTTTCACTTTTATACACAGTGACAAGGCCTAAGACGACATTTACTATCATTTATCACATGGCTGTGATGTATGAAATATATATATATTCTATTTCGAAACATACGCCAGAAAATATGGCAATAATGATGTTTTGGGGTTTTCCCGTGTGTTTCGCTCTCACTCGAAGCTAATCGGTATTCTTAGCCCTTAACCAGAACTGTTCACTTTAGCTATAACGACTTACACCACTTTTATATCTTTAAAAAAGAACATGTTTAACAACTTTAGGTTTTACTTACCAACATAACAGATAAATAAAATGCACAACACCCAGCAGCAGCCTTCTTTAGCCATTTCGGTTAATTTTGTCAAAGTAAAAAAAAAGGGCGTAAACTTCCGCTTCCGCTTATCACATTTGTCGTAAAGCTCTTTTTAAAAGATTTCGTTTAAGGAATGAAATAGCAAGAATATTACAATATCTTCCGATACGTCATAAAAGTTCAATTTTATGTTAGAATGTTACGTGACATATAGCCGTTGGTAGCGTTTTAATAGTCTCAGCATAATAGTCTCAGGCTCAAGCATCAAACCTACGAACCGCTTGCTAAACGCCGCCTTCTTCTTCTTCTCGTTAATGGTAAACGCCTTAGGAGAGTGTACTATCACCACCTAGTGTACTGGATGTCATATTAAACTCTACACAGTGCACTGAAAAAGTATTTATACCCCTTTATGGTTTTCATATTTTGTCACCTTACAATTACAAACTTAAATGTATTTTATTGAGATTTTATGTGATAGATCAACACAAAGTACATAATTGAAGTGGAACGAAAATCATACATGCTTTTTTTATTTTAAGTAAATAAAAATAATTAGTGAAACAAAGTCAGGCTTTTTGGAAGAAAGGTAAATCCACAACAATGTTATATTGTTATATAAATATAGAATGTTAGATGATAAATTTCATAGATTCGCAGAGCTATTATCTATATCGAACAGTTAATAATAAGTCAGTTTGCAGATGACAACACTGTTAATTTCTTTTCTGGAGCTTCTGAGTTGCATTTACAGTGCCTTCAAAAAGTATTCATACCCCTCATACATTTTCACATTTTGTCATCTTACAACCACAAATTTAAATGTTTTTTTATCAAGATTGTATGTAATAGCAATAATAAAACTAGTACATAATTGTGAAGTGGGACGAAAATGATGTCTGGTTTTAAAAAATTTAAAGCAAATAAAAATCTGAAAAGTGTGGTTTGCATTTGTATTCAGCCAACCTGCATCGATTCTTTGTAGAGCCACCTTTTGCTGCAATTACAGCTGCAAGTCTTTTTGGATATGTCTCTACCAGCTTTGCCAACTAGAGACTGAAATTGTTGCCCATTCTTCTTTCCAAAATAGCTCAAGCTAAGCCAGATTGTCTTGTGGTTGCATGTGGAGCATGTGGAGTTGCAATTTTTAAGTCTTGCCACAGATGCTTAATGGGATTTAGGTCTGGATTTTGACTGAGCTTTAATTGCTCTGCATTTAGCTCCATTCAACTTACCATCAACTCTGACCAGCTTCTGTGTCCCTGCTGTAGAAAAGCATCATAATGCTGCCACAGCACGATGCTGTCACCACTATGTTTCATAGTGGGGATGGTGTGTTCAGGGTGATGAGCAGTATTACTTTTCCGCCACACAAAGTGCTTTGCATCTTCACAAAAAAGTTCAACTTTGGTCTCATCTGACCAGGGCACCCTTTTCCACATTTGCTGTCTTCCCTACATGGCTTGTGGCAAACTGCAAATGAGACATCTTATGTCTTTTTTCTAACAATGGATTTTTTTCTGCCACTCTTCCATAAAAGCCAGATTTGTGGTTCTTAAAATACCAAATTGTGTTTAGCACAAAAACAGGTTTAAAATAAGCTATTCAGAAGAACCACAATGTGTGGATGACAAAAATCTCAGTTCTTGGCTAACAACACAATTCACTGTACAAATCAGTACAGAGCAACTGACAACACAACTGACTACTTTTTAGTGGATTCACCAAAAATGAAACCATATTTTATAAATGTAACCACATTTCACTCTATTTACAGTAATTATTTATTCATTTATTCCAAGACCCTGTTCTTTAACCTGGGAGAAAAAAGAGATTTAAAGAACTATCTGTTTAAGATTTTTTTAAATAAAAAAAAGAAGTGCCTGGACTGTTTAGAAGCATAACTAAAAGACTTTTGCGAAAGGACAATAAGAAAATGTGCATGGTTGGAAAAACCATGAACACATTTCCAGTATTTTAATATACATTTGTCACTAAATGACGTTTTAGGGTACAACTGTAAGAAAGAGCAGAACACAATTGTCTACTTGCGTAGTGTAACCCGCCCTCACCTACTCTCCCATGTGCTATTCAACATGGCTACTAAAAAACTCCGCTGCACGCAGACCAACACATTGCACGAAACAGCTGTATCTCATATTTTTTACGGTGTTGGGTCGTGCGCATGCAGCCGTGAACAGCAGATACAGACTCAAGATCGTAGCGCGTCGAAGGCGTGAAAGGCGCTGTTATGATAAAACAACGTGCGGCTTCTTTGCAACTTTGATATGAAGGAAAAATAATACCACAAATGCATGTGTTTTACTAAGCCAAAACTGTGTACTACATCTGATATATATAGTTGAAATGACAATAAAGTTTCGTGAAATTAGACTTGAACACATCCTGATTAATAAAGTTAAACACAAATAAAAGGTGAACATTAATTTATTTTTTACCGTTTTTATTATAGTCTTTGCAAATAAATTTTTTTTAGATGATGTAAGTACAGACATTTACTGGCAGTTTTTCTGTGGCTTTTCTAATATTGTTCATATCGATATCTGAATTATATTGAATCGACTGAAAATTAGAAATATATCGTGATATGAAAATTTTGCCATATTGTCCAGCTCTAATTAGTCGTTAACTTCTTCTCTTTTTTCCAACTGGACAGATGCGGGAGAGGATCAAGTCTATCATATTTTTAATAATACTGGGAGGTGGATGTAGAAGATGGGGTGGAGGGTGGGCCAGAGTCATCTCCCAGGCATCCAGCAGCTGCACATTGAGTCCTTTAAACATAGCACGCAGAACAGCATCAATCTGCAGAGAGAACCAGTCACTGTTAAACAGGCTGCTCTCTGGGTCAAGTTTCTGTAGGTTGGCAGTGCGGATTACCACCAAGGTGGCTGGCTCACGGTTCAGCAGCCGTGCCACAGCCCTGCGAATGTGCCGCAGACGCCGTATATATACTTCAATTGGGAAAGTGCTAAAGTGAGACCACACGCTTACGAGAACCACGGTGTCTGGCCCTCCTTTGATCCTGTCTATCTCATTTGCTACATAGCGCAGTTCAGAGGAAAGCACTGAGGTAAAGCGGATAGGTGGCCCATGGCAGCGGTAACTCAACAAAATGTTGTTTTTGCTGTCCACAGCCATAAATGGCCCCACATTCTTAGGACTGTGAAGGTTGAACTCTTTCAATTCTGTAAGAATCAGGCATGACAGAGGAAAAATTATTAAAATGAAACAACGACAAAAGGTATAAGGTCTCAAAAAGTATTTGGACACTGAAGGCATACTTTAAAAATGTATCAATTTTGCTGTTTTATAATACAACTTGTTAAAAAAGTGGCATTTATAGAAATACCAAAGTTTAGTGTTTAGTTTACCAGTCTTTAGTTTACAGGCTTTCAATGTTGTTTCACACTTCTACGTCTGAGCGTTATATCAGCTATTTTATTATGGACTTGTACAGAGCTTGGCTTTCCTTTAAGAAAGGTTTCAGTTTTTAAATTGTTTTATTACGTTCCAAGACAGATGACAGAGTCAGAGCAACTCCAGAACCACAAGTCAGCAGTGGTTTGTTCCTGGAGACCCTGACCTGTATTAAATGCAAACACCTGTTGACCTCAAACACATCCAAACCAGGCCCACTAGCAACATAATTGGGTGAGCACCATCTAACTGGGGAAGTAATGGTTCCACGAAAGTAGACATGCTAATTGAGTGTGTTTGTTGCTTTGGAAAATGTTCAGCTGGAAAATCCTGCGTTCAGGTCTTTATGTCAACATCGATTGTTCCACTGAACTAAACATAGACTAAAGCATCCAAAACTTGTTTAAATTTAAACAGTATACCTATTATTTTATACTTCTAATCATAGACATTTAAAGCACAATCTTTGTTTTATTTAAATTTTTAAACATTTTTTCTTTTAGGGAAATGCTACTAAACTTTATATGATGTTTTCCAATGGACTAAATTTATGCATTAATAATGTGGCCCAAATGTCCAAATAGTCTTTAAAATCGATTTAACTCACAAAATGATAATACGTAGTTTATAAGTCCTTACCAGGAACAAAATCAGTGAGGTATTCAAACCACTGTCGCACAGTGGAGTCTCCAAACATGTACATGATCTTTCCTTTAAGACAATAGGTTATGGTTGTTGAGTCATTAAACTGCCGGACAACTCCACCACGTAAAGACCTCCAGGTATTATGAAAGTAGTAACCGGCAGCTTTATAATTCTTTTTTACTCTGACTTGACCTTTGGTGGAGAAAAAACAGATTATTTACATACTACCTGAGTATACTTATTTATCGAATTAATTAATATATTGTTTAGAATACAAAGTGCCTTGCTCAAATTGTCTTTAATCATTACATGGTCTCTTCTGACACTGGGACTAGGGCAGGCAGCAAAAAGGCAGTAAAGGCTCTATGCCAGTCTAAAACTGTGGACATACAGGTTTAGTACAGCAGTTTGTGAGATGTGACTGTGTACAGAGATATGATAGTGTATGTGGATGAATGAATGGATGGATAAATAGATAGATGGATAGATGAAAGGAGGGAAGAATGTATAAATATGGAATAATACAGTAATAAATTGGATTAATAAATAAGAAGTATATTTATTGTTTTTGAGAGTAGAATCTACTTTCTCAATAAGTCATTTCTTTTTCCAAGAGAAAATAAAATTTAATCTAAAATTTAAAGAGGTTATTGGCTCTTAACATGTTTGTGGCTGCTGTCAGAACAGAATTTTGTAGAAGGGGGCATCTTCTGTAGGCCAGTCCACAGCTCCAGCTAAGGTGAATTCTACTGCCTGCTAAAGATCTGCAATTTGATTAGAAAATTACCTTTGCAGATAGTTTAGTTTGTCTCTATAATTGAAACGTGTGGCTTTCTTTCAAGATCTATATTAGCCACATGTCAAGAATAAACTATAGCAAATATATGTCAGGTTTCCTAGAATTGCCTTGCCCACACTTGACACCTATAAGCCTCTTTCTATCTCAAGTGTGCTAACAATACCTGGCAACAGCAAGAAATCAGCCTATAGTAAAATATCATCCGTACCACCAGTGTCACTGGTGCAGTTTTAATTAGTTTTGTCACAGGTTGAACTGCTGCAAACGTGAGCAATCAATTCATTATAAAAATTAAACATTTTGAATTGACTTAGGGAAAGTTAAATTATAGTTTAGTATAAATTTGCAAAACAATTTATACCATAAAATACAGTATGGATTTTAAACAAACATGGCATAAGCGAACAAATTTAAAACAAAAAAATACCTTTTTCTGCAGGTAATACCGTCACATTGGCCATCGCTAATGCATGTATAGGAACTTTTATATTTACATCACTGGAACAAAATGTAATAGATACATTTGTTAAACAAGAATGTTACTACCTAAACAATAAAATAATTATTTTGCCTCATAGTATTATATATCATTATGCTGTGGCTAAACATGCCCTAATATATAATTAATGATACAATAATACTAAATGGCAATTTATCAATTCAATTCAGCAATTATGTTTTATCCTGTCCTTTATGTTCTTTTCTTCTCGTTTTTGCTGTTGCTGTTGTGGTTTTAATATTGTATTTTTGACTTTTTGAGTGAGTTACATTTTCAAAAGATTTGTTTGAAAAGTAGTTGTTACTTAATATAGTAACTTATTATACTTACATAAAATCGCTTTTTAGACAAACAAGTTTAACTCAAAGGTAACAATGTTGACAGGGACACCTCACCATCCAGTCCAGTCTTTCTTTTTACTAGTTTTTCACTGTCTGTGATAAGTAAACTTTCTGGCCAAGTAAAAGCGGTGCCGACATGCAGATGTTTATTATTCTATATAATGTTTTATTTAAGTAGCATTGTTCAGCAGCATTATTTGTAATATACCATTTCTTACTTGTGTTTAAATCTTATGCTTAATATGATATCCACAAATATCTCTTCAAACAAATCCCAGTTGCCATCTCACCTCTGGAAGAACTGTGATTCATATTCATTAATGAGGTTCTTCTTGTAGCCTCCTTTATAATGATTCATTCGAGTGTCGCAGCCTAGCATTTTGGGTTTGTAGCAGTACCAGGGCTCTCCAGTTTCAAGGTCAGTGTAGTTGCAGACTGGTTGATGGTTGAGAGGCAGGCACAGGTTGCACATGGTGGTCTCTGATAAGAAGCCTGAGCGGAACATGCTTTTAAAAAACACCCGGTTAGGTTGCTCCTCTTGCAACCGCTTGAGAACTACCACTGCCTCACTCGGATGCACCATGGTGATTTCCACCCATACTACGCCAACCCACATCAGTGGAAACAGCACAGTATAGTTGCCATCGTGATGGTCCTGCACCCGTCCTGCAATGCCAGCTCCAAGTTCTGGTGTATGTAGCCGAGCTATAAGGAAATCTCCTCCATGCTTCTTAGGCAAACCCAGGAAGTTCTGCATATGCACGTTAACAACAAGTTGTCCACCAATGTGTTGCTCTGCTGGGCCCTGAATCACAAAGTAGCTTCTTAAAGGGTCACTGCTAAGCTCCACAGGCAAGCCTTGCTCCAAAGGTCCTGGCCAGGCAATAGAATTAAGCAAATATCTCTCCTCATTTGCCTCCTCTGCTGTGGGCCCCTGGCCAAAGTGTGCACAGTATGTGCTGTTCACCTCTAGCAGCCACAAGTTTGCAGGGGACTTAAAGGCTGACTGGAGGCTATTCTGTATTTGGTAGAAGGTTGATATAACCTGCCCACTCAACTTCTAAGAGCAAAGAAATAACTAACTTTTAATTTTGTGCACAGTTCAAACAGTATTATTAACTCAATCCACATTAATCTTAGTTATTTACACATTTTTATTTATATTATTCATATAAAATATACCTTAGAAAATATCAAAGGCACTGACATGAATGGTTCCCCAAGCGCAACACTGAAAGAGCTCTACCTACCTCCAGTGATGTGATGTTGCAGATAAGTATTATGAACCCTGATAGTGCCAGGAGTAAAAAAACTGTCACAAATCTCGGTATTTGTCTCTCCATGGCTGGATGCCATTATCATCATTACAGGACACACCAGCACCGGCAAAAAAACTGACAGGGAGGAAAAACAGAATACATATTTAGCATTATATAAATACCACCATTGCATTGGATTTCACTTCAATGTTAGTTAATAATTTGTCAGCAGACAAGTGTGTACAGCAGTGTCACTTTTATACCTATTTATACAATAAAATGCTTGTGACATCTGTCATGACCTGTGCTTGTGTCCGGTTTCTCTTACTTTGGCGGGAAGCACCGGTATTTTAAAAACTGACACTACCCAGCAATGCCTCTCCTTATTTTTCTGGGGTTTCTGGTACCCTGATTTCTTTTTGTTTTAATTTCAGTCGGTTGGTCAGTCTTTACCATGTTCATAAGGGGTGGGTGGATTGATCCTAAAGTATAGATATGTTTTGATACTGCCACTGGATCCTCAATTACAAGCATCGATCCGTTTTGTTTATTAAACAGTTGATTTCAGAACATTTTCATGGAAATAGTGTTCCATATAGTATATGAATACACTTAAATTGTAAAGTCAATGAAAACTATATCTTCTTCTTTCCACCTCTCAGCAAACTAGCAAAAAAGTATCTTGGTATCACTGCATCATCTGTACAATTTAAGAGATTTTTTTCCAAAGCAGGGGAGTTGATCAGTCAAAGAAGAAACAGGCTAAAAGGGAAAGATGTCAACATTCTCTTGTTTCTTCACAAAAAAGTATAAATCTATCAGTTCTAAATCAATCATTTAATGTTTTACAAAGAATGGCTGTGTATTTCAGTAATGCACAAATGAAGATTCTAACGTATGTAAAATTAAAACTGAATGTAAAATTAAAATTAATTCAACATTTAAATAATTTAAAGACTTCCCTTGTTTCTATTTTCAGTGCATTCCAGTCTATTGACTTTTAGCAAGGTTTTATTTATCTTGTTTAATTTATTTTTTAAAAAACAAGAAAGTTGATCAGTCAACAAAAAAAAAATTCAGGAGGAGAATGTTAATGTCAAAAACCTGTGAAGGGAGTAATTGTTGAAACATTACGTGACAAATATTGAAAAAGATTTGTAGAATGTAATGTATATTTGTTATACAAATTGTTATTTGATCAATAGTGTTCAGTATTTTTTCAAAAAAAGAAATCATGTCTATTGCAGTTTCTACAATATCGATAATAATGGCTCATAAGTCACCATAAAATTACTCAAATAAAAAAAATTAATTATAGCGTTTTATAAAAGTATCGATATCAATTTCGGCAATACTTGTATTGTAAGTACTTGATATCGGTTCGAAAAGAAAAATAAGTGGTATCGCACATACTTAATGTTCATCTCTACCTTCGGATGCCACGTCATCACTAATTGGCCCTATTCAAAAGCTAGGACGGGACTTGCTATTTTATTGGGTCTCTCAGATGTTTATCAGATGTTTGTTTCTGTATGCGGAATATGTTACCATTTTAGCGAAGGGATGAAGAGAAGATATTTGATTTTAACATGACTGTAGTAAAATCGGGGTTTGACTTAAAATTTATGGACTAAATTTATGCATCCATTCTGCATAAATACTAAGCAGATGGACATGGACAGCTTTTAAAGAAAGTAGTCTAATAATTCTGTGCAGGGACACTTGGAAACAAACAAGACAGCATGCATTAAACGACGTTGAACATAAAACCACTAAATTTAATAACTTCATCAATCGACTGACAAAGAAATAAAAGCTATATTTACTAACCACATTAACGGATGCTGTATATATTACTATACATATCATGCTGTGATTGCACTTGTTGAAAATGGATAATAATTTACATAACTTTCTCATTTAACCTGTTAAACTTTTTATGTTTTATGTAAACGCTTGTCGATTTGTCTTCTAACGGTAAAACAAATAAATCTTATTTAACATCGTAATTACAAATACATCTTTTTAAATAATGTCCACTTAGAGGAAAATGTTTTGTAATATTTAGAGTGTATATTGACTGTTTTATCTGTAAAATATAACCGGACTTGTTTTTTTTAAATCAGACTTTTACACTATTTCCCATGTACACTGTTTTATATAAGCGCCATGTCAGCAATGGAATATGGGTTACATACTACAAGAATCAATGCCTGTCTACTCTGATTGACCATAACTACATACAAATGATTTTTAGATAATAATATTTAAGCGTCTGTTGCACCTTTCAGTACTGGGGTAGTGAGAACGAGGACTTCGTTATAATGCGTCAGAAACCCCGTTAGGCTTACAGAGCTTTTTCCGTAACTCTGAACTAAAACACCAGCACAAGAAATACACAGACCATGAGCTTAGACAGAAACGCTTTTTAGTTCTTCTTTACTGCCTTGTGTGATTGTAAACAACCAGGGTTTCCTATTCAAACGGAAATACCCCATAATTTATTCCTCACCATGCGGCTTGTCCCCATCTCTCAGTCTGTGCACATGGATCCCAAGATGCCAGGCGTTTTCGCTGTTGTCGTTATTATTTTTGTATTAGTAACATCATGGTACCGGTTCTCTTGCTGTTTATTTTATATACCGCAACATGACGCTAAGTCTCCAAGGAAGCGGCCTAAACGATTCTATTACTTGACTCGTATGAACCGATTCGCTGCCGGAAGGAGTTGGTTATTGTTTGTTTTCTTTCCTGTTACGGTCTCCTCAAAATGTATATACAGTATCAAAGACGCCTTTTTTATAATCAGTCTATATAGTTAATTTAAAGACAGTGGCACTGAGGAAGAGACAAGTAGCAGAGCTGAAGATGTTGAGGTTTTCTTTGGGGGGGCGAGGTTGGACAGGATTAGGAACGAGTTCATCAGGGGGGACGGCTCATGTTAGATGTTTTGGGGAGAAAGTCAGTGAAGCCAGATTGAGGTGATTTGGACATGTACAGAGGAGGGATAGTAAATATATTGGTAGAATAATGTTAGAAATAAAGCTACCAGACAGAAGGAAAGAGGAAGACAAAATAGGAGGTATATAGCTGTGATTAACGAGGGCATGAAGTTAGTAGGTGTGAAAGGAGAGGATGTAGAGAATAGGGTTAGGTGGAGACCGATGATTCGCTGTGGCGGTCTCTAAAAGGGAACAGACGAAAGGAGAAAAAGAAGATAGTCGATTTATAATAAAGCACTGAATAGTATCTACTTCATGGAATCATCAAAACAGCATGATTTTTGCTTCATATACCAGACAGAAAGGAATCAGGTCCTTATTTACTGTGGCTATAATGCAGCTAAGGTGACTATAAAATACATAACACTTACATACAATTACATGTATGGTATTTGGTAGATTACTTTTGTCAGATTACCAGGACCCAGAACAAGAGTATGATCAGTCTAAAAACTTAAGTATTTCAGAAAAAGGTCTTGGTCTTTAGATGTTTCTTGAAGATTATCAGTGACGTAGGTTTTCCTGATGGATGTCTTTCTTATAGCTTGAAGGATGGGATCAATCAAGCAGTGTTAACAGATTGGGAAGCATGGACAGGTGTGTGATTAGTGTTTTAAGGTGATTGTGTTGATTTGCTCTTTCTTGTAGACAAGCAATATTGCTCGGTCTGTACAAGTAAAAGGATGTGATTCAACCCTGATCAGTAGAAAGCCGTTGCTGACATTAAATGAATAATATACAATTACTGAGCACTAAAAAAGTAATACCTGTATACCTACTTATTCTAGCAGTTTTCTGATCAGTTGATCATGTGGTAACAGTGCAATGAGCATAAGAAAAACCTGGTTTTACTTATTTTACCATGTCATTAGTAACTTTTGAATTACCTATTTATTACTAGGATTTTTTTGTATACAGGTGTGCAGAAATATATATTCCAACACATAATAAATCACACTTAATGGATACATGTGGCTTATTAATATAGTCCCTCCCCAGGTTTACTTCAATAGTTTCTTGTTCTATGTTCTGTTTTTTTGTCAGTGCTACTATTATAGGAATATTGATTATTGAAATTATTCCAGCGGTGTAAACCAAATTACTAACATAATTTTTATTCAACATGAAAAGATAACATTTTTATAAGAGGTGAATCGGCATCAAATGTTGGAAAGTGGTAGCTTAGTGGTTAAGGTGTTGGACTGATACCAGAAAGACCAGGGTTCAATTCCCAGCACAACCAAGCAAAACCCCAATTGCTTAGTTGTATATCAGAGATTAATGTAAGTCACTCTTGATAAGGACATCTGCCAAATGCTGTAAATGTAAATAAAGCAAGAGTAGTTTGTCAGAAACTAGTCATCAGCCTTAGGAAAAGGAAGGAATAAGGGAGACGCCTGTACACAGAAAACAAGCAGAGGACAGCAGCTCATGGAAAAGGATTTTATTTTTATTTAAATAAGGATTGAATCTGTATGTATTGATTTTGGTTGGAATTATCAGAAATCCCTTTTCCCCACACAAACACCCACCCATCAGAACTTTGTGGAAAAAAGCAGGATTTCTGCCATTTCCAACCACAATGCTCCAAAGGATCTATAAAAGACAGATTGTGGTGTTAGCTTGTGATTATTAACTTAAATAGATGCAAATTAATAAAACTCAGTGCGAGAAGAGTTTTTCATAAGAATAATGAGTCCAACTCAACAGTTGCAACAGAACTTGCGTAATACAGATATGAAAAGTTAAAAAAAATCGGTCAGTATTAATACAATTTACAAACTAATGTGTTTAAGATTGTGTTTCTACTCAACGATTTGATCAGGGTTTTTTTTTTTTTACTTTATTACATTTTTTCCCTATACATTCATGAAAGAAAAACAGTTATCAGTTAAACAATATTTTATTGACTCTGGTTAAGCTGAATTCTATACAGTTCTACTACATCTTTTAGGAAAACGCTTCCTGACAACTGTTGTCTGTGCTGATTTTGACAAGCTGGTTTGCTTTATATCATAAGATACCCACAGTAACTAAACCTAGTTTAAATCAATACATTTTCTTCCAAATCTAAGTCAATATCTATTTGTATCTAACTTCTGTGTCAATAACTGAGATTTTTTTTTTTTTTAAATGATAGACGACAAAGACATTTTATCTGCAGGTCTCATCAAGGTAAAATCTAATATTTTATAGGTCATATAACTACTTTTAAAAAGTAAAATCACTTTTATTCTATTTTGTATCTCTAATTTGTACCTTAAAGAATGCTGCACTACAAATATTGCTTCCCAATACGCTTCAAAGAAACATTAAAGAAATACAGTTTGCTTGTATGAATATGTTAATTTTAATGTAGGTTTTTAGCTTAACTGCCATTTTGACAGTTCTGCTTATTATAATTGATGCATGAAATGCATGGGTAATAATAAGTGTTATTTTATATATGTTTATATTAACAAACGTTAACAAATGTCTTTTGAATGCATACAACCGCTAAATTAATATTTCCTAATAATTACATTTTTTTACCCCACATTACATAAATCGAAATATCTAAGAAGTATAAAGATTGCAATTTCCCTCAAAAAAACTACTGTACAGAAAACTGCTTGTCAGTATTAATATTGCATTTATTGTGCGTCAATGACATTTATGTTCATGAGAGCACTTAAAAGTTTTCCATCAAAGGACTAGGATTGGATTAAAATGTAACATACTAAAAGAGGTCACTGCAATTTTCTGAGGAATATCTTGGCCTAGATTTCCTTTCAGTCCATCAATGGCACTAAAACGTGAGCAGCATCAAGCCTCAGCCTCAACAGCCTTTGCTTTCTGTTCTCGGTTGTACCTGGAAAGGTAAGTTCATGTTGACAAAATAAGTTCCACTGTATCTGAAATGAGTTAATACACTCTTGCACTGTCAATACCCTGCAGTATATAAACACTCCAGTGCAGTTCCATTTATGTTCTACTTTTACTACACACACACCTCTTAATAATAACGATTCTTTTTTTAATCTTCAATTATTCTGTACACATCAAATGCAAGTTAATGAAGTTAATTCTACAACAAGCACTTTAAATAAATAAAGCTTATTTTACGATATATATATATATATATTATATATATATATATATATATATATATATATATATATATATATATATATATATATATATATAATATATTAAATCATTTAATTTAAAATTCCAGTGATAGAAACTCACTGCCATATCCTGTAGAGCTGAGATCCACCTGCAGCTCCAACAAAAAAGTTGACAGCAAACAGATTCCAGTTCTTTGGTATAATAACTAGTGAATACCTGGACCAAATCAGACCTACAAACACAGGTAAAATAATTGTAAGACATATCTAAGCACATACGATTAAACAGTCTGAAAAATCAGTCAACCAACACATTGGTCAGTGAGCAAATCCTGCACCTGTAGCTGTCAGCACTGCCGACTGTGATGTGCTGAGCTTTTCAGCTGGTCTGGTCATGTCTGCTAACCCAGCCATCACAAGGCCCTATGAGGAAATAGAGGACAATCACGCTGTAAATTAGCATCATGATAAATTCTTATCTTTTCCGTAGATATTTTTATGATTTCTGATGAGAAAATAAAACAACAGAAGGAGCTACGGTAATTCTATAAAGAAATGTGTAGTGTACCCATTTGAACATTGGAGCCCAGAAGAAAACCGTCTTGGGACCTAAACAGACAGATGTTCATGGTTACAGCACTCTTTTTATGCAAAGTTATTCCACAAACATAATCTTCACTGCCATCAGGCTAGGGCCGGTGGAACAGATGAACTCTAGAAACAAGTACAATGTGATAAAACAAGATATATAGCGCTCTTTAAAATTATTGGCCCTTCTGATTAAATTGTTGAAAATTATGGGTGATTTTTTTTGTTTTTAAAGCTGTTTGATAATTTTTAAGGTACCAAAGATGAGATGAGAGATTTTACATATTTGGAACTTAATATAGATGCCTCAGGACAACAACAACAGTGTTTCTTAAGCAATTTACTTGTTTAAATAATGTATTTGAATTTATTTAAATAATCACTTGAGTTGCCACACATCTACTTCTGTCCAGAATAACTTTACTGATCATCAAAAAATGAACAAATCCGGAACGACTTTTATTGTTATATTATATCACGTTACATTGCCTTCGCTTAAAATAAGTGTGTTATAACAAGACAACAAATTTGAAAAAGCAAAAAAAGCAAAAGAATACCAGAAGAAACGCTTTTAGTATCTGAACAAAAAAGCCGTGTTAAATTTCAATGTCTTTAATCCTTTTTCTAACACTTGCCCTAGCTTGTGTGTCTCTTTTCGTATACAGTCTTGCTGATGCTCTTTGTTGATCAAACCCTCGGGGCTGTTAACTTACATTCTTTAACAAGAAGTTGGGCAAAAGTCACTAATTTAAACAACCAGTAAAGACCAAGATACTGATTTGTAAGTTGCTGAACTATTTTTTTCCTTGTAATCCAACTCAAAAAGGAACAGGAGTCCTTGTCATTCAACATTAGCAAGATGTTCCTGATATAATTCACAATAACTACATAATTATTGCTCATAAATAAATAAATGAATAAATAAAATAACATGATCTCTGTACGTTCTTATTTAGGGAAGCGGTAGAGCAGCGGTTAAGATGTTGGACTGCTAATTGGAAGATCCGGGTTTGATTCCCAGCACCACCAAGCTGCCACTGTTGGGCCCCTGAGTAAGGCCCTTAACCCCCAATTGCTCAGTTGTATAAAAAGATACGTAAATGTAAGTCGCTGTGGATAAGGGAGTCTGCCAAATGCTGCAAATGTAATATATGCGAATATACTTAACTATTGCCATATATCCTTTAGTAAAATAAATTAGCACATGGTTAACATTCAACTTTATGGAAATAAAGTAAACATGTCGGCACTCTGACGTAACAATAGTCAAATACTATTTAATACAAAGGAAACTGATTTTACTTTAAATTTACAGTCGAAAAATTAAGGTTAAATTTTAATTTTAAGCCCTAATTAGTGTTATTTACTCTGAGGTCGCAGTGTTTTAGTTTACTGACTGTCTTTTCCCCCCAGACTCGTTTCTCCAGTCTGACTCCTCTAATAACAATTACACTACAATCTCTTTAGAAAGCCTTCAAACGACTACATGTCCAAGTTAAATGATTTGGAGCATCAAGGTCGTTTCCATGTCACTAACACAAGCTAGTACTTGTTCATTAGATGTTTACACAGTAATCCAGGGTCTCCAGGATTTTGCTCAGACTACCTGCGATTTGAGTTTCGTTAAAAGGGGGAAAATATTTTAATTTTCTAACACAGTTTACAGGTCCAACTAGCTGCACTACAGCGGAAGTTGTTCGTGTGTGAGCATTTTCACCAAACAGAAGACATTTGCGCATGTAAAACTCTTGCTGTACCTGCAGGATGGTTGTACACTGGTCTCAGTTTGGCAGGAAGTAAAAGCTCGATTTTGTCCAGCATCCTGTGATAGGAGGCTCTCAAACCCACCATAGCCATGATTCCTGATACTTGACTGCGGATAAAAACAACTAGAGTATACGACACAATGCTCGCACGACTCTCCCCGAGATCGCTCTTTGAGGTAAGCGTCTATCTAGACAAGCAAACCGGCCATAAATCCGCTCCAGATAATAATATCCTATCGCCCTGCTTTCGACCTTCTGCCGATCTTCAGGACTGTAGTGCTAGTAAGAGCGCTTCACCGTTTTTCTACCAGTTTTGGGACAAACTCAGTCTTACGTCACATACATTGAGGCGTTGTTTGAAATTGCCAATGTTGTTAGCCAATTAAAGTACTATAAAATGCGATGACGCCCTTATTACTCGACAGTTAGCCAATACCCGTGTGAGGGCGGGATTTATCGTAATGTGGGTAGAAATAAAAATTCTTAAAATAAGGGTCACGTTACAACCAGCTGTGTGACGTATCCGGTTGCTTAATATGGTTCAGTTTTCTTTTGCAGGATTGGTCTATTTACGCATGTGCTAACCACGTAATATTAATATATATAAGAAAGAAACACTAAGAAAGACAAATTGTGTCTTTGTAAAAAAAAAAATGGTATCATTGTAATGTGTTTTACCTTTTTGTAAAAATAAAACATGACGTATCAACTGAATGTATATTTTTTTGTGCACATATATTTAAGTGTCGGTAAAATAGAATTTTCTATTTCTATTTTAGAAAAAGAGAAAAATTGTATAGAACAGATGTTTTTTCTTTTAAGCAGTCAGACTTACAGAAGTGTAACATGGATGGGGAAGCGGTAGCTCAGTGTTTGACGGCTGATCAAAAAACCGCGGGTTCAATTCCCAAGATGCCACTGGTGGGCCCCTGAGCAAGGCCCCTAACCCTCAACCGCTTAGACAGATTTAAAAAAAAAAATGAAATAAATGTAAGTCGTTCTGGAAAAGGGCATATGCTAAATACCAGCACTGTAAATGTAAATAAACCCCTTAAATAAAGTACATAGTCTATACTATTTTTACCTACATTAAAATCAGGGATGCCGCTAGAAATTGTTTGTCCTATTAAAGCTGAATAAGCACAAACTCTTACAGATGATCCAGAACCTAATGGAAAGCTTTTCACTTAATATGAAAAAGCATGTTTAAAAAGCACATATGGTTGCGATGATCAGGTTTTTAATAAACGTTAAAACATGCCGGGTAGTGATGTTAGTAAAATATAGTTGTGAATATATTTTAGATTAGCAGTAATAAACATTTATACCGCTAGAGGGCGGTATAAGCTATAGGTTAAACCTTAATGTTTTAGGTAATCGTGTTAAATGTTTGACGTATAAGAAATCGTTCAAATATGTTACTCTATAAACAATATTAATAAGATAATCATGATAATTGTGCTTAAAACAGTAGGCATGTTCGCATAAAAATAACAATTTATAGACTCAAGACGCTATGCGACCATCTTATTCTTAGGATGCTTCTTACACCGAAATAAAATTGAGAAATCAATAGAACGAATAGTGAATAATAAAGGCCAACAATAAAAGCAGCGTATTTTAAACAGTGCATTGGTGTGAAAATACTTTGGAGGATTAATGTTGTTTAACGTAACGCGTTAGAAACTTGTATTTGTTGAATTCCAATATAATTTAAAAATAAATACATAAATAAAGAAACTAACTAATTAGTTGTCAGGTATTTATTAAGGATTTAGTAAGGGTTTTTCTATTAGTCTGACGATACAAAAAAAAATGAAAAAATTGCAACAAAAAAAAAGAAAGAAAAAAAAAAGTTCTGCGCAAAGCTGCGCCTACTTGATGCTCTTCGATGTTCTCCACAGCGCTGTGGACATAAACACGCGCAGCTCACATTTCATTGGTTGTTGCATAAGATCTGGGCACAGGAGAGCGGAATCTTAAGCAGTTGGCTAAACAACATTTAGTTTTATATTTAGCGTTTGGTGACACGGAGGCAGCAGGTCGTTGTTGTCGTGCGCAGTGTAGATTTTACTTGATTACCCGCAACTAGTTGGTCCTATTTGGTTTCTTATTCCAATGAAACACTGAAGTAAATAAAGTAGAGCGGAGTAGGCGCTGCAAAGCTAACAGCTAGCTAATGAAGTGTTTTTTACTCGCTGTTCTTTCAATGCTGCTTGTCTCCAGACGAGGGGAGCTTTAAAAGCACCATGTCCTGCTCAGGCAACTTGATCTGGGATGTGAGGAAGCGCTCCCTTGGTTACAGCGATCTTAACGTTTTCCGAGCGAGCTATTTAGGTAAGAAGGCAGTCAGCCGTGTTTTTTCTTTTCTTACCGACCAGAGCGCTTCTTTAACGGCTGGCGTTGACAGCTGTCACTTTATATAGAAAAGTGTTTTCCTTGTAGAGGAAAATATTCACTGACCTGAGGACCAGCTTAATTGATTACTGTCTGTTTTCAGCTAAATTGCCTAAAAGATTGCTGTAGTTTTTTGGTTTTGGTCCTGATTAGGGCTGTCACGATTATCAACTCCTGGTGACGATTAATTGTCAAAGAAATAATTGTCATTATGACGATTCAGCGGCTTTAATAATTAATTGTTTGTAAAAAATAATTAAGCATTTAAAAATAGCAAAAATCAAAGCATTTTTAATCACTCCATTGTGTGCTTTAATAACGCTGTACTCTAAATATTTTATTATAGATGAATAGTATTTAAGCAAATACTTATTTTGCATCCTGTCATTACATCACATTTATTATTTAGTATTTGGCAGACGTCCTTATCCTGAGCGACTTACATTCATCTTTTTCATACAACTGAGCAATTAGGAGTTGAGGGCCCTGGTCTTTCCCCGGTCTCAGTCCAACACCTTAACCACTAAGCCACCACTTCTCCGCTGTCAGTGATGTTTATCTGTTTAGTGATATATGAATTCGCTTATACCCCATGCAGTTGCATTATCGGTCGTTAACATGAGTTAAACTGGTGATGGAGCATTATTGAAGCACGCTTGGAATGTCAGAAAACCACAACCCTCCAACTTTTAAATCCACTTACTTACCCTGGGTGAAAGTAGGGTGCTGCAGGTACTACACTCCGCCCTTATGGCTAATAAAAGTGTGCAATATTTGTATATTGTATATTCAATTCATTGTGCAAGGTACGTGTACAGAGCCAATGAAATGCATTTTTTTTTTTTTTCGCATATCCCATCTTAGTAAGTTGGGGTCAGAGCGCAGGGTCAGCTATGATACAGCGCCCCTGGAGCAGGAGGGGTTAAGGGTCTTGCTCAAGGAACCCAACAGTGGTTGACTTGCCGGAGGTGGGCTTGAAACCCAGGTGTTTCTGGTCTTCAATTAACAACTCAGCACCTTAACCATTTGAGCCACCCTGCTCCCTCACACATTTGCGTTGGATTCTGCGATTCTGGTTAGGTCAAAGAATTGAATTATTGTGACCGCTTTAGCCCTGAATTAAAAGCATGAGGTAATTTTAAGTTATGAGTTTATATTATTAAGTTAGTAGACAAATCTGGATAACAGTTTGATTACAAAAAAATACTAATAAATAAATTTGTTACCCAGAATTGTAAAATGGGAAAGTGGTAGCGCAGGGCTTGGACCACTAAATGGAAGATTGTGGTTTAATCTCCAGCACCACCAATTACCACTGCTGGGCACCTGAGCAAGACCCTTAACCCCAATTGCTCAGTTGTATGTATGAGAGAAATGTAAGTCGCTCTGGATAAGGACGTTTGCCAAATACTATAAATGTAACTGCAAATAGCGTTAATGTCAAAACACTGTTTTTATAATAAAGTATTAACAAAATCATTATTGGCAAAAAAAAAAAAATCCAGTTAAAGTGACACTCTATCCCCAATATGGTCCAGAGCTTTGATTTAGTGTTGCACCTTCTGTCCATATTCATACTGATTGTGCATGATGCTGTGCCATAAACTGGAAACCTATTTAGATTGTGTTTCTTAGACTGGCTGTAACTGTGCCTGGACCCTAGTCAAGTAGAAAGTGGTTACTATAGTAGAATTACAAGTTCCACACCCCAATTGGTTCATGTCTTTTCTTAATACTGTGGTATAAACAGCCTTTTAATTTGTTGTTGTTTTTTTTTTTTAACCCTGACACCTGCTGCACTGTGCACCTGAGCCAAGGGTGTAATCGCACTACATTCAAAGCATATATTGTATTTATAGTTTTGATTCTTCCTAGTTTGCTCTCCAGGTGATTCTCACCATCCGTGGTGTTTAACTGTTATCCCTGAAACACAGGACGATTGTTTTCCTTTAATAATCAGAAAATCCTGAGGAACACGTTAGGAAGTATTTGGAAGAAAGTCTAAATGATGGCATGGTAATACACACCATTACGATGCTAAAATGTTTACACAGGCAAGATCACGGTTGTCTGGTGTTAACTGTCTAACACAATGTCCTTAATGATTGTGGTTGAATTGTAAATAGCAGTCTTGGCTGGGGCTGCTAATGGCAATGTATAACTTCATTGGGTTTTTTTTATAGAAAGGGCAATGTTGCAGCTGTAACACACATTTGAAACGACTACAGTTTCTTTCAATTAAATTTAGAAAAAATACTAACAAAATCAATCCCATTGGACCTTTTAATAGCAAATCTTGCACCCACTGTGGGGTAATAAGCCTATTATTACTGTACAACAGTAGGATTTAATTTAAATCACAAGCTTATTTCTCGACTATAACGATGTTGATAATACTTGTGTGGCTTTCGATTTGTGCAGAAGATTCTCTACTAATCTGTACAAATGGACTGAAGTGGGTTGTAGGAATGTGGAATGTTTTTATTCGATGTAACAATTTTGTTTTGAAAAGATATAAGTCTGTATGGTGTTCCACATAGATTTGTACTTGGCCCTCTTTTGCTTTCAACGTAGTAGCTGCTGCTGGTTCAAACCACAAATAATCATGCTCATTTGTGACTATTCAAACCCCCCAAAATCTTTCATTTCTTTTTTTATTATTAAGCCAGTTGCCATAACTTATCTTACATAGCGAGTGCAATGCCATCTTAAAGTAACATCGAATATTTCGAAAACTAGGCATTCTAGTTGCATTACGAGAACAGTGCATCAGACCGTTATTAGAAACTATACAGAGCATAATACTGCAACGAGAAGAAGAGCAAAGTACAAGGTCTGTTGTTAACAACTCTCCTTAAATATCAAATAAAGAAGCTGTTTTACAAATGTAAGCTGGTTTTAGACCAGGTCATGCTGCTGTTTAGTAAACCATACATTGCAAGCAACGATTTGCTATCAGTACTGCTAACAAAAGGTAACACCATCATTTGTTTGATCGCCGAAAACATCATCAAATAATACAGTATGAAACGGAAGGTAAAATTAAATCAATGTGCTGTCACCTTAATTTGATATGAGCCACGCTGCAAAAATAGAATCGATTTGAAAGTTAAGGAAAAGCATATTTGGTCTAGTTTTTTTTTAATTATTCTCAATGGATAGCATTTATCACTACAATAAAACAAAGGATCTTAGCATTGTGAACAAATCACAGTCCCCGTTTCTAAGCAAAAAAATCTGATTCCCATTTCATCTAAAACGGATGAAATTGATAAAAATTTAAGTGCAATTCCTGATTTTATTTTTATAACTTAGTCAGCATATTTTTTTTTTTTACATTCCAGGAAGAATTGCACTGGTTCTAACTTGTATCAGATGCATTGTAATAGACTGTGTACCGCACTGACAGACATCAGGCTGTAGCTTGTTCAGGATAGTGCAGCATGGGTTCTAATAGACACCCTCAAAATAGATTACATTACACCAGTCCTGTCCACATTACTCTGCCATAGTATCAATTGCAATAGATTTTAAAGCATTTCTGCTCCTTTTTTACAGTCTTAAATGAGTTAAAACTATTTTACGTTATGGACTGTCTGTCCTCGACAACTATTTTATTAATATCTGGTACTCGATGTACCCAATTCTAGCCAAAATCAACAAGAAAAGAAATAGTAAAGCAGCTTCTGAATTTATTTATATGATTTTACATTTTTATTTTTATTTAATTATTATTGGTTCTGCTTTGTATATTTTCTACAAAATTATCTTGAATAATTCTCATGTTTTTATTTATTGTATTCTTGTCTTTGTTTTTTTTTTTTTTTGTTTGGTTTTTTTTTTTTTCAAATTATACCAGCTGTAGGAAGCTTGGTATCGAACTCCTGTGCCCGTACTCGTACAAACACTTTGATACTAAAGACTGATACCTCTTTTGGCATCGCTGACAGAACTTTTAATGCACAGAGAATCCGGTGGAAGCAACAAAATGGCAGGCCTAGCGGTGTGGAAATATTTTAAAAATTAATGACGACAATCCACTGGCAGACTGCAAACTTTGTTCCCCCAAAATTTTAAGGGGTAATGTAATAATGTATGTGTGTGTGTAAATATATATATATACACACCTTTTATACTTCAGTTCCTGTTAATAACTTTTGTTCTACTTTATTGTATTGGTACGTCCATAATTTGTTTTCCACTTCCTTATTTACCTCCTGCTTTGTTTGATTAATAGTAATGCATAATAGTAAAACACTAAATAATAATAATAATCATTAGGGCTGCACGATATATAGTTTTAGCTTTGACACAGCAATGTGTAAAATTAAATAAAGTGAAAGTTTATCATTTGCACATTGTTTTAAGGGCTGTTACTGTGTAAACAATCCAGTCAAGTTTAAGGCATTGAGGCACAAGAAACAGTAACTTTTGCATCTTTAACAGATATTAATTGTACTCAATTTATACAGTAAAGACCATGAAGTGTCATTTTACATTTGATTATTTAATCTGTGTATCTAAATCTTCAAAGAAACATGAAGCACTGTTTATTTCATTTACATCTTTGTTCTATTGTATTTATCTGTGTTTATATTCTGTGTATTATATTTTACACAGATTTATATTTTACCCGTTTAAAATCACCCCAATCATTCTAAAATAATGAATTATTTCCAAATAGAGTTGTTGAACTCATCTGGTAAAAACTTTTCAGATTGCAGTATATATCGCAAAAAAACAAGCTAGTTAGTTAGTTGGTTATGCTGGTTTCCTCATGACTAAGCTGTGTTTATTTGTTGTTTGCCTGAACTAGATATTTGCTATAACAATACAAATGTTTGCTGGAAGGTTACACTCTGTTCTTGACATTCGAGCTCTCCTAGAAACCTTAGCCTAGTTAGTTAGTTAGTGTGTTCAGGCATATCATGTGTGTGTTTTTCTATAGTCAACATTTCAAGTGGATAAAAACCTTTAATCAAGTTTAATCTAAAAACCAAAACAATTTCTGTTCTTGTCTCGTGACAACGTTGAACATTTTTGATCAACTAAATGTTGAATACTGTATTTTTCCACAGTAGAAGGATGTGGTCTAATTGGGGTCTGTAGTGAATACTGTGCACATATTGCAACCAGGGTTGCATGTGAGTAAAGCTGGCACAGCAATACGTATCTCTAGTGTCACAAGAGAGGAAACATGGGCTCCTGTAAACAGATAAAGGCAGACTGGCTGGAACAATTTGCAAATCAAATCAAGGTTTTACCTTACATCTGTTTTTCTTGTGTAGCTCATGTAGTCTGTATTAATGATTTTAGTGTTGCTGGGTTGTACAAAATTAGTTTTTTCTGTGGTTTCAAGTATATTATAGTAAGCTATAGCGCAAATCAGAATGACGTGACCTTAAAATATCTATCCTCCCTTGCCAATTCAGCAACTTGTCAATTCGGTGGCAATATTTTTAGAATTATCTCATGGCATTATCTCCTAGCAGATGACAGACACTAAGCTTGTGAGAACGTCTTTGTGTTTTAAACCATGCTTTCTGCTTCATAACCGTTTTTAATTAAAGAAGAACATGAGCATTTAGATGCTCCTAAATAACGTAGCTCCAGCAGCTTAAGTGAATTCCATTCGATGTGTCGGTGTTCCATTCGAATAAGAGCTATTCAGTTCTAAGCTATAGGTAAAAAATTACAAAATTGCAATGCATTTTTCAAGCCACAGCTGGTAAAGTGACTTCATGATCTCCTTTTTCTCTACAGGCAGAAGAGAATTTGTGCAGCGTCTGAAACTTGAAGCTATACTCAAAGTGCATGATGGCTGCGTGAGTATCAAAAGCATCTATAATATTAACACACCTAACCGTACAATCCATGTGTTTTTGATTAGATGTCTTTATTTTAGATAAACTCTCTATCTTCCCCCTCACCAACTGTACGACACCATGTCTGAATGGAGCTCGAGGGCCTGAAGACAGACCAAAGTTGTTGGTTTTTTTTGGGTTTTTTTATGCCAGGCCCCTGTTTTGCAAAATAAATAAAAAAAATCAAGTTTTCCCTAACACACATAAAGACACTTTTTCAGAAGGATTACTTTAAATAATTTTAATTAACACATTGAGAGTGTAAAAACTTGAAGGGACACGCCACTTTTAAAGTACAAGTATTTAAGTAAAAGCCTGCATTATTTTTACTTAGTAACGGTGTTCATTGTTTTCTACAGATTTTTCAAAAGGGCTTTTGCAAACAGGAACAAGTATTCTAGAAATTTCCTGTCGCCGTGTTATTTGAGCAGACTTTGCTTTTGCTTTAAACTTTGTGGACAAAAATACACTTTGGTGCATGTGCTTGTAAGGTGACCACACACTTTTGACCATATCGTATTATGTATCTGCTTAAGTTCATGTTTTATACATTTTATATGCATGTTGTATTATTTTTTATTTTTGCCATAGATTTTTTCTGGTTGTAGCTTCCAACAGCTGTGTGTCGTTATTTGACAACGCTGTTACTAGTCTCTCTTATACTTGCCTGCATTATACATACTTGCTGTGATGCATTATTACAAAACTTTGTGTTCTCTTAACTAGCTGGAAAGCATTGTGTTGAATTTAAAATTTTAGAAAAGAGGTTGCAATTTATTTACTCAATTTTAGAGAGTCTTTTCATGTTTTGGCACCATCTTTACACGTCTTTGTAAAAACCAAAAGCCAAAATTAAAGCAAGAGCGTGTGAAGAGAAGGAACGAGAAAATTAAAGCTTAGTTGGCTATTTCTTCAAAAGGTTTGGGGCAAAAATAGGTTTATGTGATGAAGTTTTGTTTTGACTGTGGAGGACCTGAGAAATGAAAGGGCCCAGAGTGCCACAGCCTTTACAGCTAAAGTTAATGAAATATTGATTGATTTCTTTAAAGGCAGAGGCACTGTTGAGAGCTCAATTGTCCTTTACCAGAATTTGCTACCAGGCTGTTATTGTTCACTATTTTAGCCCAGTTCAGACTGCAGAAACAGTGCTAAGCCGCTTGGGCAGAATTGATCCCGTTCACTAAAATTCACGGTTATGTGGATACGTGTTGTGAGAAGACATCCATGGCAGAAATTCCGCATGATCACTGGGTTTCTTTTTTTCAATAGGTTAACACTATATCTTGGAATGAAACAGGAGAATACATCTTATCAGGATCCGATGACACTAATTTGGTCATCACAAACCCCTACAACAGAAAGGTAATTTTGGGCTTGTGTGTTTATAGAAAATAATGAGATGATCTACTTGGAAGCTAAAATCTAGACTCTCTAAAAAGTAATAAAAATAATTAAATGTGTTGCACATTTAACAATTTCACAAATATAAATGATATAAACAGTGCTTCTATTAGTATCAATAAGTTGTACTGTAACCAAATTTCTGTTTAACTGAGATAGTCATGAATGTACTGTAGCAGTGTACACAGAATCAGGTTTCATGTACTTTCTCTGGCTCCTAAGCGGATTGGTGACATATATATTTCCACTCATTCCATTTCTCAACAGGTCAAAACAACAATTCGGTCGGGTCACCGGGCCAACATTTTCAGTGCAAAATTCATGCCCCACACAAACAATCAGCAGATTGTGTCCTGCTCAGGGGATGGTATCATCTTCTACACACACACAGAGAAGAGTCCAGACATCAACAGGCAGTGCCAGATGACCTGCCACTATGGAACTGCATATGAGGTGCGTTCTAATGTACAGTGATGCATATGCTACAAAGTACAGCTGATGTCAAAAGAGAGACTTTAAACTGTGTGCCATTAGATTTCACATATGATCCCAAATTTTGTTTTGCTTTAAAACATCCTTAAATAATAAGGTGCTAATGTATGGCATATATCAATATATATGGTATATTCCTTCGATTTGTCTATAGGGTTATGTTGCAGAAAACGGAAGTCGAAATATCGTAACCTGATGATAATAGTATATCCCCTGCGATGCGTGCTGACGTAGGACACGGTAGCTTATAAGAGATCTGTGTTCCAATAATATCACGCTGTTGTCACCTTTTTTTTTGGCCACATGAAATTCAGTCATATCGTAACGCTGAAAATCGAGGGTTGTCTGTATATACAATATACAATGAACAATATAAAAAGATGTATTTTCTTGGCTGTATGATGATGGTTAATGATGACTTTGTTAAAAAACAAAGTGAACACAGTTTGGCTTTTAAATATTATATCAGTAATTAAGACCTGGTCAAACCTAAATTTCGGCCAAATTTGATGCATAGTTTTAAGAGTTAAACCACTAAGACAAAATGATATACACCCTGATACTGGGCTAAAAATAGGGCATGGAGACATGTTAAGAGACTGATATGCAATGACATGCTGCTGTGTGATCCTTATGCATTTTAAAATTAAAGATAAACTACCAGTCATACGTTTTTGAAGCAACCACATACTTTGGAAAAGGACTTCAAGTTATTATTGATCTAGAAGTAAAAAAAAAAACAACAAAAAAACAAAATGGGTGTATGTGAAATCTTCTTAAGGGGCGGGGGCCAAGAACTGGACAAGAACACATTTTGTAGCACACAATATTTGTACATTTGTTGTATATTTGATGTTAAAATTTGTAATAATTCTTAACTAATGTAGGCTACATTATCTTGTTCAAGTCAAGCACCTGGTTTACAATCTAAGAGCAGTAAATAAACCCATTAAAAACGATAGCTGTTGCCAAACACTAAGTTTACAAGCTGCTACATATAATTTGCATGCTTTCCACTTGCTATGCTAGACATTCAGTTCTTGTGGTTATTAATGGATAATATTGCAGTTCAGCAAACGTTTTATTCACTAAATATTTAATACTTTCTCAAACGTTATAAAAAACGACAGAGTCTGTAGAGTCTAACAAGCCTGTGAAATTGTACCTGCTGCATCATTTGGAGAAATCCCTGACCTCTGTTTGTATTTTTTTTCACTCTTATGTCTCTAGATAATGACCGTTCCAAATGATCCATACACCTTTCTGTCCTGTGGGGAGGATGGCACAGTTAGGTGGTTTGACCTGCGCACAAAGACAAGCTGCACTAAAGAGGACTGTAAAGATGTAAGATGTAATTTGATGTGAAAACTTATATTTCACATTCCCTTATTAACAACATTTACAGTATCTTTCTGTATATGTTAAGCTGCAGTTTCTAGCTGCAGGTTTCTGTGGTTATTTTTTCTTGTACATATCTTGCAGCAGAGTTGATCTACAAAGATTGCCCTAGGGAGAGAATTCAGATCCTAGATCAGATTTATGCACATCAGCTTTCAACCTTGCCTTAGATTTTAAAGAGGGACATCCAAACTTCTCTATGTACATAGATTTTTGTTTGTCGGAAAAGTAAGATCATATTCTGTTAAAGGATATGTTCCAGCTGTCACAAAGATCTGTAATGTTCTTTCATGTAGTATTAACAAAAACGGGCACAAACTTTTTTTTACAGTACGTTATTTATGATCTTACATACAGTTTGGAGTTTTTGAGAATATAAAAATACTATGTGTACTGGGGCACCCAAAGGAGAAAAAAAACTAACATGCATAACAAATATACCTAATATATAATATAATATATATAACTAACAGAACTAATATGCATATTTATCTTACCCCTTATTCTTGCTTTTATTTATACTTATTTTCTTTCTTTTTTATTTTTTTCCTCTATTGTTTGGCTGTTTGTAATCAGGATATTTTAATCAATTGCCGGAGAGCTGCTACCTCGATAGCCATTTCTCCCCTTGTGCCCTACTACCTTGCTGTGGGATGCTCAGACAGTTCAGTAAGAATCTTTGACAGAAGAATGCTTGGTACTAGAGCTACAGGTGAGAGCTAAACTTTCAAAGGTTCGATTCCAAATTGGATTCCAAATTGCATTAATTCCAGTTACATGCATATAGCAAATTCCATTGACTTTATAAACGTAAACATAAACACACAAACAGGGTGTTATTTTGAGCAATTTATACCTTAAACAGAAAAGTTGCCACCTATTTATATTTGGCTGACTATGTACAGGTAACTACATGGGGCGAGGCACAACAGGTATGTGCGTGCGATTCGTCCCTGCCCACTTGTCCAACAAGTCCTGTCGTGTGACATCCTTATGCTACAGCGGTGATGGACAGGAGGTTCTGGTCAGCTACTCTTCCGACTACATCTATCTGTTTGATCCAAGAGATGACCAGGCTCGAGAGCTGAAGGGTCCGTCTGAGGAGAGAAGAGAGGAGGTGAGGAGCATAAGCACTATAAAGAAATAGAAATAGCACAGCTCCATGAGCATGGCAGGTAAAAGGTGTGTATTTGCTATTTTGTGTTGGAAAAATAATTAGTCTGTCCCAGGTGTAATAGTTTGAACACATATTGACTATTTATGACCTGTGTGCTCGGCAGTTTTTTTGAGCTTGAACTAGTAAACGATTCTTAGATTTCTGTAAACTAAGTAGTTACAGTCTTCTGAAATTCAGATCATGAGGCTAGGCCCATTAGACCTGGAGGTGTGTGTGATTCAATTTGAGGGAGGAGGTGTTGAAATGTGCTGGGTCACTGATACAGGGGCTCTCAGGCGTCTGTAAGTGTAGCAGTGCCTGGATTCCCCTATGCTCACATTCCTTTCTAAACAGAGCTGCAGACGCAGACTATGTTCCATGGCAGGGACGAAAATAGATTTAGCGCACAATGACAGCCAGAGTCGGAGAAACTTTTTGGTTGCTCGTTAAGATAAATTCATGGGGGAGAAGAACAAGCTTTTTTTTCTCTCTTAGCATTTATCTTATAATTTCAGCTCCTAAAATTACCAAAAATTGCAGAAGACTTATTAAAATAGATTGTCATGTCTTCCATCTACAACCTGGTTTTAACAGTGCATGACATAGGGCAGAGGTACAACAAGTATTTATGAGGCCTGAAATTCACAGGGTAATTAATTATGTAAATGCTGGTAACTTTACATGTAAGTTTTAAGGCTTGGGGGTCATGACTAAGAGCATAACTAAGAGATAACAGTAAGGTATCATCTGTTTAAAATAAGGCTCTTGTTTGTTTCTTGTAGCTAAAGCAACCCCCGGTCAAACGGTTGCGTTTGAGAGGAGACTGGTCAGATACCGGACCCCGTGCTCGACCTGAAAGTGAAAGAGAAAGAGATGGTAAAAAAAAAAAGTTTTCTTTTACCAGCACACACACAGCATCCGCAAAACATAATTAAATTATAAGTAAGTCTAATAGCTAAATTTACAATCAAGTGTCTGCTCAGTAGTCTGCTCAGTAGTATACTGATAAGGTGTAGGCGGCAATCTTTTAGGGCACATGTTAATTTGTCTTGCTTGTTTTTTTTGTTCTGAATATGATTGAGAGAGGTTTTCAGGGTAGCTGAGTAGTATTTCTGTGAGTGCTAAGACTGTAAAATAGAAGTTTAAAGTGGTTTTAGTTTAGATGACTAATGTGTTGATGTTTCAAGAACATGTAGTGATTGTTTTTCTTCATCACAGGAGAACAGAGCCCTAATGTGTCCCTAATGCAGAGGATGTCGGACATGCTATCGCGTTGGTTTGAGGAGGCCAGTGAGGCACAAAGCAGCAGAGCTCATCCACAAACTCGGCCCAGGGGTATGTTTTACAATGTTACTCTCAGTTTTGGTCTTGAAATAACTGCACCAACTGAACAAACAACTGAAAAAGCAGTTCGGTCAGAATGCTCAAATCGTGTATTTTACCTTCTTGTGCTTATTTGTTATCAGACTCTGTGGTAAAACTGAATACTTCAGTTTATACTTGAATAAGTTTAAGTCCTGATAATATGGAATATCGGGAGAATGGCTGTTATTTTATTTATTTATTTTTTAAATTAATAATTTTAGATTAATTGTTTTCCCTTACAGGTGTGGCAGCTCAGACGCTGGCGACAGCCACGGTTTCAGAGAGTGCTTCTCAGGATTCTGTGGGAGCTATAGGCCCCTTAAATTTGGAGTCGTCTACCTCTGACCATTCCTCATTAACTGCCTCACACTCTGCCCCGGCACCAGTGCCAGCCCCACCCTCACCAACTGTTTCGACACAGCCACTTCCCAAATCCATCTCCCCCACCTCGTCAGGCTCCTCCTCCACTGTGACAGTCCTACCTCCGTCTACATCTTCCTCTATGGACAACACAGCCTCAGTTTCTTCCTTGCTGTCCTCTCCAGACCCAGAAGAGCATAAGAGCCAGGCTGAGGTGGTGAGCACCAGGTCAGCCACACCTACCCCTCCCACAGAGCCTGTTCTGTCTGGTAAGGCGTGATTTTGAATTTATCACTGTTGCATGTCAGTACTGATTTACATAGCCTGTGCACTGGGGATATATACCAAGTGTGTTGTATGTATAAAAACACAACTGATAAGTCTTATGTATGTTTTAAAGATTCATAATCATATATATATAGTTTAAAAGATCAGGAAATATTGTGTTCTACTGTTGCAATTGCTCTGCATCCAGAAGTAGGATTCATGCACATCTGGTATTATAAACAGACCACAGATGTCGATGGTTGATTGTAAAACAGTTAGTGTGAACCAGTCTTTAGGAAGTTACAAACATTAGGTACATCTCGCTTTTATAATAACCATTTAAATTATTTGCAATGTATAATGCAGTTTAATGCTTTTAAAATCGGTGAAATAAAAAATATTGTAATAAAGACTGTGTATTGATAGGGCATGTCATTATACATTAGTCACAATGCAGTATATAACACATTACATAATATAATACAATACATATTGCGATACTAGGTATAAACAAATAAAAAAAAATACAACAAATGCAAAGGTTGAGCCTTATTATTTGTAAATAATGGCCAGTAGATTACTCCATTAACTACCCCCACTTCCTCAGGAGTTATAGGCTGCATAGGGGTATGCAGCTAGCTAGACTTTATATTTTGAAGAAATGTTTAAATACCCGCCCATAGCCGTTATAGTCTTACAACATATCCCTTTTCCTTTTTACAGCTGATCTAAGGAGTTTTGTTTTAAAATAGGGAAATAGTAGCGTGTGTGTATGTATATGTATATATATATATGTGTGTGTGTGTGTGTGTGTGTGTGTGTGTGTGTGTGTGTGTGTGTGTATATATATATATATATATATATATATATATATATATATATATATATATATATATATATATATATATATATATATATATATATATATATATATATATATATATATATATATAGATATATATATATAATATATATATAATTAATGAATGAATGAATGAATTTTTTTTTTTTACTATACCTGTGATGCAAACTCGCAAAGAAAGTTCACAAATGGCTTAAGTGTACCAGTACAGTTTTTTTTTTATTTTTGCATTTTACTAGTCTCCTGTGCTCCTTATCTAAAGTTTGGCCTCTTCATGCCCTTTCTCTGTGCTCCTTTCTTCATATTTCCTGATGGTTTTGTCTCTGCTTTTCTGTCAGAATTTGGTCCCCGCAGGCTCCCGGTAAGTTTAGTGTGTAGGCGTTTGCAGAGGCTGCTGCTTCTGGCTGACCCCCCTGGGCAGGGCCAGCGTTCTGCCTCTCGGGCCTCAGACAGCCGAGCCCAGGGTCCTGATACACAGAGCCAGCCACAAGCAGGTTATATTCCATGTTCCATAGCTAGAATTGAAGCCTGCCCTGCTGCAGCCCCTTTCCAGCTAACGTTTTACACTTCTGCTAGCTTTTTTCATCCTCTAATGGCTCTGGTTTTTTGTCTAACTATAGAATTTTAAAGGACCGATTCTACTTCATGAAACATATAATGTCTGCACATTCAACTTTATTATTGATTTGAGAATGATGCCACCTGTAAATTAGGGTTGGGACACTAGTCCTCACACAAGTCTTTGGGTTTCTGTTTGCAAGTTGATATAAAAAATGTGGCTTTTTTTAAATGAATAGGTAGAATGCCTTTTAAAATAAGGGAGGTCTATTTTGTCTGGTGATGGTTGGTGTTTGTTTTAATATTAAAATTAAATGGCTGTTACAAAACTGCACCCTAAGTAAATTATGACTATCAAAATGACAGCAATAATTTGACTGCCGAATTTGTTACTAATATGTTGCTAGTTTACATGTGAGACTGAGACCTAGAGGCTTTTTGATGGACATCAGCTGATGGCCCGCTGTTAAGCATCATATCTTTTGTGTTGTGGATTGAACTAATGATTGAGCATTCACCTTGGATTTAGTAGCTGGTATTATGCAGGAAATAATATTTTGCATTATCTTTACTCTGCTTGTGCTGCAGTAAAATGGCTGAGTGTGATGGACCACAAGTATCAAGCCCAATTTCATACTTTATTTGCTCATTATTTTTATTTTTTTTAGTTTGCTTTTATTTAGTAAGTCTTGTTTGTGTTCCAGATTCCCCATCATCTGCAGTAAACAAACAGCTTGGATCCATGACCCTGGATGAGCAGCCTGGTGCGTCACTTCACCTCTTTAGCCATTATTCCTTTCCTTTTCTTTCACTTCAATTCATTTATTTTTTTCTGTCTCTGTGTCTGTTTTGGCAAACTAAGGCAGTGTTGCTTTTGTTTATGTTAACGGCATCAATCACTGGGCAGGTCCTCACAATCCATCCATTTTTAAGTTATGGCTTGAATGAAGTACTTTTATTATTGTTGTTGTTATTATTGTTATTGTTGTTTTGTGTTCAGAGATGGACAGATAGATGACCCCAACAGATAGAGAGTACTTTATGTACACTTTAGATGGAAATCATTTCCTATTTTATGACAAATATTGTCAAAATCTTGTAATGTGGCACTGCTTGCTTCAGGGGTGTACTTTTATTTTGTTCTTCAGCAAATATACACACAATGTAAGCTTATTTATTTCTTTTCTTATTCATGGTCAGCTCCTGGTATCTCCTGGGATGCAAATTTTTCCTTAATTTTCACTTTTGTTAATACAAGCAGACTTTGTTCTGTTTCTTGTTTTCAGATGAACATATTTGTTGATGATGAGACTTGATGTAGATTTTATAGTTACATTTACATTTCAGGCTGATGTGATTTTGCTGATTGTGTCAGTTGTTTATTTAATTGTCACTTCAGTTTTCTAAAACTGCCCTAACTTGCACTCTGGATTGTTTGGTTTAAGCCAGTACACCATGCTTAAAGTAGTTCAGCATCTAAAATGTTTACCTTTTACATTGCACATACAGTTTTAGGCTGATGTCTCCAAACATTAGCATTAGCAGTTCAACAACTTAACCGCTGAGCTACCACTTTTGATTGAAATCCAAAAACTTACGACATACAAATATATCTCTCGGTTTATTTAATCTTATTAGTATTTAGAGCTTTACATCTAAAAGAATTTTAGCCCTTCTTAGATTATATCTCTATTTCTTTTTGATCTCATTTTTTTCAGGAAGCACTGAAACATCAGGAAATGTTTGCTGTAATACAAGTGTAAGTATCACCCAGCCTTGTGCTGAAGATGGCACTGGAAAATCCAACTCGACTCCTGCTCCTGCTGCTGAAGATAACAGAGAAAACATCTTACCTCCTGCGGCGGATGACAGTGAAGCCTGCTCTTCAACGCCAACTGTTGAAGGTGGAGCTGAAAGTGTTGGTGGGACTGGAGGAGCAGGCTCTGGCACTGGGCGAGTGGCAACATCAGCAGGCACACCTGAGCCTGTCCTGAGTCTGCATTACAGCACAGAGGGCACCACCACCAGTACCATTAAATTAGACTTTACAGATGAATGGTGAGCAAGTATACCAGCACAAGACACATTAAAATGAGTAAAATAAAAATATATTTTATAACAACAACAGATTTTAATGACAATAAAAAATGAAATCGAGCATATTTTATAGCAGTCTCAAATTAACAATAAAAGTGATTTTTTTTTTTTCATATAAGGTGCTGTTAAACTATGGAAAATTTCTGACCATTATATCAAGAAGAATATGGTAACTGGTGAAAAAAATGTAGATGACACGAATAGATTATGGGAAATTATTAAAGCATTGTTTAACATCATGTTTTTTAAGTGGATCTACCGTAGATGATACAAAAAAGTTTTGGGGACAAATATTAAGGCAGAGATGTCTGGGACCCCCGTGACCCGAATTAGGGAATAAGCGGGTGTAGAAGATGGATGAATGAATGACAAATGTTAAAGGCTTATTTTGTGTAAACTTTGTATTTCCCACTATGCTTATTTGTTATAAATATTACTTTGTGTCAATGTGCAGGTGTAATCTAGCATCAAGCTCCAGAAGTGGTGGTGGAGTACAAAAGCTTGCTCAAGCAAAGGAGAATCGGGAGCTTCCAGGTGAAAGCTCAAAAACGGGTAAGCCATGTTATAAGAAAACCAGCTTTAGCCTAAACTAATAATTAAACCTAAATCAAAAACGTTTTTTGTCCTCTTGCTCCTCCTGAAACTATTAACTGGCATGATTTTCATCTTTTTCACTGTTTACCCTCTTCAGCATTAACAGAGTCAGTGCCAGCAAAGAGTGAGAGCTCACAGAGTAGTGCTGAGAGGGCCTTAGGAAGCTTTCAGGGAAGCACAGTGCTGCAAGACTCAGGTCTTTCAGAGAATCTCCCCGCAGCAGAAGGTTGCAAGAGGACTGAACCCGGTGGGGAGGGCACTCGAAGTTCCACTCAAACCGCACGCGGTAACCAGGACTCTGATGATAGCGATGATGACCCGATTCTCATCCCCTCAGCCAGGTACAGAGGAGCTCAGGGACAAAGGTATGAGCTCCTGGTACTTAAAATTCGACTGAAGTTCAATTCTAAAATCTTCTAAATGACTCCTAATAAAGACTAGCCTACCATTCCATACATTGTCTACAACACGTGTAAAAATCAGTGTATTGTTCAGCTTTCACATTCAGTTGTATTATTTGTTTTAAACTAAGAAATTATTGTCAAATTAAGGATATGTATGCTTTTAGACAAAAAGAAGTCTGAAGTTGTTTTTCTCATTAGGTTTAATTTCAGAGGCTCTGCAATAGGTGATAGAATGATCAGGTATTGTGATGAGCTCATTTCTAAAACAATCTAACTAAAAGAAGTGAAAGTTCAGTGTTTTTAGCATAAATTAACCTTGAAAATGTGTTGCTGTTGGAGTGGAATTGCAAATAAGTTTTTTTTTACAGGGACTAACTGTAACCTTGCTTGTGTTAAGTGTGTGGGTAGGTTTAACAGTACTTCAGTCAGTGACTAACCTGGCATCTGAGTGCTGTGCATGTGTTTGGAAGTGAGCTTTGTGTCTAATCAAGTACAGTATTTCTGTAATCACTGCATTTGGTACACTTAGCAGCAATACATCTACAGTATGGGCAGAAAGGGTATTTATTTATTCACTGCTGTAGTGATTTTCTTACTATTTTGTGAAAAGACCTCAGAATTAATGTAAAAATATTAACCAATTTTGCCTTGTACTGTGTCGGAGCCCATAGAATGCTGCAGGTCTTTATAACGTCATTGTTTTATTCTCTACCCAGACGCTCAGCAGCAGCACGTATCCAGGAGCTTTTGCGCAGGAGAAAGGAAAGGCGTGAGATGGAGGAGAGTGAAACACAGAACATTAGACGCCCTACAGTCAAAATGGTGTACAAGGGCCACCGCAATTCCAGGACTATGGTGTGCTACTGTACAATGCTGTGCAAAAGAGCTATTAACTTTCAGCAGATAGAGATAAATGCTATATTCGGTACAACAGTCTTAATTCAACTCTTTATCTTTCTAACTCTATATTCTTTATCTTTGTGAGTGCAGATAAAGGAGTCATGTTTCTGGGGAAATAACTTTGTCATGAGTGGCTCAGACTGTGGCCATATCTTCATTTGGGACAGACATACAGGAGAGCACCTGATGCTTTTGGAGGCTGATAATCATGTGGTTAACTGTCTGCAGCCTCACCCATATGACCCAAGTAAGTATCGTAATGCTCTTCTGAAAACAAACCAGTTGAAATTCGGTAAAAAAAAATCAAGATGCATTTCTATCTCTTGCCAGTTCTTGCCTCATCTGGAATAGACTATGACATCAAAATCTGGTCTCCGCTCGAGCAGTCGCCTTCGTTTAACAGAGACCTTGCAGAAGAGGTACAGTAAAGCTTATTTGCTCTTTTCTGCTTGTGATTGTAACAAAAACCTAAAAGCACATTATTTACTAAATTATCTTTAAATACATTTATTAATGAACTTCCAAAGATTATATAGATAAGGAAGCACATTGGTCAGCAATTCCTTTCGTTACCCTGCATTTGCATATACATGTTTTTCTGTGATTACCTCAAAAATACAATGTTTTCCAGGAAGTCCAGGTTCCTTGCAAACCTGTTTACAATTTAGAATACTTAAAAAATAAATGAATGAATAGGGAAGCGGTGGCACAGTGGTTAACGTGTTGGACTGCCAACCAGAAGGTCGTGGCACCACCAAACCACCACCATTGGGCCACCAAGCAAGGCCCCCAATCCCCATTTGCATAAATAAGATATAAAAAAATAAGAAGTTGTGCTGAATAAGGGCATTTGCTAAATGCAGAAATGTAAATAAGTAGATGGATTAGGTAGATTTTTTTAACATACATGTCCATTATATAATATAATTTATAATGTATGTTATAAAAACTTCTTTTTTTAATTTTAATAACAAGTGATTTTAATTACAAAAGATTAATTAACAGCAGCTATATTTGAAGCTGCACTAGAGGGCAGCAAAGCTTAACGCACTTATTTAGCGTAACACTTATCAGGCTGAGGTGAAGTCATACTAGAATAAGGAATATAAGAAACTTGCAGCAGCATTACTAAGTAGATGTCAGCACTCAGTCAGTACTACAGGAGATGAATAGTAGTTTTAAAATACTTGTACTAACTAAACTAGTCATTTAACTACTCAGCAAAGCAGGATTCTGATATGCTGTGTGATTCTGTTTTAGGTTATAGCTCGTAATGAATTGATGCTGGAAGAGACAAGAAACACTATTACTGTCCCTGCCTCGTTTATGCTTCGAATGTTGGCTTCACTCAATCACCTCAGAACAGGTCAATTTTACATTTTACACTATTTAATACAAAAGTCCAGAGTCTTGTCTTTTTCTCTGAGTTCAGCTTTAGGGATTGAAGGCTGATTTGTACTTTTGCATTAGCTGTTTTGTGTGTTTGCATCTTTACATTATGATGCAGAGAGGTTCTAGAGGGGGCTCGTGGTTAAACATGGCACACAAAGACAGGCTATATTTTTGGTGTGTCAGGGAAACACTGGGTGGTGAAGAAACGTACCAGTTAAATAAATAAAAGCTTAATGGGACATTGTGACATTTCTTCTGAAGGTAAAGTTAAATGAATACTGTTTTAAAGAAAGAAACAATACATGTGTAACATCCACAGCCCACAAAACAACGTTTGCAATACTTTATATTCTAATCTAATACTCGGGTGGCAGCTTTATTGACTCATTTTAAACTTAGTTTTTAGTTTTTCAGACTGGTTGATAAAACTGCATGACAACAAGCAAGTGTTACAATGCAATAAACAACGATAAAAATGCTATTTTATATTAAATATGAATTATATAGCAGTGGTAATTATCTATATATAATATTTCTATTTATAATAGTTTTTATTTATGTATAAAGTTTCTGTTCCTTCCAAAAAGGGTTGCCACATTATCAATTGTTGATTTTTCTTGTGTGAATTTTCCAGAGTTCTTCGCTTTCTGAAATATTTTCTCATTTATTCTTTCATGCACATCTTATAGAATCAAGTACTTTAGGTTTAAAAACAGAAGCTGCATTATTGATATGCAGAGATAGATTTGCTGATGCTAATGCAATAAACAACAATAAAAATTCTATTTTATATTAAATATAAATATGAATTATATAGCAGTGGTAATTATTTATATATAATAGCTACATGTTTTGTTTTTCCTTAACAGATTCCCAACAAACCAACAAGTTTAGGTGATAACTCAAAAAATGAAACAATTAAAACAAAACTAATACCTGTCATTTATTTACAGCTACATTTAGAAGTTTTGAATATTAGTTAAATGAATGTACTTCAATTCCCAAGCTGCTAATCTGCCTTAATACAAACGAGTTGAAAAACTTTAAAATTGCTTTTACTTAAAGCAATGTTTAAAAATTAAATGTTAAAGATGTACTTTTCTGAACAACGTTATGCTCATGTTTCCGTGTATGCTATTCATTATTGCTTTGTCCTCCATACTAGCTTGCTTTACTTGGCGTACAGTACATGTAAAGACGTACAGGGAACTGTTTAGGGAACTGAAAAACATGATGTTTAAAAACTTTTTTTTTTTTTTTCTTCAACTTTTAGACCGGTCCGAGGGTTCTGGACAAGAGAACGAAGATGAGCAGTAGCTAAAGCCAAAATACAACCAGCGTCGTTTGATTTAAACCTGTTGAATATTTTAGATTTGTACAGGCTGTGTAGGATATCCTGTTGTAAGATCCATTTGTAGCATTTGTTTTTTTAAACTTAAGAAGAATATTCTACTGATTACTTCACATGGGAGTTAATCATATTCGTAAGGAAAGATTAATAAATTTAAGTATATAAAATTATAGAAATATAATATATATAAAATGTGGCAAAGGTCGCTAGATGATGGGTGCTCGGAGTGTTTCAGATGCAATATTTCTGTTGTGCAAATGGTCTAGCTGGGCAGTGTTATGTGAAATTTTCTAGTTTTCTAGACCTGAAGTTATGCATGTCATTAAAAAAAAATCATGCTTTAAGTTTCTGTTCCTTCCAAAAAGGGTTGCCACATTATCAATTGTTGATTTTTCTTGTGTGAATTTTCTAGAGTTCTTCGCTTTCTGAAATATTTTCTCATTTGTTCTTTCATGCACATCTTATAGAATCAAGTACTTTAGGTTTAAAAACAGAAGCTGCATTATTGATATGCAGAGATAGATTTGCTGATGCTCAGTGGAGCTGTAATAGTAAATGTGAGTGAGTGGGCATGCAAGATGGTGGGTTTATAAAGAACCTCTGAACATTTAGCCCACTGTTTAAGTGGTTCTTCTCAGTGATTGATGCCAGAGCAATTCTTAGTTTTTTTTTTCTTCTTCTAACATGACATATAATGTTTGTTTTGGCAGCTGTAGGCCAGCGTGCCCTGCTAAAAGGCCACAGATTACAGGGAATTAGACAAAATGGTCACTACTTCATTGTCTGTGTTGCCTAAAACCAATCATTTCATACCATTCAGAAATGTGAACCATATCCTGTTCAGCCATCAGTTTCCCTAAGCACAGGTATTCTATAAAAGAATAAGAATATTTATGGTATTGAATGTGCTGTTAACGCTATGGATATGGAATAGTACCTTTTAAGTTAGCTAATATATACAAACAGATACTCGGTCTTTGGGATGGTAATAAACCAGTACAAGAAATACATGTAGGTTTATGTTTTTTAACATTTTTTAATTACATTATACTGCCCAGTTTTTACTGAATTTGGTATAAAACGTTCCACAGGAAGTCTAAGACTGAAAACTGTTCTTTGTGTAATGTATTTTAAAAATTGGGGTCAGGACCTGACCTAAAGGCAACATATAACACAAGTGCAGTTGTATGAATAAGACATAACACTGCTTTTCCTGTATTAAATACGACTGGAGATGTTCCTAACCCAATGAGTCAGTTATGTTACAGGCATTCAAATGGCTGATCCTCATGGATTGAGATCAAATACTAAAATATAAAATAATGCACATAACACTGATTATAATGCACCATGTTATTTTTTTTAACACGTTTAACACAATGCCATAGTGTCACCACGGTGCCCCTTTTGACATAGAACAGGGATACAAGATTAATTAATTTTGAGTTCCTCCATCTGCATACAAAAAAAACCTATATATAGCATATTTACATGCAACATAAATTAAAAGCCTCCAGCACCAATCGTTCCCCAAATATGGCACAGTTACTCAATATAGTGGTTTTGGCTTCTTTGCAAAAGGGAGAAAATGTAGGTCATGTGGTAAAAATACTGATTACAGTTTATGTTGTACCTATTTTCAGTGCCACCTGTACACAAAGACAGCAAGGTTAACTAAGTAATATGAACAAATAACTCCATGCTTTGCTACAAGAGTCTCTATTACAGTACATTAAACTTAATCCAGGTCTTTAACCAGCTCATGATCTGTTACTTTTTTTTATGAACACGTACCACACGAAGACTCTGTACCAAATTAAGCAGCATAGTGCACAGTGTACCAGCTGTATCATAACTGTACCTAAAGTGCAGTGTATAAATCACACAGATTCATCAAGGTCATTTTCTTCATCTTCATTATCTTTGACTATTCCTTCATCAATGCTCTCCATCCTAAGTCTTTGGCCATTTAGATACCGTGGTCCTCGCTGTACCATGGTGTTGCGTACCATAAATACACTGCTAGAAACTGGTGTGCCCTCCCCATACAGCTCAAGCTTGGCATCATTCTCTATGGCCTTTGCCAGGCACGATGCAAAGCTGTCAAGGGACTTATGGACATCTGCAGTAACCTGGACTTTTGGGAGGTCACCTAGATAAAGATTATAGGTAATTATAGATAAAACATATTTTATGAAATAATTTAAGTGAAAATAGAAAAAATTATTTAAATACTTTTACAAGGTTGTTCCGCTTGGTCCTCAAATGTGACAGAGCTTCTTCTTTTGACGCCATTGCAGTGAGTGAAATGAGAGGTGTCAGAAGAGTAGTTATCCAGTATCATGATGTCTGTGGCTGAAGTACAAACAAAGAGGCTCACTAAAAACCTTAAATATTGTAAGGTTTCATCAAAGTTCACATTAAGTAATATACTGCCCGTCAAAGAAAAGTCACACGATATATTTCGTTGGACCGCCTTTGGCTTTAATTACAGCATGCATTCGCCATTGCACCGTTTGATATGCTTTATTCCTGTCCAGAGTTGCATTCATTTTTTCACCAAAATCTTGTATTATGATAGGTGAGTCATACTGCTGGGAAAAATGTTTTCTCCAGCACATCCTCTAGATTCTTAAGGGGTTGACGGCTGGACTCTGTGGTGGCCAATCTGAACCACTCTTTTTACAATTTTAACCATAATGTATCCTAGCATTGTTTTTTTTGGAACATGCCCGTGGCAACAGAGGCAAATTTCAAAAATAAATTGATGGAATAACCTGGTAATTCGATATATATTCAGGTTGCCAGCTGACCCCATTCTTTGGGCACATAACATGTTGCTGAACCGAGACCTGCCCAAGATTATGTGGGGCGGTGACTTTTTTTAGGACGGGTACTGTATCATCACTAAATCATAGTACGGGTTAAAAATGTTTGGCTATCCTGAAGGCTCAATTTGACTATAATCATTGTAAGAATTTCAGACAGTCTTTCTGTGCTATACATACCTGAGTCTTGAGTATAACTGTAGCCAGTATCACCAGTGCTACTGCCAGGCCCCAAGAGCTGCCCTCCTCCAACTAGCATGGCTGTCAGGTGTGGAGACATCCCTAAATCTAAAGGAGGCATTTAATTAGGACATAGAGCAGAGGCTTTTTACAGGGAATTTTATAACTATACAGCACTAAGAACAATGCACGTATAATCTGTGGACATTTTTTTGGACTAACCTGTAATCCGATTTGAAATGCTGAAGAGTCTTGAGGTCCTGTGACGTGTCACAAACGACTCTCTGTAGTAGCGGTCCCCAAAGCACATTCCCAAAAGCTCTTTGCGCACAGTTTTGTTCCACAGTCCATAGATTAAAGGGTGACACGCTGCACTGGTGAAAGACAACCAAGATGCTATGGTCTCCAAATGTGGAGATATACTGCCTTTTCCCCACAACGCCTCAGTACTAATCACAACCACATAGGGTCCCCAGGTGGCCAAGAATGTCCCTATTACTACCAGGATAGTGATGAAAGCTTTGCACTGGTTTCCTGAGTAAACAAGGCTCTTGCGGCTGCCGTTGGACGAGGTGGAGGTATTGGAGTTCTTGCGACCATTTTTCTGCATGCCAGACTCCTCCTGAGCAACCACAACAGTCCCGCAGTACACCTTGCGTGCTTTGATACGCGCTACGCGAAAAATAACACTGTAGCACACAAGCATAGCTGCCAGGGGAAGTAAGCAGCACCAAGTGACCCAGAAAGATGTATAGCCAATTTCCTTGTGCCAGGCTGCTGTGCAGGTCCACTTGAAGTTATCAAACTCAAACGCTGACCATCCAAAGAGAGGTGGTAGACAGCCCACTAAAGAATGAAGCCAAATGTAAACAATTGCCACTGTGGCCCGATTTCCTGTGATCTTCATGGGGTAGATCATAGGGTACAATACAGCGTAATACCTAAGATTGAAGATGGACAATAGTATCAGCAGAGTTACACATAGGACATTAATAATTACTTAAAAGTGCTTTAATATTATTAAACTACATTTGCAGGTTTTAAAAAATGTATACAGTTATACAAATTGTATATATATATAACTTACAAATTAATTCTCTAATTTCAGACTTTTTTAATGTCATTATAGAAAAAGTTACATCACAAAAGACTGACTCACCTGTCTATGGCAATGGCTCCTAGTGTAAGCATGCTAGCAGAGCTAACAAGCAAATAAAGCAAGGCTGTAAAGTTGCACCATACCACACCAAACATCCATTCCTGCTGCAGACAGCTGGCTACCACAAAAGGAAGCGTGAGCACTGACAGCAGCAGGTTAGACAAGGTAAGACTGAACACAAACTTGTTGCTGGGTGTTAGCAGGTAGGGCTTCTTATAAAGCGTCACAACAATAAGCAAGTTTCCCAAGCAGATAAGCAAAGCAATAACAATGATTGAGGCTGACTCGAGCACAACGGCCCCACCGGCACTCAAACCCTCCACCGCTGTGCCATTTTCGCTGCTGTTCATCATGGATCCTTGTTATGCACCTGAAACAAAAATATATATTTTGAGAGTTTTATCTATATCACATCAACAGATTAAGAGACAGTTTAAAAGGCAGAACTAAGATGGCAGCTAATTATGATTGAATTACTCCTGGATTACTCCTACTGCATTGGTTACAATAACCCAAATATTTGTTGTTATTCTGCTTATTTTATGGTTTTTGGTTTTGTTTTGTTTTTTACAAAACTGGCAAATCTGCTTTCAAAAGTAAACCTGTATATCAAAACATCTCACACAGAATAGAAGTTCCTATTGCAGGCTATTCTCACAAAGGACCTGAATAAAATATTAGATGTGGAAGTGTTCGGTAAAGATGAAGGTTTCACTTCAAGAGTGATTAGGCTTAAAATGTAAAATAGGCATATTTAATAAGCTATTTCATAAGATGTCACTATTATTATTTTATAAGGCAATAAGGAACTTATAAAGACCTCCTATAATATTATATATTTGTTTTCTGGTCGTCCATATAAAACATTTTGCAATCTATAAAAAATAATTGAAGATAGATTGCACAGATATAAACGACAGAAAACACTTTAAGCTTTTTGTAATATAGTGTATATAATATTTTGTATTATAATATTCGATTAAAGGATGTGATCGTTTTCAGCACGCTGTCTCTTAGCTTTTTAATTATTCTTATAATTTTAATCCAAAAAAGGCAAAATCCGTATATAGGACGGGTACAAAATTTTACCTTTTAAAGTTTTTAAAAATATAAATTGTTTAGCAAGTTAGCCAGTTTTGCTAACGCAACGTTATGTGGGCATTGTATAAGTTAAGTGAAGAAGAAACAGTTTACGCTCGTCTTTTCTTTTCGTTTAAACATTCTCAAACATATCTTTTTACTTTTTCTTCTATGAAAACATCTTTAGAATAACTACGAATTTCCTTTTCGGCACTCTTTTTCAGGTAAAAGGCGGATAAGAATTTAAGTGCACACTTAAGTAACGTTAGCTAAGTTAGCTAGCAACACATCGTCTATAAAGGAATGAAAGTTTCTCCTCAGAAGCTTCTTCCAGCTCAGGCGCGTATAAAGTCTTCTCACCTCGAGAGAGATGCTTCAGACTCTCACCATCCCGTGAGAACATGGCACAAGCCGGGTTTCAACTTTTTTTCCTGCAGAAATTAGCAGCAGTGTATGAAATCGGAATGCATTTTTTCACGGGAGAAATCCTTCTTTGTGGTGGTCTGTGCGGATAAAGAAGAGGGCAGTCCTTGGGTTTTAATGGCGTCTGAATCCCAGACTGGAAAACTTCCCTCAATCCTTCGATCCTTCCCACAACTTAACACTCCTGTAACCGAACCCTGGTGGCCGCTCCGAAAACAAGCCGCATATAAAAAGATAGATATAAAAGCTTAATGTTTAATGAAATCACTGAATTAAACAATCGATTGTGTGTTAGAAATAATATCATCAGGTTATCCATGTTTATCCGTTCCTGTCAAAATGTTCCTCATCAGAATAATATTAACAATATCCAAAAACATACGTAGAACTGGTAGCTCAATGGTTACGGTGTTTGTCTGCCCATTGTCACTGTTGCCCCTTAATTGCCCAGTTGAATAAATTATATAAATGTAAATCACTCTGGATAAGAGCGTCTGCCAAGCAGCGAAAATGTATTATGGGTACGTTACGGCTTGATGGGGTTTATCTTCTTTATCATCACAAATAAAAGACAATTTTCCCTGTTTTGTATTGATATTTTTAATACACAGTAATCAATTATAAAACATTACAAATACAGAAGAGGGTATAAACAAAATATTTGGATTTAATAAAGAAGAATAAAAAAAGTATGAATAGTTATTATTCAAAATCACATCCCAATAGTTCAATCCTCATGGTGGCAGCGTTCTGCCATTTTGTAGGAATAATTCTGATAAATCTGGAGAATATTGGAGGGTAGATATAATTTTTCACATGGCTGTTGTTATCCGAGTTTCCCATGAATGTCTGCAAACAAGATTAACAAATAAAATCAAACAAATGTATAAAGTGCTTTACAAAAAAACGTTGTTTACACACGTTCAAAACTGTACCTTTACTTCATAGTCCTCGTTATCAGAGTACTTGGTCCATGTTATGCCATCATCACTGAACTCGATAATATAAGTGGTTACAAACATCTCTGTTTTTAGAGACTTTGCACCTTGGGTAACAATTCCAGTAATTTTCTTGACATCCTTTATTTCTATCTGAATCCATGGATGATGGTCGGTACTCTGTGGACATAAAATAATATCACAATATTAATGTAATGAATATGTGGCGTTAAAATGGGTAAAAACTAAATATAATTAAATAGCTACCTTGGCTTGCCAAGCATTCCGTGATCCTTGTTTATCAAGACGGGCCAACCAAGGATGCCATGAGCCAGAATACCAGTTGGTAGCAACAGAACTGGCTGTGATCTGATGATCATTAATATATCCACTCTGCATTCCCAAGGGTACAGAACACCCTGCAAACACACATATTAGTCCTATTGTTGTCCTCAGGTTGAATAACTGATAAAGATAGCATGTGTAGCAAAATGACTGTAGGCAATTGTCTCTCACAATTTATGTGAGAGAATTTTTCCATCACTAAACAATATGGCATAAATTAACACAACTGAAAATGAAAATTTAACTGAAAATGAAAATTTAATGAATAAACAGATTTTCGGTGGCCCTGAAAGATTTAGCTTTTCAGAAATAATTGCAAAAATAAGAAATAATTGTAAATGCATAAACTTCTGGGAAACATGTGCATGCTAATTTGTCAGTGCTGCTGCTGGTTGTTTCACAGGTCAACAATTTTGCACACTTTTGCTTTGCCTTAATGCATGTTAATATTTAATATAATATTTATGCACCCAAGCTTAAAAATCAGAGGTTCAATTAGATTAAAAAAACAGTTAATAAAAGTACATTTAAAGTAAAAAGTAGATATGGGACGGAGCATGACTTAAATAAAGCTCCACTTTTGTTTAAAAAAAAAAAGAGATCTATTTCAGCCGTTGATTAGAGCATATTCATGTATTAATTAACTAGAAATAGTGCAAGAACATTTCACACCTACCATCTAACTCACAACCATAGAACTCCATGCGAACTGTTGGATAATTATATGTCTGTGAAGGGTAAAGCCTCACATAACGGCTAATAATAGGTGGAAAGAATATATTCTCCTTTACTTCATGGGCTTCCTTGTTGCCTTCAAACATCTAAGAAAATGATAAAGAAAACAGTCAAAATCTGAATTTACATATTAGGTATCTTTGCAATAGACACTGAAGTAGTTACTAGCCTTTTTCAAAGTTTTGCTGTCTCCTTTGTACCAATTCCATCTTTTGCGGTCTGTGCTGTAGAAGATTGTGTAGTTCAAAACATAGTGAGATGTAAAGAGTTGTTTGGCCCCCTGTGTAGCTATTTTACTGATCACCACGGGCCGCTGGAAGTCCACCTGGAAAGCAAAACCAACCTTTTTTTTGTAGTTATTTATTTACATGTTGGAGTTAATTGGATATTAACGTATAGACTGATATTATTTGATAATACCTGAATCCACTCATCTGTCTTTGTTGTACTCCATGCATTGTATTTTCCTGTGTTGTAGAGTCTGGCCAAATTTGGAAGCCAGTAGCCTTCAATATAGAATACATAAATTGGATTATTATTTATGGGTATTGTCAAGCTATGTGAATTATACCATATAATACAAAATGACTAAGAACATGATCATACCTCTGGAATCGGATGCTGTTATTTGGCTGTCTTTAACAGCTCCAGAAATCAGACCAAGAGGGTGATCACATACTGAAAAATGGAAACAGGAAGAATTGATTTGCAATCTATGGGTTGGTGGTATATTGAAAAGTATTAAATTATCATTCTTTTGTCTCGCCTAAGCCTTGAAGAAATTTGAGTTTAAGATCTAAATATGACTGATATAATAAATTAATATGTATTTTATATACATTTATATATTGATATTCACATCTAGCAAATAATGATGCAAGCAAAAAACTATTGGAATTAATATTCTTAATGCAAACAACACTATTTTTCTAATAGAGACCAGCTGGGTCTTACATGGGATATTTAACGTTTTTCCAATTCTCCATAGTAAATATCCCTTGCTTGCAATAATTGTTTCAACAAGCCGAATTCAACCCACTTAATGGAAGGGTTTTTTCTTTTATTCAGTCATCATCACAGTCAGCTACTAAAGTATGCTGTTTAGCTTAAATTTAAAGTTTAATACCATTGTCTAACACTAAAAATAGGGTCTGCATCCCTCTCTGCTGGGAGATTCCAACCTCAGATTCCAACATCCAAAGCCCTGGCTTTGAAGGCCACATCTCCAGAGTCGCAAATCTTCCTGCATAACAGAACCAAAATGCAAAAGAAGTTATTTTTACATTAATATAAAGCAACAGAAAACCTTTCAAAAACTGCAAACCTGGTAAAAGTGGATATACTCCCTGACGACGGGGGTCACTGTGCTTGTTAAGGAAGGTTTGGCCATGAAAGTGAATACTGTGGAAGTCTTTTGGAGAACCCATATTTATGAGATGCCAGTTTACCAGTTGACTGGCATACATGCGAAGTCCCTTAAGACTGTATATAATTCCATTGATAGCTAAAAGAAAAGGTAAAAAGAAAGCTGGTAAAGTAGAGGTACCTTTAAGTAAAGTTCATTTATTGTTTTATACTGATGCTGAAGAATTAAAAAATAGCAACAAAAACACTGAATAGCTACAATAAATTACCAGGAAATTTGATGTTGTTATTAAAATTTGGGTCCAGCATTGCTTTTCTGTTTGTTTTCTTGAGAATCTCCAAATTTTGCTCGTAGTACCAGCTCTTGTTCTCATCAAATGTCATGAAAAGTAACATAAATTCTTGTGTGTCTACTGGATTTTTAGCCAGGGTGCCCTCCTTACAAACCAGAAGAGGTCCAATCAGTCCAGAATGAATGTCTCTTTCCTGCATAGACAGAATCCAAAAATCATCTTTTTGCTAAAATGCTTTACATGATAGCAACAAAGCAAGCTTGTATTTAAACTTACAGGATTTACTCCAGAGTAGTAGGTCCATATTCGACAGCTAGATTCACTATTTAATGGCCCCACTTTCTCAGGCACTGTCCAAATATATGTAAAGGTGGTATTGGGTTGAACTTCATCATCATATTTGTACCAGTAAGGTGAACTATCGTCATAATTCAGTCCCTCCATATTTTTGCTATATGACACCCCATTTGCATGCAGCGAGTATGAGCGGCTGGCCAGATTCCTGAACACTACCTAAAAGGGTATATAGACACAAATTAGACTTAAAAGTATGTTGTAATAATCACTTTGTAATCTCAACATTTTGTTCACTAAGCAGATCTTACATATATAGTTTCATCAACTTCAGCCTTAATGACCGGACCCATAATGCCAAGATGCTCATCAACTTCTCCACGAGTGTCTGGGGTTGAAAAGGAGCTGTCCAAATAGGACCTGAACAGCACTTTCTTAAACAGCGTGGGCCTTTCTTTTACAGAAGCTTTATCTTCTCTTCTTTAAAGTGCAACAAAAGACATAAATTATAAAATACACTGAAAATCTTTGTTTTAACATTTTCAGTTTACTCTTAATATAGATGCATAATTATTTGTAAATGGTTCTTTTGTGAAGTATACATTCTAAATTTTAATGTACCACAGAATTCGTTTTTATTTCATTTATATAATTATAGATTATTAAAATTTTGATTAAATTCTATACTAAAAAGTAGTTTACTTGCAGTATATGTTACTTTTAATTAAAAAAAATATTTTATATTAATATTATTTAAATATTAATAATTTAGGTATAGTTATGAATAAAACAATAGTCCTTATTCAACCCAACTAGGATGTTTTTAAGAGGCTGTTAGAAGTTTTGATTACAAAGTATTGATTACCTTTGTCCATAGCCTGCATAATCCCAGTTAACTTCTTCAGCAGTAATGAAGTAGACCCTGGATTTACTGCCTGCCATTTGCAAGGAATATTTACTCACCTCATCAAGTACATCAGTTACTGTTTGAGCTGGTTTACCATATGGATCTCTGTATTCAACATATTCATATTCTTCTTTGGAATCAGGGATGTTCGCAACATCAAAATCTTGCTGGTGATGAGGTACATATATTTCATAGTCATTAAAGTCATTCCTGGGAATGCCTGAAATAGATTTGGGAAATATGTCTTCTTCACTAAAGTTTGGTTTAGTAGTCCTTGGTGCAAGTGGGGAAGGAGCAAACCCCCTTGGAGAAAGCAACACCCAAATGCAATGGGGAAAAGGAAAAACCCCCTTGCAAACCCCCTTGGAGAAAGGCTTCGTGGAGAGATGTCACTACGAACTTGCGGTTTGTACTCCTTTCTCTTTTTTGTCTTCATGCCATACCCTTTCATTGGTGTAACCCTTTGTAGATGTATTTTTGTCTTTTCTTCCTTTACACTATTTGGTTGCTTGTCTGTTATGTAATGATTTATGTCATCTGGAAACTCCACTGGTACTGTCTCATGTTTTCCTTCATAGCTCCAGTTCTTTGCTTTTGTATCCAAAGGTGTGGTGAGAATGGCCATAGTGTTGTTGCTGCCCTTTAGATAAATTACCACTTCATCAAGACTTGTTTCATTGTCTGGTGTAACCTGGTCTGAACTGCTGTTTGGCCGTAGGATATTTTTATGGAAAAAGTTACTTTCTGGAAATGAACTGTTAAAAATTGCATCAGAAAAGGAAGTATTCGGAAGGCTGTCTGAACTAAGCTTTTCTGATGATGTCCACAGTCTGATGACTTTTGAACTCATTGTCTCATTATGTTGAAGAGATGTAACATTCATTGACACATTTGTTCTCTCTGCACTTTCATCCCCCAAAAATGTGTCAGAATCATACAGTGTATTGTTGAAAATTTCAGAGTCCAGTTTAGTGATGTTGGGTTCTGGAAGATCTGGGTATAAGTGGTCCTCCAAGGTAATTCCTATGCCCTTGTGTCTGATATTTTCCTGCACTGAAAATTCCATATGGGTGCTATTTAATTCTTCATTCCCTTCTATTATTTTAGAGTCATTTAATAGTTTATCTACCTGAACATGAAATTCAGTATCTGTGTCCGTGCCACTTAGTTCTTTATTTTTATGCACTAAAGATTTAGCATCTTTTTGGGTTTGATTTAGCTCATTATCTTTCCGTACTGAAAGTTCGTATTCCACTTTGGTGTAATTTAATTCTTTGTTTTTATGAACTAAAAGCTTGTACTCCACTTGGGTTTTGTTTAATTCTGTATCTTCCTGTAGTGAAAGCTTATACTCCAATTGGGTTTTGTTTAATTCTTTGTCTTTCTGAACTGAAAATTTATATTCCACTTGGCTGTTATTTAATTCTTTATTTTGTTGTCCTGAAAGTTTGTATTCAACTTGGGTGGTATTCAATTCTTCATCTCCTTGAACTGATATTTCGTACATCACTTGAGTGGTATTTAATTCCTGAATGATGTTATCCAAATCTTGATGTGTTTCATACAATAATTCTGGGTTCATCTTTGTATTATTTAATTCTTGGGGTTCCTTAAGATTTATGATTTCAGTAGTAGTACCCACGTTGTCCACAACAGTGTTGTTAGAAATTTCTGTAGGTGAAATGATGTACTTAACTAAATGCTCTTGGATTTTTGTTTCTATCTGTTTATCATCATCCAATAACACAAAATCTTTCATATCCTCAACATCTGTAGCACTAGTATGAGAGGTGAAAGCAGGTATGCTGTAAATAAGTACGTTGTTCGTTGATCTGTTATCGTTGTTCACCATCTCCACAGAGCTCAGCAATGGGAATTCCTGGGTCTGTGTTTCATTCTCTTCAGGAGACTTTAATGTATGGGTTAATAGCGATGGCTTTCTGTTTTCTGTTCCTAATGATGTATTTTGGCTGTTTTCTGAGATACGTTTGCTATCAATATCTTGTAGAAGTGAGATGTTAGTGGGATTGGTTGTACTATCAGTGTTAATATTGATTGTGGAAATATCAAATGCGGATTTCAAAGATAATTCAATAAAAGAATCTCTTGTGGTTTCATTTTGAGCAGCTTTTGCTATAGAGATATTGTAATCAAAATCTAAACCCAAATGGGTTATGTTTTTGATCACATCAGTGCTAAGCAACTCATCATCATAAGTTTGTAAAATCAAAAGGTCTAACTGTTCCATATCATTTTCTTCTATATCCCTCTGTGACCTTATACCAAGAAGTACTGCATAATCATCAGATTCTGGATCAATTTCCTCAGTTGTACTTTGCTTTTGTTTCGATCTCTCAGTTTGTAATGTTGTTTCATTTACAGGTTTCCAAACATTATAGGTCTCTGGTTCATAATCATCATATTTATAGGTATCCTCTACGATGTAATCCCTAAAGCATTCAACATCCTTAAACTTCACTCGTAAACCTTTTTGGGTCCCATGTGTGTTCAGTGATGCCATTAGCCAAACTCCTTAAAAATATAAATTGAAAAGATAATAAAAAGATAAAGAACAAATGTTAGGGTACATAAAAATCATTGCATGTTGCATAAAGTACTGATGTAAATTTTGAAAAAAAAAAAACCCATATAAGTGGCATTTTACACAAAAAAAAAACACTTAGAAGTTTTTACACATTTTTCAGACTTACTGACCAACATTAGCCATGTTCATGGTGATTGTCTCTCCTGTCATGGGAAACAGACTAAGGAAGTCCTCCTCTCTGTTGTTTAGTTCAAACGTGTGTCCATAAAATGTCGTTGTTTGGATATCATCTTGCTCCCCAACACTAGACACATGCCAGGTTGCTATCTCACCACTGCAAAACCCCAGGACCTGGCCACTTTCATACACATAACCGTTGATTGCTGTTGGAGATAATTAAATTATTCCAGATTCCAGAAAATTGATCATCAAAAATACAGGTACTTAAATCTACTTACTGTGCATAACATTTGATTTATAGAACTCCATATCATCTAGTTTTACATTTTTTGGCTCTCCACAGTATGTAAGGATATTCTCATTTAGGTACCAACTCTTGTTTTCATCAAAAACTGTAAACATAGCATGCTGCTCTTTGTCTGCTCTCAGCTGAAAATGTGAACTCTTTTGTAATTAATACAATATCAGATTGACAATAATAGTTGTCACATAAGATACTAAAACAAAAAAGGGCAAATACAACAGTCAGTTACCTGGACATTCCTGGTACTGAGGGACTGGCTTTTGCAGATAAGAAGTGGCCCAACAAGACCAGAGGCAATGTCTCGAGGTGTGTTCACCGCACTATGGTACATCCTGGTAAGACACCGTGAATCACTTCTTAGTGGCTCGTCTTCCTCAATGACTCGCCACACATACGTGTAGGTCTCCCCTGGTTGCACCGCATGGCTCTGGTTCCCTGTCAGATTGTTAGAAACATTGAAATATATTGTCACATAGTTGATTTTTCTTGTCTTTTTAAAATACTGGGCCTTATTTATTAACATTTATAAATATGTGACATTCAGGACAATTCTAATATTAAAAAGGCATTTGTATCATAATCATCTTAATTAATTGCTTAACTGATTGAAGTCATATATGAAACACAATGATGCACGCCCCACTGCTTTCTTTTCAACATGGATTTGTAGATTGATTTCTAATCAGAGCACTTTAGATAAAAAATCTGAAAGAATTGGTTTGACGCCTGATTGTTAGTACCCCAGTGGTTTCTGACCCAAGCTTGTACCATAGCTCTGGATCTTCATTTTTTTCTTATATAAATGGCAAATGCAGCATTCACTGTAAAAACTCTGAGGTTGGTATTTAAAAGCAAATATTTTTTTAAAGAAAATTTCATAGGAATCAGCACATAAATTCTTTTCATTATTTTGCCTTATGTGGAGTTTTGTGGAAGTCATTAAATGAACAAATTAGTGAACACCCATGCACACACCTTTTTTTAAAATGGGTGTTATAAATCTTAAAACATTTCATACATTAATGTACTCAGTAAGATAAAATCTTAGCACAGAATTTTGAACAATACAAAAGGAGTAAGATGAGAAAACAAGAAAACAAAAAAATGAAAAAAACAAAAAAACAAAAGTCCACTGGAAATTTACCAAATTTTACCAACCTCCCTCAGGATAATTGGCTCCTTCTGCTGCTTTATCAATGGTTAATCCATGAGGATAAATGCTGTATGGGCGGGATGCTTTGTTTTTGAACACTATCTGTGAAAATGAAGAATATTATCAGTTGGAAGAATAGACACTAGCCTCTCAAAACATTTGTGTCAAATGGCATAATTTTGTTACAATGTTCTTTTTATTTTGTTTACCTTTATAATATCTCTGATCTGGGCTCTGATTACAGGACCAAGAATTCCTAACTCCTTTTTCCTTTGCTTTGGTTCTGCTCTTTCCTTAAACGATTCATCCGTATACTGAGTGAACACAGCCTTTTTATATTTCTTACCAATCCGCACTGCACCCTGTTTTAAGTATGTGGACCGAAAACTCCTGTGTGAGGAGAAACAAGATTTCTGTACATGTTGTTAACACAAAGGATTAGCCATTGTTTTATAGACATTGAGGTGTACCTTTCCACATAATCTGGCAAATTTGGGGCATAATCCCAAACTATCTCCTCAGCTGCAATGTAATAAATCCATTCTCGACTCTCCAGTCTTTGCTGGATGGTAAGCTTTCGCTTGGGTGCAGTAAATGCTTCACATGTTTCAACATCCAGAAACCCATGCATCCCAGCTGAATTAACATAAAGAATAAAATTCCATTTCTGGTTAGATGTGAATTTTTTACAGTGGTATAGTAAAAAAATAAAAAGTATAATAAAAAACAACAAATAATTGTTTTAAAAATTTGTCAGACTAGCCTTCCAAGTGTTTGCTAGTGTGAGAAGAAAGAAGCCAGCGACCAGGGTAAACAACCACCATCTCTGCACTGGTAGCTGTGCCACTAATAATGCCGATTGAAGACACCTTATGCCCATTCTGCTGAAGAACCTGGCCATTAAAATGCACTGAAAAAAGCTCTGGCTCTGAACTCATACCTACCAAATGCCAGGTAACTTTGGAATGTGCACACACATCAAGATCTGGAGAAGACAGAGAAAAAATATAAGACTATAACCAACTCATATTACAAATTATTATGCTGTCATAATTTACCATCTTACCAGGGACAGATCCATTTGTAAAGCCATTAATTGTGTATTTTAAATTGTCTTTATATGGTGCAGCCCCTGTGCTGTACCAGGTGTTGCTCTCATCAAACACTCCAAACAGTAATGTAAATTCCTGATGAAAATGAAGCTGCTTTCCAGACTCATCAAGACTGCCTGTGAAGCAGAGGCATGTATATCAGAATGAATAAGCTTTAGAATAAACAGCAGTATCTGTAACCTCTTGGTGATCCAATCTATCTGACTATCAAAAGGGCATCCCACTGATAAACTGACTGATGGTAACCATAATAAAAAAAAATAACATACCGGCTTTACAAACTAGAAGTGTACCAATCAGGCCCGTGTTGTAGTCCTTAACAATATCATTATGTGAGAAATAAGTATATGTGAGACATGCGGGATCAGCATCCTGTGGGGCCACCTCTGAAGTTATTTCCCAGTAGTATGTATGCTCTTTGCCGGGAACTATGACATCATCTTCCTTCTCAAACTGGGATGTGTTGTCAAAGTACAATGATCCTGGAGGAATAAAATTTTTCATTAATTGTTTATACCAACTTCACAGGTAGTATTCACCTCATTTCCATGACTAAATTTTGTATGGAGAACTAAAACCCTCTAGAGGTAAAAAAAAATATTTCACCTTTGGTGGAGAACGAAAACAATAGCCTTAATTTTTAAATAAGAATCTCTTTTTATTAGCTCAGTTAGCTAATTCTTTTCTATATTCAACTAACAGTGTCAAAAATAATTAAAGGATTGTTAGTCTTTACTTTGGACTTAACAGAGTCACTGGTTAATGAATAATGTATGACAAACGGTAAATACACCTCCTCTGTTTACCCAATCGTCATTTCTAACTTTTCATTTACTTAGCATTTTTTAAATAATGTTGCTCATTTTTATATACAGACTATAGCTAGAATAATGTCTTTACTGTTTATCTATTTAGCGCGCAAGTAGACAGACCTTCAGACTGTTTTCCATAAGCAATGCCATGTGGATGGATACTACAGGGATGATCTGCCAGGTTCCTGAATGTGACAATGATGGTATCGCCAACTTGGCCACGGAGTGTGGGTCCCAGAAGTCCTGAAGAAACAAAATTAAGTACAAATTCTCTGATAGTTTTAGAGATGAGGCTTTTGTCTGATTTGTATTAGTCTATTTTGACTTATATTAAGATAATTACATGAGCCTTGTAAAAAATTTTTTTAATTCTTTACCTGACCATGGAGTTGTTTTAGCCTTTTTGAAATCTGGGTCAAATTCCCTGTACACTGTCTTTTTAAAGATAGGCCCAATGCTAAGAAAAAACAGAAACATTTATTTAAAATTAAGAAAAATAAATAAAAATAAGAGAAAATTAGATGAATTGATAAACCATCCAACTTTTCTATCCAAAGAGCATTTGGTACAGATTGCTAAAAAAGCACACTTTTTATTTAACCAAGTAAAGTATAGACTGTTTATTTTTAATTTATATGAGCGTAAACTTAAATTTAAAGTTTTTTTTCTACAGCAAAATTAGGTCATTATTACAGAAATGTAAGAGGGGGATAAAACACAATTAAATTTAAATATTGAATATTTAACATATTTTAACAAGTACTGCCAGAAAATAATAAAATACCTTTGAGCTCCATTTGTTGTATAATCCCAATTAATGTTAACTGCAGCAATGTAGTATTGTCTCTCCACTGCTGTCGCAAACTGAGTCAGAAAAGACAGAAGGCCCAAAGCATGCAGAAAAACCAGCCAAAGAATAAACCTCATATCTCAGCCTGGAGCTCCAGGTAAGGAGTTTCTGTTCAAGAGTGCAGTACCTTCTGATCTTTTCGTAAAGATTTGTTTTATAGATTTGCTTTATCTTTCCCTCAGAAGCCACACAGACCCCCACCTACCAGAATATACACACTCGTGCATGTACACACCATTATGCAATGAACCAAGTTCTCTATTCTTAATATTTAACCTGTAACTGCTTAGTGCTCATTTCAAACGAAGGTTATTTGAAATAAGTATATAATCATTGACTTGATAGTGTGACCCATTTATTGCACTGTTAAATGTCCTAACACCCGAATTGTCCAGGATTTTCAACATTAACAGGAAACTAATGCCTACTAAGCCTAGTTACAAGACCCTATTCCCAGAAATCGTCTGTATGGTAACATAACAAAACTAGAAAAATAACATGAACGTAAACATTGTAAAGTAAAAAAAAGAATTATTATATGTTTAGCAAAAGTTTGTGCTTATTATAAGTGGGAAATTGCATGTGCTGCAATCAACCACAGAGCTCCTTTAACCACAGAAACCCAAAGAACACACAGTCTGTGCTATGTGCTAGAGAACCGGTACAATAAATATAGTGATAAATATTGTATAAATGCTAACTTTTCATATTAAACTTCTGAATTTCTGTTGTTGATGTAATAGCTAGCTCATTTACAATTTATTATTTCCCTTAATTGTAATAAACACAAAACTTGAAACTTTACTTGATTAGAATGTCTGCAAAATTGTGTACAACTGAATGTTCTTAATTCTATAACAATTTTGTCATATATATATATATATATATATATATATATATATATATAGAGAGAGAGAGAATAGAGAGAGAGAGAGAGAGAGAGAGAGAGAGAGAGAGAGAGAGAGAGAGAGGAGATGAGAGAGAGAGAGCGAGAGAGAGAGAGAGAGAGAGAGAGAAGATAAGAAGTGTATTATTATTATTCAAATAATAATTACAGTTAAGGTCATACATTTACATACGCCTAGCATAATCTGCAAAATGTGATTATTTAAAGTAACTAGGAGAGATAGCATAAATGTATAAATGTTTGTTTTATTTAGTTCAGATCCTAATTTCACATAGCAGATTTTTACATATAGACTACAAGACAAAACAGTAAATGAGTCTATACATAAACACACCGTGGTGCTTAACAGTTTAGTGTGTGTTATTATCAGGAAGACTGATGAATGTTTTTGTTTTGTGGTAGTTGCTTATGAGTTCCTTTGTTATGAGCAGATAAACAGCTCATACTTATAAACTTATTTTATTCAAAACCTTTCACATAGTTAGTACTGCCTTCAAAAGCCACATAAGACACAGACCCAGACATGCTTGATTTAAAAACAGCTAGAAAAAAACAGCTAGAAAGATAAGAAGAATTTAATGTTCAGATTATATTTAGAAAGAATTAATACCTTATCAATACTTTATAATGTGCGTAATATTTGGCAGGTTAACTAGATCTCACTAAATTGTACATATATATTAAGGTGCAACCAGTAAGGTTTTATTGTAGAAAACTTTTTCTGTATTTTTTTTATAATTTACTTCACTTACTTCTTTAACTTTATTTTAATTTTACTTTATTAAACCCATTTTATTTACTTTTAATTATTAATTTATGTCTATGTTTGTTTTTAATTTTTAAATATTTTATTTTTAATAAGGGACTTTACGCTTGAAATCGTGCGTCTTCAGCACTACACTGCGCATGTGCAGTGACGTTTGCGGAAGCCGGACGTCAAGATGGGAAACGTAGCATAAACATATGGACAGGTATGTTTTGTTTGACCAAACCTGATAGTTTTTTTTACTTTATTTTGTTTGAATCGCTGTCACTTGGAAGCCGTCACTTGGACGTGTAGGGAAATAGTTTCGATGTAAGCTAGTTAGCTAATAACCACATCAACTATAATAAAAATATGATCACATTGACACACGCACTTTGCACACGCACTTATCCAGAGCGACTGACACATATCTCTATCTTTTTTTTTTTTTTCAACTGAGCAGTTGAGTGTTAAGGGCCTTGCTCAGGGGCCCAGCAGTGGTTCTGAGAACTGAACCGATGATCTTCCGATCAGTAGTCCAACACCTTAACCACTGATCTACATTTACAACATTTGGCAGACGCCCTTATCCAGAGCGACTTACATTTATCTCATTCATACAGCTGAGCAATTGGGGGTTAAGGGCCCACAGTGGTGGCTTGGTGGTGCTTGGAATCGAAGCCTGTTCTTTCTGGTATCAGTCCAACACCCTAACCTTTCTACACCTTTCCTGTAACAGCAAGAAGGAAATGCTACACACAGCATAGTTCCAGTTTAGACATGAGGCCACTGTAAGTATTACAGGAGTCTAATTTTAAGTTAATTAATATGACTTATATATTGTTCTTTATCAGTAACTTTAACAACAAGCGTTATTACTGAATTGCATTGAAGTGTTGTAGTGTGTTACAGTGTGTACATGCTCGTAGTTTTTTGTGCTTTAAATAACCGTTGTTATATGTTTAACTCAACAGTTGCTCTCTAGATCTACTGTTACTAAATTTTAAGGTATTCAGGTAAATCTCAGGGTCAGATATTACAAATTGGAGTATCCAAAATCTGTACTCAAGTAAAAGTACAACTACTTATAAAAATAGTCTCTCCAACAAGAGTAAGAAAGTGTCCCATGAAAAAACTACTCAGTCGTTAGTTACTAGTTACTTCTGATCTGATTGACAAGAAGGAAAAACCCTGAATTTCAAACTACTTGGTGAGGTTTCACATCCCTGATTTTGTGTGGATGTTCTACACTTCAGTCAGGTGTCAAAAAAAACTTTACTGACGTGTCCGGATTTTTGTCTAAATGTAGGACGCCCCAGTTTTTGCTGTTCAGTATATTTAGTTTTGTGTTTAATGGATATGAAAATGTGCAGATGTTCAGAATGAATGTAATCATGAATGTGTGTGTGTTTGTTTGTAGGTTTAGAAGATATTTGTCATCGCCTGGGGCCCCGAGCAAGGCCCTTAACCCCCAATTGCTCAGTCGTTAAAAAGAAATAAATGTAAGTTGCTCTAAATAAAGGTGTCTGCCAAATGCTGTAAATGTAAATTTATTTATTTGAATGTTTTTATTTTTTAGCCTGAAATATGATTTGCACTTGCACTGAGATACAATTTCAATTTGAGATTTAACAACCACTAGAGCTTTTCATTTTTTTGGATGGAGATTTTCTTGACACATCTGTACCCCATGTCTAGCCCTACCGCCATTAAAGACACTTCATGCCGTGTCTACTCCTATACTCCTTCTGTATGTCTACTGTATAATGCTTACTCATAAACAAAAAATTCATATTATTAAATGTAAACAACAAATTCATTTGTGGACTTTAAGTACACTAAGTACCTTTTTCATCACCAGAAAAACAGGTCTGATTGAATAGGAAACACTTCATATTGGTGATTCTTTCTTTGCTTCTCAAGCAAACATATACTTGGATAATGTATATATTTTATTTGTTTGGATTCAGCCACAGCTCCAGTCCTCCAAAATGGCGCCGTCCTCCTCCGCGTCTTCACGCTGTTGTAGCTGTTGCTCCTCCGGTACCCGGCTGTGCTCACGCTCTTCACCCTACACTTTGGTTCTCGGCTCGGTATTCGTGTCACTGGGGACCAGTCGCATCATTTTACTGAAGTTCTCTGAAAATGAAGGTAAACTTTTAAACTTAGAAATAATTAGGTAATGCAGTCAGCAAAAGTAGATGCCCTAGCCTTCTCAACAAGTTTGTCAGCATTTCTGTTGTTTTAGGTTCATATGATGTTACACAGTGTTGGTCTGTTACTAATCAATAATTTTTTTTTTTATTTGCAGAAAACAAGTATGACTTTCACCCTGCCTCTGTGAATTTAATGGCAGAGACCATTAAACTTGTCTTTTGTTTAATCATGTCAGTGCGAGTGATCATTCGAGGTGAGCGTACAAACCCACACATTAGTTAGACAAATTTCTATCTTTCAACACTTTGCCACTTTGAACATGCCAATAGGAGACTGTATTTATTTTTAAATTTTTTCCTTTGGGTTTGAAATTTTTTGTTTACAATATTCTGTAAAGTTACATCTGAGCTTCAGTGAAATATTTTATCATATTTGTCACATTTCTGCTAAAGTCTTTTTTGCTATCACTGCATTATAAACCTGGTTATGCTTAAAACAATTTATAATGATTGTGTTTGTAAGTGGACTTTTATCATTACTTTTAATAGAATTTTTTTCACTGATAATCTGGGCAGCACTGTGGCTTGGTGGTTAGCATTTTTGCCTCACAGCAAGAAGCTTCCGGGTCCGATTACTGGCAGGGGGAGTTTGCGTGTTTTTCCCGTGCTTGTGTGAGTTTACTCCAGGTACTCCGGTTTCCTTCCACAGTCCATAAATATGTATGTTAGGTTAATTGGTGATTCTAAATTGCCTGTGAGTGTAAGTGTGTCTGTGGCCCTGTGATGGACCCGTCCTTTCAGAGACGGCTGGGATAGGCTCCAGCAGATCCCCATTACCCCGAATTAGGGAATAAGCGGGTATAGAAAATGAATAAATGAATAATAATCTTTGCCCTAGAGAGATGAATGAACCATTATCTGAAACCTTGTAGCAGATTATTACCTGAGGAGAATATATCAGCAGCTCCTTCCAGATGTGCATAATAAAAAATTGGAATGGATTTGAATTAACCTCATGGTTTTAGCATATATGTGGGGAAAAAACAGATTTTTACTACTTTACTGTTTATTTCCCAGTAGACTTTTTAAATTTTTTTTCCTGTGTTTGTTTTTCAGAGGGTCGTTCATGTAGAGACTTGGGCTGCTCCTCTGGTTCCTCTTTTATTAGCTGTCTGAAATGGGCTGTCCCTGCATTCCTCTATTTTCTTGACAACCTCATTATCTTTTATGTAATGACCTACCTCCAGCCTGTAAGTCCGATATAGTCAGAATAAAGTTTCCAGCAGTTGTAAAGTGCATGTTTAAATAATTAATTTAGTAATGTATTTTAATGTTTAATGTATTTTAGTATTTGGTAAGTAGATGTATCATTCTGTTTGTTGATTCCTTTGTTTGAACAGGCGATGGCAGTATTGTTCTCCAATGTTGTCATTCTTACAACAGCCATTCTGTTTCGGTTTGTTCTAAAGTAAGTATGTGTTAAAGACCCATTCATTTATCTAGCTGTCTGTATAATAGAGCAATGTTCTAATAAATTGTTGTGCATTGGCTGATCATATTAAGCTGACATTCAGCTGTTGTAATTCCATATTTCCGTGTGCAGGAGGCATTTGTCCTGGGTGCAGTGGGCCTCCCTCATCATTCTGTTCTTCTCTATTGTGGCACTTACTATGAGCACATGCACTAACCAGCATGCTGTCAGTGTGCATGGATTGCATGCAGCACATGTTTCTGCCCCTTCCGGAAGCTGCTCAAACTATACGATATTGGAGATAAAAAAGCAAAATCAGAATGAGACCAGCTGGGCAGAGGGTTTAACGCCTGAGCTCTGGAACAGTCAGCTTGTTCAGCGTTTACGTGGCTTTGGTCTGGGTTATGTCTTGCTGCTGCTTCAGTGTTTCACCTCTGCACTAGCCAACATTTACAATGAGAAGATCTTGAAGGATGGAGAACAGCTGTCTGAAAGTATTTTTATCCAGAACAGTCGGCTGTATGTGTTCGGTGTTGCCTTCAATGGTCTGGCATTAATGCTGCGTGCAGACTCGCGGGCGATGATGCTGCGTCACGGCCTGTTCTATGGCCACAATGCCTACTCAGTGGCACTGACTTTTATTACAGCCGCCCTTGGTCTCTCTGTTGCCTTTATCCTTAAATTTCGTGACAACATGTTCCATGTGCTGACAGGCCAAATCACTACCGTGCTCATCACAGCCCTGTCATTCTTCCTCTTCAATTTCCACCCAGAGCTAGACTTCTTTCTACAGGCGCCAGTTGTTTTGCTGGCTATCTTTATATATCACAGCAGCAGCCTGAAGGATCCTGAGTATGTACTGCAGCAAGAGAGGCTCAGGGTCATCAATGGAGAGGTGTTTGAGCGGCATCAAGGGGTAAGGATTCGGCTGCATTCAGGTTTTGTTTAGTTTGTTTGTTGAAGTCAAGACCATTGTTACATTTTATAATTGTTTGCATGCACTTTTCTGGATTTTGGCATTTTATTTTATTTTTAATAACCCTCTTTTTTTTCCTAAAGTTGTTCTTTTACTTCTGGGTAATTCTTAGAAACAATATAAAATTTGATACATGATACATTTTAATTATTTTTGGAATTTATATGTATGTTTATTGTGCTATTTTTATCTAAATTCAGTAGTAAAAGTTTAATTGTTTAGTGCTTACCTGAAAACAAGTGAACCAGTGAACTAATAGAAGAACTAAACCACATTTAAGATTTTATATTTATATTTGCATATTTGCCTTCTACAGTTGGGTTTGGGTTTTTTTCTGACTGAGAACCTTTTAATTACTACTCACTATGTTATTTCCCCTTGGTTCTGTAACTTGGACAACTCTATTTTGTGTGATAAAAACAGGGCCATTATTTTCAGAAATCTTAAGGCTAAATGTTGCTCCAAACATATGTGGAAAATATGGGACTCTACTGCTACTCTAAAAGAGCAAAAGTGCTATATATATATATATATATATATATATTTTACTTACTTACTTACTTATTAATATATATATTTATTAACGCACTGCTGCCGAATGACTGATGATAACATACATGACTTGTTTCTAATAAAGTGGACAGAACCTTTCCATTTCGACACTATGTATTTCTACACTCAATGTTCACCTAAACAAGAGCATTTGCAATGCCTGTTGAAGTTCATATTTGTTCAGACATATTAAACTTGATTAAAAAATTAAGCTGTGATTTCAAATTAAAGGTAAAGTTGATATAAGAATTTGGTTATTTCTTCCTACATTAGGCCACATGGTATTTTTAGAAACTAAAGTCAAACAAACTTTTTTTTGTAAATATGTTGTGTCTAATTAAACATATATTGAATTACTAAGTACTTTTCTTCTTCTGTTTCCTAAGGACGGGGAAGAGTTGGAGAGATTAAACAAGTCTGACACAGAGGATGATTCTGAAGAGTCTTTCTGAGCCATTGTCCTTATTCCAGCCTTTAAGTGTTGCTGTAATTATTGCAAATAATCTTATCTGTCTTTCTGTGTATTATTATGAGGCTATATTTATTCACCCTTATTTCAAGGGACAGTGTTTTTTTGGTCCAAATGTTCGATGCATACATATTTGTATACCCACTATAATGACATGTAATTTCTGCTGTGCTAAGAATGATCCACTACTCATGTATCTGGTCAGTAATGTCTCCTTTATAATTAATGGATAGGACAAAATGGGAACAAATTGTGTACATACACAGATGCGCTAAAGGCAGAGGTTGTAAATATAGTGCACCATACTGTGGTATGAGTTTCTTTACAAAAAGGCCAAAGAATATAAATCTAAATATTGATGTATTTTACATTTTGATGTGAAAAGTGTTGTATTTTAAATTTAATCAGTATTTTAAAGGTTTTTAGGCTGAATAAAGTAACTGAAATGCCATAAAATTCAAGTCTTCAAAATAGAAGAAAAGCAAGCAAGTCTGGTGGGAGTGATATATAGTCGAATGTGTTAAGTAGACATTAATGTGACCAGATGTTCTCAGTGATTTTGACAGTAGTGTTTTTTTTTGTATTATTACAATGTCTCTGGGCAAACTCACGATTTGGAAAAATATTACTACAACCACTCTCTCTACTTAATTAATTTAATCAGCATGCACCAGTCAATTTCTATTAAAACAGTTTAATACCATGTTTGCCAATTTATGCAGCACTTTGGGGGATTTGATTTGTGAAATGATTGAAAGTTTTAAAAGATACACTTGCAATATTTGGAAAAGTATTCAAAATGTGGGATCCTAGAAATGTTACCATTTAAGTCCAAATTATACTGTCTGTAATATTTTGTATCATATAAAAAAAAAAGGATTCTGATGGACAGAGCAGCAGGAAGTTTTTTCTGCCGCACAGCTTTAGGGTGTATACACTACAGCCCCAGTGTTTCTTGATCCCTGATCAGGGTAAAAAGGCTATGATGGCTTAGATTAAGCCCAAATCTTAGGGCAGGAAAAACAATTGAGAGACAAACAGGGACATGAACATAAATGTCTTAAAACCTTTTGCATTTAGACGCAGTAAGCCACATACCCTTCTCAATTAAAAAACACCATTAAAACTGATAAACCGACATAATAATTAGATAAACTGAGCGGTGTCCAGGAGTCCAAAAAATTAACAGATGGCTAATATTAACTAGTATGTCCCTGCAGTTCCATGGAAATAGGTTCCTATTAGCCTTAGACATGACCTGCTTAAGTAATACAACCCATCAAGGGGGTAATTAAGTGAACAAAATGATAGTGTTATTAACATTAAGCTATTTTTATTAACATCATTATAAATAAGCAGACAGTATATATATGTGACAGTGATTTACAGTTAAGTAACAAAAATCCCAATCAGCTTAAAAAGGATCAGATAGAAAATTATGATACAAATAAAAACATTACCAGTTTTATCTACAAAAGTGCTGTAAAACACTACAACCTCTGGCGGGAAAAGGTAATAAAGCTATGCAGGACATATGGAAATAGAGAAACTAATGAAAGGGGAAGTATGGTATGTGACCTTTGACAGCAAACTTTAGTTCACTGGAAAATACAGACTCCCTCAGTAACCACGCCTTTAGTAACCATACCCTTCGTGATACCCTTCCTGATAGCCATTGTGGTAACCATGATGATAGCCATAAGAACCATACTCGTCTTCAGGGCAGCGCATACCGAGGCTTTGCTGGATGGCCATCTCCTGCCTACGCAGCTGCATGGAGTCAATTAGATCATAAATGTTGGCCATAGACCACATTGGTGATGGGTACCAGGACTTCACATTGCCATCCTTGCCCACCAACAACATGGAGAAATATTCAGGGCTGATCTGGAAGTAATTTCTGATGTCCCTTACTAAAGTTGCTGACAAACCTTCACGGTCCACTGTTGCACTGCCTAGAACATAAGAAAATGTAAAAGTGATGAGGTTATTATTAGACATGTTCACCTACTGCTATGATAAAATGAGCTTGGAATAATACAGTAACAATTTATGGATTGAACAGGGTAATGTCTTTACATATTTTTTATTAAAACAGCCAGGACGGTACAGTACATATTCACTTAAGAAATTGAATCGCACAAATATAGTAGATCATTTAATTCCTGGAATTAACATATACAGTTTGGTCTGCTTGATTGAGTTTTTCATTCAAGTGAGTTAATTATACAGGCAAAAAACTTTATACATCCGTCAGAACTGATGTATAAGCCACTATTCACTATGTCTTTGTGTCCAAACTATGTACACAACAGAAAAGTTGCAAGCAACAGGCAACTTCACAGGTATTAAGGTTGTTAAGGGTAAAAGGAATAAAGCTTAAACATTTATAGAGAGTCCTCAGAGTTCAACTCTGTTCTAGTTTATGATTTTGTGGCTACAGCTAAAGTTAGTGCAACTTAATAAACAGCTTTGATCTAAAAACCTCACAAAAGTCATCCTTCAGTCATGCTGAAGCAGCATTTTAAACACACAAAACCCTGATACTCAACATCAGCTGCACAAGCACACTGAGTAGCCCTGTGGTTTTACTAACTCTGAAACCCTTCCTGCTTTTAGATTTGTTCTGCAAAATAGGATCACTGTGGGAGCCTTGTGGTCTCAACATAGCCACAGTAGGAAAGACTGAATCACAGAAGGAAGATATTTCAGACTTTACGGCACAACTCTACCTGCTGTTCTTAAGGTACATCTAAGCAAAAGCTGCCCATCTGAACACCCCATGCCAAAAAAAGCCTGGAGCTGAACACCTGGCTACCAACTTAGCCAAATGTGTGTTTATTTTACTTATAGCTTGATAGTTTAAATTCCTTTTTGGTACAATGAATAGTCATTACTTTTTTAGCCTGTTTAAACAGCAAACAACCAAAACATTAATAGGACTGCATAACATCCACACATTCTGTATTTGTTTGGATAATATCAATACATGAATACACTGACTGTAATAATAAAATAAAATGTAATCCTTACCATTGATGGGGTAAAGCTCCAAAACTCCACCCATGTCTATCATTTCAGTCCCCAGAAGTTTTAAAATAGAAATGTGACGAAGTCCTGCAAACAATTAAACATTTAACTTTATTGGACATACAGTAATATTAAGTAAACTGGCACCCTGTCTGGGATGTCATTTGTGCCATGATTCCCCTGGGATAGATTCCAGGCATTTCAATATCAGGCATAGGATTAATGGATGGATGGGTGGATTTTATAGCTTGGTGATCAGGAGCATTCTCTTCTTCCTGGTATGTGCAGTCATTATGCAAGCTTATTTAAAAAAAAAGATTTTTATGATTTTACAAATCAATTTTCCTAGTGAACTAGACTTACCCAGGTTGCACGCCTGACTAGACAAAGCATAGAGCTGCTGCTGATAGGCCCACTCTTCATCATTGGGGGCTGATATCACAAAAAGTCTGCGTCTCCACCGGAACCTTAAATCACACAGATAAAAAGTTGTAAACAGGATAACTAGACCACGCAGGGATCATCACAGTAGGAATTAAATTTTATAATCAATCTAACTGGCCTTAAATGAGAACAATAGAGGCCAAGAGTTCAGAACAAGGAATTAAATAATGACTAAACAACATTTGATAGAGAAAATATTGCCATTTTTTCAGTTAGGTTAAATTAAGGCAGTAAGTATGTCTAAATGAAGCTCTGGGCAGTTGTTGCATGTGTTGCGAGAAAAAACAACTTACATTACCTGGACAGGAAGTTTTCCAACGATCGTGGCTTATCTTCTTTTTTACATGTCACCCCATCTCGCTTTTGTTGCTCCATTTCTCTGATGCGAGAGGAGAATGTGTCGATGTAGCCAAATACAGCCTTCATGGCAATTGGGACCTCATAAAATTGCTGCAGTACAGAACACATTAAAGTGTTTTCGACAATCCTATAAATGTGACATCTTACAATGATACTTGAAATATTACTCTAAACCAAAATAAACAGACAATTCATTAATTATTTATACTGGACACACTTTTTGTCAGCTTGTGCGTTTGTGTTCATTTTTACATATAAATAAACAAAACTTTATGGAAAACACTGCATCATTAAGGGGAAGTTCAGTGTGTCTTGATTAGCCACAGTTCAGTACAGGTTTTACATGGTGTAAGAATCTTACTCCGCATGCTCCTAGCACTCTACCTACACACTGGTCTCTTTGTTTATACCAGCTGTCTGAAAGCAAGGTCCAGATTTTACCCCTGAACACATAAACATGCTATTGAAAACTACTGGGGATAAAAACCCTACAGCTGTCAAAATGTAACATGATGTAAATATGATTCATTACACTGGGGAGAATATAATTACATTATATTACAGCATCAGGGGTAAAGGGTACAGTCACATGTCTGCACACTAAAGAGCACACTGAAGTACTTCCAGCCTGTTGACAGTCAAGTTTGGAGCAGTTTTAGTTGATTTTATAAACTGTACAGAAATACCAATTTTTACTGTGTTCAGGTGACTTGTGTTTACATATTCAGTCTGCCTGAATTTAGAATATTAATCTAGAACAAAAAATGATATTATCATACCTTCCATTTCATGTCTATATCAGTAAGCACCATATAGAAATCATTGTAGGTCATTCTGAACGCTTTCCTCAGATCTGTAATAAGCTCTTGGTTCACCAGATCCTCATGCCGCAGGCCCTTCATAGGTCTGTCATTTTCTGTAAATAGATCAAATTCGTACAGGATTTTTAATAATTTTTGCTATGCACGTACAAACATATATACAGTATGTGTATTTCACTAACTTTCTTTTCGGCATGGAAAATCACCAGCCATGTGATACCTATAAATGAATTCAGCTACGTATTTATGCTGGGCATACATTTCCTCGTGTGCAGAATTAGGCAGATACAAACTAACCCACCCATGTGAAAGGCCCCATCCACCCACTGGAGACATGAGAGGAGACAGCCAAACCCAAAGGTTTGTTTTTCCTACCTCAGAAGTCAAAGTATGTCTCACATACTGTAGATATCCAGTAGACATTCCTTATTCCGAAGACAACATCTGAGCAGGAGGCTTTGTAATATTAGCAATTTGGCCTCATAAAAAACTTTTGCACTTTAGCATAAAATACCTCTTTAGCAAAGTGTATCTGAATCTGACTATTTATAAAAATGTCGTTACACTATTAAGAAAATTCTACAGTTTTTAATACAATAAATATACAAACTTAAGAAGAAATAGATCATAGCCACTTGAGCAAGAAAATGAAAGAGTGTAGTTTGTTGCATAGAGCCATATATTCAAAGGGCAGCTGTAGTTGTACAGCAGTGCAGAGACCCACAGTAAGAAGCCTTTAATTGTGGTTCTTGATCCACAGCCCATTCAGTTAGACACACTTCCTTTCAGTCCTGTCTGTGATGTACTGAGACGAGTCTTCAGCTAAACTGTAATGCCATATGTTTTCAAAGAGATACAAAAAAAACTACACTAAATTCTAAAACTCAGATCAGCGCTGAAGAAACACACTGAGATTTAGAGTGGCCGATTTAGATCACCATATAAAAAAAACGTTTCCATGTATATTCAGTACTGATGAAACCCAGAAGATTTAGTCTAATACATTGAATTCATCTCTAACACAATTTTTAGTTTTAGTTTACAATTTTAGTTTAACACAATTATTCTAACTTTCCACACATCTGTTTTACCAACTTTACCATCTGCTTTTGTCTTTGTACAAACTGGTGACTAAGTAGAAAAAATTTTGAAAAACCCATTGACTCATGTGAAGGCAAAAAGAGTGTCATCACTGTTTTTGTTCAGTTTAGAATTCTGCTCGCTGCTTTATAATATCATCTTAAGTTCTTAAACTTGTAAACAGTAAAAGTGCATAGCCAAGAAAATAAAATAAGCACTGCTCTCATTGCTATTTTTGAAGTGATCCCCCAGCACTGCCAAGCTGCCCTTGTGCAAGGCTCTTAACCTTCTCTACACCAGGGGGGCTTTTTTATGACTAAAACTTTATTTAAGGTTTTACTACACTACATTGTACTACACTATAATATGCAAAAAGGTAGCGCAGTGGGTAAGGTGTTGGACTGATAATTGGAGGATTCGGGTTGGATTCTTAACACCACCAAGTTACCACTGCTGGGCCCCAGAGCAAGGCCCTTAACCCCAATTGCTCAGCTGTATAAAAGAAATAAACGTAAGTTGCTCTGGATAAGGATGTCTGCCAAAGGCTGTAAATGTAAAATGCAAATGTAAGTCATGTAATGTACTTTTTGTCTTTAACATCACAAATAAAAGATTATTGGAATCTTTTGTTTTGTTTTTCATTTTATTTTTTTATGTGCGTTTCCTTGCACTTGGCGGTGTGCAAGGAAACTTGCCCTTGTTCTTGGTGAGTGCAATCTCTCCAGTTTTCCTGTTTTAATCTCCAACTGGATCAGCAGACAGTACACTGGCATGAGGTCACTGCCTGGAAAAGCACTGGTTTTACTCAGAACCAAAGGCAAAAATGTCAGATTAAAAAGCTATTTTTCATCGTTCCAATCTTCTAATCAGCAACACAAAGAGAACTGACATGTGAAATGTCTTTCATTGAAATGGTCAGACTCAGACATACGGCATTTTCCCCTTGTAAAGCCTAACAGTTAGTAACTGTTCCAATGCCATTTCCAACTGGACATAATTGGGCACTAAATGCTTAAAAAGTGCTTCAAGCACAGCTTCCTGTACATAGTCTTGCCTAGTACAGTAGAACAATTTTGGGTTTTCTGGGTTGTAGATTTACATTCATATAAAATACAACATAATTTATTGAATTTGAGTTTTTTGCTTCAAAATTGTTACAAGGCTTCGTAATCTATCAGTGTGTCTATGGATTACAAATACTTCAAAGATTCTTGTTGTAACACTTACTAACCCAGACATAAAAAAACTGCGACCTTTCGTTTCCTCTGGCACAGTAAAAACAAGGCTACAGCGGAGTAATGAAAAGCTTAGAATACAGCTGTTGCTGTATTTTGTAAATGTAAGTTTTAAAACAATATAAAGTAAATGTAGGATAAATGTAAGCTTCACATTTGCTAAATGCCAGAAATTAAAAAAAACATGGTAAAATAGGAATGTGGACATACCAATAGTGTCTATATGTGTGTGTATAAAAAGGAATAATGGAATTCTTTTCAAATGTCAGTTCTAACTAAGAGATTCTTTCTGACTTACCAAGCTGGTAATGATCAATTTTCATGGTGCTGTTGGTCAAAGTGCCAAAGATGCTGATGATAGAGATCTTCCTGATAGCCATTTCACACACATGCTCTAGGTATTCATCCCTTTGTTGCACATACATACTGTTCTCCTCTGATGGAGCAGTAATCACCTAGAATAAATGAGTATAATCTTACACACAGCAATGACAGACATTTGATTTGTGTGCAAAACAAAAATGTGCTATTCCACTGATTAAAAACAAATGAACTGTAACTGTACTTACAATTAACCGTCTCCTATTTTCAAAATATTCTAAAAATGTTGGTAAAGCTGCTTTTGTAGGAGATGCTGGTTTCTTTGTAGGCTTCTGGGACTCCTTGTCTTCTTTTTCAGTCTTCTTGTTCCTATTTTTTTCAGTCTGCTCTTCCTTTTCTCTTCTCACTGATTTCCCTTCATCTTCCTTCCCTTTTCTTTTTGACTTCTCCTTTCTTGGCAGCTTGTCTGATTTGTCCTTTTTCTTCTTTTTATCTGCCTTGTCCTTGTGTTTCTTAATGAAAACATCCTCAATGTTTTTTTCCACAGGGTAAGTGTTTGTAGGCTTGCCAACATCAAGCTTGTCTTCATACGCGTTAATCATTTCATCATTTCCATTTTTTTTCTTTTTTGGTTTAGATTTGCTCGGCTTGCGTTGACTTGGCAAGACACTAGGTTGTTTACGAGCGTATTCCTTTTGGTGAGTATTATTGTCTCCATTTTTTGCAGTGTAGGCTCTGGTATAGAAGGACGCGGGGGTGGTTAGATTAATAGTGTTTTTCTTAGACTTATCTCTGTTATTATAATGGTAATTCCTCGTCTTGGATTTGGGGTCCCATTGTGGAGTCGTGTGAGCTTTTGTTGTTCTTTGGGTGATGGTGGTGGCCTGTGTAGAACTAGTGGTAGGGCGGATAGTAGTTGTGGGACGAGAAGTAGGGGGCCGGGGGGTGGTTGTTGTTGTAGAAGTTGTGGTTATAGTACTAGGTCTTGTAGTAGTAGTAGTAGTAGTAGTAGTAGGTCTTGTAGTAGTAGTAGTTTTAGTAGATTTCGTGGTGTGTGATTTTGTGGTGGTCACCCAGTTTGGTCTTCTGGTTGATTCCTCTTTTCTCTCTGGTCTTCTCATAATGGGTGGGTTCACCTGAGTTTCTGAGCTAGGGATGCCCTCGGCCACCTGACCCTCCTCTCCTGCCTCCCTACATTTCTGCACAAAGCCCTTTTGTCTTGCTTTCTCCATCTTTCGCATTGGTGACTGGTCTATGACTTCGTACATGGCCTCCAGTCTCACTGGGTAAGGGTAGCGTTCCTCCACCTGCAGTGTCTTCTTCAAAAGCACCATACCAAACTTTCCTTTTTCTAACTTGAGGAAGTTCATGAGTCTAGGGATGAGCGCTATATCCAGAGGCTCTTCCATCACTTTCCCCAAATTGGTTATCCGCCTGACTTTTCCACCCAACTCGCCCTCCTGGTGAAACATCACAATCTGGTGCACATGTCGTTCAGCCAGCTCACAGTATACATCTGGTTTGAGCAGGCTCATCATTAGCCTGTAATAGCCGTCTGATTCATGAGGGGCTGAAATGACCAGCAGACGATTTTTGCCTGCAAACGTGGCCAGCAGATTGGGTGATCCAGCAGAACTGGGCATGCGGGAAAGAGCAGCCCGAGCTCCGGGCACACCACTATCTTTCTGAATGTTTCTCGAACCAATCTGCACGCCTCTTGTCCGACTCAACACCCTTCTGTTTTGACTAGTGCTTGCGTCATCTTTCTGCATTGCTTCTGGCTTCTCATTAACTTCTGGCTGAGCTGCCTGGGAGAGAGAGCTCTGTCTTAAAAAAGAGGCTGACAGCTTCCTCCCTTTGGTGAGTCTCAGACCAGCCTGTTTACCATCAACTGTGCCACGGTTTGACACAAACACTGCCAACACTGAACAATACACAAAAATGACCCTCCATACGGTTTCCCTCTTCATGTTTACTGGTTTAACTTCAGAAAAGGGTAAAGTAAAAAGTCAAGATGGACAGTAAACTATTGTAGCAGCATACTGATGATTGGTAAACCCTGGTGAATACTTTTAAACCTCAATCAGCTTAAGAGCTAAATCGATTTACTCGATTACTAATACAATTTTTAAATACAAAGTTACCATAAAGGACATTTGGTAAAAAAGAAAAATCTGTGTAATTCAGTCTACATTACACTATAGACCACTTTAAAGAGCAACAAGCAGGTTCAGAGCTATAGGAAAGCGCTTCTTCTTCCGGGAACATTTCTCACATATTCAGTTCATTCATTTACAGCAGTGAGAAATGAGTCTCAAAAAGCCAAATCCGTACATCTTACTTCTGTAAAAAGATGCGCTTAATTCCTTAAAAGATTTAAACCTTTATCCACCAGCGGATTTCCTTCAGTTTGCTGTTCGCACTCGATGCGAGACGTCCCGACACTCCGCGAACGTGTTCCTGGCTCAGACAGAGAAACGGCAGCGTCCGATCGCTTGAGAAAAAAATGAATAAAATTACAGAGGGAAAGAAAGTCTGTATCCCTGGAAGTTATCCCAGACATGCCAACAACTTACCTCAGTCTCCGAGTCTACTCAGAAGAGGAGGCGCTGGGTTGCCAAATCAGACATAATAATCCCTCAAAGACGGTTTAACGCTGTAAATCAACATTTGCGTTTATAAGAACGTTGTTATAAATACACTAATAGGTAGGAATGTTAGTAACGAGTAAAAATTGTAGGAAAAAAGTCCGATCTTCTCCAGATTAGTAATTTGAGACATAACCGCAACTCAAACATAGCAGTATGAATTATTTAAATTCTTTAACTGTGGCAACCCACAGTTCATTCTGGCAAAGAGTAATTTCTCAACAAAGTAATTGAATTTATACACTGATTTTTCTTCATGTCAGATTAATAAAATTGACATGTTTGTAAAGGGAAAAAAGGACCCAAGCCTTTAGGGGGCCCTAGGCATAATTTTATTTATGGGTCCCTATGTGCCACCAACATGACTAATTATTGCCAATCTTTGATTGCTAGCATACTATAAATCTAACTTACCCAGTATCAATTTTATTTGTTTTAGCTGTATCGTTTACATCATAACAGTGTTCTTACCTTTCTATGCATTCTTCATCCCGTAAGTCTAGCACTGCAGTTTTTTTTCCCATTTAATATTGCATTTTTGTATTGTTACCATTGTTCTGACATAATATATCAAAAGGAATACAAAAAAAGATGTCATTTCAATTACACTTTGGGGCCCCTGGCTCTTCACGATTTAATAATAGCATAATAATAATAATAATAATAATAATAATAATAATAATAATAGCAGCATCTGAGGTTAGAGGAACTAACTAGCATTGAGTAGGAGTAACATGATCCGCATCTCGCTCACCTCTTTTAGATTTTGATTAAGATAAGAACTTTAAAACCACAAACTAGTTGAGGAAGGCCCCTGAAGATATTGTGGACCCAGAAAAAGGTGCATGTAGCCATATTCCAAAATCCAAAAACACAAATTCCAAAAGTAAATTAGAAACTGATGTCAGTCCTAATGAATTTCAGTAAAACAGCCGGATGTAAATACATCTTTGTCTAAACTTGACATACACCCTGTTTGATAGGTTTCTTTTTTTTTCAGGACTTTATGAAAGGCTTTTAAAATTTAGCAACTCAACCATCATTTGTGTTTACTATTGTCTGCCAACATACAGGTAGCCAAACATAAGCAAACATTTTACCCGGTGTTTGCTTTTCATCCAATGTTTGTGCTCTTTACTCACCTGGTGTTTTGAATTTAGTTTTTTTTTTATCTGCGTTTCAATGTGTGTAGCAGATGTTGAGTATTTAAAAGAGTTTATATTCCACAACCTACTGACAAAGCCACATTCTCTTATGTGGCCTAAAGTATTTTACTATATGTCACAAAATTCTTTTTGTGGATAACTACAAAAAACTTCGCTCAGTATAACCCATGTTATGCGTTGCTTTAAAAATAGCTTTTATTCTATAAAACTTTAACAGAACATTTTATACAAAATACTCATCTGATGGTTTTCACGTCTGCATACATTTCATGCACTTTGCACAGGATTTCAACCAACCAAAAAACCTGAAATCTATTTTCTCTTTGAGACCATAAAACCAAGTTTGATAGTAAATACAATGTTCATAATTTGTTCATTATTATTATACTGTAATGCAGGCTTGAGTAATGTATTTCAGTTTCCACAATTATCTGGTGGTAATAACATCTGGGGAGAATAATTTTCTATTGATTGCAGATAGTGCAGTCATGCTAGACTAAAGTAGACAATAATCTTTTACCATCTGTTTGTAAAGGCATGCAGGGGATGGAGTCTATTATTAATTCTCCAGTAAACAAGGTGCTTATTTTACACAACGTGAGGGTTATATGTGACCCAAATCCAATCTGCACTCACCTAAACATTTCATAATAGCCTCTTAGTTTTAGGATTATTCACCCATGCGGAGCAAGAAACCTTTTTTTTTTTTTTTTTTTTTTTTTTACAAATTACATGATTTATCTGTTTAGGAATTCGTAATTTAAAAAACAAAGTGACAGAGAATGAAGAATCAGTGTTAAGGTCCAAAAACGTACAGGGTCTTAATCTCAAAATTAGATAATTTATTTTTTATTTGTGGGGAAAAAACATCATCAATATACTCCATGCGATAACATGTTATACAGCAGGTATAAAGGTTCACACAAGCACCGAGTGCTTGACAGAGAGTTCTTTTTGCTTCTCGATTTAGTATGCTGTTTTTCATCGACATTTCATCGACAACACCCAGGGATAAAATAGAGCTCTTTTGAGCCTTAACACAGTGCTCTTGTTATCCAGATTTGACATCATATTCTGGTATCACAACATGAAAAATAACTCAGTTATTGGAAAAGTTACTAAAAGTCAAAGGAAAGAGTTTGAGATAAACAGCCTAAATATTACGGAAAATCGGATCACTATATAAGGCAACAGTATCAAACACAATAGTCTGTTACTAATGTTGTAAGTACTGTTGATAGTAGAGCTTTTTCACCTACGTATTGATCAGTAACACGAATGCGCTGTCATATTGGAGATACCTGCATGATCCATTTAGTTCAGTTAATATGACCCACTTCTTGATTGATAAAGCAATGTGAAAATAGTCTAAAAACTTCAATTTGTTGCCTACACTGTTGGAACCAGTGAATGCAGAAACCTCGTTTGGGGCCCATGTCTATGTACCAGATAAATAGCCCGTGTTATATTCACAAACAGCATTACATAGTTTTATTTATTGTCAGTACATAATTGAAAACATAGTTTAGCCATAATGTCTTTAATAACCTATTAGTTTATAAGGCTGTAAATTAACAGAGCTTCTTTATTTAAATAACCAAACAAAGAATATAAACAAAGAGCAAATACTATTTTTTACACCAAGGCTGTACAAGTCCACCTGAACCTCTCAATTCAAGTTAAATTTTTGAAATTTTACTAAACACACTCGTGACTAGGCATTGTGCTTTGTGTAATAGGTGGAATTATTACACCATTAATTCACCAAGAGAATTGTGCCTAGCATGGTAACTATAGCTACCGATAACATTAGCCTATTCAACTGGATTATGTGCATAATGAATCTGCAACTTTTCACCATTTATTGTGGTTTGGTAGTCATTGTTCACAAGTCTTTAAAAAAAGTCTGTAAAGAGGCCAACATGCTAACTACTGAAAATTATAAAACAAATTACCTGTGAACTAGCAGTGTGTCAATGAACAACCTAAACACAGCCCCATAACAATTAAACTCAAAAGTACCAAAAATGTAATGTAAATATAAATATATATATTTACCAAATCCAGGCCTTACAAATCCAGTAGCAGGAAGTCTACTTCCGCCGAGTTTAAGCTTGTCTGATATTGATTTGTGCTTTAGTGACTTTAAAGTAGTGATTTTAAAGCAGGTTGCACTCTTCCACTGATCTCACTTCCATCCTGTCTATATGTTTTCTCAAAATTTATCTTTTAATACCTGTTTGTTGCTCAAAAATCGAATGTTTTTTTGTTTTTTTTTTACTATATTTAATATTAAACCATGTGTGAAAAAGGAATTTTACATTTGGGCAGTAAAACAACATTCCCTCTAAAGCTGAAGAGAACTAGGCAGTATTACCCATGCCTTACACTCACACACACCCACCTCTCTCACAGTTTCCACATCCTGTCTGACTCGCACATACAATCCTACCTCAGCATGTTAGAAAAACAGTTGCCTCTACTTAAAAATTTCAAATGACCTCTGTTTAGTTTTAGGTCCTCTTTTTTATTTATGGGTTCTTTTTATTTTAATAAGACACAGTGAGTAATTAACACAATGCAATGATAACTCTGTACGCAGTGATGTACTCTTTATCCAGTTAAATCTTTTTGTATGTATATTTATGCATATAATTAAACCAATAATGAAAATAAAGCATAAATATGTTTGTGTTTTCTGTTGAACTTAAAATAATACAATTAATTATTTTAATGATTTATTTTGCTTTCCTGCTGTTCCATTGTGCCACCCTCTAAACAGACCACTGCTGACACTTACACTATGAAAACAAAAAATTATTATATGCTCTTTCTAAAGGTTTAGCTCCTCTAAAACAATCACACACAATCTTAAGCAGTGTTTGATGATTAAAGAACTCTAATATGAAATGTTAGCAGTGTATCACCCTTATAAGGACATAGGAGACATTTGTAAACCTGATAAATAATATCGCAAGACAGTGGACATGATTTACCCAGTTAGGATGTGAGCCTGGATTAACATCCTTTGTTTATGCTGAATCAACATTTCAATCAACCAATCGTAACCATCTGATGTCATCAGCATGTGTCGACCAAATCCCCTCAATCCATTTTTGAAAAATGTTCCCTTTTTTTGTCAATACTAGAAAAATTATTGTCTGTAACTGGAAATTCATTGATTCTGAAACAATTTACTGACAGCAATGATTTCTGGTTTGACATTGAATCACAACATGAAATTAGACTAATAAGAATTAAAAATGGATTGAGTTGGTTTGGTCAGCACACACTGATGACATCAGATGGGTATAATTGGTTAAATAAAATGTTGATCCAGGATTAACAAAGGTTGATGTTAATTGAGGATCACATCCTAATTGGCTAAATTACGTCCACTGTTTTGCGATATTATTCATCAGGTTCACAAATGTCTCCTATGTCCCTTAGAAGGGTAAAACACTGCTAACACTTCGTATTAGAGGATCACATCCAACTTAGCAAAATCACATCCAAGACAATGCTAAAAAATTATATAAGAAATGCATTGAAATAGAATTAAAAGTATGTGGTCTTTGTACTGTTCATATGAGAAGAAACCCTAAATGTTAAAAGGTCTGTGACAAAAGCACATTTTCCATTTAGCTGCGTTTTAGTTCTTTATTTAACATGCAAAGTTAAATGCTCAATTAAAGCAATTTAAAAGCAACACTTTTAAAACACTGGCCCTGGTTACGCTCTTTCCTAAATATCCTCAAAATCTTATGCAGAATTGCCAAGTCTGTTCTTGGAGACTTTCCATTTCATTCCACTGAAATGTCACACATGGCTATTTCCCACATTTGTGTATAACATCAGTGGATAGTGTTTTGTACCTCTATGCAAGCACAGTTACTCACTTATTCTGGCTCTCAGCCATGCAAAGTAGGCATCATGTATTCGGCTTTGGCAATCATAATAGTAAAAATTGCTGTAATTTACTTTAGAGGTTGTGATTAAGGTTTGCACTTTAAAATTCCAGACTTTTTACAGACATAGATGCATGGACTCCTGAATCTGATTAAACACACAATGTTTTTCAAGGTTCATATGCTGAGCAAGTCCTGTTATCACTCCTTCTACTGCATGTGAACAAAAACACTGTTTTTCATAATTTGTAACAAGATGAACATGTGACTTTGTACAGCCACAGAAAATCAAGCTGATTCTATATACATAGAATCAACAAGCAGCAATGTGGGAACTCTATTTTTGTGTTTATAAGTTTATACAGGCATGTGGCCAAAACACTTTCTGTATTTTTCCAAAGTAACTGCTGTTTAGTCCGCTAGCTGTGTGTGGCCACCTTTTGAACACAAATAATCAACTTGTGTTTATAATGTATTCAACTTGAGTTCTGTTGAGTTCAAAAAGCTTAATTTTACATCCATTTTTAATGTACATAATTTTACTTACCCTTTATTTTTTCTATCTGTTCACATACACACCCTAAAATATAAGCTCAGTTATGTAATGTTAATTTATTAATAATTGCAAAGTATTTTTACAAAGATGACATATTTGCAGCATCGTTGACAATAAGATGATTATTGTCAACCTAATACAGGTATTAACATTTTGTTTTGATAAAAACAGAACAGAAAATAGAAAAAAACAAAACCAAACCTATTTACATAAGAGGGTGAGGCATTTATCTAGCCATAAAAACTATAATCATTGTATTAAAACTATTTTTAAATTGTTTTGGAAACACAATAAAACATTATGTTAATAGTAAGCTTACATTTGTAACAAGTAACAAGATTTAAATTTTTATACTAAAGCAATTGTTGTGTTTAGTCGGGTCAATTACATACCCTTCAAAAATCATCTCCTTAAAAGTTATGTTTACATTAGTTTTGTACTTCTTTAGAAAATGTTGACAGGGTGAAATTTCTTAATTAGTTTAAAATGTATTTATTGTAGCTTTATTACTTAAAATATTTTTAGTAAGTAAATGTTTTTCATTAGATTTTTGAAATAATTTTTTTTAAATAAAAAACACTGGTGATATAGAAATAATATTTTTAACGAAAAGACCTGCACACTTAAATACATTTTACTGCACACACATACATCTGTTATTGGTAGGGTAGGCGAGGGAATTGCTCATACATTAGCTAAACTGCACATACATGTTGTTTGCATGCAATTGTTCAGTATAGCATGTAATGTATTACATATGTCATTTAAGTATTTTATGTTTTTGTTATTTAATAGATACATTTTTTATATTAAATTTTGGTTTACATGGAGGAAAAGATTCACAAATGGATTGAGGCTGGTTTGTTCGGCACACACTGATGACATCAGATAATTATAATTTTATGATAGAAATGTTGATTCAAGGTTAACAAATAATGTTAATCCAGGATCACATCGTACTTGGCAAAAAATATGTCATACGTTGAAATAAGTCACCTTCACTAGGTGGAGCTCCACTCAAGAGCAAAAATACGTCATCTCCATAGCTCCACTCGCCGGTGGTTTTCAGACAGTCCCATCTCCAACGAGTTAAGACAGGCCGAAATTTTCAATGGAAATCAACGAGACTTTTGGCCGAATCAAGCTTTCATATCGGGAAACTAAAGTACTTCGAAAATGAAGATTTACTGCTTTTCCTAGTCTGGTGTTAATACTATTACTAGATTTACATTCAAAACATTGCTCTATAAATTACAAATGTGTGTTCTAATCTAGGAAGAGCAGGTTCTTAACATGACTAATTAAATCCACATTTCGATTATCATAGCAAAGTTTGTGGTCACCATATGTGGTTCCTTTCCAAAATGTTGATACAAATTTGAAAGGTCAGAGTTGTCTAGAATGTTTTTGTAGCATTACATTATTCCTTCACTGGAACTAAGAGACTCCAACACTATTTCAACATGACAAGTCCCTGACCTCCATTAAGACATGATGTGTTATGATTGTCTAGCACTTAAAACCTTTGTGAACTTTTTCACATTTTGTGACTTTACAACCACAAACTTGAATGTTTTTTTAATGACATTTTATGTGAAAGACCAACACAAAGGAGCACATAATTGTAAGGAAAACGAAAATGATATACGTTTTTTTTTAATCTTAAGCAAATAAAAATCTGAAAAGCATGGTGTGCATTTGTATTCAGCCCCCCTGTGTCAATACTTTGTAGAGCCACCTTTGCTGCATTTACAGCTGCAAGTCTTTTGGGGTATGTCTCTACCAGCTTTGCACATCTAGAGACCAAAATGTTTGCCCATTTTTCTTTGCAAAATAGCTCAAGCTCATCCAGATTGGATGGGGAGCATCTGTGAATAGAAATTTTCAAATCTTGTCACATACTCAATAGGATTTAGGTCTTGACTTTGACTGGGACATTCTACCTATTTTTGACCCACCACTTTCCATTGTAGCTCTGGCTGTATGTTTAGGGTCATTGTCTTGCTTGAAGACTGAATCTTTCTTCTTTTGCAGCCTTCAACAGGTTTTCTTCCAGGATTGGCTCTTGGCTGCTTCTCTGACCAGTGCTCTCCTTGCTCGTTCTGTCAGTTTAGGTGGATGGCCATGTCTTGGTAGGTTTGCAGTAGTAGGATACTTTTTCCATTTTTGGATGATGGATTGAACAGTGCTCCTTGAGATGTTCAAAGCTTGAGATATTTCCCTAAATCTGTCCTTTAAAAGCTGGCCAGTGGCTCCAGTACAACACTGAGCTGGCAAATAATCTGCCAGTGACTCATTCTGTTGGAAAACTGTGGTAATGACGTACGGAAAATGTCTGTAAAAACAGGCGTGTGTTCTCTTTATTGCCGAACATTTGGACTACATTTGGTGGTGTAGTCTGGGAAAAGATTATCTTTAAAAATGGACAGATATTTGCATTAAAATAAAACCATACAATTAAATGAACGATTTCCATCTGCTGGTTGCCCCAAGTAATGGCCCTAAAACTTAAAATTTTCATTAGTGCGTAATTACACCTAAATCAATTTGTAAATACTTTGCATTTGATTGTGTTGATTGCTACATCTTATTGCAGCAGTTTATACTTGGTTGGATGCATGTTTCTAAAAAAACCAAAAACAAACGTTAATAAAAGCTCCTTATACAAATAATTCAGTGTGCAAGAATATATGTAAAAATTAAAAATGATCATGTTTTCATCCTTTCTGTATTTGGAAACGTATGTACACTGAGTGAGTTACCGAATTATTAGGTTCATCTATCATGTAATTACACTTATTGGCCTTTTCCATAAATAAATATATAAACATAAAAAAAGTGGTAAAGAAGCGAGTACAGGCAGGTTGGAATGGGCGGAGAAGTGTGTCAGGAATGATGTGTGACAGGAGAATATCAGCTAGATTTAAGTTCACTACTGTACAAGACAGTAGTGAGACCAGCTATGATGTATGGTTTAGAGACAGTGGTGCTGAGGAAGAAACAGGTGGCAGAGCTTGAAGTAGCAGAGCTGAAGATGTTGAGGTTTTCTTTGGGAGTGACGAGGATAAGCAGGATTAAGAGGTTCATTAGGGGAACGGCTCATCTAAACTGTACTGTGTCCATATGTCCTTAGAGTAGTAAGAATAGTCTACCACATACATGATATCTAAATAATAGTAATTATTGTTCTTATTGTGGTCATTTCAATCGCTGGATTGTGTTATTAATTAACATAACAACATATAAACATAACATATTTTGTGCATATATTCAAAAGTATCCATAAAGACATCATTTCCTTAAAGGAGGTACAGTTTGTCCCTGAATGTACTGGACTGATTCTTTTTTTTTTTTTTTTTGCTGTACACAAAAAAAATGGGATTTGACATGAAATGTTAACTATATGAAATAGATTATAGTTTCAGCCTTTTATTTTATGATATTTACATCTCGGTGTGGGTAAACAAGTTAAGACTAGAGTGTCTAATCTAAAGAATCTAAATGTAAATATGAAAAATATTTAGATGTAATAGTGCCTAATCATTCTATATTATATTATCTTACAGTTATCGTTTGGTCTCACACACTAAAGCATTTAGTTTATAGCAGAAACAAAATTGGTGTTGCTGTTCTAGTATTTCGCGTCATGGTACTATGTGTGAGTGCAGCCACCGTGTGGAAGACTTTGGTAATACATCTGAATATACTGTGAAAATATACTTTATATAAATTATATAAATTATACAGTATATAGTATATACAGTGTTTTCTAGCTATGTAAATCCTCGGCTAGAAAAAAAAACAAGCAGGCTACTTTATTTTACACATGATTCCAAATGAACCATCTTGAGCACCACATAATCACATGGCCTCCAGTCATGCACCTGTTCCTAGTCACAGTCACTTGATTACTGATGATAACCCTGTTTGGAGTTACGCTATGTTTATATTTTATCTACTTTCTTTACTTACTAATCTACTGGTTATGCCTGTTATCAGTCCACCTTTTTATTTATTGTTTTATTGATTAGCCTTGATGTTCTCCTCATGCTTGCGTGGGTTTCCTCCCACAGTCCAAAAGCATGTACGTGAGGCTGATTGGTGTTTTTAAATTGCCCATAGAAAAGAGTGTGAGTGTGTGTGTGTCCCTGTGATAGACTGGCGACCTGTCCAGGGTGTACCCCTCCTGCTTTTCGCCCTTTCAGAGACGGCTGGGAGAGGCTCCAGCAAATCCCTGTGGCCTGAATTAGGGAATAAGCGGGTATAGAAGACGAATAAATGTAAATCATTACTGAATATCTGAAAATTTTATGTACCTACTAGTGTTTGTGTCAGTAAGTAATAAAGTGCTGATGGTGGTTGAACATGTTGCCAGCTACAAGTTTCTGGGAATCTACATCTTTGAGGACTTTGGTTTTGTTATTGGTTCTCTGACACTTTCTGTCTGATTTAAAAAAGGCATCCCAGTGTCTTTTCTTCCTGGGACTACTGTGGAAGAACCACTTTTCCAGCTATCCTAAAGCACTTCCACTATTGTATAGTTGATAGGATCATAACCAACTGGATTACAGTATAGTACAGGAATTGCTCTGCCACAGATTGTAAAGCAGTACAATATGAAAAAAACACAATATTGGGACCCCAGTCCTTGCCACTGAGTATGTCCAAAGGAAGCGGTGTCTGTGCAAGGCTCACAGCATCATCAAGGACACCTCTCACCCAGCGCATAAACTGTTCCCCTCCCACCTTCTGGAAAAGGTTTCAGGTGCATACAGGCCAATACCAACAGAAACAGCTTTTACCCCACAGTTACGTCCTTACTGATATCCTCAACTTCTACTAATTTTCCCCACTGACAGTAAAATTCCCCCCCCTTCAAACTTACAAACCCCTTAAAACTGCACCAAACCTCTATATTTATTCTCTGTACATTTGTATGTAAAATAACAAATAAAGTACAATAATATTTATATATTTTTCCATATCTTTCTGTATCTGCATTAATATATAGTATACTGCATTACTAAATTGTGCATTTGGGTCAACTGCATTTCGTTGCCTTGTAACCATGTGCAATTACAATAAATTTATCCAAAAGGATGTAGCTATTATATAAAATGATTGCCAATTCCAATTTTCAAAATTTTAATTCTATTAAAAAAAATCCCACTCCATAAAATCCAAATTGAACTCATTTAAGTCATTTATCATGCCAAGAAGCATTTCTAATTTGTGTAAATAGGGCCAAGTGAGTTAAAAGCTAGATGGCAACATTAGCCCTGTCATAAATGTACAATCCTATTACAATTAGTAGCTGCAGTGTTTAAGAAATATTCGAAAAATTATTGTGACAGCAAATATTTGTATTACTGTTAAAAGGCTAAAAGATTAATTGTAACTTTTTCATACACCTATCTTAAAATCTAAAATAGAATTGACAATTGTATCCTAAAACCCAGACAAACCCCCTCTACAGTAATCCTGATAAAACATTTAATAGTTAACATTTCAAGGACATGGCACTGACATAAGGATATTAATGAACATCTGTGCAGCCAATGTACTGTAAAGATCTGACAGGTGATGGCGATATTGTGTAGAATATAGTGTGACACAATATGGTGTTACACAATTCACATGAGCAGGTAACAGAAAATTAAGAAAAAGGATATTAGTAAGGATGTTAAACATTATGTCTTAATTCTCTAAAATGTTACTGACATCAGTACAAAATTTTGAAATATTTAGCGAACACCAGATTAATTGTTCTGTTGCTTTTTTCTTAAAAAGGAAATTCTTAATCCAAATGCAAGACTATATTTTAAGCATAATTTTATTCCATTCTGTTTCTTGACTCTACAATTATGTAAATAGTCACATTTTCTCAGTATTGTGCTCACATTATTTTTCAGCACATCCCACACACCTCCAGTCCAGCTCATTGCGGACCAGCATGCTTAAGTGTCACGTCCCTGGTTATTTATTTTTCCTCTTCATTTTCTTCTTCTTCTTCTTGTTTTTGTTTTCAGACAAGCACATAATATTTAAGTACAAGGCAGGCATAGTGGTGGACTGTATGTTGCGCAGAGGATTTTGTCTTTCATTAGGTATCCCCTAACAGATCGGGTGCTATAACAAATTTTCATTGTCAAAGAGTTGACTGTGGGTTAGTTCATTTATATATTTATTCCACAGTGAATAAATAAATTTTAATTAAATAATGTTAACATTATGGACTGACCCAAATCCACTATATCTGGAGTGGTACACTGATAACCCTGACAAGATGTTTCCAGGCAGCTCACACAAGGGATTACAGAGGCATTTTAAAAGCTCTCCCAAGATGTCGGAGTTCAGTCCTATACCTTTAAAGTGACCATAAATCTAAAGACAAATGGACATTTTCTGTGTTTGCCCTAAGAATGTCAAAAATGAACCTGGAACAGGGGTGGTGGTTTTAAATCAGTTGTAGTCAATATATGACAACAGACCCACTGCATTTGTTTGTCTGTATCTCTGAATCTTACGGTAAAAAAACAGTAGTGTCTAATCCAAGCTAAACTTTCAGCCAAGTATATCTTGAAAAGCTCATTTACCTGAGAGGTGCCTGTTGGATCTGTTGCTATCAGTGGCTTTTCTACTCACTTTGTTATCCATAAGCCTCAGGCAAAATTGTTTTAGGGGTAATAATTACTTTTATTTAAGAAAAGGAGAAGAATAGAGGTTACTTTTATTTAATTTAATCAAACTTCACCCTGTATAGTGATCAAGAAGGGTGAAATTCCAAACCATGTGTTCTACATGACTTTCATCCCATTCTGCTGCGGTATATGGTTCTCTGTGAGCCTGCATGAGGGTGCCATAACTCAAATAGTGAGGTTGTACAGCAGGTGATGCTGACAGACAGCCACTTTCCTGACTGGCTCAGCCTACATGACCTACTCATGAAAAGGGGTTTATGGAGACAAGACATGGAGACTTAGGTCTGTGGTTGGTCCTGTCTAAGTCGGTTCCCATGTCTTGTTATATTTAATAGGAGAGACAGTGGGAATCCTGCAATTCTGGTTTATTTATGAGCAGATGGAACTGATTTAACCTTTCTCCCAGATCACATATCAAAGAGAGAGAGTGTGATAGGGATAAAAAGTGTGTTTGTTTAATTGAGTGTTCTTGCACACTGTTGATGTAAGACAATTTTCTGATATATAGTTGAACTTTGCACTTGGGCTGAAATATTTTACCTCTTTTCCAAAAATAAGCATGTTGAGTGACACTGTGTCTTACCCAAGTCATCGTAAAGTAAACCTTTCAGTGGCTTTTTCATCATTTGCTCTGAAACTGACTGTGTTTTTATCTGTTAATGACCGATTTTACCTTCCTCCATTTTATATGGCACAAATAGAATCAGAAAAATGAGACAGAACATTAAAAATAAGGGCAGAAAAAAAACTTTTATAGATTTCTTTTTATGTCTGTGAACTTAACAGGTTTTATCTGTTAAGTTCCCTTGGAATAGCAAGTAAAATGTTCTTCCGTGAAATGTCCTTATTCATTGAATAAAGGTCTCTGCTAATATATAACCAATTACAAAAGTAGCATTTCCTGTTTCCCTTTGAGATTTTTCTAGTCTCCAAGTGCCAATCAGGACTGGAATGCCAGAACATGATTCTTATTTGCTGGGGTCAGCGCACCAGTGCCCTCACATTCTAAAGACTCATTGTTCCCAAGGGCTGGGAGACTCCATAACCTTAGCCCCTGCTCTCTTCCCCAAGAGCTCCCACATCAAGGACCCGCAGTGTTTACACAGCATCCGCTCATAGAGTGACCCACCACGTAAAGGATTAAACAAGGTAGACCCTCACAGAAAAGGATGTGGCGATTCAGTCTCTGCCATGGAGTGTTAGACTGGGTGAAAAAGGAGGGGTGTGTCAGAAAAGGGGACATGTCTCTGCAAGGTTTTTTGTGCCGTTGACAATAGATAGCTAAGGTTTGCTTTATTCTGAGCTACCCTTTTGTGTGTCATTTAAAGATTGTCAATAAACAAAAGACTTGAGAAATGCAAATATAGGTGGATAATGAAGCAAAACTATTTACACAAAAAAATTTAATTCAGCAAGGTGTTAACACTGTTTGATGTCTTACACAGTGGTATTGGAAATTAACATTTGCGTAATTGCATGAACTGATTTCATAGGGTGGGTTGTGGGATGTAAGATGAGAGGCTAATCATACATTCCTTTAGAGTCAAGCAAAAGGGCAAAATGAAAAATTAACCTTTTTTGTGCCATGGGTGCCTGATTAGAGGAAATAGAACTAAAACACTAGTAATGAAAAGGAAGTATAAATGGCTAAATGGATGAATTTAAAGTTTTCATATATTTTCCCCATAAAATATAGGAAAAAAAATTCTAAAATAAATAATAATAAATAACAGTTAGGCATTCATAAAGAAAACTACTTGTAAGTTTCTGTTTTCAGAAAAGATGCTTTTTGTGTTATTCCTCCTCTTTCAGCAGAAGAGAAACATAGGTTCCAAAGAAATTTGACTAAAAAATACTATAGCTGTAAAACATTTCCACATCCCATGCTGAGTTGGAACAGATTAGCTTGCATTCAAATAGGCTTCATAGTGTAATCATCAGTTAATTTACTTTTCTCCCAAAGGAATAAAAGACAGTAGCTTAGAATGATGGAGATTCTGTATTAAACATGTTGCATCCAGACATCTTGACATTTGAATCCAGTCTATTTAACTGATTTGCTATAATGTGATAACATTGAAAAAAAGAAAGGTGGTTTCTACTGAGTGTTCTGGCAGTTTCCGACAGGTGACAAATCTGACCGAATTTGACTGACAAATGCAAATGCAAAAAACAGATTAGACCAAAGGGGTTAACTCTGTTTGCTTTTTGTAGAAGTGCCACCTCCGTGACTATGACAGGCATGCAGAGAATTCCACAGATCATTGTGTCTCCCGATATGGCTCAAAGGTATGCAGTCAAGTTAGCAAAAACCTGGCTTACCTGACTGATCGAAACTACACCCACACATTAATAACCTTACAGCACTCAGCATGGGAAACAATGTCACACTTTTGGAAGATAATTCTACCTCAGAAAGAAGGACAGGGAGAAGGATAGCTTTGAATGGAAGAGAGAGGGGGAGGAGGGATGTTTGAGGAAAAGAAATACCAAGGTCTCCATTTATTTTTCTGTCTTTTGTGGCTGAAAGCAAAGTCAGAATTTACTGTTATATTCGCTTTAGAGACTACATGTGTGCTTCGGTTGAAAAATTGATTTTTATATAATAAATGCGTTCTTCACTATTTATTACACAACAATACATAGATTGCATTAGCAATCTTCTGTATTCTTTTGAATACTTTGACCATGACACTGTCCAGAATTTGAAGAATGCATGTATTAACGTTTTTGAACTTGTCTCCTAATAGAGAAATAATATTTGCAGCAATGCAGCTCAACTAGTACAGTTTAAAATATCTAAATATCTTTTAAAGAATGCTATTTATGTTCCATCTCGTTCAGTATCGTCTAAGTCATTATATAAGTTAAAAAACGCAGTGGTATATGTATATGAGTCATTGGATGTACAAATTTCTTTGGGTCTGAGTGGAATGGACTGGCTTACTTTCAGAATCCCTGTAGAAGTGCATTCCTAAGGGCTTTTGTGGTTCTTGTATCCTCCCTCCTTAGCCCTGCAGTGAGCCCTGCCCAGCTGTGGGAACCAGGCTGTGGGGAGGGAGCTGCCTTATGCCTAGATCTTTCATGCACAAGCATGCACACACACAAATTAATTTTTCTTTATACGCTGCCCACAACCAGCAATAGCAAACTTAAATTTAACCATATTAATAAAAGTACATGTTTAGGTAATTTAAATTATGAATACTGCTTAAACAGGTACTTTTATTACATTTACAGCATTTGGCAGACACCCTTATTCAAAGCGACTGACATTTATCTTTTTTTTTCTCACAACTGAGCAATTGGGGATTAAGGGCCTTGCTTTGGCTTGCTGGTGCTGGGAATAGAACCCTGGTCTTTCTGGTATCAGTCCAACACCTTAACCACTGCGCCACCACTTCCCACTTCCCATTGTTAATACGAAGAAATTAATTTCTTATTATTTCTTTGCTTATGTAATACCTATGCAGACTTATATTTATTTGTAACACTTATTAGAAAACACTGAAAATAAAAATCCCAGACATATAAATGCCAGCCCTCTCTGCTCAGTTTTGACACTTTCGTATCATTACAATTCCTAACTGAACTCAAATACAGAGGTGCGTAGGCTCTTTTAGGGCTTCCTGCTCTCACAATTGGAATATTCGTCTACGCCTGCAAGGTTTACTAAAAATATTATTGGTTCTATTTCGCAAAATTTTCAAACAACACAGGACTTGAAAGTTAAGTTTTAAACAGTATATATTGGTACAATTGGTACAACTGGTACAATTAAACCCTATGTGATTTTGTTATCTGACAGTCTTAACATAATCGTACACAAATCCTCTACAACTGCTTTCTACATTTTTGGCAATGCTTCTAAACGTGCAATAAAGTTTTGGACATTAATTTTAATAAATTCTTTGATGCATAAGGTTATTCTCACTTCTGTTAAATATTTTTCTGGATAACATTCCTGTAGATTTTCTGTCAGTTTTGTCAGCTCCTTACACTTTATCGACTTCTTCAGCACAGTAGAAGCACCATGCATTACAGATATAGAAGCACACAATATGTTGAAGTGTAGAAAGCAGGATGCAGCTTTCAGCCAGCCCTCATTAATCCAAGTCAGCTTCAGCTCAAGCCTGTGTGGATGTCCTCCAGTAGCATCAGCTTGAGGAGCCAAGCTTGTGTGCTCATTAGATGAGCCCACACACATTCTCCTCCCTGGCTCAAGAGCAGCAAGCGCTCAGTTTTTCATCTGATTGATGTTGTCACCTTTGGGATGTCATAGCATCTATGTAAATACCCCTACTTGAGACAAGATAAGATAGCAGGCTGAAACGATTTCCCTTTAGAAAAAAGAATGAAATATTGACAACACCATGCTCGTGTATAATCTCAGTAGGTTACAGGTACTGGTTTTCAATAATTTTTGGCTTTTATTATAGACAGTGGCAGTATAATTAGGATGGTATGCTTCACATCACATGATGATAACACCAGACCAGCTGGAGAAGTTTTCATTAGCTGGTTTGGTATTTGAAGTACTGTTTTAATCTCAATTTTTTAGCCTTTAAAGGGAGTTCTTGATTAAAAAAAAGCATACCCTGAAGATCCAGATTTGCCCCTGTTGAGATCTGGTATTATTAATCTTGTGTCATCAGAGGTGGAGAGTTGAGACAGCTAGCTGTTCACATATTCATGTGTTATAAATGTGTTTCTATTATGTTTTCTATTATGATTATGTATACAGATTGATTTGCATGCTTTCTGGTCATTTATGTGTCAAACAAGTTTAGTTTTAATAAAATTCTATCCAATGTTGCTTTTATCAGTGCTGTGAACGTCTATTTAAAAATAATATTGTTTCAATTTTTCATTGAAGAAGTAATATACATTATAACATGGTGGAATTCCCTTTCTTGCATGTTTTAGCTTAGGAACTTGGGGTAAGAGCACATAGTTACTCATGTTACAGTGCTCTAGGAGGGTCTTGCTCAAGGGCCCGACAGTGGTAGTGCTTTTTTTTTGTCTTTTTACAATTGATTTTTTTTTTGTTATAAACATATGTGGAATTAATGAGAACTGGGTGTGAGTTCTCATAGTATAAGTATATTCAATTCATTGTGTAAGGTACGTGTACAGAGCCAATGAAATGCATTTTTCACATATCCCATCTTGGTAAGTTGGGGTCAGAGCGCAGGGTCAGCTATGATACTGCCTTGGAGCAGGAGGGGTTAAGGGTCTTGCTCAAGGACCCAACAGTGGTTGACTTGCCGGTGGTGGGGCTTGAACCCAGGTGTTTCTGGTCTTCAGATTAACAACTCAGCACCTTAACCATTTGAGCCACCACTGCCCCAGAATGGGTGGACTGAGAAGAAAAGTGTATTTCATTTTATTTATTAATAATTAATAAATAATCCTTTAAATTGTTAATATATTATGCTACAAAGAATTAATAAAAATAATATATTATTTTATTATATAAAATTATCCACATATAATTCCACATATACAGTAAGACAAAATTTTGCTAATGATGTTCTAAATACTTATTTTTTATCCCTATTCCATATTTTAATGTTAGTTCTATTATTGTTAATGATATGACAAAATTAGTTTTTTTATGAAAGTGATGAAGATATTAACTTTTTTGCATAGTTTTCTGAAGTCAGCATTTAAATCGTTTCAAAAAATTTCATAAAAACATCTGATATGATTACGAGATAAAAACAAGAACAGGTATTGAATTGGTTTTATGACAACTTTGATTAAAAGTTTTGATCTATCTCAAATGTTGAAGTATAATAAAAATAGATCAACGTAAATAGTAATATTTCCACATATAAAATGAGAAGATAGACATATTTCAGTCTAGGGAGGTCTGGTTTTCATTATTTTTGAACATGTTTAAATCTTGGCAGTGGGAATAAATAGTTAAGAAAGAAACAAGAAGATAAGAAAATGTTTACATAATTGAAAATTATTTCATTCCTGATGTATCACATCATGTAGATATTTATGGTTATCTGTATATTTTATTGAGTTCCTGTTTCATTTTTCTCCCATTATTTTATGAATGTGTTTTAAAAAACAATTACAAGTGAGTGACCAAAACCCACTTGCTGATTTGGTCACTGACCCCAAAACCGATTTTTAAAATATGTAATTCATAAAATTGAAAAAAGAAACACAACAGAAAAAGTGGACAAATAAACTAAAGGAAACAAACAGATATATTGTAATATTGTAATATCTCCAATTTAGTAAAGCTCTTAATATTCCGCTATATAAATGTCTGTTCCACTGAGTTGCTTATAGCTAATATGAACAATTTACTTGTGTACCACTCAAAACAACTCAGAGTACCCCTGTTTGTGTTGGGGTTGGTCGATTGTTTAAAGGTGCTTGAAAATTTTTTATTTTGAAAAAGTGGGACCAGGCAGAAAAGGTTCGGGAACCATTGCACCATGAAAAGTGGTTCAGACTAGTCTCTTCCAGAAAGATAGATAACCTGAACAGCATACATAGTTACCCAAATCATGCTTGTGTCAAGGTTGGCTTGGTCAATATCAAAATTTTAAAAATCTAAAGGTAAGCAATTAACTTTAGTGTCTTATGGAGTACTTCAAAGCCATGCGAACAGATAAAATAAGCACCTGACTGGTGAAATGGAAGGGGAGGGACTCTTATCACTTGTATTCTTTCCTGCATGCCCTTTGATACCATTTGATTACAAGCACATGAAAGTCGTGCGACAAAATCATTTCCCGTTTACTTGGTAAACCAGGCCCTGGCATTTATCAGCTGATCTTTAGTGAATCATCGGGATTCCACAGACTTCATTGAGCAACAAGCCTGATGTCTCCACAAGTTCGCTGTCCAGAGCAGAGAGCATATCCTTTTAAAAGCACATTTTAAATACGACCACCTGCTTCGCTTTTTATTTCTTCTTGTTATTTTTATTTTTTTTTAATTAAATGTTTAAAGTTTACTGTGGTACTTTTTACTATATAAATCACTTAAACTAAAAATTAAATAAATGCAGTTCACACAGTTCGAAAAACTTTAGCAGATTTCCATTTAAATTTGTTGAGTATTCAGTATATGACTATTGGCAATAAAGATTTCTATTCAGTTTTTAATTGCATGAAGATTTCCTGACTGTGTGCCAAAGTTCCACGGTTGAGCATATCTAAATAATATATGGTAATGATCCATTCACCTTTATCTTATCTGTGCACTTCAAATTAGGACAGAGATCAAAACTGAGCCAAGCCTTAGAAAATAAATGACTATTTGTATAACCAAAACAAAAATGTTTCGGGTTGAATGTATTAAGACAAACAAGTTTATTGTGGCTTTTTTAGATTTGAAGAATAGAGTTTTGATTACAAAAAACCATTATAGTTATAAGAATATGAACACTAATGTTCAAATAGGGTATTTAGACGTGTTTTCAGACCATACAGCAACATGGTCTAATATGTGTAATAGTGGGCTGCTAGCTATAAAACAGATACAGTAACAAATAATTTTAAGCAATGACTTTGCTATTTAAATAAGACTTACGTTTTTTTGCGACGATTTTTTTCCAACAAGTCGGCTTATGTCTCTTTTTAAAAATCAATCCCGATGATAGCCTTGTCACAGTTAGGCAGTAGTCAGCTCCAGCTGTTTTTGCTTTTTCTTATCCTGTCATTCTTGTGATCTGCTATACCCACCAGTTTGCTCCTTCACACATATCTAAACCTTAGTATGCCATGTTTTAAGCACCATAACCACAACTGAACTGTTACCACCAGAATCATTCTGACTCCATTAACATACCCAAATTGTCTGATATTTTGGAAATTATAATTCATTATCGACCAGCCTTTTTGACTGACAGGATTACATACAGCCTGGGTGTCAGTCAGATTACGCACAAACAAGGTTTTAAGCATTAATAGGTTACATTAGTTGGCAAATACAAAATTAGCAATGGTGATTGACCCACTGAAAAGATAACTTTTTTTCTTCTGTGTCTTCCAGGCTGTAGTCCTGAGGACACCAAAGCTTCCTATTATTCAGCAAATATGTGCTACTGATAACTGCGGCTCCAACCACTTTTGTGCTGTTTGTTCGCTGCTGTTGACTTTGGAGGGCCCCACTGCTGGCCTGTCTGGTACGGAGGCCTTAGGCATGTGAGGGCATTAGCCTTCTGTGGTTTGTTTTTGTGTGTTTGTGTGCCAAACTTTAAACACGCACAACTTATCATGCACACACAGGTTACCACACTGACCTTCTGGTTAGTCACAAATATACGTCATATATAATCGTCATTGGTAAAAATACTTAGTCACTCACATGACTTAGTGACCTCAGTGATCAAAATATTGCTGACATTTTGTTTGTTTTGGCTCTTTAATCACTGACTGTTTATTTGAAGACCTGTGACATGTTAGTAAAAGGACATATGATATGTAAGGAATAAAACACAACAGGCCCGAAAATGCAAAGTTAACTGACTTAATGATTTTTTCTTTAGTGGAAAACCAATAGCACGGAGACCAGAAATATTAAATAAACACTGCTTTACTTTTACATTTGCTGTAATGTCTGTTATAGAAATCCGGCTAAATCACAAATAATAAGGTATATGCTAGAGCCTGGTAATATCTAAATGTAAATTCTTCATGTAAACTCATTTGTGAGTTAATGTCAGTCAGTGTGTTCTGATTGGTGTTCTGATTGTTTTTCCACCATTGCAGAGGAGGATAAATACCCAGTAAGTGCTAGTAGAGGTCTGGCTTTCATGCATTTAACTAAAAGAAATATTTTATGGCATGAGCTATAGCTAGGCAATCTGTAGAGATTTGCTTATTTGTTAAAACATATAAATTATTATTGTGGATTTTATGAAACAAAATGCAAACCAGATTAGCCCCAAGTATTCAGACTGAAGTTCTTCCCAGTATGTAAACATAGAGATAATCAATTAATAAAACACTACCCTTTTTATTTGTGTAGACTGGAATATGTCTTTAAAAAAGAAAGAAAAAAGAAGAGTTCCTGCATGCATGGAGTTTATGCTGCTCCTGTCATTTTGGAATGTGCAGAATCTGACTTGCACCATACTACATTAAACAGCATATGTTTTTATTTTGCCATCAGAGAATAAATGTTCCTCTGAATGGATGAGAAGCAGGAGATGTGCAAAATACCTCATGGCAAGGACATAATTAAAGTCATATTCATTCATAAATTTTTGACAACTTTAAAATAGATGACTCATTTGCTGTACCGCTGCAATTACAATAATGCAGGTTTATTTGCTTTAGGCGTAGACACTGTGTGGCTTCCTGCTTATACTTAGATTTTCAAGTTTCGTGAGGCAAAATCAATTGCATGTTAGGACAAAACTCTTTGTTGGGGATTGAGGTATGTATGTCTTAGTCTGGTTGGGTATATAAATCAGAGAAATACACAGGGCTGTAGTCAAGGGGGCTACCTCTCATAACCCCCCCCCCCCCTCGGTTGTTGTGCCCCTCCCCCCCAATATTGTTTGATCATGTTTTTAATGATCAAAGAATAACTTTGGGTGCCCTGAAGCAACCGCATAGCTGACCTTTGCCACAGAGCAGTTATGTGAATGTAAGTGCCCAGCACTCGAACTGAGAACAGAAGGTGCAGCTTTTAATAGTCTTGGTCCTGGGAAACAGGAGAGCAGAAAGCCTGCAATACTATGGGTATGGGCATGATAGGGACATACAAAGGTCTAGAGTGGAGAAAGGCGTAAAGGCTATGCATAGTGGAAAAGTGGACAGGAGTCTGAGGATCTTCTATCCTCCTGATAAAGAAAAGAGCTAGGAGGAAAACAATCTTCAAGGACAGCTTTATAGGCACATTCTCAAGGGGTTCAAAAGGGGATAAAACATGACACACTAGAATAAGTGCCAAATTCCAAGTTTGAAACCTCTGTCTCTGTGCAGTTGTGCCATGAAGGAAACATAGAAAAATAGACTGGCCTCCCAGAGAGGTGTGGTAAGCAGGTAGAGCCACCACTAACACTAAGAATGAAGAGAGATAGTCCTGCGGGCAAAAAATCCTCCAGGCTAAAAAGATCCCACAATAACTCCACTACATCAGAGGAAGCCAGTAGAAGGAGCGCAGCAGTGGGATGGTGTGAGAAGATTTTGGGAGGTTGTAAACAACTCGTGCAGCTGCAATCTGAATCATCTGCAAAGCGAGAATTGCACTCATATATAGACCTGCTAGGAGCAAGTTGCAGTAGTCTAGTTTAGAAATTACAGACTGCACAAACAATTAAGTGGTTGAGTAGACAAGAATGGTTGAATTCTTCTTATGTTGTAGAGGATGAACCAGCAGGGTCATGTCAAGTCAGCGACATGCGATCAACAAGACAGTTGATTGTCCATAATTACCCTAAGGTTGCAGGGTAAGGGGATCAACGAATTGTCCATGGTGATTTAAAATCCTGGAATGGGGATGAATAGTCTGGGATAAATTGCAGTTAAAGTTTGCTATGGTTTCAGCCAATGAGCTGCCACCTACAATTCTTGGTATATCTGCCAGGCGTGCTAAGATCTGGGCAGAAGCTAAGGTGTCTGAGGGAGGAACGGAAAAGACAAGTTGGGTGTTATCTGTATAACAATGGTAAAAGAACCCATGAAATAACAAAACCAATTGCCTTCCGTATGTGTGGAAAAAGAACTGTTAAAGGTCAAGGAGAAGTATCCATGAAAGGCTAACAGCAGGAGAAATAGAGCTTATCCTATGGAAGTTAAACTCACAGAGTACTATTAAATGGATGCAATCAGTAGAGAAGATGCTAAGAACTTTTTTAATCTCAACTGCATAAAATGAAACTGCATAAAATGCAAAGGAAGAGATGGTTAAATTAGACATAGCTGGGAAAGATCTCTAAGACAACAAATAAAAGACAACAATAGACCTGTGCCACCCCACTGCCCATTTCTTGTAAAGGTAAGGCATAGGCAGAGGTGATTGTGTGGGGATATCCAGGTCTTAGTGAGCACCAAGTCAGGAAACAAAGAAAATGTAGAGCTGTGATGAAGTCAGACTCTAAAGCCCACCTGCCGTAAGGTTGCTGAACGAGTGGCCTCTGCTTTGTGGGTGGTAACGACTGAGCCAGTTTAGGGTAACAAGTGTAATGGGCATGACTCAATCTAGTGCTGTTTGTTCAAAATTACTGTTAATACAAAAAGAGAACAATAAAAGTATATGTTTGTTAAAGCAGAGTTTAGAAAATTAAACCGCTAGAGTCAGCAGAACACCACCAATATATATCAACAAGCCTTGCCCACGATTTCTCTGATTGGCTGTGTTATGTCTCATGTGTCATTATGTTTTTAGCATTTTGATGTCTACAGAGAGTAAAGCCTTCAGCTTTTTTAAAAGGTAACTTATCCGTTTATTTAGTTTACGTAAGATTAAATGTGACTCTTATAACATTATCACAGCATATAATTGTCAGTTTTGTCAGTTTGTTTTGTTTAAGTTGTAATGTTTTAATATTGATTACTCTATGATTTTCTTGTTCACTTGTATGAGTGTGCACTGTACTGTATTAACTGTTTTTGCAAATTATTGCTGCTGATTGTTGCTGACTGTTAGTTGTGGTTTGGCGACAGCTCTGGAGAGACTGATCTATATTTGTAGGTTTACATGTTGCGTTCTATTTTTAATATAAGTTTGAAAAATGTTGATTGGGTTCTTTTACTTATAAACATGATATTATTTGCAATTATTTTAAATATTATTATTATTAGTTATCTTCAAGTTTAGGGTTACATTTTGTCCATTACAGTCATTTACAGGGTGAAATATTCCTTAATAACTTTGATGGTAATTGGCACATCATTTTAGTTTTAGCATGCAAATACCCCTACTAAGAACTAGAAATTTTGAGCTCTATGAAAATTATTTAGTTGGGTGTTCGGGTTGAGCTGAATGAAAGTCCTGTGTGAGAGTGGGGTCCAGAATGTCTTAGGCTTTAACCCATGACTACTCTTTTACCCTACTCTTCTACCCTACCCTACTCTTCTACTTCTACCCTACTCAGCTCCATAACCTTTCCACTCCAGCAGGTACTCTAGTTGACCTCTCCTTCTCTTAAAGTCCAGGATTTCATGAACCTAGTGTGTGGGAGCCCCCTTTAATTTTGATAGGAGCAGGTGGATCCGTAGTGTTTGTATTATTATTATTATTCTCAGTTATCTTTAAGTTTAGGGTTACATTTTGTCCATCACAGTCATTTACAGGGTGAAATATTCCTTAATAACTTTTAAATTGCCACATTGTAGTGTAGTGTTTGGAAAGGGCCAATGTATTTGTGCCCAAGCTTTTACTGGGCGGAGAGCCATACCAATTGCCCTGGTTGATCATTCAGATGGGGGCGTCTACATCGGTTTGCTTGAAGGTGTTCTCACAGGTCTCTACAGTCGGACTAGGGTGCTTTTACATACTTGAGCCTTATGCCTTATCCAATCCTCCACTTCTGGAACATTAGATGGTTTCCCAGACTACAGGAACATTTGTGACTGGTACCTCAGAACACAATGAAAAGGAGTGAGACCTGTGGAGGAATTAATCAAAAAGTTCTTGGCATCCTCATCTCAGAGTATGAACTCGCTCCATCTTGCTTGTTTGCAGGCACAGTAAGAACTTAAATGCCTTCTCAGCTCTTGGTTTAACCTTTGCATTTGACCATTAGACTATGGGTGGTACCCAGAGTTAAGCCTGACATTAATGTCACATAGAAATGCGCTGAACTCTGACCATAGGTGTGACGTCAATTGAGGCCACGGTCTGATACGATATCTGCTGGAATACCAAAAATCTCGGAACACATGTGTGAACAGCTTGGTTTCTATGGCTGTGGGCGGACCCTTGAGCAGAATTAGGATAAGAATTAGTGACAAAGCCAATAGAGATGTGGGACCAGGTCTCTGTGGTATAGGCAGGGTTTCCAAAAGCCCTTTAAGTTGATGTCATGGGGTTTTAGATTGTGCACAGATGTTGCAGGAGTTCACAAAGTTCACAATGTCTTGCCGATACCCTAGCCACCAGTAAGCATCAGTTCTGTAGTATGCTTGATACTGGGATGCTGAGCTGAGGGCAGTATGGACCCATGACATGACATGTGAGTGCAGGATACTTGGTATATAGAGTTTGCAAGCAGGGCATGATGCTGGAGAGGGGCCATTTTGATGTTATCTAGTGATCTCTTCATCGATGTCCCACCGAATGGGACCTGGCACAATCTGAGGGTTAAGAATGGGGCCGGGGCACGGATCTCAATAGTGGGGTCGTGCCTTTGAAACAAGGAATGACACTTACAAACATTAAAAAACAGGACCCATCGTGCTTGCCTTGAGGCGTTTGGTAGACTTGAAATATTTGAGATTTTTCTATTGTGATCTGTGATCCGCTCCAGCTAGAGCCTCCACTCCATTAAGGCTTCTTTCATGGTGAGTAATTCTTTGTTTTCCACATCGTAAGTTTGTTTAGCGGTGGTTAGGTGGCATGAGAAAAAGGCACATGCGTGAAGTCTGGAGGAAGTGCCATGTCTCTGACATAGGATGACTCCAACTCTGCAGTCAGAAGTGCCTACTTCCACCACAGTAGTAATGCAGGGTCAGGATGTTGCAAAATGGAAGCAAATGTGAATTTAGCTTTGAGCTAAGAGAATGCTTTAGTAGCCGTTTCTGTCTATTGAATCTTGGAAGGCATACCTTTGAGGAGGGCTGTCATAGGGGCTGATGTCATGCTGTAGTTATGAGTAAACTGTTGATAAAAGTTTGCAAACCCCAAGAATCGATGGAGTTCCTTGATGTTTTGAGGCAAGGGCTAATCAGTAACAGCATCTACTTTGGTGCGATCCATAGCAACCCCTTTGTGAACTGATATGCTAACCTAAAAACATGACATGATTTTGATGAAACCCTTTTCCGCTGTCACAAACAGCTGGTGGTCTCTGGGTTGGCTTAACACAGTACACACATGCTGAACATGTTGGAAGAAAGTGTGTGAATAGATGAGGATGTCATCAATGTATGCTATTACACACAGATTCATACGGCATCACAATGCCCTTGGTTGGTAATGAATGCAGTCTTCCACTTATCTCCCTTCCGAATCCATATTAGATTGTAAGCACTGAGCTAAGGCATAGTGCTTAAGTAAGCACTGCCTAAGCTTGGTGAATATGGTATTCCCTTGAAATCTTACGAAGCACTCCTACTCGCATGATGGTGACAACTATTTTGTGAGTGATGCCGCAGCTAATGGGTTGACCGTCTACGGCTGAGCTGTGGAGTGGTGGAACACATAGCATAGTGTGGAGCTTGAGCTGCTTGAGGAGGTGCTTGTCGATGAGATTAAAAGCTGTCCTAGAGTTCACATGAGATACAGAGTCAACAATAAGGCAAACATGCACAGTGAGGCGCAGTGTGGGTGAGAATGTTAACACTGAGTGGCTTACTTAAGTTGGATGATGTAAGGGGTTTCTTCGGGCGGACGGAGCTGAGATGGTTGGGTTCCCAGCGGTAGAAACAAAGATTTTGCACTAGTCTACGACGACGTTCTCTTTCTCAGACAGTTTGGTGAAGCCCACTTGCATGGGTTCGGAGTCGCTGTGTTGTATGGGCACCATAATACAAAGTGTGTGTAATGCGCTTTTGTTTTTTTTCATGGGGGCTGTTGCGTATCTAGCCCAAGCAATTGGCTAGAAATGTCCATTCCTTCGGCTGGGTATTCAAACACTTTGCAAATCTGCGGGTCTGAGTCCCAGACAGCAGAAGCCCAATTTAAGGCTGTTTCAGGGACCTGTTTTTTGCCAAGGAGAGGGGCTGCTTCATGAAGAAAATCTGGCATTGGCGTAAAAATTCCTTTGCCACGCTCCGGCATGCCGTCGAACTTATCCATAAAGCACAAAATGAACAGTAGAAATTCCGGTGCTGGGCTGAGGCAGTGGTTGTTGGGTAAGCTGCTGGTTCGCTGTTTGTAGCAATGCCAGTTAAGCTTGGAAAGCTTGTAGCGCTTGGGCATGGTAATCCACTGTCTTGGAGACAAGCCAAACCCACTAGATCCTGCAACGGTGAAATATTCTATAAAAAAAGACGTCTGAGAGGGATCCATGTTGCAGAGTAAGGAATAACAATAATTCAGAAATGTGGTCAATAAACATGCAAAGGTTGATACACGATAAACAGTTTTAAGTCCAAGCACACAAAACTTTTTTATTGAGAAAACTTTATTGAGAAATCATAAACAAAAATGGAGCATAGATCAAAAACAGAGAAACATGAACACAAAAAAATGCTTGGTAAAGTCGACTAGCAAACAAAACTTTGCAACATGTGGTCCGTTATGCTAGCTTATATAGCTAGCAACAGAAAGTGCTACCGGAAGTGCCGCTAGTATTCCGATGAGGGTGACCTCTGGTGGTTGGAGGACGGAATCCTTACATCTAAGTCCCTAGATGTAAATGCAGTATTTTATTAAACAGACTGACTTTTTTACCATGTGCACCTAACTGTTTACCAGGCATGGACAAAAGGCAGGTAAAGCAGATGGAAATAGATAATTTTTCTATATAATTTTAGTTTTAAAAAAAACCTATTTAAGAATTACCAGCATACAATGTAAGCAAAAATATAGTCCAATTTTAGATCATTCTTGGTTATTTTCCAGAATTCAGCCATAACAAATTTTCTCAGTTCTCTGCAGACATTCTTAGCTATTTTTATACAGTGAAGGTATCACATTCTGAACTCTGATGTAGTTCTTTAAAAATGTAAATTAGTCCATGGGGTCTTTAGATCATTCAGTGTTGTTCTTTTTTTATAATTGTTGAAAAGAAGTGTCAGATCTATCAAAGTTTTAATGACCAAAATGCAAATGTATATTTAAACAAATAACAGCAACGGAGTCTGGTTAAACTGTTAAATGTTTTATTTTCATAGGCAAAAGTGTGTGTCTGTAATGACAAAACTTTCTCTTTGAATGACTCACAATTTGCACATGTGCCAATCATTCAGGAGTTGGCCTTTTGCCCATCTTCTCTCTAAGATGAAAAATGGGAAGTATCCTTAAAGCAAAAACATCAAGACCAGCAGCCTGAGGTGTTTGCTTGCCACCTCTTTCTTCGCCTTCAGTGCTCCCACCTTCCCTGCCCCCGCATAAGGAAGTCTACAATCAAGAAGTGGACTATGTTTCAAAAAGAGAAGACAATTAGTCATTGATTTCAAAGAGAGTGTATAATAAAATGTTTCCCTCTTAGGTAAACCTTTTGAATACAAACATGAATTAACCGCCTACACCAGTGCTCTGAATAAGGCAAAAAGAATGTACATCAGCCCACTCAGCTGCCATTAAAGAGTGACACACTTAGGCACACCGGCACAGAAATTTTTCTTACCACCCTAGATCTCTGCTCTTTCAAGACTGTATAAGAATTGTGTCTGTCCACTAGTCAGTGTTTTGACAAAAGTCAGTTTAGACTTTAAATCTCTGCTATTAATTATTAGGTCTTCATATCCAGTGAATAAAGGGTACAATGTTGTATCTTCAGTTTCAAAAATGTATTTGCTGTAAGCAACACAATCCTTATATTATATATCATAAAAATAATACGTCTAATAGTAGATCTTGCAGTCATCGTGTGTTTTTGGAGTCCTTTTAGGGACAGATGATCACTACCGCCAGCTCTCCTGCCTCACTTCAGTTTCCTTAGCAACAGCCAAGGTTTCAGGCTTTCAATACATTTGATTATATGTAAGTGATGAACAAAAAAGAGTGATTTGTGCTGCAAATTTAATGTTAAATTTTAAATCCATTTGATGTTATTACTGCACCGACTTTCTTAAAAACTAATAAAATATTTCATTTAAAATTTAGAATTGTGTTTAGAAGAAAAACATATAGGTCATAGAATCAGAAACCATAAACATATAAATAATTGTTATTCATGATATTCAGTTTTAGGAAGGTGAGTATTGCTGTATTGTGTTTTTTTAAATGATTTTCACATTAGTATTGTTCTAAGTATTGGTTTTGTTTTTAAGTTATACAAGTTATAATAAAAAATAAACTCTTTTAAACACCACTTTAGAAAACCTAAATTAGCTCAGACTACCAAAGTTTGTAAGAATTAACTATGAGCTGATAATTAACCATAACAAATTTTCTGATTTCAAGTCTTAAAAATTTTGCAACATATAGTTGTGCAAAAATATTTTTTGCAACATATAGTTTATCTGTAAAGAACTTCTTGTTGGCAATGCTACAAATGTTGCTATAGCAAAACATTTCAACACACCATTCGTCTGCCACCTACAAACAGGAATGCAATCATGGTCATTACCTTGTGGTATTACTTAAGGAGCCTGACATTACATAAGCCTGGAAGCAGAGGTATGTTTTTTACATAGTTACTTATGCATGCAAAATGTATTCCCCTAGAAAGAGTAGGTAGGTCTTTATAAACCATTTAAAAATGTCAGATCAATTATACTCTCATTGAGTCACCTCTCAGCCAGGTGTTCTCGGCGGAGGTATTTGACATGCTAGGGAGGAAAGCAATTCTTCAATCCGGCTACATTTCCTTCTGTCAGCATCACATTTTTGGAAAATGAAATGTTGTAATAACATATAATAAAGCAATCACTTTGTCTTTTATGTATAGATGGCCGTTTTATTTACCCTGCCTCTCTTAAATATCCAGGTCTCTGTGCTGGGTTATAAATCAAAGTATCCCCTGCAACCAGACCACAAAGCTTCTCATCCCTACTGAAATGCAATAAGAGAGTAAAGCTGCAGATTTCTTTAGACTAGATGACCTCTGTTTTAGTCTATGTTTAAGCAGGTGACCTGATTTACTGTTGATGTTAGTGTTTTCTTTAATAACACTATGAATGTGGACAATAAAATATGTCCTAAATGTTAATGATTAAATTTTATATGTTCACTTGTTATAATTCTTTAAAATAACCATAAAATAATCAAAGTCAATTTTACAATATTGCTGTGTACACTATCTGTTTAAAAGTTTAATTCTTCCTAATAAGATGAAATTTATTTGTAATATTACAGATATACTACATTCTATATTACATTCTCCTTTTCTTATGTACTTTCTCTGTATTTACTTAATACAATTTACATTACATCCTTACACTCATTTACAGTACCACTTTCTAAAAAATTAATTAACAATTAAAAATTAAATAAAATAACAATCACTGCCAGGAGAGCAAGTTTAGCAAGAATAAAAAACACACCACATTTTTTAAAATGGCAAATTTTTTGGTCACAGCATACTAGCCAAGCCAGTTTACAGCGTACGTTTAAATGGCCGTTCTCATGCAAGCCCACCCTGATGAAGGTTTCCTTTTAGCCAAGTACCTAGCAGAGAGGAAGCAAAGGGCTACAGTTTAATCTGACAGAAGAGATGCTAATTTATGGCTTTCTGCATGCCTCCTCATTGTTCTCCACAGTAAGATCCTAGATCCTGTTAGGTTTATATAATTCACAATTTGAGTTTTTAACAAGGCTAGTCAAACAACTCTTATTGCAGATCATTCAGATGTCTTTCTGCTTCAGTCTGTGGCTTTTATAATCCGCATGATTTACGATGTATTGCGACCACTGGAAATAAAGAGACACTGATTTAATTACATTGAATTTAAATCCATAGTTTCTGCTGCAGCTCTAAAATGAGCAAACGAATGGGCTAAATCCTGTTGTGAAACCCAGAGGCTTACTGTGATTAGCATGGCTGAAAATGGAGCACATCCAGCGAAAGGATAAGACTAAAACAAGCAAGATTATACACAAATCTTTTGCACTCTGCTTCCTATACCTTTTTTTTTTTAGGTTGAACTCCACACCTTGCTTAGAGCGCTCTAGTTTAGCCCACTCCACAGCCCCCTCACGCACTCCCCCTCACGGCTGTCCCTGAAGAGGATACCCCTGACCCTCCATACAAATGCCTGTGCCAAAGCAGCCTACTCTTCTCGCTCCTACAGAGGAAAGAGCCAAGCTCTGCTGAGCAGCTGGTGAAGAGGCAGTGAGATGACGCCTTTCTCCTCCTCGCTCTCATCCTTTCTCTTTCTCTGCCAAGTTCTATCCAAATTTCTGCAGTCCAGGCAACAAGATTTTCTTGACTGGCAACTCCGACCAATATTTAAATGCCGAATGCAGACACTAATTAAACACATTTATCTGCATGTGAGACTGACAAATATGATTGGAATCTATTCAAGTGCACTTTACATCCTGTCACTGCATTATAATATGATAACACAAATGAACACTGTAGATTATGGTGGCCTCTCCTGCTTTGAGGCACAGAGAAGTAATTATTTTGTAAACTGTTGAAACTCTCCTCCACCTCTGATCTGCCGTCAGGGGCGAGTAAGGGAAGTGCCTTAATGGTCATTTATCACCAAGGGCAGGGTAAACAAAGGAAGTGAGAGGGTAATCATGCCTTTCGTTTAATTTATGTGGGAAGTGATGTGTGTGAAGCGCTCAGTGGGGGTAAAATGTATACATTCTTCTCTTGAATGCCTTTGTTTACGGTTCTGCTTAACTCTCCTGGAATGAGTGGAGAACTACCTGATCTGGAGGTGGTCTTCCTGGGAAAGATGTGCCTGTTCTTGTTATAAAACTGCAACTTAGGAAATCTAGAGCCGTGAATCTGTTAGTAATTCCATAAAGGGGAATCTGGGATCTGAGTTTTTTTCAGTTTTTTAAGTTTCAACATTATTGAGCATGATCTGCTCTATTGAAATCCTGCACACTGCAGCTTATATAAATACGAAGAAAAAAAAATAGTAAAGACTTCAAGTCTGTTCCATCAGCATCCACGTAAACACAAGCCATGACTTCCAATGGGCTTGTAGGTTTTATAATCTAAGCAAATCCTGTATTTCTCTTATTTTGGCTCTTTCTTTATTTTAGTAAAGTGTAAACATGTTTCCATAACATTTATTTATTTTTATCTTTCATTATTCATTCATTCATATCATTCATTTTTATTCTTGATGAATTTTAAACTAGATTTTTAATTCATTTTGCTTTTTTGGAATGACCTTTATATTTCTACTCTCAGTCTTTTTCAAACAGTGGATTCATAAGCATTAGAGCTTTTGCATGCTCTGGCTTGAGTAAATTATTGTGATTTAAAAAAAGATCATTAGGGTGTTTGAGGATGTAATCTGGGCCTCTTGTCCTTCCATTGCAGACCTATACACTACACCCCGCATCTACAAAGCCACAAGCTTTATAAGGAGGCATTTAGGACTCGCAACCTAAATGTGTAACAGTCCTCCCCCCAAACCATTAGACTCCTTAATACCCAGAGACCGAACTGACACCAAACCACACATACATACACCACAACACAACACAAACCCATGCACATACACACACACCCACACTCCTACTCAACTAAAGACCACCCCAATTCCTTTACAACTTTTGCACAATCCTTTCTGCTAAAAATATTTTATACAGAAAAAAAAACATTTGGAATTATATTGTAATATCTTTAAACCCTTGTATTTCACCAAAGACCTGTGTACTGGTCAGATTTAGTGCTAGTGTTTTTTTTTTTATTACACTGTGATGTATAGGGACGCATTGTCTTTTAATGAGCCTATCTTTATTTCTAGTAGTTATTGTACAGTGTTGAGTTTTTTGCACATTGTGCACATGCACTTCATGTAGTTTTGTATTGTCCTGTGGTCTATGTACGCTATGTACACATTTAATCTTGTGTAGTAATGTGTAGCCCCATGCAGTGCTGTGTAGTCTGCACGAACAATGTTGTATTTTATTGTGTACTGTACTTTTTATTGTGTACTGATTTGGCTTGTCTCAAAATAGGTAAGCTCTGGTAACGTTACAATATTTATATTAAATTTGCTTAAAAAATACATATAATTTTACTTCATAAAAATAATTTACTGCATACAATTTGTATAGCATTTGTTTTACCTCTGAGCTGCACCTATCTATCTTGATGTGACTGAAATGAAAAGACTAGGCTTGAGCACAGAAAAGCTGTTACACTGATTGGTCCTTGTGACTTGAGAGTTGCCCTTGAGACATTTTTTTTAAAGAAATCAAAGGCTTTACAAAACGTGAATAAGCTACTGTGTATGCATGGTTCATAAGAAGAACAGCAGAACTGCAAATTATATAGCACCCACAGCCCACGCAAACACCCACACACCCACCCACACACACATACACCATCGCCAAAAAAAAGCTATGTTTTAATGTTCAGAAATTTATGCTCTGGTGCTAGCTGGTATTGAAAAATAGGAAAATAGTTTATTTAGTATGTATTTATCCGAACGGCATTCTCACCCTTAACAACAAATTTGGTTACTATTATTGCTATCAGCGTTTGTGTGTTTTTTGTACACTGTGCCATGCGAAGCAAAGTGTCTGTAAGCACAGTTTAACAGAGTATAGGGAGTGCTTAATCAGCCCTTGTACCCCAAACAAGCAGCCCACACAAGGGGTTACCCCACCACCCCCATCTACATTTGAAAACCTCCTCACTTTAAAAAGAGGGGCTCACCGCCCAGCTAGTGGAGGTGGAAGAGGCCTGCAATAGGTCATCATACAGAAAAGAGAAAACTAGGTGCAGGTATTGAATAAAAGCTAATGTAGAGCCTACACATTTGAGTCGTGACTCCAGAATGAAACAGCTGTAGGAGTTGTCTGACTGCACTTGTAGCACAGTTGCGTAACAAACCGGGAGGCTGTAATCATGATGGACACAGGTCAGTTTTCCTCAGGCATATTCAGCCTCTCACAGGCACTCTTCTCTCTGAAAGCTAATCCACTGAGTGTATTTGAATTTGGCACTCAGAATTTAACACCCCCGCTGTGTGTGACTGAGTGAGTGTGTGCGTCGCACTTGAAGAAAATTAACAAAATGGCCAAAAGCTGGTTAAATTTTGCATAATTTAAAGCAGAATTGTTGTGTTATATAACAGAGAAGTTCACCATAGACTTTGACTCATATTATTAAATTTATCTGCAAGTTTTATCAGTAATATCCAAGCAAAAAGAAGTAATTATTTACTTCAAGCAGTTATTGACTTTTTTTGTCGGCGAGTGTTCTGTGTCGTGCGGATATCTATCAAAGCTTACAGAAATCAGAGCACTGGCTTACAATTTTTTTTAAATACAGGCACCTACTGAGGCAGATAGCATAACGACAGTCTTTTTGCTTGGAATAACTTTTTGATCGTTTACATTAGATTTTATATTCAGCTTTTTAATTAAGAAATAATGTTAAAATGTAAATGAATTACATCACTACCTAATGATATAATTTCTTTATTAAGGCTGAGGCGTACAGTTAGACACAAAGACATAGATTTAATAACAAATAATACTTAATATTAATAATCTAATACTTATTTAATAAAATATAATGACTATATGAAGAAAATAAACTATATGTTAGATAAAAACTGAATAAATAATGACAAATATATTGAATAAATATTATTAAATTAAAAGGGTATTGTAGTTAAATTTTAAAATCTATATGTGTATGTATAAATGTTTTGAGTGTTAGTGTTGCTTTTAAGTGTTAATTTATAGTTATGGATCTATTAAGTTAACTTAATAGAATATAGTTAAAATCTCAAAAAATGATTACTCTTGCTGTAATAGTCATGATTTAATGTTATGCTTATTATCACTCCATCACCACTAGCAATCCATTCATTGTCAACATGGCCTGATACGTGTGCCCCCCTCAGCGGAAAGCATCCCTTATTTTTGCGTATAAAAGGTGGCAAACCAAGTACAAGTACATTCAGCATCAGCCTGTTTGAAGACACTGTACCCATAATGAGTTTGCTATTAAAGTAAATAAGACTTTTTTACTTTCATGTGACACTTGTATAAAGCGCTTTAATTTAAATAACATTATCAGTGGTAGTCATTTCATCTTCCTGTGTAAACTAAGTTAGCCATGTCAATATCTGTAACCAAGCAGCATATTCCGCTGTTTGGAATAGAATGATAAGTATTTTACTACCGTAAGGAGAAAAAAGTTTGGCCAATAAATCTGTAGGAAAAGCGTCCTTTCCAGGTGTGATTTGAAAGGAAGTAACAGTGTTGCTTTAAATAGTGCTATTGTACTATTGATTGAGGAGCAAGGGTGAAATCTCTATACCTTAATAATTATTTAATATGCTTTATACGATTCAAACCTTGACCTGATTTACAAAGATCCTTAATTGCTTGTGTAATAGGTTAACCTGCGGATGAGTGTATTGAGGGTAATTCATCATGGATAATTGCTTGCATTTAAGGACATGCAGATTAAATAAAGGAAAATATTTCAGCAACAGTTTTTGTATCATTTAATTGTTTAAAAAGCTGTGGCAAAATAAGGACCCCAAAGAGAGACAGCTAGATAAGGTTATCTTAGCCGACCTATTCATAATTACTGTACATTAAAAAAACCTCAAAACCAGTTACACACATCAAAATGCAGCTTAAATCCTGACATAAACAAGTGTGTTAATGTTGTCTTGGTAATTATGTTATAATTTATTTTTCAATTTAAAATTTAGAACACCTTACCGAACGTTTTTTATCATTCTGATATACTTTTAAAAACTGTTATTTTCTTTTAAAATGACATCACTAGCTTTTGCAAATGTAATACCTGCCCTTTAGTTAAATATTGTATTAGTCACTTTCAGGCTTAGTAAATCACATTGTGGATTTAAAATAAATATAATCCTCCTAAAACTGCATTTTTATTACAAAAAACAGAATAATAAGTGTGTAGGTGGTTTTGCACATATTCTACTTTACTTTTCAGGTCATAAGACTGTTTTGCACATTCATATGTCTTGCAGAACACATGGGGATTACTATTTATTATCCAACCATAGGATCCAGTCAGTGTTTCACTGGCATTCAGGTTATCTGCAGATGCTCACATTTGTACTCAAAACAGTAAGCTGCATTCTTCTGTCAGGTGTTACCAGGAGATTAAATCTAGTGTTTTATGATAGTCTTGATGAGATTTATGATATGGAAAACACTCGACTGTCAATTCGATTGATCTGTTTTTTGTTTTTAAACATTGACATCATGGCTAATGTAACGGCAGTTTTCAGTATATGTGGGTTTTCCTAAAGTCTTAGCAATGATTATTAGACTTTACATTATAATAATTTATAATGTACTATAGTATAAAGTCACCATAAGCTTTTATCATAAAAAACAACATTTTTTGTCAGACCATATGCGTTAAGTATTAAAATAATAATTACCACAATAATAAAAATAAAAGTATTGTTTGATAAAGAAAATACAGATACATGCAAATAAATACTACAAATGTAATTTGTTGTTTAAGTCTTTTGTTAGTTTGTATGTGCCATAGTATTTTGGGGGTCAGGGCCTTTATATGTTTTCTGGCACCAGAGCCCATAAGTGGATTGTGCTGTCACTGGGCCAGAATAAAACAAATAGAACAAATAGTTAACCGACACAAATCACAAAAAAAAAATTTGTTCTGGTATTTTAATAATAAAATTTATAAATTATATTAGATGTAGCATAAGAATTTAGAAATAGTTTTCTTATGCCTGTACTTTATTAGCCAAAAAGTGTTATAAAATAGTTCATTTATCTACTTATGCAGCAAAATTCTTTGAACAGATTTGGATAATGTTGCAGTTGCCATTCACGTACCAATAGCACTTTTCAGTTCAATTCAATATAATTCAATGTTATTTGTATAGTGCTTCTAAAAATAGACATCATCTTAAAGCAGCTTTGTAGAAAACACGAGTCTGTATTAACCCCAATGAGCAACAGTGGTAAGGAAAACCCCTTAAAGATGATTTTGGGAAGAAGACTCATGGGGGGAACCCATCTTCATGGGGGAGACAGCCGACTGTGTGATAATTAATAATGTTTTGTCTACATACATGTATATCCAATCTGAAAGCTTTGGGCAACTGTTGACAAAGTTCTATGTTGACCACAGGTTTAACAATTTTTTTTTCTGCTGAGATCATAAAACATCCAGTGGTAAAAATCTGATAACAAGAATGATCGTTGCAGCTCACTGCCCGTCCATCCTCAGCAGCAGTGAGCACCTTCAACCAGCCAATCGGAAGGACAACATCAGCATGGATAAGGGATGTTGTGAGATGCTGCCAGAAACACTGGGAATAGGGAGCTCTATAGCAAGCAAGAAAGAAAGAAGGAAGAAGAAGGAAGAAGGGAAGAAAGGATCAAATAGTTGATCACAGCGGTAGTAGAATGGAGTAGAAGACACTTCTGTTATTTTCGAGGCAATCACATTAATCACAATGGCCATAGGCTATTTTGGTGCCTTTTTTATAGATAAATGTATATCAGACAGTAGCACTGTTTTATTAACACATCACACAGTGCAGAATATTTTGAGCCACTTGGTTAAAACATATAGGACAGCTAATAAGAGAGACGATGATATAAATTGTTACATTAGTTGATATTTAGTTTAAATGAGTCCAAATCCAGACATTTTAACATTTGGGGTTGTTTTTTAGCAAACAAATAAATTCCTCAGCAAAATAAAACCCCAGGATGTTAGACAGTTTCTATGAAGTAACTTCCAGGCATAAGTCTGGTATTTGTCTTCTTATTTATCATAAATTAATTATTATTACTCTTTAGGTCTGTACATTTTATTTATGCTGAATATGCTAATAGAAGCACTGGCCACTGCAGCAGGGCACCATGGCGAGTTGTTCACTGCTGGCTGCGGACGATAATGAGGTACTTGTGCAGTGAGTGACGGGGCTGCTGTTTTCACAGGAGGGATCACAGTGGGGCCGCTCCCCTCCTAGCACACGGCCCCTCTGGCTCCTCTATTATGTTCAACAAAGAATGTACTCCTTAGAGGCGCTGACAACATTCCACCAGAACTGCCGAGGTCTGCCACTCTTAAAGAGAGAAATCTAGAAAAAAAAAATTTTTTTATACCGTTAGACTGTGGTTTATGTTCTCAAGGTTAGCAGATAAAGGCAGTGCTGTTTCACACAGGTTTTTAATCTTGCATTTCTAGTAGAAAAATGGCGAGGTCACAGCAAGTGCTGTTAAAGGTTGTTGTGTGGGTGGTGAAAAGTGTTCTGTGTGAAGTCTGTATGTAAAACTCTGGCTATTCTGGCTTAAAGGGCATGTTCAGAAAAAAAAAGGAAAAGAAACTCCAGGGCTAAATTAATTCATAAATTCTAAAGTGGCGCTGAAATCCACTGAAATGAGAAAGAAGCATTTTAAGAAGCCTTTTGCCCTTTGTATCAAGCATTGACTCTTCAGTTATTGCATTTAGTGAGGAGCTTAGGGTGGCTCGACTGCTTTCCTGTGCTGTGGTCTTGGGGCAGTGTATGAACTGAGAGGTGTACCATAACCTATATCCCTCAGCAAACTCGTTTGTCAGTCTGAGTGTTCTCAATGTCAACTCTCCCTGACAGGTAATAGAAAAAGAAATATTGACAGCCCAATGTAGCATTTCTTTGTAAATAAAACCCCATAGCCATTCTGCTGTCTGCTACTGTTTTTCTTTTCCATTTCCTCCCTACCAGAGTATTTAGTTTCTTCTTTTTCCTCTGTATTTCTGTTGTGGTTTCCAGGCTAAACGTGGGTGTCACGTTGGCCTTGTACCCAAAGTTCCACTGACTTTCATCCTCAGGAGCTCATGGCTGTATTGTGAGGTTTTGCTTTTTCTGTAAAGGCTCTGGTAAAAGGCCATAGCACTGCATTGGTACAGTAGATGGGCTCTGTAAAGCGCCTCCGTTAACATTGCTCCGGGACTCCTCTGTCATTTCCTTACCGCCAGCACTCCCACTGAGCAGATGACACACTGTAAGACCTCTCACATCTCTGCCATTACTAGGGTGGAGTATGTGGAGAGACTGTGCTGTACTGAAGCAACAACGTTGGTTAGTTAAACTACAACAAAGTAGCAAAAACAAAGTTTTTAGAACCTTTTAGAGCATCTGCGACTTTTCTAACTTTACTCTCACATTAAGAAAATAGGATGTATGAGTTGTTCCATAGGCAGTAAATCAATATGGAGAAATCTAAATAAAATAAATTTTTATTACATCTTCAAAACTTTATTTGCCTTTATCAGCTAAATGTTCTGAAAATTTGTATCCAAAGCCGTGATAATTATAATAATTGTTTAAATGTATTCATAATCTAGTTGCAATCCCTTAAATGTTAGTTATATCACATATATATTATATAACATTATGTGTTTTGAAAGATTCCTGACAAGGGTATAGCTAAAGTGTTTTTTATAAGGTGCAACTAAAACCATCTAAAAGGGTACTGCTGACTGCCTTAACCAATCCCAGCTCTAGTTTCACAACTGATTAGATGATAGGCAAAGTGCCTTAAGTAATTCCCATCTATGAGCAGTAAAGATTTTTTTGCTACCCCCACCCCTGAAAAAAAAAACGTGCATGCATACTTAAGCACTCATTCTTGCAAGGCTTCATGCACCCTTTATCCACTTGCCCACACAAACTCACCCACCCACGTCCTCCTCTACCCTACTCTTTTCCTTGGTGACAGCCAGCCCACCTTTCAGCCCTGCACACACACCCACACACAAAACCCACACACTCTATTTTCCACAGGACAGGTCATTCTTAGTTTAGGCTCTCTATAGTATCACGGCACACGTTCATGATCATACTTCCTGTTGTGCTGAAAAGAGGAAACTGTGTGTAAATATAGTGAGCATTTTGCAATTTGCATTTCACACAGTATAACATAATACATAACAAAAATATTGTTCAAAATATTGTTTCATATAATAAACATGTCTTATCACAGCAACTTTTTATCAAGCATGACCATGACATGACCATTTGATTTAACTAAACAACCCAAAAAAGAACATGGGCAGACTCAGAGTCTCAGCTCTTAATTTAACTGCCAGAGTGTGTGGTGATGTGTGAAATCACATCTTAATTACATCCGACTCTTTCCTGCAGAATTGCCATTTATTGGCATCTTCCTAAAAACAACAAAGAAATGTATATCTGAAAGACACAGCAGTTTCTATGATATGTGCAGTGGTGTGATTCACATTTTGCTTTCCAGCATTTGTTATGCAAAAAAAACCCCAACTGCCTCATAAAATTAGGGCAAAGCAAATTTTTCCCCTTCATTCATTTATAAGACACAAAAGTTTTCTCAGTTGGTTGGTTATGGTTTGAATGTGAGTGTATAGAGATCTGAAAACAGTCTAAATGAGTCAGTGGCTTTGACTCAGCCTGGAGAGGAGGCAACATGGGGAGTTACTTAAGCAGGGAGTGGGCTTGTATGGGTGTGGGTTCCACCACGAAATCCCACCCAAATCACTCACAGGGGGAAAGGTGGAGTGGACACCCTGATATGTTATTAGAAGAAAATACACACTGTACTACATAAAGGAAATTTGTAATCCAGTTATGAACGTTAAAAGTTATGGAAAGACGATTGGTCTTCCTATCCGAGCCATGTTTTAACTCTTTCAGGACTATATCTTTTTCTGTGGTCATCAGTTTTGTTTAGGTGATGCAGAAATGTCCTATCTGAGCATGATTTTAAAGTTTTAACAGTGATCATCATTTAGTTGGGCAAATAAAACATGATGAAAAATAGACAATTTTTGTGATTTGTTTTCATACATGTCCTGGCATGTATGAACACAACTTAATTATAAAGCAAAGATCAAATACAGCCGAAAGATTTATGCAACACATAGGTTATCAAAACAACAGACAAAACTTACAAGATATGAGAACAAATGTCCATATTTAAGCTTTAAATAGAGATGTAGCACAATCTTGCTGGCTTGCTTGCAACTGTGGATGTATAAAATGGAAAAACTGACTGGGAAACATACCAAAGATTTCACATCATATCACACATCACAGCACACTTAGGTATAACTGAGGTACTATTGGCATCGCAGCTAAATGATCTATGTTAGTTGTAATGATTGGTATTTGATAAGAGCTACTGTCTATGTGTGAGTCACCCATTCCTTGGGAGGAATTTCTAGAGCAGGATACTATACTCTCACTTGTCATGACAAGTGAGGCAGAAGTGCTGCAAGTTTCTGAAGCAGCAAGCTTGCTGAAAAGGAGATTTCACCTTTTAGGTATGCACATAATAGTCAGTGTGAGAATATTGGCCAACTCCCACTTAGATTCTTCACTTGTTTGATCTTAATTACCTGTCTTCATGTCCAGTTGACCTTCGAATGGGACTAAAACTTTTTGGAGGAAAAGAGTAAACAGCAAATCCCAAGCTTTTGTTAACCAGGTTGTTAGATGAATTCTGTTGTGGGCATGAGACAGTTTGACAAGCGGAACTGATTTTAGAGGCGGGAACGTAGAAATTAGAAACTGGCTTTAATGACAAAACCAATCTTGAACACCTTGCTTTCTTTGCTAAAAAAACAGTTAGGGCCTATACTGTTTTTGTTCCTTATCTTTGATCTTTACTGTCATTAACCTCACTTTGGTTTTAGCAGTCGTTAAACATTTCAGGAAGTGGGTTAGGTCCCACCAGAAGTCCTCCCACCTCCCAGAGACTGGCAGGTGAAAACAATAACAAAAGACAAACAAGTGGAGCAAGTATTACGTTTCATTCGTTTGTGCGAAAGCAATTAATCACTTGAAACCTAGGTGTGTGTGTGTGTTTGCTAAACATGCATCCTGTTGGATGAGAGTGCTAAAATGAAAATGTTAAAGTAAACTAGTTATCTCCCTTTTACCATAATCACCATAACAAATTGATAACTGCAGGAAAAGTTTAAAATTAAACAAAATTGCAGTACCAGCTAAACATAAAAAATACCTTAAAGTCATGGGATCAAAGCAAAGTCTATTAGATTATACAATGCGCAAGTCATTAATTTTGTTTAAGTGAAGCAGAAATGTATGTAAATCTATAGCAAAAGTATGATTTTTTAAGTTTAAGATTTCATGGTTAGTTTGTATGATGAGTAAAACATATATCTAAAGAAGCCTGGCACCACAATCTATTTTATACTTCAATAATTCAGCTAATAAAGTACTACACAAATACAAACAGACAGAGGGACAGACAGATTGCTCTTAATGTAAGTTATTACCTGAGTTCAATATCATATATCTAAGTTTACAATTTTTAAGCAGAATCAATAAAAACTTTTGAAATAAAAATAGCACTGTTTTGAAAAAAAAAAAGTAATCTCTTTATTTTACGATCACATCTCTTGTTTCCTCGACTAAAATTTAAATCATTTCCATGATTCTGATTATAGGCGCCTTGTTTTGTTTTACTAATATCTTTCTTTGTTTTAACGACAGTGAAATGGGAAATTCCCTTCACCGTCGAAACGAGAGGTTACCAGCATGCCCTCCCCCACATAACTTACCATATATTGAGTAATTGAAAGCACATCATTATACCGGTATTATCAGATAAAATAACCTCTGTTACAGTGACAAGAATGAGTTACTGTTACAGTGACAAGAACGAGATAAGTATCAATTTCAGAACTTGTACTTAAGTTTACTGAAATAAACAGGAGCTTCATGTGCTTTTTATACAAAATGGTAGTGACCAGGTATGATTTGTACAAGAATGTAATTCTATGGTGTTTATGTATGTAAAATTTCTTTAAAAGATTCCTTTTTTCTATACGTTTCCATATTGGTAGATGGAATTTGTTTTTATTTATTACGTGTTGTTAATAGCAACATGGTTAAACCGACACTCTCTGAATTGAATTGCATTTTCACAGCTGCTGTTAAATTGGTATAAAAAGATTTAGTTAAAGAAAAAGGAAAGGATTTCTTACAGAATTATTAATATGAAGTTTAATGAAAACCTTTTCAGCTGTTATCTTCTTTGAAGTCTGAGTTTTTTTAAAGGTTTTTAGGATGCAAACCTTTAGATATTATCAGTTAGATTAGAATATTATATCCTAAAAGAAGTATTTTGTTAAATAGGCTAATGTAAGATTGGAGTCTACAGATTTTGTATTACACATAAGAAATTATTACTGGACCATCTGAATAAAAGCACAATTTTAAAAAAGAAACATAAATTGTATAAAAAAAATATTGTTATATTATTCAAAATAAGTTCATAGCCTGACAAGTTGTTGATTCTACTGTCTACATCAGACTACCCAAATAATGTGTAACAACCAAATGAATAAAAAATAAGCATTTTAAACATTTAATATTAAAATATTAAAGATTATGTTTATAACCAACAAGAAGCCTATTAACACATGGGTCTGGTATGCTAGAAAGCCATTTAAGTAATTTAATATATATTATGATCAGTCTCTCTCAAGCAAACGCAAAAGAACAAACACATAGAATTTTAACATGTATATGCATTTACTGCGAGTAAATGAGTAAAAGTCATTTTACTCATTTAGCGTTTTTACTCATTTAAATGAGTAAAAGTCATTTTAGTGCATTTTAAAATAGCCTGATTGAAAGCTTTGCTAAATAATTCCAAAATTTAGGGGATTATATATAAGCTTAACAAATGCTTCACCAAATACCAAGCACAGGTGAAAAATTATTTAATTTTATTCATTCTATTGGTTACTTTACATATATTTATTAATAAAACCAATGAAAAGAAAAACCAATAAATGCAGATGTCTGACTATCATTTGCCTGTTGGTCTTACTTACTAATAACTAACGAAATCAAACACACAGAAAATGATGTATTGTCTAAACATCGTCTGAAAACAGAATAAAGGTTTTGCGCAAACTGTGAAGACAATTGAAGGTTGCAAAGTCAAGAGCTTATAATAAAGATAGTAGTCTAAGTTTGAAAAGAATTTTGATGCGTAATTACTAATAAATTTACACACAACAATCTTTAAAACTTACACTTGACTGTCCCAGTTCAATTCTGAAAAATATTTATTTCTCTTACCCTTATATTTAATGCATGTGAAGCTCTTGACTTCCTTTGCTTGATTTTATGCAGTTGTTTTGCTGCAACCTGATCTGAGAAGATGGTAACTGCATAAACCTGCAGCTGCTGTGACATCCCTAATTTAAATAATTTTAATTGAAATTATTTTAGTTTAAGTTATAAAAACAAATATTGTTAGCAAAATGTAAGCATTTTCACACCCACTTACAAAGGGATCAATTTTTTTGGCAAAAAAAGTTATCAGATGTCCTAAAGAGCTTCATCTTCATTTAGAAGTGTCTTAAAATAATGCACACTGCTCAAGTTGTATCTATTTAAATAATAAGTCTCTCAGACAGCCATGATTCACATTTCTGACTCTCCTATAAAAAGCTAAGAATTTCGAGGGGATATGTAAGTTGACCAGCAAAAGTGCTTTGAACATTTTCTCGGAAACTTGAATAAATACTCACTCCTTCTTTTCTTAGCTCATACAGAAAAATGCTGTGCACCACTTTCCTTTGATTTGACCACATATCAACCAACAACATGCTTTTTTCTTTGTATTTATTCTGTAAATCTTTGGGGAAATTATTTTTCGGGGAGTTTCAGAATGAAACGAACATTGAATGGATACTGATTGTTAAAACAATCATAAGACGCATGTGAAACAGTTAACGCTATACACAAAGACTCATTTTAAGCTTTAAGTGATCAATAACAGAAACAGCATTATGAGGCAATGTATACAGGTTACAGAAGAGAGGAGTCAGGTATCAATTTGTGCAATCCAACACCTCTCGGTTTAGTGGATTACAACCAAATCTTCACTTTAGATTTTAAAATATTTTCCTAATCATTTTATTTACATTTTATCTAAATTCTACCAAAAATGCTTTTATTTTTAATTTTTTCTTTAATACATAGAAAATACAGTTAATACATAGAAAATACATTCTGTCATATCACCATGCTGTCATAAATGCAATTTTAAGCTTACAAGCAAAACAAATTCCAGTAAAACCCACTATAATTTACATTTACTGCCTTATATTCTATAAATGATTATTAGTTTTAATTATTCATTTCATTCAACCATATAAACAGTACTGCTGTATCTAATAGTACTCTACTATATCTACTGTAAGAGACGGTCTGAGAGTATCTATGTGTGGGGTTTGATGAAGTAGGCTGGTCACATGATAATATTTTGAGGTAGGAGTGTATATGTGTGTGTGAGTACAAATGTATGTAGGGGGAGCTGACATGGGAAGCCGTATGTAGGCAGGAAGCCTCCACACTCACGCATACTTACTATGCTGCCCCGGGGGTGGAGAGATGCTATGTAGTTAAACCCACTGCCAGTGGATAAGCCACTCACAGTGACATGCAGATAAGCACAGCAAGCAGCAAGGGCTCGGCCTGAGAAATACGTACAAACAGACCCAAATACAGACAGACAGACACACACACAGAAAATAGCAGTACTTTAACAGGATTTTGCAGGTTGTCACTAGCAGTAACAGAAAGAGCAGACAGAGAAAGAAGACAAGACAAAGCAGTGTGCAGATGGAAAATCTCAGATATGCGCACAGGTAAGAACAACTCCAGAAACTCTTTTAAACACTTGTATAAAATGTGTATAATATAATTTTTATATGTATAAGAAAAAGGAAACTACTATGTTTATATATTGCTAACTTTATAATCAAATAAAGTTTACCTTTTTCTCTTTTCAACTTGAAATTTATTTTACAAATGATTGTAGCTACAGTTGGGAAAGTTCCTGTCAAACATAATAGGCAAAAGTCTGTAGCAGGGTGTAATCAGTTTGTGTGGAGTGTTTCACAGCACACTGAATAGTTTGAGTGATGAACATGTGTGCTTTAGAGGCTGCAGGTTGTGTGTGAGGGTAAGAGAAAAATAGAGAGACAGAAGGAAAGAAATAGAAAGAGAGACAGAAAGACAGAAGGAGGGAGAGAAAGAGAAGGAAAGAGAAAGAAAGAGCAAGATAGAAGTAGATAGAGAGAGAGTGTGTGTGTGTGTCTGTGTGTATGTATATGAGAGAAAGACAGAGAAAAAGAGAGAGAGAGAGAGAGAGAGAGAGAGAGAGAGAGAGAGAGAGAACTCTAATTGTTGTCAGTAAGAGTGCACGCCTGCAGCATAAAACCTGGCACTGTCTTTGTTCTCTACAGTTGCATGGCAGTTACAGAGCAGGTATAGAAAACACACACACACACACACACACACACACACACCTTTCTACTCTTGCCTTAATCCACTTTACCTCAACAGCAGCTGCTTCAGCACACAGGATACATTCATTGGGGATGGCTGTTTGTTTTATTGTTCATTCCCAAGCAGAGAAAACCAGATCATAGAAAAGCACCACTAGCCTGCAAAACTTATTGTGCCTCCACACGGGTGTGAGTGGGTGGATGTGTGTTTTAGTGCAAATGTGTCTAAACGCGCTTTCGCATGTGCTTGCCCAGAAGAGTGAGTGTGCGTGTATAAGTGTGTGGGCGTTTGGATGTAGGTGTGTGTGGGTGACTGAGTGCATGTGTGAGTTTAAGTGTGCATCTGCTTGCCCAAGTGTGTGTGTGCGCACGTGTGTGTAAGAGAAAGTTTGTGGGTGTTTAGTGTGTGTGTGTGTGTGTGTGTGTATTAAACATGCCTATGAGAACTGACACTAATATAAAAGCTGGAATGTCTGTCAAACCTGGAGCATTCCTGCACACCCTGACCCCATACTGAATACTGAGAATTTCAGCTGAAACGGAAAGACAATAGCCAGGGGGACATTTAAGAGGGTTTCGCTTAGATCCCTGGGATTCAATCCCCTGGGTGCAGTGGGAAAATCTAGAGCTAAGGCCTGTTTTTCAGGTTTCAGTTAGAGACAGTTGCAGCCTGCTGCTCAGGGGCTTTCCCAAAATGGGGCACCATCGGGAGGGGATACAAAAAGACCCACCTGTGGCGCTCTGAGGACTGTGGTGTCTGCTCACAGTGGGAAATATCTTGCTGTTGTAACCCTGCAAGGCTGCAGATATTTTTCATTTCCAGTTGACTGATTAATTCAGTGATGGATTTGAATAGTGTGTGGTCTGAAATGTAGTCTAGTTTTGTACAGGGTGAATATAAAGCATGAGGATAGCTGTCTCATTATGTCTCTTCATGGGGTTCTTGAGCATGGACAAATGTTAAATAAGCATGATATTACTCACTCATTCTCTCTCTCTCTCTCTCTCTCTCTCTCTCTCTCTCACACACACACACACACACACCCACAGACTCCAATAAAGAGCCTATTTTATGTTACTGTTAAGTAGTAATCTTTATACTATACAGTACAGTTTATAATTGATTATAAGTATCATAATTAATAGGTCCGGAATCTGACCATACTTGTAGAGGAAAGTGAGTAATTAATTTACCAACACAAGTTGCTCTATGAATAATTACATAATGGTAAAATATCCTTTGAAGATTCATAACATCTTTTATCACAATGACTCATTTATTTATTTATTTGTTTGTTGGTTCGTTAGTTCGACTGTCCCTTTATTTTTGTATTGTTTGTTTATGTATTTAATTCGATTATTTACTACATATATATATATATATATATATATATATATATATATATAGATATATATATATATATATATATATATATATATATATATATATATATATGTATATATCTATATATAATTTACTTGTTGTTGTGTTTATTTGGTTGAAATCTCTTCTAATTAATTATCTATTAGCTAATTCATTTGTTGAACTCCAGTCTTATTACTGAACACAATATGTTGTAACAAATAACAACACTGTCAGACTAAATAACAAAAAACATTTAGCATGTGCTATATTAATAGTAATATAACATAATCAAGTTAAAGTTCATATATCCTGTCATGTTTTATACATTTTATACACTTACTGAAAATAAGTGAAAATATAAACATTGGATTTTGCTCTGGCAGTTTGACACTGGCAGTTCTCCCCACAACAAATACTACAAATAGCAATGTTGGACAATTATCAGTTATGTGGACTTACTGATACATTGCATCAGATTTTAGATGAATTCCCTTTCAAGAATAACATATTTCCTTGCATCAGGTTTAGTTAACTGAGCAATTGATGAGCTAATCTGTGTTAGTGTGCTGCAGAAATCAGCAGAAATCTTTGAATTCGAGTGGCATATGCTGTTTGTGCATCTAAATAGGAAAGTCCCTTTGCTGTACTTAGTGTAAATCAGCCACTTCAGATATGTATGCAGTGTGCGGAATGACTGGAAGTGCATTTGAATAGAAAAAAAATGGTGGAAGGCTAATTCATGTGCTAAAGGACAGCTGCTGACACTTCAAATGCAGGGAAGACGGGTGTGTGGTAGAGGGAAGACATTAAATAGGTTAGGAAATCTTCCTGCTTTCAAGACTTTAATAGTAAAACTGATAATCACACAGCTCTTGTAATTTATTATTCCAGATGCTGTGATGAAATAAACATATATAATAAAATTATTGCATTCAAAACAAATAAGGATAGTGAGAGGATAAAAATCATGCTGTTTGTAAGATTAATGATTTATGTGTTTTATGGTTTGAAAACATGTAAGGTCTGGTTCTCCACTGGTTTAGAATCGCTCTTATTTGCTAACAAACATTGCAAATAAAGAAATGTAGGGTGGTGAGTTGGGTGAAAGTTCAGCAGAAGCTGTCTGACCCGCTCTTTTGATGTTTTGGTATTTAAGGTCCGTGGTGACCTGTATAACCTATGACTGAATGTTTTTTTCTTAAGCCATTTGGTAGAGTTTTTTGGGGAAAAAATTCCAAACCACCCATGAATAAAAGGAAACCGACCTTGTCACCTGAGCCTAGACTAAAAGCGTTTAACTTGTCAATTCCTCAGCGACATTCATTCGCTTCTGTTTTAATTGGAAAAAAGAAAACAAGTTGTTATAGTCATTTTCACATACTGTTATAAGCTAGCTTTGCACTTTGCCAGCTATACAAATGGCATAGAAATTGATTGCAATGCTGAGACTTATTAAGACTTATGCAGTGCTGAGAAATTTAAAAAATGTTCAATTTTAATCTTTATTTTTAAACACAAATGCACCCTGGGCCAATGCACCATGGAGGGAAGAAAGCAAAAAAGGTCTATAGAACCTAGTTATTCATTACAATTTTTCAGTCTGACTAAACAAATGCAATGTGTCCTTTAGACCACGTTTAAATAGATTGCAGCCAAAGTTGCTTAAAGCTGTAATTCTGTGACGTGCTTGTTTGCTTTCTCAACCCTATAGAGATGTTTTTGTGTACAGGCTTCTCTGTGGATAACATTACTCACACAAGCGCAAAAGTGTATTTTGAATGTTTAAATTGAAAACAGCAAAAAAAGATTTATCTATCATAAGATGTCTAACCGATGACATGTCTTGCTTTTGGCTATTTATAATTGATTTTGTAATATCAGGCTGTAAATGTAAACTGAAGACAGTTTAATACTCCATGTAAGGACCGAAAAAAATCATCAATGATTACAGATATAAGCTTTAGGAAATTAGGAGTTTTGGGTTGTATCTATAAATTCAATCAGATGACTGGTGTAATTAGATTTAACTTATTTGTGGAAGTAATAATCAGCAAATAATTACAGCTGTAGAAGAAACTACTGAGACATACAAATACAGCGAACATACAAAAATGGTCAGGTCAAATTTAAAGTAACCTAATTTATAGAAAATACCAATGGTACAGCAATAAATGTTATACATTTTATGTATATGCCTTTTGTAAATAGTACATTATAATTTACTCGTTTGAGAAATGCATATTTTTAAAATTAACTGGATTCAGTATGGCTGTAGGACACAAACAACCCAATTACTCCTCTTATGAGTGTCATAGTATATTTTAATAGTAGCATTGTGATGTTTTGATTTGCTGTTTGAAGCTTATTCTAGATTGATTAGAAAATTAGAAAATAACCTTAAATTTGCAAAACTAAAAAATTTTAATCATTAGTGGTTTTCCACATGTTCTTATTTGTCTATTATTAACATCTGTGTTGACTTTTAGAATTTTAGAATTTATATTTATCTTATATCTGTTAGCTGCACACAGCACTCTATACAAGACAGAATTTATTTGTCTGGGTAGCCATAACATAATTATAAGAATATATTTTCCTTTTTTAAAATTAGGCAATTCCAGACCATATTACTTACCGGGCAGAGGCAATAGCATGACGGAGGTGATTTACCAAAAGCAATGCTCAGACATTGCATTAGGACTGTGCTGACTTTTGTGAATTCCTAAAATTCGCTAATCTCAGCTGCTGAATTTGTGCTCTCCCATCGTCTTATTAGGGAAAGTAGTGGCTTAAACGGTTAAGGCTCAGGGTTGTTGACCCTGGGTTGTGTAGAATAAGGTTCAAATCCTACCATTGCCCAGTTGCCATTGCTGAACTATCGAACGAGCTCCTCTGTATCATGGCAGATCCTATGCACTGACCTGGATTCCTAACCTGGTATATGTGACGAAACAAATTTCATTGTACTGTAGCCAATAAAGGCTACTTTAACACCTGTTTGTATTGTGTTTCTTTAGAATGGTTCAGGGTGTGTCAATCAGTGAATTCAGACCATTTGGTGAAAATGCCATTTGCCATGTTTTATTGTAATAAACAGATGTTTTGTGTTAAACGGTCATGATGCTAAGGCTTTAAATTTCCCCAGCTCGATCCTCTCGTCATCACTCTCTAAACAGCTCTGAAAAGTTTTACTTAAAAAGTGAAAGAACAAGTGGAAAGAACATGTTCTGCATATGCCATTTTGGCTCTTGGAAATTTTATGTAAATCGTTGGGCACCTCCCACAGTTGTTGTATTTCCCCTGTACATCCTATCTGCATTCGGGACATGACTGAGAGCATGCTCAAGATAAGAGTATGTAATATGAGGTGAATGAAACAATGCGGTCGGTTAGGTGAACTCCCATCATAATCGCTTCCTGCCATCATTTTCTCTGGTGAAACCCCGGGTATCTACTGTAACTGAAAGGGAGGAGGGCGAGAAGACAGGCATGTTGTTGCTTAGGGCTTTCCCTCAATCTAACTGTCTGACTACAAAAGCCAGAAACAGTAATCAGCCACAATTTCTATACCGTATCAGTCAAAGCCTAAAAGACTTTCATAAAAAAATTCATTGGGTTTATATACTTATAATGAACTATAATGAAACATAAACTATGATGAAAGGTGTAATATGTCTTTAAGGATTTAGTGAGATAAACTCTAAAGATTAGATATAGAAATAAACGTCTCTAAGTCATAAAATGAAATAAAATGTGTATATTTATAAGCATAAACATTATGATAGTGTTGGTTGTTATTTATTTATTGTTTATTTATTTATTTATTGTTAGACATTTGGGAAATAAACCTAGTTTTCTAGATTTTCCTGAGATGTTTGCTCAAAATGGAGATGTGCTTTATGTGTGACAAAAAAAAAAGAGAGAGAGAGAGAGAGAGAGAGAGAGAGAGAGTCCCCGAGTCTGAAGAAGGGCCGGCCCCGGCTGAGCGGGGGGATTTCTGCAACGCTCTAGCCTGTATGGTTAGTATTGAAGTGAACGGGGGCAGTGTGTGAACGGGCAAATACAAAGAGAGATAGAAAAAAAGAGAGAGTATGAGAGAGAGAGAGAGAGAGAGAGAGAGAGAGAGAAACACGCAGATAAAGAAATAGAGAGCCAGAGAAGGAGTCAGAGACAGAAAGGCAGCGCGCGCGATGTTTCCCACAGCCGGCGCTGATGGACGCGGCAAATGAGATGAGTGACACGCGGGTGAGTGAGTGAGTGAACCACCATTAACACGAAGAGAACGTGCTGCTAAAACGCTTTTGTGTTGCTGCTGAACGCTCCGCTGTCTCCTTCTCTTTCTCCCTGTTATTCTTTTCCACGTTTTAAAATCCGGGCTAACGATCGAGCTCAGTGTCTTTTATGCTATTTGCGATCGGCGGAGAAAGCGCGCGGGAAAGCTAAACTAAAAAGCTAGAAGCTTTCGGAAAGGGTCTAGTGATGAATATTTGAGTGCATCTCTGAGACATTCTGATTTAGACATTTCTAGCATTTTTTTTTAAAGTGTAAGATCAAACAAGCGTGGTAAAATGATTAGCTCGCCATTAGCTATAATGAATACAGGTTGTTGCGCGTGCGGCTCTTGGTGAACATGTGATCCGTTTCTGAGCCACTGCAGCTGGGAGCGTCGCACTAACAGAGACAAAGTGTGTGTGTGTGTGTGTGTGTGTGTGTGTGTGTGTGGTCTCTGTGCACTGACGAATACCATTTCAGGCGAGGGCTGGGAAAGAAAAGTGCAACGAAGAAAACTTTTGCTGTAAGTGGCCTCACTGCTCAGACACACGCACACACACACACACACACACACACACACGCTAGTAGCAACGCGCGGTTCTTACAGCGCAGAAACGCTGTGTTGTGCGAGTGCGGCAGGAGGCGGAGAAGGGAGAAAGACTGCTATGTGAACCGAAGAGAAGGAAATTCTTGTGTGTGTTTTGGAATGCGAATGCCCCGGGGGGACCTCGTGACAAAAAAATGAGCTGGAGAATAAAATAGAGGGGTGAGTTTAGAGAAAGTGAAAAAAAAAATCATGGGGTGCGTTTCCCCTTTCTCTGTTTCCTCTCTACAGCGAGAACACACACACACACACACACACACACACGTAAATGAATGCAGTCTTACGATCTCTAAGTTTAATAAATAAACATTTCCCCCCAAAATGTCTTTAATTTTTTGTTATTATTATTATTATTATTATTATTATTATTATGTGTATTTTTTAATCTTATTAAGATTATTTATTAACTTTTATCATCGTGGTTGTTTAAAGACATTTTCCCACATTCCTACTTTAAGTTGTAGTATTTAATCTTTATTTTTTTAATAGATGTCTGATTAAATATCATTGGTTGCTTTCTTTAAGGCGACATACCTGTTTTATTTGGAATAGTTTCCATAAGGAGGCAGACACGAGACACTGTGCATTGTTTCAGTCAGTGAGTCTGGAGAAAGAACTGGTGTGACACTTTCATTTCATCTGAAGATTAATAATTCCTTAATGTCCTGGCTTATTGTCAAGTCACTGAGTCACACTAAATATAATCATTTATTCAGTTTCGGTGATGAATTATATAAAAAAATGAGATTGAAAGTGAGTTCCATAATCATGCGGGTTAAATGTTTAGTGCACATACTTTATGCATCTTTTTGATTTAATGAAACATTTATTTAACAACGCTTTCTCTATAAAACATTTAGGGTGATATAAAAAAAAAAACACCAAAAGTTTGTCATTAACCATGTCTGGATATTTGAATAGCTTAAATTGTTTTGTTTAGCCAAACTAACAGATGAAAATATTTACATAGACAAAGATTATCTTTTGTATTGATTTTTTATGTTACATTCATCTACGTATGACTAAGATGGCAGTACTTACTGTACTTAAGATTAAGGTGGATTTAATCTGACAGGTCTAATTATTGTACTCAGCCAATTGCAGCAAATGATGTTTATGTAAAATAAATAAATAAACCTCATTTGTGTATTACTTTAACAATTATAAATGCCAAATGTCGGACCTTATAAAGGTTGTCACGTAATTTAAATTGCACAAATCCAAAAAATGCAAAAATGAATTGTTTGAATTGTTATGGTTCTATAGTTGCCTTTAGTCAAGAACACTCTCTTTTTTTTGTTAAAAGTGAACCGTTGCAAGAACAATGTTCACGATAACTCCTGCCTAGCAGTTAATCTTACACAAAAAGCAAGTCAGCAGTGAAACAATTGCTAATACCATATCTGATCGCACTGCAATTACAAAGTCTATGAGTGCTGTCAGACATGTCACATTTCCCCTGAGAGAGCTGCTAATGGATCCAGTGCCGCAATTGACGTAACGATAAGAATACCAGAGATTTATACTATAGAAAATGCCACTTAAGTACCTAGTTCCTGCTTTCATACTGAAAACCCACCCTATTATGAAACAAGGTCTAAAATTAAATTTGAGTTCGTACATTCTTCTGTCTTTTCATATTAAAGGTAGAATTATAATATACATATCATTTGGCTGAAAATTAATGTAATGCAATTACGCTGTCAGTTTTGGAATTTTTTTTTTTTTTTCTAAATGATTGAATCGTCCATCCCTACAGCCCATAAGCCCGTGCGCTCCTAAAGCTGAATAGCTGTTAGTAATCGCCCACACGGACAAATGTGAAATATTTTAATGAGCAATCTGTCTCATTTTGAATATTATCAAGCCAAATCCATTTTGTACAAAATTATCCTTCATACCCGTCACTCGGAAAATTCAGTCACTTAGAATTTTTGCAAATTGCTCTGTAATAAAATACTATCGAATGCTGCGGAGTGTAGTTCTAGAGACATAATAACTTAATATTTCAATAACGTAATATTTTACTTACTGCATTTCCTTTTATGCCTCTTCTAGGTGCTGTCACGTCCTAGTGAATGTGGATCACCAAACACGGGTAAGATGAATACAAGTGATGCAACCATGTTAACATTAAATAACTAGGTTGCTTATAATTACATGACCGAAATGATTTTAGTGGATGTGGCTATAGATAATAAAATGGCTTAAGACTTTAAGAGTGATGATGTCCATTAGGGCACAGAGAGGAATATAGAGACAGTCGTCTCACATTCATAAACATACTTTACAGTCTATTCATCATATATTGGGTTAAAAAATGTAAAAAAAAAAAAATTCAGATTTGTTTTCCAAACACACACACACACACACACATACACACACTCACCAAAAGCAAACAAAATCCCACACATTATCCCATGTGTCCATTTTTTCTTTTCTTTTATCATTCACTGACATTATAGATGTAGGCTCAGGCTCAGTTTGTGGGTAGAATCAGTGCATGTACTGGCAGTGAAAGAGAGAGAGACAGAAGTGTCCTAAGTTTAAGGCCCACAGGCTCTGAGCCTGATGTTTTCACACCCACATTTGGGTGTGTGTGGGTGGATAAGTGGGCAGAAAGCTTGTGACTCATTCTACTTCAGTCCTACACAGGGCAGCTCCTCACCACCCATCATCTCTCTGAGCCTCTGCTTCTACCTCCTCTGCTTTCCACCCAGTTTGTTTCTTTCCTTCTTCTCTCCTCTTCATTAACTCGTCCTATTTATATCTCTTTTCTCTTCCTTTCCTGTCCTCTCATCTTCTTCATCGGTCTTCTCCTCTTATCTTCCTTTTTTTTTCCTTCTTTCCCTCTTTTTTATCCTTCTACCTTGCAGATTCTGCTCTATTCTTTTGTAGATCTTTATTTGGTTCCTTCTCGCTCTTTTTTCCCCTCCCCTTCCCTTCACTTATCCTTCGTTTTTTGTGGCTCTTTTGCTGCTTATCTTTGTTCTCTCTATCGTTCCATATCCACTGTGCTCATCCTATGACTAGTATCTGTTTGTGTTTGATTGAAGAGAGCGGCATTAGGCATTTTAGGAGAATTGCCATGAGTCAGACATCACATAGTTTCTTAATTCTTTATTTCAGTTACTTGGCAACACACATGATACACAATACACGTGCAGCGTGTAACTTTATTTTAATATGAACCTTTAGTCTTTATTGCCTATAATCACTAATAATAGTAAGATATAAAGATAGAAGGTAAAGCGTGCCAAAAAAAAACCCAAGCATATGTGTTATAGATTATTGAAAAACATCTGTTAAGTAACATTCCAAGTAAACTTCTAATAGATTCCATGAGAAGTTGCTTATATGTCATTGTGTCTCATCAGACACAACACTCAATCAAATGTGAGGACAAAAGCAGACAGCACAGTAGCACCGAAGAACTGCTGGGGATATAAGCTGAGTGTGAGATAACCTCCAACATATTAGTTCTAAAGAAAATCGTCATCCTTAGTGTGAAGGTACCCTGATCCATATTCTTCCATATGTACTTAAACTTCCACTTTCCCTCCATCTCATGGGGTTCACTATCTGATCCAAGGTATTTCTATCTTTTGTGTTTCCATGCTTTTTTTTTTCCAAGCCTGCACTTTTGATTTTTTTTCACTTTTTGTCTCTCCCTTCCTCTGTCACCCTTAATGTTGTTTAGAATGGCCTTAGGCTTGCTAGCCAAGCCAAACAGAGTAAACGTTTTCCCTTAGTGATTACGCCGCTTTGGCAAGGTGAGGAATAAATCGAAGGGAGTTTTATCGGCATTGTATAACATCAGCACTTTCTGCCCGGCCCAGCAGCTAAGATAATTGAAGGTGGTTCTTCAGGAAGTGCCTGAAAGAGTCCCCTTGTCTAGGCTGGATAGGATGGGAGCACGCCAGCTGGGGGCTGGGATCTGAGTGCAGGAAACCCTGTTCAGCATGTTGGGGGAGAATGGAATGTTTATAAAGAGCACGCTCTGAACTTCCAGGATGAGGGTGTGAACTGCTGCCGTTCTTGCTCTCTCTTTCCAGTCAGTGTTTCAGATGAGGTGGAGGACAGGGAATCTGTGACGACTGTGTCACTCTGGCATCTTGCTAGCTGATGCCGCAAAGGGGACAACCCAATTCCAGGATGTAAGTGTGTAAAGAGTGCCGGGGTCAGTAAGAATCAAGGTGGGGGTCCTGCATCCTGAATTATCCAGGACAACCAGAGGCGTCAGGCTGGGGGGGGGGGCAGCCTAGGCGTGTTTGTGTGTGTATGTGGGTGAGAATGAGTGAGTACGTGTGAGGAGCAGGGAGTGTGTGGGAAGCAGAGCAGGAGGGAAAGCACGTGGGTGTTGAGGGGGCGAGAGAAAGCAGGATGCTAGCAAGTGAGTGCAGCTTCAAGAGAGGGGGCGAGATAGAGTGAGCACAAGCAGCAATCTCAGCTGCTTTTCATCTGACACCTTTTAAAGGGCCAGCCAAAGGGTGGAGGGGCAGACGGGCAGACTCCATTAAATGCTCTCACACTCTTTCCCACCCACCATTTAACTTCAACCCAAAACACTGCCATCGCTAGTGACAAGGAACAGTAAACGAGGGGCCATAACTCCCTGCCTATTACCTGGTTAATTTACCACTGAAGGATTATCTGCTTTCAGAAAAACATACATGCTAATTGCCTGTAATTATTCAGGATGGTGGTAATTTAATACCATAGAGGCCTAATAGATGAATCATTACAGGTGTGTTGTTTTTGGGTGTGATTTAACCATCCTATTCTTTGAATAGTTTTGTCAGTAATGTTTAAATTCCCCATAAAAATTGTTAATATAAAATAAGATGTATATAATCCGCCTTAACAGCCAGCACCGCTTGAAATGAACTTAACAGTATCAATCTGAGCCCTGATGTATATATGGTAATCATCACAACTATAAATCAGAACTGGTAATAGAGTGCTCATTTCCTCAGTGGGAGTGTTTCACATTCCCCTAGCTGGGTCACATTTTCCTCCATTTGCTGCACAAATTGCTCATTGTCAGCTCCTTCAAACACATGGTTGGCATGGCTACCAGGCATCTCCGTGACAGGCCTTTAAAAGAAAGGCCTGTGGGTGTACATTCATGCATGTGAGGTGGAATCAAATACAAGCATTCTCTGGCTTATATAAGGCTTGTGAAGCCATGCCTTGCAAGCATGGCCATGATGTCGTAGTAGTGCTGCTGTTGGTTTCTGACCACCCGTCCTGCACCCACCTAATATAGCCATGCAGCCGTGCCAGGGGTGAGCCAAGCAGCCCAGCTCAATTAGAAGCAAGGAGAAATTGCCTTATCGTCCTGACGCCCCTTACCAGCTGACCGTCCAGATTCCTTAATTATCCAGGCTGTCCAGGCCGTCATGTGTGGAAGTGTACTCTTTCCGAATGCATGGTCACTATGTCAGGCACTTCTCCTCAGTCTTTGATGTAAATCCCCTGCTTTTACTGCTGGCTGCTACACTATGTGAAGGGTTCGAGTTAGGAATTCTTTGTACTATCAAGGAATGTAAGTGCTGAGGTGCTGATCAATGATTCCCCTAACGATCACATGCGTAAATGTTTTATTTGAATTTTCTTGTTCTTTTTAAGATTTAAGAAAGGGCCCCACTATTACCAAGGTAAAAGTTTCACTCATCTTGGTGAGGGTAAAAGGTCAGGCAGAGGGTCTCAGGCTGTCTTTAATCTTTACCTTTATGGAGCTATTGGCAACCAAGGTTTACACCTTCTACAACTGAAGAATGACAGGAATGCATCTGTATTCCAGTGAGAGCTTCTTATCTTCATTATTTGCTTAAAGATAGCAGCATTCCTGTCTTTCAGTGTGGTATAAATATTACCCTACCCAGATTAACACTATAATCAGGATGTCCTTACAGCTAAACACCATTTAAATGGCCTGCTGTCCCTGTTCCATTTAAATGATTTTGTTTTTTGTGGGGGAAAAAGGTGTGTTTAGTCAACACATACCAACATAGTAATGCATAGGTGTTACATAAAAAAACAATGTGTTCGAAAACTTAATTGTTTTATGATAGATTATGATAAATTCACACTTAAAAATCTATTTATAAAAACACTAAATTCCTATTAAAAAATACAGCATTGCATTGGATTGAGATAAAAGAAAATTCATGAAGATATGTAGATATGTAAGATACAAAACCGAACTTTTAAAATGTAAGATACTGCTCATGGGAACAAAAATAATACCAAAAATATATATGTAATAGGTCATTTTTATATACCAAAATATTTAATATTTCTGTCCTCATAGAAAATAACATTGTAATATTCTATTAGCTGATTTTACAAGCCACAATCGAGCATGTTAGTGGAAGTCATTATCTTATATCTAAGGTAGTTTAGATAATACCAAAAGTGGAAGCAACGTGCTTCTTTCTCTGGAAGTAATTCATCCCCTTAAATGAAACAAGTAGGAAGCACATGATTTGAACAACAATAAATGTTTCAGCTCGCTATGTACTTACATTTCAAAGCCCCTGAGTCACTAAACTTCAATCCACTGACAAGAAAATGAGCAAAAATAAGCAGACCAATTTGAAAAGCAGAAAATGACGCACTGACACGTTACGATGTGTGATTCATCACCACCTCCTCTCCTCTATTTCAATACAAGCTGTCTATGCTGCGGTGAGCTCGGTTGGACCATCCAGACTGACACAGCGGGACATAACAAACACACACATGCACACTTAGTATACTCACACACACACACACACACACACACACACACACACACACACCGTCTGCCATGCACAGAATGCCAGGGAGAAATGGGCAATGAAGAGTAAGCTCTATACTCATAGCATGTAAGCTCATCTTGCTTATTTAAATATTACTAAAACTAGGATAGTATTAATGCAATTCACCCAAAAATAAGGCAAAAACTAATTTTTAAAATTAATTTTTATTTGTAATATACATGTTCCCAATTTACTAGCTAAAAAGAAAAATATGATGATAATTACTACAATTATTTTTGAATATATTTGGGTTTTGTCTAGTAGAATTAGCTTTTAACAAATCATTTTATTGGGTTAAGGGTTAGGGTTAAATTGCTTAAATTCTCCTAAATTTAAGTTGTAGACAGGAAACTACTGAAAGAGACTGGAAATAAAATTCTTAAATGACTGTTCTGTGGCTATGTGAGCATAGGACACCCTTTCTTTTAATTAACAGTACTTAAAGACCTAGCGGATGACAGCTTAGTGAAGTGAATCAGAGTTTATGAGGAATTGATAAAGTGTGTAAGATGTACCAGTACTGGTTAGTGAGCTGGTATTTGTGTACTTTATGTTGGGCTGAACTCAGTAATTTAGCCCATGAATTGATGGGGTTAAAAAGAGCTTGTGCGATCTGAGCTTGGCCCAGCCGGCAATGCGTGGGGGTGACTCAGTCACTCTCCCGGTGACTAACAACATAAATATGGGAGTTTAAAAGTAGTTTCAGTGCCTCAGTGGCTCCACACACCGCTGAGAGAGTGACAAGCAGGTGGATTGATCATTTTTCCATTACTCTCTCTTGTCTCTTTCCTGATTTAGTCTAGGTGAAAGGTGAGCTTGTAAAAGAAAATAGCATTGAGCCCTTGTACAATGTAGAGATTCCAAGAACTCATGTGAAATTTGTCTGGATCCAAAATGCAGTAGAAAAAGGTCTTGATGGTATATAGATGTTTAATTGACTAAAAAATTATATTTGGGTAGAGGTTAGGAAAAATCTGTAACATTATTAACCATTGGTTTACTTCTATGTGTTTCTATCGCCTGCTTTTTAAATTCACACATAGTTTCATTTTGGTATCGTTTACTGAATAATGACAAAACTGCTTGTTTCGATCTTTCTGCGGATAACATAACAGATGTTAAGTTTTATGGAAAGACTTTGATGTCTGTAGAGCACTAACACACTGCAAGAGGTTATTTCTTTCTCCCCTCCTCCCACTATACTCATTTTTTTCTGAATGGGTGTCCTCTGTCTAACCTCTCAATTCAGAGCGCTGAAACAGGACACTGTGCTGAACAGTGATAGGTTGCCAGAGAAATGCTCAGCCCCTCAAAGCTAGCTATAGGACCTTTGGGAGGCAGTCTGCAGTGTATAACTGCTTGCCGGGAGAGAGAGCAAGAGAGAGGGAGAGAGAGGGAAAGAAGGAGGAGACGCTGTAGAGAAAGGGAGGGAGTAACTAAGACTGTGCGAGCGAGAGAGGGAGAGGATTTTAAATCCGATGACAGTGATAACAGTGATAGTCAGTTCAGGCTCGAGTGCCGGAAGGGTCTCAGCTGAATCAGGAAGCCACCACTGGTTTAACTTTTACAGCTTCTAGCATTAATGTCGCTGTCACTTTAAGAGTGTTACTGATTAGCCGCCGAAGAATGTGACTGGAACGCGAAAAAAAGAGAAAGCAGAAAAAGAGACAAGAGAGGAAAAGAGAAAGAGTGAGATTTTAACTGGGAATCATATGGAGCGCGCACTGGTAATTCTGGTACACTGACATGATGTAAATCTGATCTCTCTCTCTCTCTCTCTTTTTTCTCTCTCTGTCTTTCTTTCTCTCTCTCTGTTTTTTTGTGAATGTGGCTTCTGAAGAGACTGGACAGGGAGAAGACTAAGACCTAACACATGCAAGGAACATTCAGCCATCAGGAAATACTCCTCTCACCCAGACTGAGTAAGTAAAAAAGGAGGGAGACAGAAAATTCTGGACTAATGGATATCATATGGCGCATGTTAAAATTAAGAAATTGCTTGCAGATCTGTGATAACTTGTCTGAAAAATGTTAGAAATACAAATCAATCATAAGAGAAATTGTGCTTTATATTACTGTGCTTTATTTTATTGTGGCAAAATGAAAAACCAAACACTAAAAATTATTTTGGGTTTATTACTGTTTCTGTAGCTGTTTGGGTTTGGTGTGGCTAGAACTGCCATTTCTTACATGTACTTGCTTTCTCAATGTGTCACATGAGGAACCTTATTGGGGAGATAGCTTTCATGGTAACTGAAACTGATTCTTAAGCCGCCGTAGGAGAAAAGTAACATTTTTTTTGGTGTGTGTGGTATGACCTCTTAAGCTGTCTTTTCTTTGGCTTTTGTATGGAATAATTCACGTTGCTCCCCGAACAGACTAATTTTATTTAAAAAACATTAAATGGGGAATTCCCCAATCATGAGATTTTTTCCCTCTGAATGCCCCCCTTCTAAGTAGGTTGTGGCTGCTTCTAGCGAATTCTGAACGAGGAACTATGTACACACTGTCCTATGGAGCACAGTGTTGTTTCTTATGAATGAATGGGTTGGGGAAAGTCCAGTGCTGATTGGTTGCTCTTGCTCTTGGCTAATCAGATGACAGGCTCTCTGGTTAGCCTGTTAGTGGTCAGTCAGTGGGTGGAGTTACCGGTCTTTAGTCGTACAGTACTATTTGCCTCTTACCCACCAGCTGTTAGGATGATGCTGGATCGAAAGCTATTGGACAAGGCCTATTAAGTGTGTGTGTGTGTGTGTAGTCACTGAATCGACACAGCATGTACGTAGGCAGGCGTGCTGGATTTGGCCTCTAGCCTAGCTGTTGTTCACCAGAATCCAGAATAAACTTGAGGTTGACCTTTATAAAGTAAGCCTTAACTGGCAACAAGGACAAGGACATCAGATCTCATTTGGCTAAAATATATTGCAGATATTTTGTGTAAGGCATTGGAAATATCTTGTGCAATAATATAAAGAAGTGTTATAATGACAATTTATGCACTTTTTTCGATTCAATACTATTTTTTAAATTATGTAAATCTTTCTATTGTATACATCATTTTAGGGCATCATTTTATAAAAATTCTTGTATTTAATTCTTGTAGTAAATCCGCTACTAACTGAGATAAACTTTGGCCACCAAACTGTACTTAACAGACACATAGTCCGACTGGCTTATGGAGGTGAAAAGGCCACTAAACTGATGCCTTACACACTAACATAATTATTTTCCCTCCGGAAACTAGCTCACACAATGGCCACCCTAAATTTAGACCTCAAGGCTAGCCCCATCCATAGGAGGCTCCAAGCGGAAGAGGAAGCATGAGAGTGAGGGTGTGGGGAGGGTGTGAGCGGGTTTCTGTTGGAGTTATGCTTTGTCCCTTCAGAAAGGAATGCGGCGGTCACACATTGACCTCTGTGCGTGCAGCACACTCTCACGGGAAGGTGCAGCTCCCTGGCCCCCCTCACACCATCAGCCCCACATACCGTCACACACCCTTTGTTCTTTAGCACCATAAAATACTAACCACTCCCAAACCCCTCCCTCTGTCTGTGCCAATATCAATGCACACTTCCACTATATACAAGGCCGACTCTTAGAACATCATACCAGGGCTTCTGTTGTCTCTTATAAACTGCACAGCAGATTGGTGTTATGATTAATAATCAGATAGCAGTATTATTTAGTAATTAACTTTAGAAATGTCATTTTACATCAAATAATACTTAAAACAGTGAAGTGTTGGGCGTGTCACCATTTTTTAGGTCACACTTGCAGGAGTTGTAGTTTCATCGCTACTTGTGACTCATCAAGAGTTTTTTGGGGTTTTTTTAAAGAGAATGGACTAGTCAGTTTTTTTTGGTCTGTCAGACGTTACACCTACTCCCACTAGGGCAGGAGTGGCTGGTGGAAAGGAGCTGGGCATACACTGGCACACGACATCCGGGTGGAGAGTGTAAGGTAACAGATATGCGTACCAAGAGGTGTGAACTACTACAATAATGTCATTGAATAGGTTATTATTAAGCCATGACTACCGTACGTGTCCCACAGGACAAGCTTGTAAAACTCAAGTGTTTCCAGAAGAGATTCAAATTCAAATATGATTAATTTGGCTTATACTAGTCTGTTTACACAACAATATAGGTCTGAAGCCTGAAGTATAGAGTTAGGACCAGCATCCTGTAGGAGACTTGCATTCCTTACCCACTCTATCGTCTTACCTCACTGCAGTTGGTAATGTCAGTTAAGATATGATAGCAGATGCGGTTGAGTGAATGTGAGGGTGTGTGTATGACGTACTTGCTCAGGTAATGGTAGGGCATGCGCTTGCACACACCTTTCTTTGTACATGTCACTATGCACATATTTGGGCAGTGTTTCCTCTTCTGGGCAGAGCATTGAACTCTAGTGAACCTAATGTGGTCAGAACGTGACTCGTTGGGATATAGGAACATAATTTCCAGCCATTCTCATTTCAAATCTATATCCCTTTGTAGTATAGTATATAGTATAGTATTAGTATTGTGTAAAGGTTAACTTATTTTAATGTTTTACAAGCCCTACTTAAATCACAAATGATGTTTTTAGAACTGTCATAAGCGATAGTTCACTAGACATTTTGTACTGGTGTAGTATAACATCCTTTCAGGTGCTATTGAAAGAGAAGAAAAAAAAATTGAAAACATATATATCGCTACCAGTTGAACCAACACAGGAGAGGGCAGTTGTGGCTAAACAAAAAAACCCCATAAATTTATTTATGATACACTTATATTTAAGAAGCCCAGATTTAAGAAATATGAATTGTTTAAAGTTCCCCTAAAACAAATGAATTTGCCTTTTCTTTTAGCAATTATAAAGCAGCTTCGTGAATCCTGTTGGATTAATACATAGTATATAAAAGCTATCAGTGCTGAACTGCAGTATTCTTCATAAATATTTCCATCTTAAGCATGTTTTGCAAAAGCCTCTGCTGTGTGTTATCAATGCTTCTGTTGAAGCCAATTGGAGCACTGGTGGGCAAAAGTTGTTGTTTTTTTTATTCTTCTCTGCCTCTATGATGTGCACATAAAGGTGGAACAGGTCAGACATTAGGGTCAGCATGCTCCCAAACAGAGCAAGTATTATGGCTGTTTTAAGGAGGGATGTGCTGCTCTAATGGAACAGAATTTATCGGCCTTCATTTAAATGTAATGCTGAACACTTGAGCATGGTTTAAGAGCATGACTTGGCCTAAGGAAAACATAAATCCATGGTATTTCAGTTCATGTATGTATAAAACCTTCCATAGTACTGAAAAGAGGCATTTTCTTTAACAGTACAGTGGTGATGAAGTTGACCGTGGCTGTGAATGGTTCAGCATGAATTCACAGTACACATTTGTGTGTGACTCTATAGGACACACGTCAGGGTGTTCCATATAGCAGTGAAGTTTTCTTTTTCCCTTGAACTTGGAATACCCACAGACATTTTACTCCGCTTTAAAGAGCTGTAAAGCAAATGAACCTCACAGTCCTTCTGTCAGCCAGTAGGGGAATGGATTCTTTGTATTCCATGACCACTAAATGTAAAAGGTAACTGTGCATCTTGCCTGAATACTTAAAGCTTAACAATTCGAAGTGGTGACTCAATGGTTTAGGTGTTGGACTGCTAATTGAAAGACCGGGGTTCAATTCCCAGCACCACTAAGTTCCCATTGCTGGGCCCTTGAGAAAGACCCTTAACCCCCAGTTGCTTCTTTGTATTATTTCTTGGAGATAAATGTAAGGCGCTCTGGATAAAAATGTAAATGTACTTATTTTTTTTCGACTTCCCAGTTTTAAGCAAACAGTTAATAGAATGATATGACAAAAGAGGTGAAAGTCACTGGCATTTCTACAAACTGTGTGGGGCAACTGACTATAAAGCGAATGAAATGAATCTCTTCCAAAACTCTAAAAAAGGTCCAGACCATGAATCGCAGACTTAACCCTTCGTCAGGCATTTTTCAGCTAAGGCCTCTACCTCAAATTGAATTAGACGTTCAAAAACAACCCATCAACCTACAGAACGTAAATTCGACCAACTCTTCTAATTTTCTGGGAATATAGCCATGTTTAGGGTAACAAGAGTATATCGTCAGAGGAAGTCACAGAAGTAACTGACTTAAATGATGGCAGGAAACTGGCAGAAAAGAGATGGTCTTTAAAAAAAAAAGATGTTAATCAGGGTGTGAGCACTGAATGAAACGTTTAGGGGTTTCAGTTGTGGTGGCATAAGTAACAATGAGTCTGGGTTGATTGTAATTACGCTAAAAGGGATGCTGATAAGAAAGTAAGGAAATATCACTTTGGTCAGTGTTCCCTTTTTTTTAGGTAGTATATGCAGTACTAAGAATGAAGTTTGACAGGTTGTAGGTTGTGTTTGTGCATTTATGCAGTTTTCAGTCTTCGATTTTCACTTTTGTTTAGAGCAACAGGGGAAGAAACATGACACCATTTACTGTTATGTCTAACTAATTAGATGTTCAAGAGATATTATCATTAGACACATATATTATTACACATTTACATGAATATGTTTATTTCTTGTCTACCTGATGACATTGTCTGTAATTATTAAGTTCACTGATTAGAAATTGGCTAATGTGAGTTACATAATGTAGAGCTGTAATTTAAGCGCAATTGTATTGCATATAACAAAAGTTGCATAAAAGTTACATCATGTAACCCCAGCTTCGCACCCAAACAGGAATATGTTTACGCAAACCCCTACGCTCACACTTACCCCTTTCCCCTCCTCTTGCTGCCCCACCTTTTCTGGTGGGTGAGTGCAACGATTCAGTTCCTGTTCGGTGGCAGACCACGTTGAATGAGCTCTGGTCAGGGGCTTGGCTGTTGCTCCTCACAGAATGTGGATGTGGTCAGGTCCAGTCATCTCTCAGGCATCTTAGAGGAAACCCACATCAACTGTAACATACTGGGGCTCCAAGAATAACCTTGCCAGCATGGCTACTAAATCCCCCCCAACCCCCACCCCACCAGTCCCACTCTTAACCATCCCTTCTCATTTTTAGCCCTAGAGCCATGATAGTAAAAATAGTAAAGAGCAGCACCCAAAAAGCAAGCTGTAGATCTGCCAAATATCCACTCCACCATCAACAGATCCACTGCCAACAAAGTAGCCAGTGGTATTAATAGTAGAGCATAAATTCGAATCTTTTCAAATAGTGTATCTGGTTATATGTTTATATTTACTGGAAACATCACCAGGTTGGGGGTTTGGTATTAAAAAAGGCCAAGGAAACTTTGCTAAAAATTTAAAAATTATTCTTCTGCGTTACATCTGTTTATCTTGCTGTATTTAGCCTTAGTCTAAATTAAGCGCTAAGTCCTCCACAAGGGCTCATTTTGCAGAAATCTAGCTTATTGATCCTGCAGTAGAAATGGGGTGCTGGGAGAAATAGCGGCTCTCAGTATTATAAACTCGAGTTCTTGAAATGCACAATCTGGAGGGAAAATCTAGCATGTGGTCTGATACACAGAGAGACTCCTTTTGGAAAATTGGAGGATTATCTTGAGCATATCATCTACTCAACATGAGAGTTTACAGTTTTACAATTTCCCAGATGGTCATTTTCTCATTTTTTTCTCAGTACTGTCTATATAGAATTGAAACGACATACCCATCATTAAATATTAAATAATCAAAAATGTTATGTAAAATCAGTTTGTAAAAATAGATCTCCTTTTCTCCTTTCTTACAGGTTCAGTGGGTTCACCTACCAGCTTCCTATTATGTGTGATCATTCTTAGGTAAGAACAGTAAAAAAGAAATTCTTTATTATATTATTGTAGTTTTTGAAAGTCTTTTTTTTTTTGCAAATTGTTAGCAATTACACATACAATTCTAGCTCAGACTGCAAAGGTTGCTCTCAAAATGCTGCATGTTCATAGTATGTTCGTTTGTAATAATAATTTACAAAAACATTACTAATAAAATAGTATCTGAAATAACAAATGCAAACTGGTAATTTAAAGTATTTATGACCACTAAATGAAGTATACCATTAGTCTTTAAAGTAAATTGAACAATATTATTTTCATTTCAATCAATATTTGTACGAGCTCAAAGATCACTTTAAATAGACTTATATAGGATAAGATTGCTTAGCCCCTTAGCTCTTTTGCTCTGCCTGTTTTGACTGCAATCCCGTTGCGCTGATCGCTAGACCTGGAAGGTTATGAATGGAATGTTCAGAAATTCTCCTGGTGGCTACAGATCATTACTGAGTCTGTGGCTCATCCCTAGGGCATACAACTTAGTAGCAGCCGGAAGCAAATACCTCCCAAGGGAATGTCAGGCTATGTTACACCCCTCCCCACCACCACCACACACACACACACACACACACACACACACACCCTTCCCCCTACCACACACACACTTGGCAGAAATCCCAGTAATGTCTATATTTGTTGATGTGTAACATATATTTCATCTTATTTAAGTTAATCTATTTTAATTGAAATTTGTACATTTAATGCAGTTTAATTTAGAAATAGGAACACACTTATCATGAGTTTGGTGTTGTACAGTTAGAATTATGAATCTTACTATTAAGTGAATTTCTTTACAGAACACACACTCATAGTACAAAAGAAATCGAAACAAAATTTTGGGTGTAAAAGTTTTGTGTAAAAAAACTGCTATATTGCCATGAGATCTTTGTATATTATATACGTTTATAGGACTGTATATTTTTTAAACAATCTTAAAATTAGAAACGGGGATATTAGAATTTACCTTAGTAATTATATTATTGATATTTCAGCCAAGTGTCAGTGTCTTATGTTAATAGCTATTAGTATATTTAACCAAAATACAGTATGTTAGTCAGATCGCAATACTTAAATAGTCTAATTTGAAAAAAATCTATTTACTGTTTAATTATATTATTATTTTAGTAATCTGTATTGTACAGTGGCACGGTGTGGAAAGTGTCCAAAAATGCAGTCAGAATTTGTCAGCACAACACAAATCAAATCAAAAATCATACCACAAACACACATTCCACTCAGTCAACATAGTGCAATTTTTACATCAGCATTTCCCAAGTGACAAGTCTGAATTTACCATTTTCTGTGCACTCAAACACACGACACTGAGAACCTCATTATTGAGCATCCAGTCTTATAGCCTTATTCGAGCATTTTTTTATTGTATGTCCTATTGACTGTGCTTTTACTATGCAGGAACATGTCACCAGACATGTGTACTGCCATGCACAGAATTACCCAGCCTCTATCCTAGAGCCTCATCAGGCAGCCACTGACAGTTAGCAGGGACATTGTGCAGGAATTTGGACAACAGACACACAGGTTTTGTGTCAAAAATTTCGGTCAAATGACCTTCAGCTGTCCAGGACATCAATATGATTATATGAGAGACAGATGTGGCGTTTACTCAGGTTAAATGGATTGTCTTTATATATTATGTATACCACCCTGTGGATATTTTACATTTACTATACACATATACTTAAGAAAACTAGCAGAGGTTTTATACCATGGTACGGTACCATTAAAATCAGATTTGATTACAGTAAGCACAGTTTGACAAATCAGTTTCCTGGATGTTGTCTTATCCAGAGTTTCTTTCTAGCAGGGTTTCTGGGTAAAACTGTAGTTCTATTACAACCTTTAATTTGAGAAGAGCTAAAGAATAATCATGAATATACTTAAGGTACTAGAGAATGTATGTAGTTAGATCAGCCAATCCTCCCTTAATGGTCCTGGAAGTTAAATAGGTCAAACACTAGGGTTAGTGTTTGGAAGCATATCTTCCACTCACTTCTTCTGACTAACTAATATATGAGCCAAACATAGTTTAAAACAAATAAACTAGTTTGCTTTATGTGTAGAAGAATGAGAGATTCTGTTTTTTATACCTTTTTGACTGCAAGCTAATAGGGATAAATGAGAGTTATTTGCCAGCCTAAACATTCTACTTGCCTATCATGAAATTAACCTCCACCTACTGTTGTCCCTCTGCGCATGGCTGCATAAAGAAAGGATGGCTCTGTTCACAATTTTTAACCACCAACTTCTCTCTCTCTCATTTATTTCATTTATTTCAGTGCAAGAGAATGCCAGGACACTGAGGATGACTTGATTTCACAGCAATTGCTGTTTGTATCTCATACTGGTTTGCTCATGAGCTGCTCAGTAGTCAGTGTAGATCCTGTGTTGCAATCAGCAGCTACATCTGGCTACTGGGTCTCTGATGGCATTCTGTGCTTCCTGTTGGCACATTCCATTCAGCTCGTGTGGTATGTTGGATTTTGTCCTGTCATTCACAAAATAGTTCTCCCTGTCTCTGCATCAGAAGGGCTGGAGACGTTATTTTATTTAGCTGTCCGTGAGTGTTTTAGAATTTGACCGCCTAATACATTTCTGTTAGCTTATTGTGTTTATGGCTTATTGTTTCTTAAAATAATTTGACACACACACTGCATGTAGCGATGTTGTTAAAGCAACTAGAAATTATCGCAGACTTCTGTTTTGACCGATGAATAGATCCAGCCATTGTCTCTTGGCTGACTGCTGAAGATGCATTTTGAGTGATTTGATGACAAAGGACAAGGCAATATGTCACATTCTTTGTGTGATTAGGCTGTCAAATCGGCTGAGTTCATGTAAATGCCTTCAGTTGCTGAAGAAATAATAAATGTGAATCCTTTGCACATGCAGAAGCGCACCACTTTGCGAGGGCGAGTGATGAATTCTTTTATGCTGTCCCGAACCTGGCATACAATGTAGAAATCTGTGTGGTACAATCTACAGCTACATTGTCTGCTGGGTTTCAGGCTGGCCGAAAATTCTCATCGTTTTATTATGTGGAAAGGTAAGTAGCCAAGTGTTATTGAATATTAAAATCCTATGTAAAAGTAAGAATACAATAATAATAAAATGAAAGGAAACAGGCACTGGATTGTTGCTCATTATTTCCTGAAGGATCACGTACAGGAATGAGTGTTCTATTTGAACACGAATGAATTCAGTGATGAAATTTGTAGGGCAGCACACCCATGACAGACTGTCACAATTTTGCTAAGGACAGAAATAGAATCCTGCATATGACAACGGTGTGCTCTACCCTTATCACCATTATTAATCTGGAAGGTCCTTTTCCCAGAACATACACTGAGGAGCTGTCTCTGTCACTCTCTCACACCATCTGAATAAAAAAAAACAAGTAAGAAAAAATAGCATTCATTAAAAAGGTGAAACAAAATAATAAATTGCGCTCTATCTCAGCAGAATTCAAAGTCAAAAAAAGACTAATAAAGAATCTTTGTAACTGTAAAGACACATCTAGTGATCTACTACTACTACTACTACTATTATTACTACTACTACAGATACAGGCACGTTTTTTCTCATCAGCATTGTCTACATTTTCTTTTTTTTTCAACGTTTAATGCAACTGACATTAAACATACTGACATTAAACATACAAACAAACTTATTTTCCACATTTTGTTTTGATTCATTTTAATTTGTTTATTACATTACTAAGAAATGTATTAAGACAACCAATTAACAAAAATAACAGAAAACATGGCCTCAATGAATATCATGGTCCTCCTTCGTCCCATTAGAGTGGAAATGAACACTGTTTATTCAGCAAACAATATGGTTCCCAGCGGTGGCTCCATGTTCGCAAGGCTGAACCGTATGTCATTCATTCTTTTGGGCTTTGGGCTTGGATATGACCTATGCCGAATGGCAGTCAGCACAAAGCCAGGACAGCAGAGCATGCGCTAATGATCAAGCCCAGGTGTTTCCAATGATGCCGCTTCCCCTCACTGCACTGTTTAGACAGCAGGAATGTGGAGGCAGTGCAGGTGGTGATAGGGGCACCATGGGCTTCATTCAGGTCCCATGACTAGCCCAGCCAGTGAAAACTGGACTTACATCAATAAAAAGCAGGAAAGAAAGAATTATACAGTTGGGTCTGATAAATGGCTGGGTTTTTTTTTTCACTGCCGCCTTATGAGGCTCACATGACTGCAGAGCTATGGGATTTTTTATTGCTAAATTTAAAACTAAATTTAATATGTTGCTAAAAACTGGTGTCACTAATAAACACAGATTTAATTTTTAAATCTATCCACAAATATTTCAACCAAATAATCACTGTTATTCCTACTAAATAGAACCATTAATTCAAAATTAATACTGTAAAAGTGTGTGACCACAAGTTTAGCTTCGCCATCCACTGAAAACAAGAATTTCCAAAAGGGGAGGATGTCCAGTGGAAGCATTTCAGTAATGTAAACTTCTGAATGCCATGTAATGGGACTAAATCGCTCCTTTGATAACTTGTGAGGCAAGTGCTTTGAGATGACATCAGCGGGTGTCCTCTAGGGCAAACTGGGGCTTGGGTGGAATGCTAATTGACATTTTGCCAGGGTCTCTTTAAGGCGATGGTAGGGACCTATAATAAGGCTCAGAGCCAGCGCTGGCTTTTATCCTCAGCCCTTCTTTTAGCCCAGCATTACACATTTTAGGCCAAAGATTAAAATGAAGAGTGCTGGGCAGATCTTTAGTTTAATTCATTTACATGGCCAATATCATGTGTACGAAAGACAGTTTGCCCCTATTGTACCTTCACATCTCCAATCAAGACTATAACAATGTCTGATAGTAGATGTATTAAAAATGAATACACAAATATCTTAAAAAATATATTTAGAAATAATTTAGAAAAATAATTACATGCCACCCGAAATCATTTTTGAAAAATACATAGTGGAACGCATAGTTTTGGCATACAAAATTTAAGACTGTTTCTTTATTAACATGCCACCAAAAAGCGTGTGCAAGGAAATGCAGTTAAAATGCAGTTTTTCTTTTCATTTTTCAATGGCAGACAAAAATATTAGAAATAAAATGTCTCCCTAACGAGCCCTTGCTTATGAGCTTATGGGTTCTATTCTCTTTCGGGTACCTGAGTGAGTCATTGTAAAGCACAGAACTGATATAAACTTCAGTGCCAGGAGCAGATAAAAAAACTTACAACTAAAGTTTCTGCATGTTAAATGCCCAGAGTCAATTCCATCTGCTCTACTGGGTGCCATGGAGATTGTTCTCTACCAGTACGGCAGAACAGAAACATTTGGTGTGAAAAAAATACCTCCCTCCAACTGTTCCACATGATGAGCCAGTCACAGTTACAGGCAAAATCGTGGACAGGCCATTTCTGTTTAAATGTTTTGTCTATTGTTAAGACAGCATTTTCATAGAATATAAGGCTTTTTGCAGTTAAATACAGTTCACATACTCTTACATAAGCTTCACCAAAGATTCACTAGGTAAACAGAAGCCTCAGGTAAATAAAAATGATTCATGAGAAACAGAGACCTAATGATATAAGCTCAACCGGAAGCCATTTCTAAGATACTTTAAGCACATACAGACATGATCATGCCTGTTACATCTCGTTACCGAACGCTGCCATGAGTCACATTTCATGGCTTTAACTGTGGGCAGAGAGCTAGGTTTCGGTGACTTTTGAAGCCCCTTGCGTGGGAGCACATTCTCCAAACATTACTCAGTTCTCAATCTACCTGTGGGGCCTCAACAGGTGATACACCCCATAAACAAACTGCAAGTCTTGTCCTGCTGTAGAATTAATGGTATTATCCCGTAGGCATCATTAGCTAACTCCCACTGAGTGTACAACACAATAGGCATGGGTTTGTTTCTTCGCAACAGTGGGCTAGAGAACATCTCTGACCTTGTATTACAGAGGTGGTTGGGTAGGATCAGATATTTTTATGCTTAATTGTTTGTTTCCCATCCTGTCTGCTTATTCAGGCATTCTTATCAATTTCACACACTCTCACAGACACTGCTGGCCAATTCTGCTCACTTCCAAAACAAAATTTACTTACCTTGCTATATATTTTAAAAATTTGGATTTTATTTAACCGAAAATATATAGAGATAACGGATCTAGACCATAGGAACCTGATCAGTTTAAATAAAATACTGTACAGTATGAGATGAATGAATTTAAACATTTGTTGCATAAGCACTGCGTTTTAGAGTCAGACCTACGCATATGTTAATGATGATGATGCAGCTTTGGTTATCTTCAACTCTTCTTTTCTCCCACTATAAAAATAAAAACCTTTTTACTTGTCTATGCCCCTAGGACTCCAGTCCTGTTGCACACATCTAGTGTATCACATCAGATAATACAAATCATAATTATAAAAATAACGATTATAACATCTTCACTAATAACACAATATATAACTAACTATAGTTTGTTGGACTTGGCCAATAAACTGTTGCCATGAAGTTAAAAGCATTGCAGATGTACAGGATCGCTTTGGATGCTGTTATATTACATTTTTGATTTAACTAAAACAGCCAAACCTGTTCCAAAATGACAACAGGTTGTTTGCACGTCGTCATTGCAGTCTCACAATATGCATCCGCAGGGCCCGAAGTCATTTTTTTACATATTGGAATCGCTAGCAAAAATTCAAAATGCCAACCTGAAAAAAAAAGTTTTTATCATGAGGGACATTTTCAAAAAAATTGAACAAATCAAGCAAAGTGTGTGCACAGTGATCAGGTTGTCATGGTTCAATTATGTTATGTTAAAGTTTATATAAATGGGGTTTTAAATGTTAAATTTTTTATATAAATTAAGTAAATGGTTCTTTTTCTGTACTTTGTATCATGAGGAAGTGGTAGAGCAGTGGCTAAGGTGTTAGACTGCTAATTGGAAAATCAGGGTTCGATTCCCAGCACCACCAAGTTGCCACTGTTGGGCCCCTGAGCAAGGCCCTTAGCCCCCAATTACTTATAAGAAGATAAATGTATGGTATGTAATGGTTAAGGGCATCTGCCAAAATATAAATGTAAAAGCAGAGTTTTTACACAGCTCATGGACACCGGCTATAGGGAGACTGAAACCTGCGCGCTGAACACACTGCTCTGAGCCTCAAATATTTTTAACTCACATATTAGATGCATCACTACTTTATTATATGTTAACAAAATATAAATTCATAGTATTTTAAGCCCACTCTTAAGATTACTGGTCGTTAAGATCTCCCCCTCCAGACCAGTGACCATGAAAGATAATCGGATCCTTTCAGACACACACACAGTATATGCACACACACAGACTCACACGCCGGATACTTTATGCTTCCTCTTTCCCTCCTTTCCTTTCTACTCTCTCGATGTCGTGAATCAAGGTGTACGCTTTCCCATATTGCACCCGCCTGCGGTATAAAAGGAGGGAAACAGACTAACAGGGATAATATGACAGCTCGTCATTCATAACAATGACATAACAATAACAACATTAGAGTAGACAATAGACTAGTTGCTGCCTATAGTTAATTTCACATCCCTATCTTCTGAGTGGAACTTTCCACTGGCACTACTCAGTGACACTACACAACAGCAGCACGGGGGGATCATATGACCAAAAATTGCTAATGCTCCACAGACTGTATTGGGTATTTAGGTCAAAGGTTAAAGAAAACCAGATTTGTAAATGGTGCTGTAATCCACTGTAATGTCATTATAACCAAATTGTTTTAAATGCAGCACATAATTGTATACTGTAGGTTTCTATTATGTTTAGTACACGTGACAAAGCAGAAGTGTCATAAACATGACTGCATATACATTGTAGAAGGAAAGATAATAAATGAGTGTGCCTAGACCAGGGGTCAGCAACCCGTGGCTCTGGAGCCGCATGTGGCTCTTTCATCCCTGTGGCTTTGGAAAAAACTAATAAAAATAAATAATAAGTATTTCAGTTATATTTATTTCATTTAAGTTCTCTTTTTTGACTAATTTTGTATTTGAAGACTATGGCAATCTCGTATCATTAAAATAAAATGCATTTACTTATTTGTCACTTAAAATATGTGTCACAGCCCCCTTGCACATGCCTCACAGACGACAGTTTACAATCCTGGGTTAAGATTAAGATAACATCTTATAAACCTGATGTGGAGAGGTTTAGGAGTAAAAATCACATTAGTTATCTCAAATAAATACTTTTAATTAATTAATTTTAATATTTTACATTGCTCAGTGAAATTTATATTTTTATATTCAGGTTGACTTACTACACACTCCGGTGAGCACGATAAAAAGAGGATGGCACACAGGAGCGGACTAAATTTTGGTTCGCAATTTTGGTTTGCTGCAGGTGGATTATTTAGGTCCACTTGATCTTAAATTAATACAAGGATGAGTCAAATAAACATTGATAATTATATGAGACAGTTTACTTCATTCCAGAATTCAAAATTTCTTTTGTTGCACACAAACAAATTGTTCGCTGTAGTAGTTCGTTAATTTTATGAATACAAAACACAATAGTTTTTTTAAAACTTATGTATATACATATGTGTGTGTATTTTTGTTTCTGTGGGAAAACTGCCTCAAATGGCTCTTTGAGTGTAACAGGTTGCCGAACTCTGGCCTAGACTCTTGTAAGCAGCGTTTTAGGGGTAACTCAGTCAATTATTTAGTGATGAGTAAATGGCTAGAAAGTCAATGGAACTAATACTGGGTTATAAGCTATTCTGTTTTAGGTATTTGCCTGGGAACTTGTAAATAGGGGGTATCTTCTCTCCAAGCATCACAACATTGTCTGAAATAAAGAACAGAAAAATGGATGTGGGGAACAAATAAAACACTCATGCCTCTTCACATCAATCTCTACACCCACATAATATTACATAAAGTTTAGTGATTCCACACAAGCCAGATGGCACAGCCTCACACCAGAGGGCTGAGAGGGAGACAGTGAGAGTGAGGCTAACGGCCTGGCAGCCAACGGAGCACTGCGCCCTGCTTGGCAGTGGGTCTGAACGCTTGTCTCGTGCCAGAGCTCTCTCAGATGCCCACGGGTGCCCAGGCCCTGGCCAGGCAGCTGACACAGCTAAGCGCCGCCAAAGTCCTGACGAAGCGGAACAGCTCGACTGTCAGGGAGCATCTGACCCTGGCCATGTGCCATGTGACATGGGTTAGCCTCCCATTCATGGCCATCACTGGACAGAAAGGAAACACTTGTGCAATAATGGGGAGGAGGGAAGAGAAGCCATCAATGACAGAGGGAGAAAAAGAGGAAGAGAGCATGACAGCGATAAACAGCACATGACACAAGGACCCTGTACAGCTCTTTCAATTTTTCTCTGCCCCACCCCTTCCTCTCCTCCTTTCAGACACTCCAGTGCTTTTGTTTATTGAATTTGTTACCGAGTACCTTATGTAAAAAATGTAGACTAATGAGTTAGTTCATTTGGCAGCCTAACGGCTGTTCCAGTGGCATCTCCAGGCAGACTAACATTGGCTGGAACAGAAAGTTAGTGCTGCCCACGCTTGCTGCCCTTCTTCACCAAGGATCTTCTACTCCACAGCAGAGAGTGATTTTAGAGTGAGTCCTTTTGTTTCGAGTAGCTTTAGTGTAAAACAGTTGCCTAGCGACTGCCCTACATTACATTGGCCTTCTGGATAAAGTGTTCTCTTGGATTTGTGTGTATGTGAGAAAGCGAGTATGAGCTGAGGTGTTAATCAACTGAGTGCATTTTATCCTGAAGGCTGAAAATTTTTGAATTTATATCTTTTTAACAGTTAGGTCACACTCAACAAATACTGAGGATTAGGTATTCTGCCAAACAGAGTTTGTGGGTTCAATTTCCAGCACCACCATTCCGCCATTGCTGGGCATCTGAGCAAGTCCTCCAACCCCCAATTGCTTAGTTGTATAAATAAAATAAATGTAAGTTGCTCTGGATAAGGGGCATCTTGCAAATGCTATAAATGTAAAGGTGGAGACCCCCCCTGGACAACATAAGCATATCACTCAGATTCCACTGCATAGAACTTAACAAACAGGATTTATAAAGCATCATATATATATATGGATTTCTTTGCTAAAATATTCAAGTGTTACATTACCTTTACTGTCATTTACATTGTAAATAGAACTGATTCCTGATCTTTTACTTGCTTGATTTGTATAATCTTGACATTAGTCGATCAAAAATAATAAGCTATTTTGATTAATGTCTGTAAAAAAACCTGCATAGCAGTTGCAAAAACATGACTTATATGCATCTAAATAAAAATAATGTCTGGTTGATTTATTCTTTCAGTAATTAATTTTTTTTTTAAACTGAGTGCCTATCAGAGTGGATACGAACTCCTATACTAGAAAAACTACGCGGAAAGCAGTGACATGAGATTGAATGGCACTCCGCTGGAGTAAGATTTCTATTTAGTGGGTGGGAAGTGGTAGCTTAGTTCAGCAGCTAGAATCCTGACAGGGACCAGATCTCAGTAGCACATCACTCTGGTTCTGGAATCCCTACATTGGCTCTCTGTTAAATTCCGTAGTGATATTAATAATTCTTATGCTCGCGTATAAGGCCTTGCACGGTTTGGTACCTTAATTTAGCAGAACTTGTCTATACTCCTAAATTTAAGCTCCGGTCCTCTGACTATGGCCTACTGATTGTTTCCGCAACGCTCTAGAGATGACAGGGCATTGATTGCTTATGCTCCTAAACTCTGAAACTCTCTCTTCTACAATATTAGACATGCTGAATAATTTAACATGTTTCAAAGATTTTTTTTTTAAAGACAGTTTATTTTTTATCTGTACTGTCTTTTGCTCTTTTAAACTCTGTATCTTATTATATGTAAAGCGCTTTGAGAATCCACTTTTAAAAGTGCTATAATAAAATAAATCCATTATTTTTATTTTTTCATTATTATTATTAAGATCAAAAACGTATGTGTTAAAATCCCATTTTCGTCAAGATGATGTATATGAGCAAGGCCAAATTGCTGTATGGAGGTCTCTTTGGATAAAGAAACCTGCAAACTGCTCTAAAGAGGCATTTTAACACACAGTTTGACTCATAACTCATATTTTTAAGCAGATTCTGTGTCTGTAAAATACACTATGTAATATCTCAGTGGTATACTGGTATACTTATACATCATAAATAGGAGGCACCTGGTCAGAATTCCGAAGGGCTACCAAGGATGTTGACTTAGTACTAATCAACGCCAACCTTTTAACATTCCCGCCTTTCCTTTGTCACCCACCATTGTGCTCTTGAACAATATATTTAACCCCGAGTTGTTCTGGGGGTCCTTAGTAGTGTGATGGTTTATTTGAAAGGTTCCTTATCTATTGTGAAATGTAAGGCTTTGAGGCTTTATTGCACAAAAGTACATAAGAATTCTCATTTTTAAAAGGCTACAATTGGAAAACAGCTGATAAATGATTGAACATTCTTACATTTGTATTGTGCAAATTTTAGCCCCTCTTTTTAACCATATAGGCACAGAGTGACTAGAAAGCTGCCGCCTGAGATTTATCTAGACACTTATGTAAATAAAATGTTTTTAAAAAAGGGTTAAAAAAAAAAAAAAAAACCCAGTTTTTTTCACTGTTGAGAAACCGCTATACGTCAGTATGAAAACGGTTTTAAGTTCCAAGTCTGGTGTGCAGATGTTTTCTTATAACATTTAATTTATCAAAGTAAACTTTTAACACCCATTAAGATGAGGACTAGTGTGTTATTAATGTCTCTCTGCTCTCTCTCTCTCTCTTTCTTTCTGGTCAGACAGTGTGACAGCTTCAATACCCCGACCAACTCAATGTGTACATCAGTAGGTCACTTTCTTACTGCTCTCTGCGCAACACTTCCTTGGCAGTGCTGAATAAGCCTTAAAAAATGTAACATGGCTGAGTCATACTTCCTAGTGGATATGACAATGCTTCCTCTCCAAAGTTGAACTTCTCTCCCCTCCCTACGCTTTAAAATGATAAAAGGGACACAGCCTGGAACAAGTGAGCAACAAGAGTGCTTAAACACACAGTTAAACTATTGCTGGCAAAACTAGATGGTAGGCAGAAGGACAGCAAGTCACTCAGCATGAGTCAAAGCAGGCCTGAATCATGTATCTAGTGATGTTGCACATGGTCAGCATCAATAGATACATGACTCAGGCCTGCTCTGACTCAAGATGTTTGTTGTATCAATAAAAAAATGGATTGTTTGCGTTTGTTTTGCATTGGCTTCAAGAAAAATTCCTTGTAAAACATGGAGCTATCATTCGAATAATAACAGTAAAAAAGCACAAGTTCTACTCGAGTTTTGTGGTGAATGAACAAACACTGTGTCACGTTGGACACATACACACACCTTTGTTAAATGTACAGTAATATTTGAACAAGAGCCACTAGTGAACAGCTATAATTTTTTAATCTTAGTTTTGTTGACATCCAGTGGAAAACCATTAAAGATGTGTCAACAGGAAGATGCTGGTACAGAGGACAAGCCTTCACTCGATCAAACCTCCTAATGTCAATTCAGTCATAACTAAACAACCGTCCAGGAAAAACATGTCCCAGGTTGTACAGGTTGATTGAATTCACTTAATAAATAGAAACAAGCACGGCACCGTCTGTTTCTCTCACACAGTTATCGCTCTGACTTCTTTCTCTTAATGTGTGTCTCACTAACAATTGTGCTCATACTTATGATAAACATTTTCCTAATGCAGAATGAAAAGACACATGAAATATTAAAAAATGATCTCTTTATTAAAGAACCTTTGGGAACATCATGGAATGAGTAAGTGAGTGAAAAATGAGTCATTGGCAGGGATATACAATCTGGATTTTACTGTCAGTTCCTCATGAAGCTTCTTAGTGACAACAATTTCAAAGGCGAGATGGAGCAGAAAGCACAATGGGTTTCAGGGTGGATCTAGAGTGGGTGAAAGTTTGGAGCGATTTTAAAAAAACATTCTAAATGGCTGATTCTAAAGCCATTATTTGGCCATGCCAACACTGCCACGCTGTTTTATTACACATGCACCTCTGTTAAAAAACCTTTTGCAGATCCTATCATTTTACACGTGGGTCAACTTGCAGTCTTTATATCTAATATTTTAAACAACGTGCACAATGAACATTTTATTGCGGTTTAAATTATCCCAATTCTGGGCATCCAGTATAAGTAAACACTATATATATAGTATTATATATATATATATATATATAGATATATATATATATATATATATATATATATATATATATATATATATAGTATTATATGCTACATAATATACATAGTTTTAATTTTTGCACTTTTTGATTACACATTTATTATATTGATCCCAGAAAGATTAAATGGCTTTTTTAATTGCAATAATACTTTCGTTATTATGGTAATTATTAAAAAAACATATTGATAATTTTAGGTACTTATTTATTTTATTTGAATATAAATATATAGTTCTTTAGAAGGTTGTTACGTAGTAGAGTATTACTTACCAGAAGATAACAATGTTGCTGAAAATTATTTTTAAAAAACTATCAGATATTAGAAAACTAACAGATGTACAAATAAGTAAATTTTAAAGCCAAATACAAAGATTACAGACTAAACTGGAGGTACTGACAAAAGTCGGATTGTGTTAGTTAGCGCGTTACGTGGTTGCGGTTTTCCTACACTGCCATCACGTGGTATTTATGTTCACTTACCGAAGGGTTCAATTTGTAAAACCTCCAAGTAATTTCTGTCTCGTGATGCTTTAAAGATAAATGTGGCAGGATCCTTAGTGCATTAGTCACTGACTTAAAAGCTGTAATAAGAAAGAACAGTCTAGTTTTCACCTTGTTTCACTTAGAGCGCGTGCGCATGTGTTTTGGCTAAGAGCGCAGTATAACCCGGTGTTTCCTGTGAGTCAGCGCATCAGTGTGGACACTCACCCGGACTGGTATTCGGGGGATTTCTGTCCTCTCTAACGGCTCCTGCCTTTACTCTCTGTTTGCAAAGCTGCCAGATGCCAGTTATTCCCTGTATCCGATATAAAACGGCCAAAACACACAGCCGCGCGCCCTGCGGCACGGACACACATCTTTGTTTACACTGGAGTGTTATTTAACCTGTGGGTGTCAGCCAATCAACCCAGCGGTCGCTTTACTCAATTGAGTCACTCAGTCAATAATTCTGGCTTCCTCCAGACTCGGTACCTTCCACCACAACCCTAGTGATTAATTCACCGTGACTCACACGCCTTTTTATTTTATTATATATTCATAGATACATGGATATAAAGTCTTGTAAAAAAAAAAAAAACCATTAAATATTTAGTTCTTTTTTTAAAACAGATCGATGGCTGATCTTGTTTTAATTTTTCTCTGGAAAAGAAAGTGACTTAATTGCAGGTAAACAACAACAATAAATATTGTTTTACTCATTAAACAAGAGATTTTACCAAAAATGTGTATTCTAACTGAGGAAAAAGTTAGGGCACCCTAACCCTATAATAGCTAGGGTTACCCACTTTGGCTGAAATAACTTTATTGAGACGTTTCTTGCTTCTTGTATCTATCAGTCTCTGGCATTGGTCTGAGGAAAGTTTTTGCCCCGCTCCTCAGTAAGAAGTTTGAGATTTCCAAGTCGCCCCACAGTATCTCAATGGGATTCAGATCTGAGCTTAGACTTGGCCACTCCAGGAATCTAGACAGTCCTTGCTGGATTTAATGGTATGTTTTGAGTCATTGTCATGCTGACGGGTCCAGTTCCGGTTCAGCTTTAACTTTTTTACTGATGGTCTTAAATATTTCTCAAGTATTCATGGTGGATTCTATGATGGTAAGATGGCCAGGTCCTGCTGCAGCAAAGCATCCCCAAACCGGGACACTTCCACCGTGGTGTTTACCATCACTTCAGCAGTCAAGAGCACACCAAACTAAATGTCTGAGGTTTAAACAGGGCCTCCTTCATGTGTACCTGATGTGATACACCTTTGTGGGATTTTAGCCATTTTAAATGAAAATAAATGTTAGGATGCCATAATTTATTCCTCACCAGAAATTGTTCTTTTTTAAGGTATTATTGTACAGAACGTTTTTAAGTCTTCTCCTCAGTTTGAATTACTTGAATTTCTCGGTATCACTTTATATTGATATTCAATATCTATATGTCTGATTATGTTAAAAACACACATGGGGTATAGATAGATAGATAGATAGATAGATAGATAGATAGATAGATAGATAGATAGATAGATAGATAGATAGATAGATAGATAGATAGATAGATAGATAGATAGATAGATAGACATAAAACAAACTTTTTAAACTTTGTCAGCTGGATACTTCTATTCCAGGTTTTCCCAGATAGATAATCTATTCCTAAGTAGATCATTTATTTAAATGTGTAATTTTGCTTTGTATTTTCCAGGGATCTCTGTATGTCTCAATGTCTTCATGTACTAATAGTTACAGTTCTAGCATTATTCAGATCTGTCAAAAAGGTTCTGCTGTTTGTCAGGCTCATTCTGGTATTTGCTATTTTTACTTAATTCCTGGCTGATTAGGTTTACTCAAATTTATATTTGGAGCATTGTTTAAACATGAAGCACCGCAGGCAAAACGGACAAAGCTTTGTGCCTGTAATTCTAATCACGCAATAAAATATTGTATTAATTATGAATATGTTTTTGACTCGAATAGTAACAATTTTTTGGTGTTCTGGGACATAAAACGATATTTAAAGACATTTGAAAGAACTATAAAGTTACTGCGTCACTGCCCTATAGCAGCTGTACTACATAAAAATGTTTGTTTCTTACACACGAAATGAATATAGACAGAGTCATTTTATCAATCTGTAACTTCTAATCAAAGAGGCAAATAAAGTAAGTGAAAAAGTAAGTAATTAAAGAATTTAAATAATACAGGAAAATATGAATTTCTTTTTGCTGATAAGTCATGTGACTTGTATTATTATCCACACTTTTAATGTAAAAGAATCCAGTTTTATAATATTAATTGTTGAATAACTAGAATTTAGATATGATAGCTTTTTATATATAGTCGGTATCATTCAAAAATCAAATGGAGGGTTTTTTATTATTTTTGTTTAATCTGTAAGCCGAATAGACTAGTGGTTTTTATTTCTTATTTAAAATGATTACTTAAGAATATAATGATAGCACATTAGAATAATGGATTTAAAAGTGACAGAAAATACTGTTGTAAATGAATATTGTTTGATCATAAGAAACAAGAGTCTCACAATTTCTTTGGAAAGATAAGAATTCAAGACTGCTTAACACAAACAAGCTAAGATGATCTAGACCTTCTATATTTCTAGCACAAATCAAATTTATTTTTAATTAGTTGTAAACGCATTAGGTCTACCTTGTGGATCTACTTTGTAGATATTAGAAATTTAAAAAAAAAAACCCAATTATACCAGATTACTTATTTACCCTATTTTCCGACCATCCTGTCTTTTTGGGCGACGCTGTTAAATCCATAGTTCTCTTTAACAATTTATTAGTCTTTACTTAGAATCAGTAGACGAGTCTTCCTAGGATGAATGTGTTTCTTTCTGGTGGTTAGATGACTTGTCCCGAGAAACTTCCGAACATAATTACCTCCTGTATATTTCTTTCCTATCTTTAAATAATTCCATGTGTTTATACAAGCCCAGCATATATGTGAATCAGCGCCGCGTTAAAAAAGAAAAAGAAAATCTAAACGATCTATGAATCACAGAAATGACTAACAGGTTCGGAATAGTGTGTAATTTGCTGTTATAACGCACTCACCCAGATCGACCTCTAGTGGCCACAGTGTGTAATTGCACAGAGTCGCCTTCTGTACACTCATGGATTCATCACGAGACAAATATGTAGTTGTTATGAATCAGACCAGGTCAAAGTGCACCCTGTTTTTCCTCCCACAAAATACAGCCTTTTAATTTACATTTTGCCGGATTTATATATATATATATATATTTTATATATATATATATATATATATATATATAGATATATATATATATATATATATATATATATATATATATATATATATATATATACTATATATATATATATATATATATATATAGATATATATATATATATATATATATATAGGGTCTAGTATATAGGGTCTGTCTGTGTGGAGTTTGCATGTTCGCCTTTGCTTGCGTGGGTTTACTCTGGGTACTCCGGTTTTCCTCCCACAGTCCATAAACATGTATGTTAGGTTGATTGGTGATTCTAAATTGCTCCTAGGAGTGAGTGAGTGAGTGAGTGAGTGAGTGTGTGTGGCCCTGTGATGGACTGGTGACCTGTACAGGGTGTACCCCTCCTGCATTCGCCCTTAAAGAGACGGCTGGGATAGACTCCAGCAGATCCCTGTGACCCCGAATTAGGGAATAAGTGGGTATAGAAGATAAATAAATGAGTAGATATAAATAATATATGTCTTACATTACAGACATAAATAGAATTACAGTTTTCCATCACTGGAACAATCCATTCTAAACCTGCTGCAGCACGACAGCCCTTCTATGAACAATTCAAGCTCAACGTTGACATTGTTTGCCAGAGGTGGTTTAAAAGATCACGAGTATTCTACAAAGAGCTTTGACTCTCACTTACACCTTTGGAATGAACTAAAACATCCTTAGCAATGACCTTGCTAATGCTTTTGTGGCTAAAGAGGCACCAAACCAGGTAGCAGTACTCCAACGTCTATTAGAAAGATTTCCCAGAAATGAAATGAAACATGGATGTGATGGTAAAGTATCCCCAAACCTTAGGACATTCAGTATATGTAAAGAGGTACAAATGTTTATCATTTTTATAATGATCATATCATAAATGATAAAGTAAATCAGGTGGGGAAAAATAAACATATATCAGATATGATATTATGTAGAGCATTAATTAGTATGTGAGAGATTACTCGTTGTAAATAGGAATATTTTTTGGATGGATTAATAAAGATTTAATCCAGAACTATCACTCGTATAAATGTGTTCAACATGTAAAAACTTTAAAAGTGTAAAACATAATAAAAAATCTGAATGGAAAATATCAGATTAAAAAAAAAAAATACAACTTGTAAGCCCCAAATCTGATTCTAAATTTAAACTAATTCTGTTGACTTAAATTAGTACAAAACTATACAAGCCAATGTTTAGCTTAGGTCATATACAGTCCAGGGTCTATTTATCCGCAGGGAGGAAGAGTCTCCATGACAACAATGGTTATCAGTATCCTCCATGTGTTTCCTGTGGAGGTGTGGCAGTATGTTGGTGGTGGTCATGCAGATATTGTTCTCCCAGTATAGTGGCTACAGATCAGAGACTGTAACTCTGTAGGGTGGTGTTTATGTCACAGTGTTTAAGGTGATCTGTAAAACATGCCTGAATGGCACATAGGAGCCTTTCGTTCATGGCCTCTGCAGAAGCGCTGGTAGGAGCATGGTGGCGAGGTCTGCTTTTCTGTCTGGGGATGCCTCTGGTTATCTCAGATCCGTCACCAATACCAGGTTACACCTTTACCAGAAGCTTCCTGGGTCTGGATAAATGTAATGCTTGTGTGGGCACGTCTATATGCAAGAAGCTTTATAAAGAGCAAATAAGGTAAGACGGAAGTTCAAAAAGATGTATTTTGGGGGGGCTTCTTTTTTCTTTTTCTATTCAAGAATATACACTACCATTTAGTATGATTCACTCTGATTCAGAACATTTAAGGAAATCTTTGACAGCAGGTTGCTAACTAACTAATCGTATGTATTCAGTTTCTTTTTCATGAGTGATAATTTAGCAAAAAATGTACCAATTAGTTTGCTAAAAATACTTATATGGGTATATTTACACGAGAATGAGTTCTAATGTAAAATGACGCTTGTCTTTACACCAGGCTTGAAGGTTGGCAGCCTCCTCAACTGCATTTGCCGTCAGATAACAGAACATCTTATGAGGCGAATTATACAGATGATTTGAAGACCTGGAGGCCCGTAGTGCTGTCACGCCTGGTTTCCCCCGACATGCACCAGCTGGCTGACAAAAGCATTTGCATCTCTGCAGGCAAAAGGAAATCCTGCAGCATTGAGACAGTTCTGAGGGCAACGCCACGGTTCCAAAACTTAAACAACTCCAATATCCTGTTACCCAGTATGGTGCAGGTATGTCTCTGTCTATGCAGTTCTGAGCTAAGCCATGCTGCTTTACCTACTTTGAATTTATTATCAAAGTTCATCACCACATAGTTAATTCTTAGAAAAAACAATTGGTATAGACATCTATGTTAGCTATGACTTGAATTTTTGGTGGATGTCCTCAGGGTCTGGTTACACCAATGCTGCGCTGCCCATCTCAAAGGCTTCTGGACCGAATTGTGCATCGCTATTTTGAAGTTGCTGATGTGGGCAGTGTTCAGATGAAACACTTCACTAGTAAAGACAAGCTCAGACTGCTCTACACACTGGCTGTCAATCAACAGCCTCTTATACTGCAGGTATACACTGAGCTATACGTCTTTACATACTCATTATCATGCTAAAAATATTAAAATCCATACAATTGGTGCCCATTTTTACAGGTACATAGCAACAAAATTCTGCTTAGCTACTTTATTTACTAGAAGTGCAAATAGTAGAAACTGTTCATATAAACAAGTGCAGCTAAATATGTAAATATGTATATTAATAAATAAGGCTATGTGCATAAAAAAGTATGTACACTATGTATATTAGTGACAGATCATATAGTGTATACACAGATAGTATATACTTAGATAGATAAACTAGATGTAACCTATGAATTGACAATATGTATACTGCTCAAAAAAATAAAGGGAACACTTAAACAACACAATGTAACTAAGTCAATCACACTTCTGTAAAATCAAACTGCCCACTTAGGAAGCAACACTGATTGACGATCAATTTCACATGCTGTTGTGCAAATGGAATAGACAACAGGTGGAAATTATAGGCAATTAGCAGGACAGCCCCAATAAAGGAGTGGTTCTGCAGGTGGTGACCACAGACCACTTCTCAGTTCCTATGCTTTCTGGCTGATGTTTTGGTCACTTTTGAATGCTGGAGGTGCTTTCACTCTAGTGGTAGCATGAGCACATCTGGGACATCATGTCTTGCTCCATCCACCAAACCCACATTGCACCACAGACTGTCCAGGAGTTGGCGGATGCTTTAGTCCAGGTCTGGGAGGAGATCCCGCAGGAGACCATCCGCCACCTCATCAGGAGCATGCCTAGGCGTTGTGGGGAGGTCATACAGGCACGTAGAGGCCACACACACTACTGAGCCTCATTTTGACTTGTTTTAAGGACATTACATCAAAGTTGGATCAGCCTGTAGTGTGTTTTTCCACTTCAATTTTGAGTGTGACTCCAAATCCAGACCTCCATGGGTTAATAAATTTGATTTTCATTGATCATTTTTGTGTGATTTTGTTGTCAGCACATTCAACTATGTAAAGAACAAAGTATTTAATAAGAATATTTCATTCATTCAGATCTAGGATGTTTAGGTGTTATTTTAGTGTTCCCTTTATTTTTTTGAGCAGTGTATAATATACCGACAAAAATGTAGCAGATTTGCAAGATGGTGAAGGGTAGTGAGACACGAGTGTTCTAGCAATGTAGTGTAGAGGTCGAAAAATGTATGGTTGTGGGGGGGGAAAAAACTGGCCCTGAACCTGCTGGTTATGTTGCGAATGGACCTGTATGTATCTTCTCTTGGGTAAACAGTTTGTTTTCACACACTGTAGAGCCACAATACCACACTGTGATGGAGCTTGTCAATATGCTCTCAATAATCCAGCAGGAAAAGTTAGTCAGAATCTTGGGGGATAGATTAACTTCTGCCCAAGTGAACCTACTTCGCAGGAAATAAAGACGCTGTTGCGCCTTACTAACCAGAGTTAAGATGTTTAAATCCAAGACAGTTTCTCAGAGATCTGGACGGCCAGGAACTTAAAGCTGGAGACTTTAGACCTGCTAACGTTGATATGGAAGGTTCTGCTGCTTTCCGGATTTCCAGAAGTCCACGATGAGCTCTTTGGTCTTTGTGGCATTGAGGGTGAGGTTGTTTATGAAATACGATGCTGACAGGCTTAGGATCTCCTCCATGTAGGTCGATTTATTGTTGCTGCGGATTCAACCAACAACTGTAGTATAATCTGCATATTTATTAAAGATGTTAGAGTTATGCGACAAAACAGTCATGGGTGAACAGTGAGTTGAGCAGTGGGCTCAGCACACAGCCTTGTGGGATGCCAGTGTTTAGGAAGAGTGATCACACAACCTTACAGACAAAGGTCTATTTGTCAGAAGGTCCATAATCCAGCTGCACATGGATGTACAGATAACTAAGTCACTAAACTAGGGACAGCCGTATTACAGGCAGAGCTGAAATCAATAAACAACATTCAAAAGTATGTATCGTTATTGTCCAGGTGGGTAAAAGCTAGATGAATAGCAGTGAAAATGGCCTCTTTCATTGACCTATTCAGAGAGTAGGCAAACAGCTGTGGGTCGAGTGTAGGTGGGAGACTTCTTATGAGGTGACTTAGAACTGACTTATCAGTGCACTTAACAATGGGGGTGAGTGAATGGTGGTGGAAATCGTTCAGACACTGCAGAGGAATGCTTGGGCACTAGGATAATAGTTGTAGCCTTCAGACATGTGGGGACAAATGTCAGTGAAGACTTGGTCAGCACAAGTTTGAGCACACTTCTGGGTAATGTCATCAGGACCAACTGCTCATTTGAGGAAAATATTTAAGTTATTGCATACCTTGCAAAAACAGGTTTGCCAAGTTCTCTAAAACCATAACATTTTCTTTAAAAAAAAAAAACCCCCAAAAAACACGAGTATATGTTGTTTGTCTCTTTCTGATACATTACTTACATTTATAGACGTTATATTTCTTAAACTTTACAAAATAGGTTATTTATGTAGCAGCCTAAAGATTTCTTTTAGTTTTTTTAACGACAAAACAAATCTATGAAAAACACTTCAAGATGCCCTTCTATAACCCTTAGAAAATTTTGAAATATTACAAAGTGACTCAGTTATTGAGTAGGCTCTCCTCCACCCACCGCTGCTGCATTACTTTAGATGTTTCCAGGCAATGAGGGCTGGCCCTTCCCACGCTATCATGGCTCCTGTGGCAGGCTGATGATGTGGGCAGGCTGCAGACCCCTGAGAAGCTTGTACCCCTCATCACTGGCACAAAGATCTGATGCTGCCTACCAGATCCTCCACATCACTCAGAGTTTGGCCTCCAATAGCCTCCACTTCCACCTTTACTACACCAGTGTTTCAGAAGACATGTTTGGCATAGCGGAGGATGGGAGACACTTTATCACGGATGCCAGCATAATTGGGATCATTGACCTGCAGGAAGGTGAGGCATTGTAAGAGTAGTTTTGCTAAAGTGAGCATTAGGGAATGGGCTGTCCAATTAGCACGATTTATGTCCACAAAACTGATTAACTTAGTGATTTTAGCAAGTATAGACACTCGTTTCAGACTACAGTTACACAAATAAAACTATCGATCAGTACGACCACATGGATTCAAGCATAAGTCAGACAATATCTTTGTATTTGAAATGGCTTAAAAAGAGCTTTATGTTTCTCGCAAAAGAAAACTAACAAGCAGAAATGAAGACATTAGAACACACACTATCTGCGTTTGAACTAAAGCTTACTGCGTTATAGATTTTACTTTACTTTCATTTCAATGACAGTAAAATATGTTGGTATTCCATTTTACAGAACAAAACCGACAACAGTTTCTCTTGCTATGCATCTAGGGATCTATTCGGGTGTTGTTATAAGAATGGGGAGGGGAACAAATACATTTAAGTACATAAAAATATAATATTGAAGATTCTCTGGTAGTAATAAAATATTTAACTTATAAACTCTCAAGTCTACTTTGCAGACTTTTTTTTGGCTCAGGTTAGGATAGCTTGTAAATCTGCTAGAAACATGGATCTCCTGTCTTACTACTTTTAACAATTAATACGTATTTAGTTAAAATAATACTACGACGTCCACAAACCTTTTTCAGGATTCCACACCGAGACGGACACCCAGGCGAATCATACAGACGTGTTCTCATGTCTGAGTGGTTCCTGCGTAAGAGGCCCTTCCTGTGAGACCATTCGTTCCTCTCAGAGCTTTCGCCTGATTTGCAGACACGTCCTGCCCAAGCTGCTCACTTCTACAGATGTGCAATCGTCCCGTTTGCCCAGAAGAGTCATTTCAGAGCTGACTGTATGTTCAGACCCAACACAGTCTGATCAGAGGATACACAAAGCTGTGCAAATTCTTATGGACACACTACAGCCTTTTAGGCAATGCAACAGCAATTTTGGATACAGGTATCCCGAATGCAGGTATAGTGACAAGTTCTAAAACATCAACATAACATTTGCGATTAATAACAATTCCCAACTTGGCGAGATTTTCATGCACTACATAGTTTTTTTTGCAGTGCATATTATACAGTTCACACATCACACAATAGCCACATTCCCGTTTTTAAACTGTTTAATAACTCAAACACCTGTCAAATAATCTGACAGTGTTTTCCAGACATTTCTTAACGGTTAAATCCATGTATAGAAAACAAGGGAAATGATTAAAACGACGCTGCTCCATAAAATTTAATGGCATGTACTCTCAAAAAAATAACAGCATTCCATCAACAAATATTTTCAAGCAATAAATACACATTTATAAATAGTGTAAATTTACAAGATTAGAAACATAACAAAAAGTACAAATTAAAGTTTACTCATTAGCCATGTGCAACCCATGTTTCTTTGTGACTTGGCTGTTTTTCCCTTACTATATATATACTGTATATATATTTATATATATAAAAAGACTAACATAAACTGATAAAAAATGAATTACCTTCACATTATAATTCTTTTTTTTTCAGTTTCATTGCCTAAAGAAATTTAAGAAAGACCAGCTACCCTAGTACTCATTTAGTAGAGAATGAAATTCAAGGAACTATGGTCATGTATCACCCCATACATAAATCACTTAAGAAAGGAAAGAAAGTAATCGATTTAAAACAAAAGAAAGGGAAGAAAAGGAAACAGACACATCAGTAGTTTGAGCAATTTTGCCAGTTGTAATATATGTATGATTTTTCACTGATTTGTCCTTTGTATACAGTTTGCCTTTTCCCTCCAAGGAGTGGTGCTGAGCCAGTCAAAACAGTCCAAGAATAGATCGGAGAGGTGCCCACTGCCCACTCCAGACCAGTGGGGGTGACACTCTGTTAATTGGGTTGCATAGACAAACAGTTTAGAGCCAGCAGCCTTGTGCTATTTGCTACAGAAACCAGTGGTGTGGAACTGGGTCACTACTCCTGAATATCAGAAAGAGTTACGTTGCGTTCCAGGGGTTTATCCTCAGAACTTGTTAATGTTAATGTCAAGACGTAGAGGAAGGCAGAGGTGAAGCCTGTTGACAAAGAAAATAATAGATTTAAAAACTTACAACAACTTGCTTACTAAGAAATGAAGGGCTGAACGGATAAACTAAAGACAGCGACTCACTAATGTGAACTGGTCGTAGACTTGCATCAGATCCTCCATCTTGTACTGCTCCAAAACAACAAAGTTGTCAAGGTTCAAACTGGCTCGCCGAGCACAGTCTTGACAATGCACCACGTATGTCTTCCGCGAGTTGCTCTCACTGGTGACAAACAGTAGGTCAAAGACCTCCACCTGATAAGACAAGAACAAAATCATAGAAATGATTTAAAACTATGCAAACACTCATGCACAGATATGCTTTCCTTAATTATTAAAGCAGTGCAGAAACAAGATCCGACCGACTGGGATAAGAAAACTGTTAGTAAAACTTGTATATAGATGTGTATGAAGACATTTGAACATATTCATCTTTCATAGAACAAAGGGCCTTGTGATGTAGTATATGTAATTCAGAGCCTCCTGGTGGTGCAAAATGGAACAGAAATCAGAAAAAGAAACTGGTTAAAACAGTAAATCATGTCTTGCCCTGGGAAAAAAAACAGGTAAGACATTTTGTCATTTCTAATAAAGTAGTTTAATGCATTTTAACAGTGCGATAAACAGCAATATAAAGAAAAATGCATGTGTACATACACTAAAATGTAAAACATGATCCAAAATTTGTTTTTCTTTATTTGCCAAGCTACATTCTTTAACATGGTTGATGCTTAAAGTATGAACTTAAAGTACTGGGTCACTTTTTCTAGAATTATAGGCAGCCCATACCTCACAAATGCTACAGTAGTGTGCTGGCTCGTCCTTGGTCCTCCCATGCCACACCAGCTCCCTACCTGCAGCTATCAGAGCCTCCCTGAGCATCTGACACTGCTTCAGTGTCTTCAGCAAACAGTACCTGCCACAGAAAAACACTATAATTATGACCACAGCCAATCAAGTTTCAACTGGACAACAAATTTATTACCCTTAAGGTGGTAATTATAGATTAAATTCGAAGGAAGCATGCTGTTTGCACATAAGGATGGCTTACTTGATCATCTCAAAGAGTTTGTGGTCCGATACTTTAATGTTTCTGGCCAGGTTCCAAGAGAGATGAACCATAGGAACGATGGATTTGACACTCTGGAGTTTGTTCCATTCGTAGCGCTCGACTGCTGACTTGTACTGATGTGCTGAAGAAAAAGAGCAAATGTATAAAAACTTAAATAAGAGGGTTTTTTTTTTTTAATAATTATGTACAAAATGTCTGCCCATTTTAAACAACTTACCGGTAAGAGGGCCTACATTCCAGGCAACATTGTTGCACCAGCCAATGGCCTGCACCCAGTGCACAGTGCCGGTGTTAAGCCATACAAGGTCTCCTGGTCTCTGGATGAAGCGATACACTGGCACATTCGCTTCATACAAATCCTCCAGGTTAGGCCACCATGAGCCCATCAGGAAATTTATGTTATTCCTACACAATTAAGAAACAAATGCCAGAGGTCAATACAGATATTGTTCCAAAAAATAAATCTGATGTAAGCATTTTTATGGTGTCTGAAATGACATACTTTTATAATATATTGTGAAACTGTGTAGGTGAGGTGAGGAGTTAAAGTTACAGAATCCTTAGCATGCAAAAATTCCCTGGATTTAAAAGTACATTAATTAATGGACACTATTGCCGTTTTCGCATATGGCAGGTTGACAATCCCGCAAGTATATGCGATGATAAAGTTGGCGACGCAGCACTTTAAGGGCTTAAAGTGGCGTTTAATACTTTGTCAAAAAGACATTGTGTCTTTTGGTTAAATTACTCAATCTTTAAATTTGCGCTGACGTAAGGACGCAAGTCACGGGATAATATTAACATGGCGGCTGTAGTATGTCCAAATTTCATTCATACTGCACAAAATCTTGCTATATAGTATGTACTTTTTTCAGTTAGAATGTATAATTATATCATATATGATATAAGATATAGGTAAACATTCTTTGTTCTGCTGGTTGAAAGTATCTTCAGGATAGGGATCATTAAGTGGTCTAAATGTACATTTTAAATAAATATATACAGTCATGTGAAGAAATGTTAACATATCAATATTGTTTTAATTTTTCTCTAAAAAAAAGAAAGAGGCTTAATTGCAGGTAAACAACAAAAATGAACATTGTTTTACTCATTAAACAAAAGATTTCAACAAATCTCTGTAGAACCTCGATTTAATATCAGTGTTGCGTTCCCACACTGGAATCTACTTAGGGTCTTCAAGATGACGCCATGGTTGCAGTATTTTTTTTAGACCGGTAGGAATATGGTGTGATTCGATTTTAGGGTGTTTTGATAGTAACACAGTTTATGTAGTTAGTTTATGTGTACCTTTAAGAATTAGCTCAACTCCAGCATCAGCATGTAATCGGGTACTATTTTTATGTTTGGTATTTTCGTACTGTTACTATCTGTATTATAAAGTTTTCTCACTGGTGAATGACAATGTATTAAAGTAATGTTGACAGTGCGATGTGAGTTCGGAAGCAGAGGTTGGGGTGTATGCTTTTAATGTTAACAGGTTACAATTAACATTTTCCAAAATGTCCTACTGCACCTTCAAGTAGTCTGTGATTTCGGACACAGCATGTGTCTCGTTTAACAGTCATTTTAACTTACTTCTCACAAAAGTCATTGAGAACACCCCAGTACGACTCCGGTACAGCAAACCATTCACAGTCTCCTGGACCGATGTTTATGTTGACCGAACAGAAATTGTTGTTTTCTTGATGGCCTAAATGACAATATTAGTGATACTTTAATATGTTCAAAGTACAATAAAAAAAAAAATTAAATCTCATTTTCAGTAGTACATGCAAGCAGTAGTCACTTGCTTGGGTAAACATGACAGACCTGGTGTCCTGCTTCCTGGGACCTTCATATAGAGCTGGACAGTATTCATGCCCAGGATTGTATGGCCCACATGAGTGAGCAGGTTCCCTGCAGAAACAACACGAGCGAATGCAGGCAGCTTACTTAACTCAGCCAGCTGCAGCTTCCACCTGCATCACACAGAGGAAAGGTAAGAAAACCTCACAGCTAGAAAGTGTGACACAATGCTTACATCATTCAGTTTCAACATGAATATTTAGTTAAAATATGCATTTAAATATGATGAGTCTCTATTAAGAAGTTCTATTTCACAATAGAGTAAACACACACACTTACTTTCGCTCATCTGACAAGTCAATGTTTGTCCCAAACTTGATATGCTTTAAGGGACCTCTTCGTCGTCGTACCAAACTAGAGAGAACAAAGGACCACCAACAGCATTGTTATAAATCTGGGATGCATTTAATTTAAGTACAGAAATGACCTTTAGCTCTTTAGGCTATGGGTCTTACTTTTCTACAGGAGCTGATTCTGTGTCCGAGTGCTCCTTTTGTCCTTTCTTTTCATTTTCCTCCTGAAAAATAAGTCGACAAAAAAAAAATGAATGAGCGTTTAAGTAAAAATTTAATAAAATTACATTGTTCTTTTTCTTTTATCTGCAATGAAAGATGAAACGTTAAAAAAATTATTTTACTCAAAAATTAAAACATCACAAGACTGGTAATTCCGACCTGTTAGAACTTGATACACCAAGTTATTATGTCTCTTATCATTAGCATAACAAGCCCTCAACTGCAAACGGAAAAGGTTTTTACGCTTGAACATTTCCCCCCCAAGCTCATACCCGTTTGCATCCAGAGTATTACTGCGTTTGACAAGAAATTGTAGAAAATCAGCCTGGTCTTTTTAGCTGCCAGTTACTCTAAAGCCGATTTAATACTGCTATACAGAATTATATAATCTTTAAAATAATGAAAATTGTATATTAGAAATAGGCATGATTAATCGATTATCGTTAACTGAGCTTTAAAATGTAATGCAAATTAGTTCATTAAACATTTTAGATCTGTTGCAAGTAAAAGAGTTCTGAGAGTGTGCACAATACACTGAAAAGCGAAAAATTCAAAAAAATAACATGCAAGTTGAGATTTACAAGTCATTTTTTTCTCCCGAAACTTTTAACACATTACAAGTGTTGCAGTGGATTCCTTATTTGGACATAAAGCAGTTTAGCTCAGCATCTTTTACAGACCAAACAATCATGTTACGTTTAGATGATTGTTCAAACATGATTTTGGGATGTTGCAAAAGCAGCTGTTTAGGTAAATTCAATCCATACTTGTGCTTTCTGCAATCGCATTACTGTGTGATTTTACAGTGGCCAAATCACAGTTATACTAGTAATTATCTGTGCTGGTGTTTACAAACAAAACTTTTAAGCTGTTTTTTTAGCTGTAATAAAACCTGAAATTTTATTACAACACAACACAGCACAGCACCTAAACCTCTTGCATTGCGATTTAATTGCTAGCTAATTCTTCAGATTAACAATTAAAGAAACTCAACAGAGTTCTCATCTCTACTGCATATATAAGTGTTTATTCAGATTAGTCAACAAGCAGTTCTATATAACTAAAAGTAATATACGTATTATAATACGTATTTAAATCTCCACCATGTACAAATCACAGTTTTACATAGAAAAATATATAATCAGCATCCTTAGCTGTTAACAAATGACAAACACAGAGGCAGTCATGTGTGTTTAGTACAAAAAGAGACAACAGCAACCAAAACATGTCCTCCTTTGTCCCAATCAATTAAATTGACACACAAATATCAAACATTTATTAAAAGTGTTGGTAGTCCAGTGCTTAAAACACTGAGCTGAGTTCAAATAAGAGAAAAAAGCGGCCACCGCTGGCCTATTACGCAAGACTAACCATTAACAGCTCAGTAGTATAAAGAAGATAAATACAAAGAGCAGAAGGAAGCACAAATCATGATGTTTTTTTAAGCAAATATCTTCGGATTTAACAATTATTTAACAGTTAACATCACAAACGTCCTAGCATTAGGACTGAATCAAGCACAGATACTTTAAGCCTAAAACAATGGATGAGTCAGTTTCATTTTTGACACAGCAAACAAAAACAACAAAAACAACATTTATGCTCTAATAGGGGTCATGCAGAGCACCACAACCTTATTTCCATATTAAACTGAACAATTTTCACCGGGACAGAACAATTACTCAACCTGTTAGTAAACCTGAGCATTAATTATTGCATTGTTTTTGCCCATTCCATTTATTGTGGGTTAAATACACTCCAGACAAGAAGGAAACACTGTGTTGCACAAGAAAAATACAAATAAGGATTCACATAATGAAGTCAGTGGCTGGTTAAGCAAGTTATAATCAGATGTAAATGAAGCTAATGAAACAAGCTCATGACCTTTAAAAAATTGGGACTAAGAAATTAACCGTAACACAAAAACTTGAAGGTACCGGCTTTAACCATAAGTAAGAAAAGCAGGGGTACTTACACGCAGTGACTCCTGAAAAGAGGAAGCCTGGTACTGCGCATACTTGGAGATGGTGGTATGGGATCGGCTGCTCTCACAGCGCCACGTTTTCCTGGTGCCGGTTATATCCCAGTTTTCATCAGTGGGCTGAAAGAACTGAGTCCTCACTTCCACCAGGTGATCTGGGTTTGCCTCCACCAAGGTCTTAGTGGAAAACAGACCAAGGTCTGAGGCACAGGAGAGAGGAGGAAGGAACAGAGAGAAGTGTGGTATTAAACAGAATGCATGTCAATGTGATTCAAGTGAATGCATGTCTGGAAAAATGCCAGCCAGCCAATTAAGTGAGGAGTAGAACGACATACCAGCAGACGAGGGTGCTGACAGATACTCATTGAAACACTAAGGTCACTTATTATCCAATAATCATGTCAAATAATTTATCAGCGTACATAAAAGCACATTTCAACAACTTAATCATTTATTATTAGTATTGAAGAAAAAAAAAAAAAATCCACTCAATGGTGAAAATCAGAGCTTATAGCCCCAATTCCAAAGGATTCCTTTAAACAGGAAGTGCTGCTGACTGACCTATCCAAATGTAGACTGTGTACTTTTTTGAACTGGCACCTGTAATGACAACTTCATCTTACAGGTGGTGCTGTTGCCTTGTATGATTTAATAATGTGTAAAAAGACACAGCAAAAAGTCTTTATTTCCTTGCAGCTGCAAAAATCCCCCCAACTTTCTGACTTGTAATTAAACCACCCAACAGTTTACGCAACCACACACACACTGTAGCTTGCAACCACTTAAAGCACACCACCAACAGACTTGTAATTAAACCACCCAACAGCAACACACACACACTGGTGCTTGCAGGAACAGCTACATTTTACCACCTTCAATATTCATGGCAGGAGTTCTCAACAGGGGTGTCCCGACCCACAAGAGGGCCTCAGCGAGCTCCGTGGGGGACAGCGTCAAATTGGCTGCATTTACACTGATTGCATCAAGTGACAATTACGATTTTCTTTCCTCTAATGTGGCACAGATCGGATTTGACTCGTGTAAGCAGAAAAAAAAACACATGGATTCCGATATTTTCAGATTGGATTTAGGTCTTATTCGTATGTGGTAATAAATCAGATTGGATATCTGTATTAGCAGTGTAAGCAGACATCCGATTTTCACCCCGCATGCAAGTCGAACATCATTGAATAAGCGACGATGGTGCGTGACGTCGACCTGGAACTCATTTGTTACAGTGAAAAAAATAAATATTAAAATACACAGTTGTGCCAAGTTATTAATTTTTTTCTTCTCACTGTAACAAATGAGTTCCAGATCAGGGGCAGTTTTAATAATCCACAGTTCAAGGTTTTTTTCTGTACCGCGCTGCAGCTGATTGCAAACACGCATGCAGACACAGCAGTTCTCTGCCTAAGAAAGGGTTGTTTAGCCAACATTTAAATGTGTCGTGAAAGTAACATACTAAAGAATCATTTCATCTTCCTCCATTGATTATCACGTCGTTTTTGCCTCCTTTTCCGGTCGGTGTAGATGCAGATATCAGATACGAGTCAGTTTAAGCGGGTCATCGAAAAAAATAGTCACAAAATTGGAATTAGGCATCGAGACCTGGTGTAAATGCAGCCATTGAATAGTGTTCAGCAGCGAGCATTAAGAAGAAACATCATATTGCATTAGCTAATTTTATCCATGATCCCCTGGGTTGACCAAAAAAAAGGACAAATTTGTAATTCGCCCTCCACAAAAATGGCCGAGTCTCACAGACTCCTTTAGCAGCTGATACTAATGACCCAGACATACTGAACCCAGGTGAGGAGGCTCCCACCAATTCAGGTCGCAGTGCTAGCAACACAGGAAACACGAAATGCAGGAAATACCAAGAGTGATAATACCATTAAATAGGAGGTGGGGCCCTAAAATGTTTTCTTGGGGAAAAAGGGGGGTCTCAGACAAAAAAGGTTGGAAACCACTGATGTATGGTATATACTGAAAGGTCTTTGGACAACAACAAACATATGGACAAAAACACAGAAACAGAAGCACACGTACCCAGCTTAAGTGCTCCGGCAAGGCCCCGGATAACTGTAACAGGGTTGGTCGCATTAGTGCAGAACTGGTGAAGCGGGGGAAAGAATGCATCCCTCTTGCTTTCCAACTGTAGAAAGTTTCAAAGCAAGAGTTTAAAAAACTAAATTTTTTGCCACATCTGCCAAGTCTCTCTCTTTTAATGGCAACTTTCCTAGAAGGTAAAAGGTGGTGAGAGCCAAAGTGCTACAATAGATTGCAACACCGGTAGTACTTGAATGCCTTAAAGCTTGTTTACTTAATAATCCAAACAGGTAAGCAAATCAGAATAAAGCCTAATCGTTACATACTTTAACACACTAGCCATGCAGAAGCAAGTCATTTGTCTGGTTTTATAAGTCTAGTCTAACTGGTTAAACACTGCTTAACATTCTTTTTTTCTGGTAAGTTTATTAACAACAAATCTGTAGAGGAGCCATCCGAAGGGTAGGTCCTGTTTACCACTGAATGCACTCCACTGTTAACCACAGCTGGCTTGACCGCAGACTAAGTTTAAGTTAAAAGCAGCACTTGCATTTGAAATAAATTAATTGAGTACCATAAAATAATTTTTATCTGTACAAATAAACTGTTCATGTCAGATAACATGAAATTTATTCTAATCATTTGAATAATCATCTACCTTCAAATAATTTTTCTATATAAATAGATTTGACACACATTTGTGACCGAAAATGATTCAAATGTTATGATTAAAAGAATAAAAATGCATTTAACCTCAGAAATTCTACATTTGGTTAGGCTTAAACCTAAAATTGTTCTAGTTATGATTAATCCTCAAGGTAAACCAGAAACAACATAACTAGAGAGCAAATAGGCAACATGAAATACTCACATAAATACTAGGGGTGGGAGGGTTGAGTTTGTCCTTTGGTAGTGGAGGGAAGGGCGAAGGAGGAACCCTTGGAGGGGGACATCTGTCCAATAAGATGCTACTCGTGGAAACACCGTTTTTCCCAAGATGTCTGCAGAGGTAGGAAAAAAAAAGTTACAATTTAATTTTAGTAAATGAATCATCAGCGCAGGTCATGTATTTGTGGTGATCTAACATTTTTTTTCAACAGGAGCAACTTACTTTACTTTTGTTCACAAATTGTGCATATGTTTTAAATAATCCAAACAAATTAACTGGTTACCAAAATAAATCCAGGGAAAGCTGACCAGGCATGATTAATCTAGGATCAATAATCAATGATTAAGATTGACAATCACGTGTAATTTAATTCCTGCAACTTTAGCGCTGTGGAGTGGGTGTTTTCTGCTGCTGGTCTAACGGTCACTAGGCTGCGTTTGTGAAAGACTGGAGTGCGGATATTTACGTGTGCAAACGTTTGCAAATGTGCGTGTCAGAGTAGCCACGCTAAAAAGCGAGAAATAGAAAAAAGCAGTTTTAAGTGGACGGTTGACAAGTTGTTTCAAGCATTTGAAGAGAAAGAAGTTTAGCGTTTTGTTTAAACACAATTTCCACTTAGAATTAATCAGTCCCTTAAGGATTTCCCCAACTTCTATAGAAACTTTACTATTTAATCTTTACGTATTCTGGGGAAACCACAGTTTTATCCAATCACAGCAACTCTTTTGTACATTTGTTTAATTTTACAAAAAATAAAAATAAGCTCCTGATAAAAGTTATATACTTTTATCTGTCTAGTCCTAAAAGCAACTAGATTTTCAGTTACATTATGTCACTGGTGCTCACCTGCAAGCCTTAAGCACCTCCCTGGAGCTTGGATATATGGAAACAGATGCCCATGGAACAAGTGAAGAGTTTGGAGCTTTAGAGCATACTAAAGGAGAGTCCACCTTCATTGGGCTTTGCGAGTCCTCCAGACCTTTCCCATTAAGCCTGGGGCTGTTAAGGCTTCCAGCGCTGTTGTGCTCCGTGGATTTGGGTGAGGGTGTGGCTGTGGACATGGCTGAGCATGGCGATGACGCCACAGAATTCTCCTGCGTCTTAGAGCCCATTTGTATGTGAACGCTGTTAACTGTTGTGCCAGGAGCAACCACCCCACTGTCTTTACTAACATCATTACTACTAGCTTTTCCCATAAGCAAGGCCGAAAGAGGAAGATTGTCTGGACTGAGCTGAGCTGGTGAGCAAAGTTCGGGCACAGCAGCACCTGCCGAGCCCTGATGGACGTGATTAGGCCGTCCTGCAGTGGCAGTGCTGTTGGGCATCCCCGCCAAATGCCCATTTGAGGAAGGCATGCTCTCTTTGGTCGGAGCAGGGCCTTGCTGTCCACCTGAGGTAGAGGAGTGAGGGACAGGGGGGGAGGGAACGGGATTAGAAACCTCCTGTGAAGAATATCCACACTCATTTGGAACGCTAGTGCAGGTAGGCGGAGACGTCCCTGTGGAAGAAAGCGACCCCTCTCCGTTTGGACCTGCTAAATGCGAACTCGGACTTTTGTTAAGCCCCTGTCAAAAAAAAAAAAAATCATCTTTATTGTAGCTTTATGCAGTAAATTACAAGACAACATTTCTGCCATTAGGGCAAAAACATCTCACCTGAGTGGAGTTAACATGTTGGCTTTTCCACAGCTGATCATTCATTGTGCTGCTGCTGCTGGTAGGGGTTGCACAGTTACGAGGTAGTGCGTTTTGCTGCAGGTAAGGCACATTTCCATTGCTCCCTTGCCCTGGTAAGTGATTATTGCCCACAGAGTTTCTCTCTGTGTTAGCCAGGGCTCCAGCAGTACTGCAGGTGGTAGGGCTCGCAGGAACAGGTCCATTGGTCGTTGGTTGAAGGGTGCAGGGTGTACGAAATGAGGGCTGAGTGGCGTTGGTTGTGTTAGAAATAGCAACTTGTGTATGGCGTGGTGATGGGAGCGATTTTGAGTCGGGCAGTGATGAGTCACTTTTTGGACAAGGGCCGTTGGATAAGGTGGGTCGCGCTTCACCAACAGCATTCAATCTCATCTGTTCAAAGTAGAAAAAAGTAGAACAATTTATGTATGTTATACTGTCCCTATTTACACTTCAGTACATAACCAAGTACCTGTTATGAAAAAACAAGGAAAAAAATTCTGAAATTTTCTAATGCAGACAATTATCCGTATGTAACACCACACACACACACACACCTGCTGATGCTGCTGCATAAGAATGAGCTGTTTTTCCAACTGGTCTAACATTTGCTGCTGCACTGGCTTAAGGTTTGCTCTGTTAGCCCGCAACTGTTCCAAGAGCTGTAAATACAAAAAAAAAATCCTGCACATGTAAACACTACCTGGTTTCCAGGAAAGAGAGAAAAAAAAAAAAGTGTAAAATCTCATTTTACCAACCTGAAGCTTCGAGGGATTCAAGTACCAGTTAGGAACTTGCTGCTGAACTGGATTGGTAGAGCCAATAGCAGCAGAGTTCTGTGCATTCGTTGAAAAGGAAAACTAATTGTAAGGTGATTGTAAGGTATTTAACAGTGCTAAAATATGCATACTGATCTCATATACCTTAGATGGACTGGTAGTTCTCTTCCTCTTACTAGGACTGGACGGGTCACCAGACTGGCCAGATGAGAGCATGTGTGGAGGCAGTGACTGTGCAGGGAGCTGGGACTGACCTTCACCATGCTGATGAGATTTTCCTGCTTGCTATTGGTAAAAAAAGTAGAAAAAGCATCTTGGAATAGTTCATACAGCATAGAGGTACAATGGACTACGACTTTAAATTTAATCACTGCCTTTTAAGGTTTCCTTCTATACATGATAATTTTTTTTCTCGGCAGGAATAATGGAACAGTGACATAACTAACAAAAACGATGCAAGTTAGGAAAATGACAGGAACATTACAGTTTTAATTATTGATGCTTTAGCCAGCTGCTTAAGGAAAAAGGTTAATAAGAACAGAAAATTTGTAAAATAATGCACAAATATCTAGCAATTAACATCAGACATGCACAAACGCTGCTTCGATCTAGTGCATCGGTCACAATTGTCTGTTCATGCCAATTCCATGAACAGTAAAGATGAATGATATGAGTGAGTGAGCTGTTGTGCTGATGAAATCAACAGTCAAATAAAATTAAATTGTTAAATCATCGACGATTGGATCATGAATTACAAATTATTGTAAAGAATAAAACATGGCGTGAAGCGGCATGTCCCGAAGTGTTTGCAATTGGTTAGAGGGTTTGAAATTTAGGATTTTACGCAATTTATTTTAACTGTTAATCGTCACTGTAAATGTATGAAATGAACCCAAAATAAATGTGTGATTAGTTTGTGTTATTATTTAAGTTTTTACAGTTATTCCGGCTCAAGTCCTAAAGACTCTTCAGATACTTTCTTATCTGATGTTTTCGACCTTCACAGGAGACTTTATTTCACATGTTAAACTACTACTCATGAACTTATTTCCAAATGCCAATTCGTTCATTAGCCTTGTTATGATAGGGTATTTTGATAGAATTCCTAAAAATCAGGTAGTTACGAGAGAAATGATAACACAGCATATAAAGTACAATATAAACCCATGGGTACTGCGGTCTGCACTGCGTCGTTATTGGTCAGACCACATTTTTAATTTTTTGTTTCTAAAATTTGAAAAAAAAACTCCAAAGCATTGGGGCATGAACACCTTTAAAGTGACAAAAATATTACTATGTATATTTTTTTCCTAGGATAGATCTAAAGCTCATTGGAAAAGGCACGTTTGTTTAGTGTTAATACATTTTGAAGAAATAACCCTACTAAAACGTCTACAAGCCCGTCTTGCTGAGCTGGTCTCACCTGCTGTGCTGTGTTCAGGGCTCCCTGTCTGGAAGTAAGCTCTGCTGGAATTGGTAGGCTCCATGCCTCCTCAATACTAGGGAGCATTTTACTTTTACTCTGTAGACTACCTTGTTGTAGATTACACAACTGAGCCTAGAAAAGATGTGTAAAAATCACAGTTTGATTTGTAAGTGACTGACTGTTTAAAAGAAATAAAAAAAATAAAAAAAAAGAGCTCCATACATCAGTCGATATATTTAAGGGAGAAAAAAACAAACCAAAAAAAAAAAACAAACCAAACATTTCAGGTCATGTAATGGAAGTATGTCAAAAAAGTAAAGATGGTAATGGCAAAGGCTTGGACACAGCTCAGGTATTTTAAAAAACCTGTTTACAAATATAAAAAAGCTGGATATTGAGATGTTAGTATAGTCAAACATGTTGGTCAGTACCTGTAGGCATTTAATACGGGCAGTGAGAGCAGTAACGTTGGAGCAGGACTTGCTGCAGGTGGCATTAATGTAGCATTTGATGGCATCCTGAGGCTGGTTGCAGGACTCGTATAGGGTTCCCAGGTCCATCCAGGCAGCGGCATGGCTGTGATCCAGCTGAACTGCACATATGTAGGCCTGAAGGGCATCCATCGGCTGGTTCTGCTGCTGATATAACACACTGTGGCCAAAAGCAACAGAAAAGAGGCAAAAAGGTCAGTAGGAAAATCAGATGTGGGAAATGAGGTGGGAGGGAGCTCAAGTAAATATTTTAAGATATATTAAAATCCACACCAACAGGCCATTTCTATACTTATATATATTTCTTACCCTATTGAGCACCATGTATCAGCACTAGCCTCCGACTTATCAATGGACTGCCTGTAGGAAATAAACGCATCCTGGACCTTTCCAATACTGGAGTAGCACCTGTGTAAAGGGAGAACAAACTCAGCATAATTACCTAATGAGGTTTTCCCCGACAGGTTTGGTTTTAGGTTTATATAGGTTCAAGTATAAATTAACACTTTGCATCTATATGTCCTGCAAGACCACCAAACAAGCTTAAGTTAACCAAACCCATCTTAGATTCATTAAAGACATTAAAGTGTATATAATAAATATAATAATGTGTACCAAACCAAGACAATTCACACAAAATCGACACTTAAAAAAAAAAAAAACTTCAGTACCTGCCCAGGAAGTACCAAGATTGTCCAGAGTCAGGATCTGTTTCCAGAGACTTCTGCAGACACTGAATAGCATAGCTGTCTTTGTTAGCTTTATCTCCTAGCTGTTCCACTGTGTGATGCATCCAGCCTGTAGGAGCATTGGAGAGAATCAATCTACCTAGTTATCAAACTTTACAAAAACATTTCCTACAGGAATCTAAGCAATGCCTGTGCTGTATCCATGAACTGCTGAGCAAGCCCAGGTGGGAAAACTCCTAAACATGAAACAGCAAGCGGTTTGTTCACTTGCTTATCTTTGCCAATAGGGTGGTAACAGAAGACAGGCGGAGGAGGGTCTCTCACTACCAAAAGAAGCTTCAAAAGATCTTATAACAGACAGCCAGAGGTTGTTAAGCATAACAAGTTGGTGCATTAGACCAAGTCTCCTCCAGCCTCTGATCCCAGCTGGGCTTTTAACATCTGTGCCAAGTGCCTCTCGCATGTAACCATGGCAACTGAACGAGCGTCGATTATTACAGGTCAGCGTGGAAATGGTTTTATGACCGTGTCCACCAGACCTTGGGCCCAAACCCCCTTCCCCCTGTTGCTATCCTTATAGGACAAATCGTAGACCTGCAATTTAAAAAAGGGCCATGACTGGGAAGGTTTATTTAGGGAAAAAAACAAAAAAAAACAAAAACAAAAGAAAAACACTGATGGGTTGCATGTCATGTGGTCGGTTGTGCAAATAAGCTAAGGTAAAATATAAACCGGTGTGCTGTTAAAAACGCAACAGAATTAAAAAGAGAATCAGCACTTTTTGACAGGCGACTGAGTAAACACTTTTTGAAAAACAATCTCAGTGCAAGTTAAGAGCATTTAAGCCACATGCTGAGTTCGGGTACTTAATAATAAAAAGTTATTTACTATATAGCCTAAACCATATCATTAAAAAAAAACTAAACAACATATTAGAACTACACATAAAAGGACACGTGGAGAGGCAAAAAAAAAAAAGAAAACTAAGAAAGGTGAAACTTACCCAGTTGTTGAAGAGTAGTAGCCTTCACCTGTACTGGAAGATTCTCAGTCTGTAACAGGCTTTCATATGCTTCTTTAGCCGCACGGTACTTCTTCTGCAGATAGAATGAGGACAGGACGTTTAGCAGACAGAAGGGTCAGCACTTTTATGACCCATAAGGGTGGACACAAAGAGGCTCCGCAGACAGACGACAATGAGAGTGCTGGCAAGGAGGACCAGACTTAACTAGTCAGGCCAGACAGAGTGATAGCATGCACAACAAGAAAGACCGGCACTGGGGGAGGGTCAGAGTAGAGGCAGACAGACTAGACCCAACAAGCCACTGGTTAAGAGCACATTAACAAGTGTATACACACACACACAAAATATGAGCTCTCAGACTATTTGTTTTTCTTGGTGACCTTGAGACTGAGCTATAGACTCCACAAATCCAAACCAAGTGCTGAACAAGACCCAGCACACACACGCACACACAAGCATTAAACTTGAAGCTAGCACATCACACCTCACAGTTATATAGACATGCTCTTTCCTGTGTAAGCTTGTTTGCGTATGAGGTCATAAATGTGTTCGAGAGTAAACAGAGAACTCAAGTTACAAAATAATGCCATTAATGCCTTGCTTTGAACCGCCATTTCTTGTTATTTCATTCGTAGCCAATCACTAATTTAGCGCTCACCCTAAATCACTGGTTATTAATTAATTAAGCCTTCCCTTTAATAAATGTACTTCTCAAACAGCTTATGCACTCCGATTAACCTAATAGGATGTAGTGGCAAATAAATGTCAAGCATATAATGAACTAGATAGATTGTCTACCTTCTGATCTAAAAAAATAATAATAATTTGCAGGACAACATTTCTGCCAGAGTAACAACACAGGCTTCTGTTGGTAGGCATCTCCTATTATTATAGGTCAGTACGGGTTAAAGGACAACAGGAAGTAGTGTAAAATTCTTCATGTATAGCATGCACGATTAAATAGCTGATACAAAACCTACACTGAATCACTAATAAGGGGTTTGCAGTAGTGCATCCTGTGTACTGATTTAAATACCCCAAATTATAAAATACTTTTATACAGAGTATTGTATTTAAATACAGAAACACAACTCAAAGCATGCTCAAATGAGTATCAATAAACAGTTCTCTCTTAAAAAACACCAAATTAACAATAGTAAATACAGAAAAGCACTCACCTGGATTTCATATAAATGAGCAATGTGGAAGTGAACTGCATAAAGGGGAAAAGAGAGAGAAAAATCAGTAGAGAAACACCGACAGAACAGCAAGGGGAAAAATGCCACAAGTAAAAGTGTTATTTTTCCACATCAAAAGACAGTCTCTGGTGTTCTGGATGGATATGGAGGGAGAGGGAGAAGGTTAATGTGCTCTGTGTGCACTTCCAGCCCATCATTACTGCCGGTGTGGAGAGCTGCACAAGGCTGAATCCTGTAAGGCAGTTTCCTTGGCAACTGGAGTCTTGGGGAGTGTGGAAATGGCAACGAGGAGGAAAAATAAATTATAGAAATATCCATTTGTATCCAAGCCACCCAAGCTGCCTGCTCTCTTTTTTTTTTTTTCTAATTCTCCTGAAAAGGATTTGATGGAAGCGCCACTGTAATTTGGCACACCGACAAGTCCAAATGATCACTACAACAGCATTACATGCATGCAGAAGGACTGCTTTTCTGCATAATGCGGGAGTTAAAGCAAAAAAAAAAAAAAAAAAAAAAAATCTCTCTTCCTTACTCATTCCAGTTTTTTATCTCCATGTAATAATAGTCGTATTGGGATAACATGCTTTACATACACAAATGAAATACTCAAAGAACATTTGCATTTATATAGAGGCAATCTTGAACTAATTTTTTTTATTATTATTTCTACACTTTTATGGATTTTTATGTTTTCAAATTTTAACCTAACCATTATATCCTGGATATTATAATAAAGATAACTAGTATAACTTGAGCCTTATACTTTCAACATAACATTTTTGTAACACAACCTGTATTCTGATTGATTGTGTAGAACACTTTTTTGCCATTACTGCCGTACAGACGCATACACACACTTGGCAGTTTAATTTTTACACCAGGATTGGAGCAAGCAGCCATCCTGGCCTTAAGTCAAGTCCTCCTTTGTTTTTAACGGTACTCGCTTCTGAACTTTCCTCTAAAAGACTGAAATGCTAAGTGAACGCATAAACATTTGTTTTTTTAACAAGGCTTACCCCCCTCTCTCGCCACCACATGCATGCACCTCTGACCAATCAGAAGTGATTGTGTGATTAAGAGCCAGGTGGAATGACTGAAAATAATTGAAATGAATAACTGAGCTGGCAGAACAACAAGCTACATGCTTATTTTACGCTCATCTTTTCTAACTGACAGAAATCCATCGTAGCAACGAAAAACTTTAAGCCCAGTTAATGGTACTTACTTTCAGCTTTAGACAAAGTGCAGGGTGTTGAGTCAATCAAAGCCAGCTGAAAATGCTGTAAGGAAAGACAGGTGAGACTTAACATTAATGATAATTTACAAACAGGGTCTGATCTTACAAAGAACTTTGAATGAACAAAATCCATTTGTACAATACGCAAGACTCTGAGATTTTAATTTGAGAGGAAACTAGCAAACTGACCGAGTAACTCCTATTTACCCAGACCTGATCTAAAAATCTAGAATAAGAGCCGTTACTGTGGGCTGCAACATTTGTCATAATAAAACTATCCAACGTTTACGACATGTTTTAAAATAAAATTAAAAAGAAATCCCTAATCCTGCATAGGGAAACGCTCTCTCATCAGATAGACAATCTAAAAAATAAACAACTAAAACATATTGAATCCCATTCTTTATTCTAGATATTAGAATATATAGATTTCATGTTATGTTTAGATATTTATGGTTAACAAACTTTCATTGGACAGTCGTGCTTAATTGTCAAGTTCTACTCTGAAAATGTGGTCCCCTACTGCATGCATAGCAACAAATAGCGACATCTACAAAATACAATATGTTGCAGTACACAGAAATAGGGAAGCCCGTCTCATCAGCCCCACCAGTAAAAGCTTTCACACCCCACTCACAAGATCTAAGCTTAGGCTTCTATTCAATAATCAACATGGATAAATGTCAATAATTAAAAAAAAATAAATAAATCATCTCATTTTAAACATAAAGGCTGCATTTGATCTAAAACACATCCTACTTACCTTTGTCTTGTCGACTCCAGTCAACCATTACAGTTAAAACACACATTCCACATAACAACACAAGAGAGACAACTGAAAAAATATCCCTACACAAAAACTCTATTTCATAGAGTACCTACCTATTCCCCACACACACCCCAGGAGAATATCTATTCATAAGTGCGAGGCAGTTTGCTTTTTGATATCCCTTAAGCAGCTGACCATCCTATGTGAGCTCTATGGCACTCAGCGTGCAAGAAGATAATGCAGCAGGACTGCCAGCTTCTGTCTCCCTCCAACACTGATTACTATTCAAGAGAGCAGCAGCTGAAAGATGACATGCTGCTCCCTTTCTCACTCGCAGACACACACCTCCAGGCTTTTTAATCACACACTTCATATGCTTGCATCAGTCCATCCCCTGGCTTAAGGTGGTTGGGGAGGGGGGTTTGTCTGGAGCAGTATGCTGTACATAATTGTGGAACATTTGTCACTGTCTATCTCAGTTCACAACAGGCATCAAACCAACAGTCTCATCATGTTGTAATGCTGAAACCTTTTTGATTTCTTCAATCAGAAGCGAACCCATGCTGGAATTCAGAAGGATGCAATACGTAGTCATTAACAGAAACCGAAACAAAGACAGATGTTGAGAAAACCTTCAAGTTTTAGAGAGCAGCTTAAAAATACTAAAATGCTGTTAGAGCTGTATTTATTAATCACATCCTGCCTTAACCACACACACACAACAGGGATCAGATGGTAAGAGACGCAGTTTCCCTAATGGTTTCTTGCATTTGTGCTTATAAGTGGGACACACAGATTCACCATGAAATCAAAAGGTGGGCTACCAGCCAGAACTGCCTTTAGCACCCTCACAAAGAACAGAGGACATTCAGCACATGCAGCAACAGCGACTTACCAACACACACTCGCTTTTTACTCACAGCACTGTAGAGGGTATGAAGCAAAACGGCTGACTAACAAACACATTGACGAGTGATGGCCGAGGACCACAAATAAAGGACTAACAACTATACACGACACCCAAACATACACTTACAAACTGTCACAATATAACCAACGTGAAAACCCCCTTATTAATTGCAAGGGACAAAAAAGTCGATACTCCACATCAAATGTTCAGCACAGGGGCTCGTCTCCTCTCTTATTAGGCAACATGACCCAGATGGCAACTCAGCATGTAAACCATTGCACTAAAAAGGACTGAGGGATGCTTAAAGCTAGAACCCAGGGTAAAAAAAAAAAAAAAACAAACAAAAATAATTATATATATATATATATATATATATATATATATATATATATATATATATATATATATATATATATATATATATATATATATTATATATATTTATTTTAGGGGTGTGACAAGACACTTAACCTATGGGACGAGAACAAGACAAGATTTTTAGACTTGAAAAACAACTGAAAAACACAAACTACAAATGCACAAAATGCATTTAACAACAACTTGTACTTTATGAAATTAAACTTCAATTTTAATAAATTCTATGTGGTAATTAACAACATTACCAACACTGTGCAAAATGTTTAGTCACTACATTTATTATATATTTGTGTGGTGGCAGTTGTAGCAGCTTCAATACCGTGACAGCTGTTTAAAAAACAGCCACACGTCTCACCTGAGCTGAGCAAACGAGGGACACGTGCAACACAAGTCAGTGTAGCGAGATTTATTGTGTGTGCAAAGCATTTGATGTGCCTCACGCACAGCCACATCCATATTACGCGCATTGTATATCACAATAGCGGTGCAGCTTGAGGTGTACGGCATTAATTTCTTACAATGTTTGCATATTGTCTTTGTCTTGTCTATCATTCTTTTGCCGTTTCTTACTTGGGGAAACAAAAATGGCTGCATCTACACTGCACGTATTCAGTGACTCAATTCCGATTTTTTTTTTTCTCCAAATGTGGAACAGATCAGATTTGAGATTTGAAAAAGGAAATGGATTTCAATATTATCTGATTAGATACAGGCCGGATATAACTCCAATACGTGCATTAACATATGCAGTGTAAGCACACTGATTGGATTTTCACCTGTCAACGCGAGTTAAACGTCACTGAATAAGCGACAGAGGTGTGTGTGTGTGTGTGTGTGTGTGAGACCTCCACTCAGGTGGGCACCAACAGCGATATATATTTACTAAGCACAATGTGTATTTTGATATTTAATAATTTTGTTTAACAACAGAGGCAGTTTTATCAGTCCACGGTTAAAGTTCTTCTTTGTACGGCGCCCACACACAGCTCCTTTATTCTCTCAGCGGTTCTCCGCCTAAAGAAAGCGAGTTTCTATGGTTTTTTTTATTGCTGGAATTTCTGTATGACAATCTCATCCATCTTAAAACAAAGATTTGGTTTTATAAATTTTCTTTTATTAACAAAGTTGTGTTCAGGATGAACAAGCTCTAAATGAAACATCAGATTATTATAACAATTATGAAGAACAACACAGTGGAAAGGTCATAAGGAAATGGACAAACCTTTAGGCTCAGGTCGTAGTCCGTGTTGACTTTAAACATCAGCCCCAACCGCAGATGAATCTCCTTGGCTCTAGAGAAGCTGGGATGTATGTAAAGCACTTCCTGAAAGGCTTTTATCGCCCTGCAAAAAGACGGAAAAACGTGGTGTTTGAGTGGAAACATAATTCTTAAATCCATTTCAGACAGCAATGAGTGGAAAATGCCTTAAAATTAAGTTCGAAAATCATTTCTATCTGAATGCCAAAGCCAAAACATACAGGTTAGCTACATGTTTAACTTGAGAAGACATGCTGAAAGACACGAGCTGCTGCCAAAGTCATTTGGTTACTATGGCTACCTGGTTTGAGCAAAAATGCAAATACAAGTCAGGTATTTGTGATTAAGGATCTGAATTCCTACATAGACATTTTTTTGCAAACTATCCCTATTAAACCACACAGGGGGTCAGCTTGTAGCAGTAGGGTTCTGATTGTTTTTGTGTCCTCAGTGAGCGCTATCAGGTCGTTTGTGTAAAGCAGCGAACTCATTGAACTCAAATTCCAGTTTCTCCTTCATGCCTGCTGCCACACTCACTGCTGAGATGACTGATCCCAGACTATGAAACAGGAAGTACATGAAAGAACGCAGAGCTTGAACCACAAAACAACTGCCTTATTTGTTAACATCATCTGTATCAGTTGCAAAATACAGAGCAAAGAATCTGCTTTTATCAACAATTTCTTTCAACCAAGACATTTTTGTTAATGTACATAAACACTGGACTTTAGATGGATCTAAACAGATGACTGGGCTCTTATTTGTACAAGATAACCGTGTATCATTTAATAAACAAAAAACATTTGGGGGATTTTACTTAAAATTACGGTGACAAAACCTGATGGTATTCATATGAATAGGGTGTTAAAGCCTCCTATTGTGTAACAGTCAATAAAGGACAATCAAACCTGCTGTTATAGAATTTCTTTTGCAAAAACATCTTTACAGGAAAATTAAGCAATCGACTTTATGTTCATGCTCTTATTTATCCATTTGCTTTTTTATTTTTGATGAGTTTATAGTTGGTTATGAAGGTTATATGTAATATTTGATTACAAATCTCATTAACTGGATTAGCGTTTTGATTGATATTCATTTTACTTTGTGTTTGCTTTACGAAATAACGAGTAAATACAATACAAGTCAAAGGCTATTTGTTTGGCAACTAAATCCTTATATCTTTTATCAGCTAGCAGTTGATTTGGTAGGTAAAAATTTTAACTAGAGCACGAATGATATATCGGTTTGCAGTTTTTAAACCAGCTGATATACACTGGCATCAGTAAACATGCTGCCGATTACCTTTTTTTATTTATTTATTTTTTTTAAACAAAATACAGATAAAATGCTTGAAATGGCGTAATTACTTAGGTTGTCCAGCTAAAGATCACCCACTAGTTTGCTACCATCAACCAAACAACTTGTACTTCAGTAAGGAAGTCTCTTGTTTAGACACTTTGGCAAACAAGCAGGTAAAGAGGTGTCTTAAAACTTGCTAACTAGTTTGTGAAATATAAACATAAGTTTTCCTTTACAATGCAAGTCCGAAATGTTAACCCCGTATCTGATTGTTCACATCACATTAGTCGGTCAGGGATTTTCATGCATTACATTTTTTTTTTTTTTTGGCAGCTGCCAAAGTGAATTATTGTCCCGCCAAAGCCTTACTTGATCAGTTACAGTGAATTCTTAGTGATGTAAATAACTGCAGTGCTTACGATAGCGCGTAAGCTATAGTGAGAGTGGAGGAGAGAGCGAGTGAGAGATAGAGAGACCCTTCCAGCACACTGCCTCTATCGGGAGAAACCTCTGGGTTTTTTTAGTTTTATGTCTATCAGACATATTAATAAAATCAATCTTTGTTCCATTTTAGAGACCTGCACTCCCTCGGGATCTTGACGCAACCGAGTGCGGCGGCTTAGAGCCTCATTTGAAATGAAATGACATGCCGTTGTGTAAATAAGAGAGGCATTAGGCTATTTAGTTTGTTAGTCCCGCCCTAACATAATGGCATATTTTGACAGTCAATTTAATATTTAAAATCACATTATTTCTCTTGCTCTCAGATTGTTTTCAGATGTGAGACTCCGATAGCCAAAGTGAAAGAATTATTAAAAATCCTGCACCGTCAGCTTCTTTATTGTAACTGCTGCCGACTGCCGCTACTATACGGAAGCAGATTCTTATTCCCCAATATCGATAGCACAAAAATCCTCCTAGGCCGGATTGTAACATTAGTTGAAATTAAATTTTAACACTTATGAAAAAGGGCCAGTCATTTCTCATTTAAAACTGCAAAGAGAATAGAGTTACCTTTTTTATTTATTGTTGATATACCATCTATACCATCTCATATATTTCACGACTCAAACGTGGCAGGCCTTGATTGATAGCGATACATCAAGAACATGGAGGAGTATAATAAATCCGCAGCACTAATCTGTGACAATATATCGGGGTGAAGTATTCATTCCTATACATGCAATACTACAACCTTATACTCATACTCAAAGAAAAACTCCGAAGTCCAGGACTTGCTAGCAAAGCCCAAATAAGAGACGCTGTGTTAGGTACAAGGAGGTCAAGCCTTGTCGCAGGTAACAAACACAACTTTATGCTTAGAAATCAGTCAAATACACAGTGGTGACCAGGGTTGTCAAATTCCATCTGGCCACATCAGCTCTCTTGATTTGCTTTTATACGTTTGCTCTATTAGATATCTAATCTCTCAAAAGGAGAGCATGTTGCTCTTTCATAAGCTCCAGGATAAAATATTTAACTGTATACAGTATTAGATAATGAGCATTTGCAACCTTCACTGAACAAATGTTAGTGCGTAGTTAACATCCCAGACTTTGCAACTCAACATAAACGGTATAATAAAATAGTCTTCCACAGTAGATTAACCTTTTTATGAACATTTTAGCACACAAATATTATTACCACTTCATATTTACCTATCCTGGATGTTAAATAAACACTTAATTGGTTATTAAAGCTTTGATCCATTCCCAGCCTCTGGTGAGATACAGGATTTACTAAAGCATTCTTTTTGGCATCATCAGCTGGATTAACACTAGAGGGTAAATTAAATGTCTTCACCTTTAAAACCAACAGCTTTAACGAATTATTTAATTTACCTTTACATGTATAGATGTGGCTGGTACATTAGGTAAAATTACAATAAAAAGCTTATCAAATCATAAAGTGGCAAGATTTCTGATTTTATTACGTGCACATTGCAAACAGATAAAATAAAGGAATTGTGAACAAAATATTACATAATATGATTGCATTAAACAATATGAAAGATTAAAAAGAGAAGAACTCACCACTGAAACGCATTGTAATGGAAGTAAACCATGCCAAGGCCATATAAAAAGGCAGCATTCTGGAAAAGGGAACAAGAGTAGGTCAGCCAGGGTCATTAACTTTACACATAGGTGTCCAAGAAAATCACCGTTCATTTAAATTAATTTGTTTTGAAAAAAAAAACATCTCATTTGCATTTTAGTAGTCCATTCCAGTTTAAAGGACCCAATTTAAGTCCCATTACATGGCTAATTAACACATGTACAAGAGGCAGAATGTGACCAATACATAAAGTTACATCAATTTTTTTTTTTTTACTGCTGGTAGTATTAGATTAGATTAGATTAGATTCAACTTTATTGTCATTGGTACATGTACATGTACAGAGCCAATGAAATGCAATGAAATTACAGCTACATATCCAACATATTACAGCTCTCACACGCTTTAGAACAGAGACTGTGTGCGAAATGAGAGCTTAGACGCACGCCAGTGACAACACTGACTAAAGTCTGGCTTGCCACATAGTCCTGGTATGTTGAGAAAAAGTGGCTAAAAAATATTTATATTTAATACTATTCAGTGTGAAAGTACCCAACTTAAGTACACATTCGAACTTAAAATAAATAAAAACAATCATGTGTAGCATGTGGTAGTGTGGTTTAGGGGGAGTCTGGATTAAAGCTGGAAATGATTTAGAGAGGTAATGAGCAACATGGCGCACACATGCCGTTTTGCCCACCTATCCATCTTCTCTTTCTGCGCTGCTTCTTAAAAAACAAAACCAAAAGGGAAATGTGTATCTGCTTTTCTTTCACTTCACATTCATGTCTGTCAAAGGACTGAGGGACAAGGGGTTGTCTTTTAAGCAGCATGATATTATGTCACCTATAAGCATATGTTTGTAGATCAAGCACACACACAGATAGACATTATTATAGATAATATTCTATTTTAACAGCTCTAGAGGACGTCTGCTGGTGTTTTCTTAAAGATCAGCCATCATTATAAGGTTAAGGGGGCAGTGGTGGCTCAAATGGTTAAGGTGCTGAGTTGTTAATCTGAAGACCAGAAACACCTGGGTTCAAGCCCCACCTCCGGCAAGTCAACCACTGTTGGGTCCTTGAGCAAGACCCCTAACCCCTCCTGCTCCAGGGGCGCTGTATCATAGCCGACCCTGCGCTCTGACCCCTAACTTACTAAGATGGGATATGCGAAAAAACACTGCATTTCATTGGCTCTGTACACGTACCTTACACAATGACAATGAATTGAATATACTTATACTTACAAAACAAAGCAATTTTAATACAAGAAACAGAGAATATACAAACTAGATCATTATAATTACTGGATCAATATAATTTAATATCAATAAATATCACGATAGAACTTCTCAATAACGGTCATATGATCAAGAGTCAAGAGTGGTCTTTGTAATGTAGTAAGATTACTTTGTATACTGTTCGTAACACCAATAGCTGCTTTGTACATTAATATAATACAATATTTTCAGGCTCTGCGGTACGTGCAATTGTCTATGCGCTGTTCAAGTGTATTTATACTGTTTAACAAGCAAATTAGCGCCGTTAACATTACAGCTCATCTCAACAATGTTCCACGTACTTTGCGTCATCTCGTAATGAAACAAGGTTAACGCGCTAGAGTGTTATTGTTAACATCCTTTTATGCAAGTTGTAAGTTATGTGTATAGTTTAATTTTGCACTAGTAATCACAGTCACACTTAATCTGGTGACTCCCACTCTCTAACCGGAGTTCTGTAGCAGTTAAGAATACACTCAGCGGCTTTCAGTGGGGCATTCCCTAACACAAAGGTTTCATGTTATGATTGTTAACATCAATGTGCGTTAGTTCATATACAGCTGGTCGCCTTTGTTGGCAGCGAAAAAACATAAATCAGAAATGCATCGGTTCAGTTCGTTTTATTGGTACAAATAGTTTGGTAATCATCATCATCACGTGTGCTAAAATAGAAGCAAATAAAGTGTAGAAGTATAGATAGAATTATATTAAAGTAACGTAAGATTAATTATCCGCCCTTTATAAAGACATCTAAAAAGGCACCAAGCATGACTTTGGATTTATGTAAAATGGTTAAAATTTTACAATAAGTTTCTATTTAAAATTAAATCATGAGTTAATCTTCATTCCATCCTTGTGCATCTCTGTGTAATAAAGTCCAGTGGAAATTTTTTTTTTATGCGATATCTATTTTAGAAACTAACGGTTAATTAATCGGCTATCTGTAAGGACCATCTAACCTCACCATCAGTGAAATCAAATATCGGTCGATCTTTACTGGAGACTGCTACATAAAATCCTGTTCCCATTCTGTCAGACACATTCACAGCCTACCATACTGAGGGGTTTCCCGTTACACCATGGACATCACTCCTATTTAGACACTTGCATTTTCTTGAACGTGTGCAGTCACATTTCACTAACTCATGTCAATACCACTTCAGCACCTCAGTTACTCGGGCAAACACATTGCGTTTCTAGCACAGTCTTACGCAGCAAAGAACACAAAGTACCCTTGGCAGGAGAACTAGACGAGGCAAGTGCCATTTCAGGCTCAAAAGACACACAGTGCCGACAGACCTGCACTCGAGCCAACTTTTACCACCTGTATCATACAGCTAAGAAAAGACTACAAACCCGAGAACAGAATGAAAACAAAGCAATTTATTATCCACCAACATTTCAGATGAGCACATTAAAGAACACTCGGACTAAGTGAGCAAAATCAGTTTCGACCACAAATTATTCAAGAGAAAAACTATAATTTGGTCTAATGAATCAGTACTTATATTTTTTGAAAACAGAGTATAAACGCCATGTTTGAAAGGGCATGTGACACAGATCAAGTGCGGCAGCCATGTTTGTTTGTGTAGTGTTTGCCTTGTGTTAGCACAGACTATTTTGAACTCAGCTTTTGCTTTATTTATAAAAGTTTAACAGCAAAGGTGATCATTTGGAGCCTTTACAGAGTCATTTTTGTTAGAATTTTATGGATTCATTTTATAAATAAATGGCTTTATAGATGAGGTTTAAGCTTGCCTAACGCGATTACATTAATCAAGTGAGGACAGTAACGATTGACAGGACGATGTCAAAAGAAATGGAAAAGAGCCAACTTTTACCACCTGTATCATACAGCTAAGAAAAGACTACAAACCCGAGAACAGAATGAAAACAAAGCAATTTATTATCCACCAACATTTCAGATGAGCACATTAAAGAACACTCGGACTAAGTGAGCAAAATCAGTTTTCGACCACAAATTATTCAAGAGAAAAATTAACGCATAAACACGTTTCTGTCTTGAACAACACAAGCAAGCAACATACAGCGTTTGATCAGCAAAATATCAATACAGTTAACTATTGCGATTGCGTACTGTGACCCATGTATCTTGATATGCATCATATCACGCAGCCCTTGCCAATACACATTCCCTCTTCATAGGTTCACCAGAGAAAACAAACCTCAGAGACATTTACGTTTCTGGTTAGGGCTGGGCGGTATGATAGTAAATTTTGCAGCGTACACAGAATAAAAAATGTTATCATGGTTTAAGTTTATTCTGTGGTAACAAAATTTACTAAGTACGTGTTGAGCATGTGTAAGCCTGAGCAAAACTGCTAGCTCGAAGATCCAGGGATATTGTATCGTCCGGTCAGTCTACCAAAAGGTTCCCATGCACTGGAATTCAGGCTAGCTCACAGGGAAGATTATCATCATTAAATGCTTTTGCATTCTCTTATAAACATAGTTATGTTGCATGTAATCTTTGGGTATCAGGGAGCCCGTGTCATTGTGTGTGGTATTAAAATGGCGTTAACAAGTGCGCTCACGTTTCACTTTCAGTTCATGATCGCTCAATCTGTGTATAGTGAGCAGCAGTACTTATATTTGTCAGTGATGCTCCGAATCTGTTAAGCGACAATTTCTCCTGCTAACTAAAACATTTTGCAAGCCCCGAAGATGCTGAGGAAAACACTTATCAAAAACATGGAGAACATGGAGAACAAACAGATGAGGGTTGAGTGTTTACAGATTTATATCTTTCTATACATATATAAAACTTTTCCCTGTGAAAAAAAAAAAAAAGATGTTAATTGATAAAAGTTTATAATAAGCTTAGACCACACATACAGTGGAATTGTTAGCGTAAAGTAAATCCAAGATCAAATTTTATTTACTTTATTTATTAAGGCCCGAATGAAAGGAAAACATTTAGGAAATAAGGGTGAGATGATTATTTTATAAATATAAAAGCACAAACTATTAGATAACTATATCGCGAAATATATCGTTACTTTGAAATAAATTGCTTATACCGTCAAAATTGAATTTTGGTCATAACGCCCAAGTTTTAGGGTTAAGAGCCTTGCTCAGGGGCCCAACAGTTGACGGTGGTGCTGGGAATTAACCCACTACCTTCGCATCGGCAGTCAAACTATGCTGTGCAAATGAATGCGAGACACTCTGGATAAGCGTGTCTGCCAAATGCTGTAAATGTTATTTATGTTGTCTGTTTTTAGGACAATATTTCATTTTTGTTTATCGAGCTGTTAAAACTTATTTTATTGTGAAATGTTTTGTTATGCGCGTCCAGATAAATTTACAAATGTAGCATATTTAACAAAAGCAAGACAATAGCAAAAAAAACAAAACAAATAAAATCACAATATTCATTCTTTATTAAATAAATAAATCATTAAAATGGAAATATGATTATTTGGTCCATATTGCACAGCTTTACAGTCCAACACCTTAAAAACTCATGACATTTTGATGCATCTCAGGTTACGTTTACACTGCAGGCACAAATCCAATTTTTTTGGCCCACACGTGACTCAAATCTGCTTTTCTCATGACTGTGCAAACTGCATAAAATCTCTTTTTTTAATTCTAATTTGTGACACTTCTATTATCAAAGTCACATGAATGCCAACATAACTGGTATCATCTTCGATCGGCATGCGTCATTATTCTGCACTGGCACGTAACTACAAACAGTTGATATGTAATTAATCTGGCTGAAGGCGTTCACATCACAGTCTCACCCCTTCTGACCGCAGCTCCACATCCACTGCTTTACAACAAGCCATTATTTAAAAAATAATAATAATAATATCATCTTATAAAAGTAAGCATTTAACATGTAAACGATGCCTTTGGGGTTTTCAGTGTTCATTTTCCGGAATGCCAGGACGCTAGTTGGAGAATTTGTTCTTGTGTAGATACAGTTCAGTTTAGGAGCATGATCAGTTGACACTTGAAATCTGATAGTGACAACATTTAACATAATTTGAACAGCTATACAGGAAAAAAAAAACTGGATATGAGCAAAAATTGGATTTGAGCAGTGTGAATGGCGCAACAGAGCGCTCGCCTTCCCGCACAAAATTTACACAAGAATGTGTCTAAGTCAAATGAGCTAACAAACCAGCAGCAAAACAATTAAGCACTGAATAAAACTATAATAGAAATATGTCTTACCTTCCAGTAGTCTGACTGTAAACTGTAGTACCTCTGGTATGCAGATAATGCTGGTAAAAATGAAAAACCAAAAAAGGAATTAATTAGTTTATAATAATTTTAACACAGCTGCTATTACAGGCAACTCACGAATGTTCAGAGGGAATAATGGACAGAAAACAAAGGGTTAAATAAACTTGGTCTTGACTCACCTTTAGGGTAATTGTCTAGCAGAAGGTTGAAATGACCTAACTGGCAAAACACCTCAGGTTCAACTTTTCCTTCAGATTTCAGGATGTAGGCATCATAGCAGCGAATAGCCTGGAAACAGATATTAGAAATAAATACATACATTCAAATTAAATACACAATTTTGGCTCACATTTTTGGAAAATGAAACATTTTCTAAATTAGAATATTCTATTGTGCAGAGTAACAGCTTATAAAATGACATGCCCATTTTGATGTTTATATGTTTCTAAAAAGAAATTTCGTGTACTATATTGATGGAAAAGCATTGCTTTTGGCACCATTTGCCAAGAATAATTGTGTAAGAATAAAATGGCCTTAATTGCACACACGCATGCTGCAGCTTGGTGACAACTCAGCATGACTCAACGAGACGACACTTAAAGCGCAGGTAAGTATGTGAAATTAAATATGCCGCGGATTCATCAGATGACAAATGTTCCGGGACTTAAAGAATCAATTTAATTCGGGTGTATATACATATAAACACCTGTAGGACTGGCCGATATGGCAAAAATGTCCTTTTGATCATTTTCTATATTGATCGATACAATATACATTTCTATAGATAAATTGCTAATTCTGCCAGCTTTAAAAAAGCCTCCCAACTAAAGCCACGGAAATGAGATGTTTTATTACCTGTGTTTTAAGTACATTTCCATAACAAAAACAGAGTAAATAGTTGACCTTAAAAAAATTAAGTCAACGTACTAAAATAAACACACCACAAAAATACACCTGTGCCAAACGCTATTCATTTGGTCTAATGAATCAGTACTTGTATTTTGAAAACAGAGTATAAACGCCATGTGACACAGATCAAGTGCGGCAGCCATGTTGTTTGTGTAGTGTTTGCCTTGTGTTAGCACAGACTATTTTGAACTCAGCTTTTGCTTTATTTATAAAGATTAAACAGCAAAGGTGATCATTTGGAGCCTTTACAGAGTCATTTTTGTTGGAATTTTATGGATTAATGTTAGAAATAAATGGCTTTATAGATGAGGTTTAAGCTTGCCTAACGCGATTACATTAATCAAGTGAGGACAGTAACGATTGACAGGACGATGTCAAAAGAAATGGTGTGCAGACAATCCGAAGCTTCACTGACAAATATTGTGTAAAATCAGTAATATTTTGTAATGTTTATCATAATTTATTATGAACGCATCAGCGCTAAACATACTTTTTTTTTTAAAACAGGTAAGTATAACATTTCATTGTTATACTTTAATTTGTTTTTCATTCTCCCAGCGTTTTCCTCTGTTTCGCATGCAGCGTCTTCATGACTTGCAACATGTTAACTTCTGGTAGTCTTTTAGACAGGTACTCTTAAGGTGTTTGTTAGTAATGACTGGCAGGACGATGTCAAAGGAATTGATGAACAACAGATCCGATAAGTCAAGGACAAATATTTTGTAAAATCAGTTCTGCCGCTTCTTATACAGGTTGCGTGATCACAGATGAAAGTAAAAACCAAACACTCTGCCCAAAAATTAATACAAAATAATTACCCAACAATAGATTTACTGGAAGAATTCAAAAGCATTAAATAAAAGATATAAATAAATATATACATAATTTGTTTGGAACAACCAAGGTAAAAACATTATCTCTCGGGGATCAGCTTTTGACTGACTAATAATAAATAATAGAATAATAATAATAATAATAATAATAATAATAATAATAATAATACTACTACTACTCCCCCTCCTCCTCTCTGTTTATTATTTCCTACACTGCATGCAAATGACGGCTTGACGTTACAATATCACAGACTATTGGCATCTGCTAACTTCATACGTATTTTGCTGAAAGTTTAAAAAAAAAAAAAAAAAAAAAAAATAAAAAAAAAAGACGACAAATGTAAAACTTTCATTAGGCGAACCACGTCTTCTAGGACAAATTTCGGCATAGTTAAAAAAGACCATTTAAGTATCGATGTCGTTATTCTGTGAGCAAAACCGAAAGAATCGATACACTACTACAACAAGTGCTTCCGTTGATCAGCTTTAGTAAGATAAAGGTCCATCGCACTGGGGCACCAAGCACCGCATGCTGCATGTTATTTAGCCACGTCCTCTTATTTACATGTCGTAGTGTGTACATAGAATTTAGAAAAGCTATTACGGTTGACAGTTTCAACTGCGGGTGTAATGTAACTAATCTGCACCCATTTTAGAAAAGAAAAAAAAAAAAAACACCACAGTATTTGCATAGAGAGCAAAAATAAACCAAACAATACAGTTTATTTAAACAAAAAGCAGCTGAAAATCTTCTTTCATTTTTTTCCTGTTATATCCTGTAGAGATAAACACATCTTACTACATTGCATGTAGTACTAAAATAGCTAATCTAGGCTAATGCAACATTCTCATTAGCCAATCGTTGCCTTTATCTGTTATTGGTTGCATCGCCGTCACACAATTGACTGAATGGATATCGCAGAATCAGATGTTTCCTTAGTGATGTTCAGTCGTCAAAAAGCGAAAATAAAAGAAGTTGAAATGTTTTTACTAATCTATTAGTATTTTGTACAGACACAAAGGGGAAAAAAAATCGTAGGTGACCAGTCTGATGAAAGATCTAATAAAAGAGGGTAAATGGAGATCAGAAATTGTATGAGCTAATAGTACAGTTAAACAGAAAGGAACTACAATGAGCATAAGACCATGTTGTGTTCCACTCATGTCAGCAGAACGGTGGGCACCGTCCTGGTCAATGAAGACATACACATTGTAAAGCCAGAATGTGAGAACATTCAGAATCCATAGACCCAACCTGCCTTGTGTTACCAGTCCAGGTTGGTGGAGGTGGTGTTATTGTGTGGGGAATATTTTCTTGGCACACTTTGGGCTAAAATAAATGTGTAAATTCTAATTGTCTTTTATTAAACAGCACTGTTGGTGGTTATATGCTTCACTTCATGGCTATAATCTCCTGTCTGCTAATGACTACTTCCAGCATGATAATGCACCAGTTCACAGGACAAAAGTTGTCCTAAATTGGCTTCATGAACATTCAGTTTAGTGTTCCTTAAAGGTCTTCTCAGTCACCAGTAGAATTGCAAAAAGCCTAACATTGGCATTTGAAAGAAATATTTCCTATAGCCTATATAAAAAGTGTTCTGAGTGTACATTATGTACCATCATGCTTAATAAAAAAAATAATTAAAAAAAAACACTATACAAACATCAAGAATGTTACCTTTTTTAATTCTTCTGGCAATCTGCTTTTTAACAATTATTTAATAGCATGTAAATGTATTATTTCTGTGGCTCAGGTCACCTAGAGCCTGGGATCAGAACTGGGGCTGGGCTAATAATCTATAAATAGAATCGTGATAAATGTTGTGTCTAGATCGATGATAAGTTCTGGACATTTTTATCTGATGTTGAATAAAATCCGGTGGGACTCTGCACTCCATGAGTGAAATCTACGTAAGGTACAGCACTCAAAAAAAAAAAAAAAAAAGGTGTTATATATTTTCAGTCTCACGACTGAATATTGCAAACCATTTTAAGATACAGAAAACACCGGGTACTGGTGGTGCAACGGCTCACAAAACTCACGGTTCAGATCACATTATGGTTTTTTTCGGTCATGGACCTGATCATTTTTTTAGATTGGCAAAAACAAATAATTTGCTTTGCGTTTATTACAAGAAAACTTGCATCCGATAATGCTGATTTGAACAAAACAATAACCTTATGGCACCTACGGTTTTAGCTAAAACTAAAATAAATTAATTACCAACTTACAAATTTTAACTAAAATATTTACTCCTCAGTCATTAGTGTGTATTGTGTGTAAAACAACCTGAGAACAGACCTAAACCTATGATTTAAAAAAAAGGGGGGACATCTTAGCAGTCACAATGTCACCTGCTGTGGATGAAAGCATTTCGCTAGAAACTGAAGTGGCCAGTCGAGCTTCTGGCACTGCATTAACTTGGTTTCTGGCATCATCTGTGGTCACTAATATTTATATTGTGCCTCTTTAATTTTCACTCTTGTGTGACTCTCATAGAAGGGGGCGTGTCTGCAGCACCGGACCTCACATTTCCAACTCTGCGATAAACTTTCCGATAGATGACCGGAACCCACTTGCGCGACCCGGGTTCGATTTCGGCTCGAGTCATGTCCGCCCATCCCTTTATCTTAAACAAATAAATAATAGAATTCTCAATGGATGTGGTCATCACTTTAGCCGGTTCTTTTTTTTCCTTCTCTGCTAGCCATCGTTAGCTGATTTACATGCCCCGGTCTGTGCAGTTCCGAAATTATTAAACAACATTATCCGGCAGCAAAACTGCCTTTTATTTTGCAATGTTTAAAATAAAAACATTGATCTGCAAGTTAAAAAAGGAGCAATTAGCATGAGCCGAACCATGGATCTGTTGCACTGTTACCAAGTACACAATCTAACACAATCACGGTCAGTGTCAGACTGCCAACAGCCAATCATACATTCACAAAACTCCTGTAAATTCATAAAATTACAACAAAAACCATGCTCGGTAGAGGATCCAACCAATTAAATTCAGTGAAATATGTACATCAGACAAATGTATGTCAATAGACATCCACAAATGTAACAGAAGCTGAGATCAAAATGCAAGCAGTGATGCATGTGCTAATATGAGAAACGCGACATGAAACAAAAAAAATGGTTGCTGCACTCGATTTATGCTTCATGCTCTCAAACATGCCATTTAGATGCTGTTTTCAAAATAAAAATCAGATTCGTTACACAAAATTAATTAATTAATTTTTTCCAAATGTTTAACCCATTTTTGTTAATAAACTATACTATAAAACAATCAATAAACCCCCTAGTTTTTGTGGCTTCAGTCCTTGTTAGCAGACTTATTAGCTAACTTATTACCTTGTTAGCTGGCAGCATTAACAATATCCAAATAAGGCTTGCTTTCAAATTCGGTGTTAACAGTGTTGTCACGTCAAATAACTGGCAGGAAAATATCATCATCACAACCGTAATCGGAATATATAGTGTTATTAATCAATATGGGGGGGGGATTTATCAAGTATTTTGCCATATCGCCCTGGCCTTAGTCACTTCTCAGTGCAGACCCGTCAAGTTTTTTTTACTCCAGTCTTAACAATCCATGTCACACAGGGACATAGTCATGCCAGCACAGGTTTAGGTCTCTTGGAGTAGATTCAGCAAAAGTAAACTCGTGCTACAATATACGAAGACATCATAAAATTGTGTGCTTCCAAATTTCTGTCAAGGGCATGAGAAGGAACCATATACCGATGTGATGGGTGTCCAAACATTATGTAAATCAGCAGAATAGGATATGACAGAGCTCTGGTTAGCCATTTTAATAGAATTATGAGCAAATCCAACCCGAATTCCGTAAAAGTTGTGCCGTTTTTCCGAATCTAAATAAAATTAAACAAAGAATTTGCATTACATGGGCCAATATTTTATTCACAATAGAACATGGATAAATGTTTAAACTGCTGAACACGGCCTTGCAGGAACCGAGTTTGACACCCGTTTCTTAGAGTCTCTCATAAGTAAAGATAGGCAGAGGCTCTCCATTGTGAAAGAGTGCGTAAAAGGATTGTAGAATACATTAAAAACAACATTACACAAGGTCAAATTGCAAATCTTATCATCAAAAGATTCAAAGAAACTAGAGAAATACCTGTGCACGAGGAACAAGGTTGAAGATGCCCATGGTTTTTGGGCATGATTCTCTGATTGACATTAGTAAATGGGCCCAGGAATACTTCCAGAAACGACTGTAGGTAAAGACAATCCGCCGTTCCATCTGCAGATGCCAACAACTAAAGCTCTATTATGCAAAAAGGAAGCCATATGTGTACCTGGTCAAAAAGCGCTGTCCTGTCCTGCGGGCCAAGACCTGTTTAAAATGGACTGATTTAAAGTGGAAAAGTGTTCTATGGTCAGACAAGTCCAAATTTGAAGTTTTTGTTGGAAATCACGGCTGCTGTAGGCTCCTCCAGGTTAAGAAGGAGGGAGACCTTCCAGTAAGTTATCAGCGTTCAGCTCCAAATCCGGCATCTCAGATAGTATGGGGTGTATAAAGGCATAAAGTATGGGCAGCCTTCATGTTTTGGAACCCACTATGATAAAAGGTGTATAAAAAGGTTTTAGAGCTCATTTTGTGCATAAAAGTGTAAAATTTCTCAGTTAAAACATTTATGGTATCCATGTTCTATTGTGAATAAAATATTGGCTCGTGTGATTTGAAAGTTTGTTTCCATTTTATTTAAAAGAATTTTTTTTTTTTAATCTTTTCCAAAATTCGGGTTGTTGGAGTATTTGTCCAGGCAAATTCTCACCTAGGGTTTATGAACATCCAATTTAACCAATAAATACATGCGCACATTTTGAACAAATACTTTTCTAATAGAGGAGCTACAAAGCTAAAATTAGGAGCCAAAAATATTTTACTTGGGATTGCTTTTCTTAAACTTATTTTAGTACCTGCACTTCACAGATTTCAGGTTGCTTTACACACGTTAATACTTTAATGACTGGGAAGTGAATATTTTATTAAAATTTGGTTTGTTTTTTATTTAAACTATAGGTGCCAAAGGGTTATTATTTTTTTAATCAAAAAAGTTATTTGATGCAAGTTTCCATGTAATAAATGCAAAGCAAATTATATTTGTCTTTCCCCTTTTTATGCCAATCCGAAAAATGATCTGATTTCTGACTCAAAAACTGTTATATGATCCGAACCGTGAGTTTTGTGATCCGTTGCACCACTAATGGAGACTAATTTATACTCGCTGTTAACTATGCAAGTGCAAGATGGCCTCTCTGTGACGTTCGTTTGTGCGTTTTGTAAAGAATACCTATGTAAATAGTAGAGGTGGTATAGCAGCATGCCACACAGCTTTTGAGAAGCTTTTGGTTTAGCTGATGTTGCAATCATGTATACTATTCGAGATCAGAATTTAGGACTCATATAACATATAACAACAGAAGAAATGGAGGTCTTTAATGCATGCAATGTAATAGTAAATAAAATTGTTACAGATTGCAGCACTATTTTAAAACCAGTTGAACAGATCTTTGCCTCCGACGTGCCATCTAGTGGATGCCAGGTTCAATCTTTCAGATTTACACAAGATATGCAAGCAAATATGCAAACACCAGCGCTCGCATCAGCTCGGAGAGGACACCTCGGATGTTGCACCTTACTGGATGGACACTTATCTGTACTATAGGTGTCTGATGTTCTCAAGGCATGTTATATATCTGGGACAACTGTCAGCACAGAAAACCCTGCACCAAGCGATGAGTAGCTAAGTCAAAGTCTCTACCATGTTACCTATGAACCTGATAACCATGTTACAAGTTTTTGAAGTTGTGTAGTCTGGCTAAGCTTTCATACTAATACAGCAAGCAACATGATCATTACTGTATGATTCTCAGTAGACCAAACACACACTCGCTGCAAAAGTTTTACAAAACAAAAGTGCTTCTCACTGATCTTTAATCCAAGTCTTAAAATGCTGGTTATAACCAAAATGGCATATTTGCATTTAATTCAATCATGATAATGAGTGCAAAGCAATCATTCATATAACTTAGCCCAAGAGTGTGTGTATGATGTGAACTCAGTTTAACTCCAGGTAAGCTGCATTACAGTGGGAAAAAAAAAAAACACAATTCAGCCCTAAATCATCCCAAGCACAGATGATGAATTGGGAATGAAATGATGAGAATGATTTTTTTTCTTATGCATGCAAGCTGATTACCTGACACACAAGAGCTAAACTGGGCCAATAGCCAAAGATTTTTAAGCAACATTCCTAAATTGATTATATATTAAAATGATATAGGTAGTTACAACCTTATGTGGTCACTACATGATGATTTTTGGTATTTTGGTATTAACTCCTGGCTGTGATTCATCAGATGGTCCACTTACCATGGATTTGTTTTTGGGGTTATATTTTTAAAGTAACCGCTTTTCCACCAACATATGACAATATGCATAACGACAGTAGAAGCCCTATTTGTATTAAACATGGGGCTCAGTAATGTAATTTATTAATAGAGTATCAAAAAAAGTTTCTCCCAAATCAGTGGTCTTTTTTTTTTTTATTTATTGTATAAACTATGTATGTGTGTATATATATATATAACAAACGTGTGTGTTTATAATCTATATACCAATTGGGGGAAACAAAATCTATAGAAAATCATGCTTAATGTAATAGTGTACCTGGCACAGGTACCATTTGCATACATGTGAAGGTCATGTGACCTACTAATAAATCTTTGTTGTGCATGTAGTTACATAAACCTTTTTTTTTCAGTGTTAAAAAAAAAGAAAAAAAAAAGAGAGATGCACACACGTATCTGCCTCTCGCATCTCTCATGCCAATCAATCTGAATTAACATCGATTAACAAACTCATTGTATTCAGCAGGAAAAAAAACTATTGCAAAAATGAATCTCTTAAATACATTAACACACAGCGACGGGCAAACCTTCAAAAACCAATATCATCATTGAAATGTGTATGTTGTGAGGGGTTTTCTGCAATAAATATATACTTTTATATCGTCATACAATTGATCTAATCTGTATGAGGGCTGCTAATAATTTTTCTTTTGCACCATAACTTGGATGTAGATCTTTAGGATTTTTTTGGAGGGACAAAACACACATGCAAGCTTCAGAAATCGGACATACTAGTGTGTCTGGTGAAAGTCAAATGAAATGAGGGAGACTCGTCTGACAACTGCACACATGACATCCATATACTGGGCCTGCAATTAGCAAAAACACTCAGAGGAGAAACGCTAACAAAATAAATAAATAAAATAAACAGGCCAATTTTTTTTTGTTACTTCTACAACACGTAACGAAGCTTCATTTAGTTCTATACCGTATGTGGAGTGAAAAACACGAGTGCCAGCTCACTAAACAAACAAGGGCTTGGATTCCCAGTTTTCATGATGATACCTGAATAACGACTAGTATTAAAGAGTCGATTCCTTTGAATCACTCTTGGCCCCAGCTAACAGCACCAGCACAACTACTTTAAGGAAAAATTAAACACGTCCACGTTCATTTATTTAGCAATCGTTTAACCGAACGCCACCCAGCACCAAAAAAAAAAAAAAAACACGTAATATGGCGCATTCAAATACTGAGCTAGCATCCAGCTAACAGGGTAGTTATCGAAGTAATCCCAAAAAGGGAGCGGTCTACGTGCTAACAGCTAACACACTAATGTAGATGCGGAATGAAACGTGTGCGTCGCAGTGCAAAAGCGTTTGGCTTGGTTTTAGATACGTTTCATTAACACCGCATGCACGAGGGTTAAAATCGTATTAGCTAGCAAACTGGCCAGTTTAAGCTGGCTAGCGAGTTCGTCTCAACCCGCACTTACTAACTTAAACGCGACTAACTTTAACCACCGTCTAGTTACTCATCTATTAATGGCCAATAACACTATTTGGAAGCAAAGCAACGAGGTCGGTGGAGCAGGTAACACGCCGGCTGCCACATAGTTAACTGATTAATACGAGGCTAAACATCTCGCGCCCACCACATGCTATCAGCGGTACTTAACAAAGCACCACAACTAGCTAACAGAACGCAAAGTGACACCGCATCAGAAACATTTCCCTTCTTTAAACTCCGCCACTAACCATTTTCTACAGGCTGCATGTTTACGTAATGCTAAATGCTCAGCGAAGCAGCTAGTAAAACTACAACGATCACAAGTACGAGCCCTGAAAAGTGCATCATCTTGTGCAGGGGGAAAAAAAATATGGTTACATTAAACGCAGCGTAGAAAATGCTGCGTTATTTAAAAACCATATATTTCGCACCTAAATTCGATCTAAAAACTGATTTTAAAAGTACGGTGTTGAAAGAAAAAAAAAAGCTGAGTTCCAGCTTCAGATCCTTCTGTGTGCATAGCTAACATTACCTTTAACAGCAAGGCCTTCGTTCTGGCGCCATCTTCATGAAGCCTCTGAAATCCAAACAGTGAACTGCAAGCAAAGGACAACACAGAGGCGGTTCACTTACTTCAATTGTTTTTTAACGAGTTCTGCACGAAAACGTGTCATTTTTTGAAAACAACGATCGAGACTAATACGGAAAAAAGATTAATCCAACCTGTCAATGCCGGCCAGGCATTCCCTTTCTTCGGCTGTGAGCTTTGGAAAGTCCTCTTCGCTTTCACTCGGTTTCCGCGCCGCCATTTTCTTTTCCTCATCATCATCGCCGCCGAGACTCCGAGCAGCAGCAACAGCAGCGGCGGTGCAGGCTGCAGAGGCCACTGACACTCCCCACGATTTCATGGAAGAGTCGAAAAGAAGCAGCAGAGCCACGCCACCGGATTAATGTACCAGCTTGCCGTTTCCCAGCACCTCTGTGCGGATCCCGAACGCAAAACGAGTAGATGCCAAAATCCGTCCAGGAAAAGACTCTCCTCCAAACAGCCGCCTTTTTACATTGTCTTACACACGAATCTCTCGAGCTTTTCCCGACACCGAATTGGGCACGTCAAACAACAATGCTGATTTTTGTTTTTCCGTTAAGTGTCAATGTAACGATAACACAAACTTCCCCTTCAGTCGCCAGTTCCAACTTGTTATAATTGTGTCACTCAAGCGAACCCACGCCGCCGCCTTGGCCACGCCTTCGCTTATCGTTTAAACCAATCGCTGCCCGCGTCTGTATGCACGTGATTTGCCTTGTCTTGGGATCCCTCTTTTTCATAAACTTTCAAAGGGGGAGGATAAATAACAAACGACTCAACTTTACGCTTTTATATCCGTCCACTTTGATTGGTGGACGCCGCGCAATTGTGCTTGCGTCAACCAGTCTTGAAGTGTCTCATTGGTTGAAACGTCTGTCCGTTTATGATCACAAAGGTATGCAACGATAGATAGGCGTAATGGACACTGTTGCCAGTTCCGCTTTTAATAAGCGATTAAGGCTTTTCTTTACCCTAAAGTCATGCGATTTGGGTCTTGAGGCTCTTAAAATTAATGTAAAATATTTTTAACAGCTTCTTTTGCTAGTTCTTTAAGTCGCGAAGCGTTGCTTTAACAGTTTATTAACAGTATTAATATGTGAGAATCTTTTTGTCCGTTTTTCTATTTTAAATATTTTGCCTATTATATATGCATTAAAATGAGTGTATTTATATAGTGCAAAAATGTATATATCCTATTACAAACGTAAATGTTTGTTTGACATATTCTGACATGAATGTGCACATTTGAACATCTATAACGAATTTATTTTATTTTTTTTCAAAACTACATAATTATTGGATCATTTTTAGGGGGAAGATCATGATAACAGACATTTAAGTTTCTCACTAATGATTGAGTGACGAATGATGATCTTCTTGTCTATTTAAAAATAGCTTAATAACAATAGTTATACACTCCAAAGCCATTTTATTACAAATGCATAACGTGAAGCATTTAAATTATATATTTATTGTTATAAAGAAATAAAATATATTACCAGGTCACACTAAAATGTTTACAGAAATAACTACTTAATAAAAAAAAAAGGCTGAATAATGTATTTCTTACATTTTAATGTGAGCGTAATAAAACTGCCGTGGTGGGTTGAAGGTTCAACAGGTAATATCTCACAATCTTTAAGCCATACGTTAAAAATAAGATTAAAACAGAAAAGCTGCCATGCTCTAACAGATGCTCTATTAAGTTAAATATATTACTTTGTGTGTTTAAAACTGCTTTTAGGCAGTCTGAGGTAAATTTAATAGTAGTATTACATTGCACACATCATGACAAGGTTTTAAAAGCTGCTGGCGTTTATATGAACTGATAGCCTTTTAAAGCAAACTTGTGCCACCATGTTAATGTTTCAACTTGCATTTTGTACCATGTTTGCACAGTTACATTTGTGTGCTCTCATAATGCAAATCTTGTAGTCTTTATCTTAGCTGTATTCATATAAACATCTCTTTTTATCAAGTTTTTAGTGATCCATTGAACTAGTAGTTATGAAACATATGATGTAGGCAGTTGGGTTCGAACTGTTTTAATTTAAGAGATTGCAAACTGTGTCTTATATCGTTAAATCTGCTTTAATTCTTTAAAATTTGCGTTTGTAAAGTCATTTTCTACCAACGCTCTTTGCTAAAGCTTAGCACTGCTGCGCATGGGAAGCAATCACTTCCGCAAATTCGGTAACACACTGCACATGCGCATTGGAAGAGGCCCCCCGCTTGTCAACAGTGCTGTAAGTGTGAAATGGCGGATCGTGGAGAAGGTAAATTCCAAATGGTAGCTCCTAAATTAAAAATAAAATAAAGCATGCTTCATCGGAGCCTTTTAACCGGTTATAACCGGTGGCTGTGTCTAGAGGGAAAATAGTCATCGTATTCAGCGTGTCATATTAGGGATTACATTAATTCATTTCTTATTATTAGATATATTTTCTAGCTTTTTGTGACGCTTTGTAGAAAATATATGTCTGAGTGTAAAATCAATACCTTTATATGCTGATTATCTTTGCTATGTCTGCTAAATAACCATCTATCTATCTATCTATCTATCTATCTATACATACAGTATAAGGTAGCACACCTGCTGTCTGCAATGTATTTGTAATAGTTTTATTATGTCTGTTATTCAGTAACACTATTATTATATGACTAAATTGATTTTGCAGTCTAATACTGCCAGTAATGAGAGTTTCACTTGCATAGACACGTCTTTGTGTGTGTGTTATTGTAAGTTTTATTTTGTTGTTACACCTTTTGTCAGAAAGAGTAATCATATTATTGTTGTAAGACTTCCACTAAATCATCCAATCTTCCAAGGCAAATTGATGTTGAAAATGTTTTGAAATTTTTTTCCTGTTATTCGACACATTCAATAATCTACTGCTTTCTTGAAATAAAACATATAACATTATTTTCTGAGGATGTCTGAATCTTTTGTTTAATCCATACACAGAGGCGGAGAGCGAGGATGAGCTGTACGAGGTGGTGGATATCACCGAATATGCACGGCGGCATCAGTGGTGGAGTCGAGTTTTTGGGAGCAACACAGGACCTATTGCTGAAAAGTACTCTGTGGCTACGCAGATCATGATGGGCGGTGTAACGGGATGGTAAAGACTGAAGTTGATTTCTTTCAAATGCATCCTCACATATGAAAAACAAACAAAAATATACCTGCTGTAGTCCTATGGTGTGTAACAGTAATGTGATGTATTTTTAGTAGCTATATTTGCAAAAATATTTAACAGAGCCCAACTTTTGGATACTTTGACTGTCTTCTAGGTGTGCTGGTTATCTGTTCCAGAAGGTTGGGAAAATTGCTGCAACTGCGGTTGGTGGAGGATTTCTTTTGTTACAAGTAAGCCTGATTACGTGTTTTATTAATACCAGTTACTCTAACATTTTACAGTTCCATTTACAATGCTGGTGTATTAGATCACAAATCAAAGTGTAACAACCCACACAAAGGGCAGCATAGCTAAAGTTTTTTTTTAATGTCAAGTGCTAGACAGTCAATGACTTTGCTGTTCTGACATTAATGGAAAGTTTACGCCACCATCTTAGTGCCAGAACAGAGAAAAGTCTTCAGACAGGCATACCTTGTGTATTAGTGGATAGTGGGACTAGATGAGCGGTGCTTGTGGATCTGAGGGAGCGTGGTGCTATGCGAGGAGTGATAAGTGCTTAAATCTGATGTGTGTGCAGCTACAGGGAGCCAGTGGAGAGAATGCAGCATTGGGGTGGTGTGCAAACTGGTTGAAAATAATGCGTGCAGCTGCATTCTGAATCATCTCGGAAGTTTTTCTGCCAGGATCGAGTTGCAAAAGTCCAGTTTAGAAATTATAAGAGACTGCACAAGCAACTGAGTGGCCTGAGTAGACAAGGATGAACAAATCCTCCTGATGTTGTGGAGGATAAACACTAGTGGTGGGGAAAACAATAGTTTCATTGCGATTCTTTCTCTGACAATTTCTGAATCGATTCTGATTTGAAAAAAGATCGTGACGGTTCGGGCCTGCTCGTGCAAGACACATAAAAATTATAAGTGTAACCAAACGTTTATTGCAGTTTCGCCTAAACGATAAATAAAATAAAAAAACGATAGCAGTATAAAATGTACTGAATTGGTTTATGAGATACAGACATGCACCTTTTTTCTGTCTCACACCCCTGTGCGCTTGCACTTTCCTAATGCATTTACCCACACACACAGAATGAGTGCTGACAGAAAATTACCACGTCTAAACTTAATAAACAGTTTAGTTTGTTACATAAGCATTGACTGATGCACGTATGTATGCTGGTAAATTTGCTTAGTTTTAGCAAAAAAGGACAATCAACGTCAAATCAGAATTTGAGGAAAAGGATAATTGATTGTCCATGATTACCCTAAGGTTGTTTCTACCAGTAAATTGGCTTAAACAGAATAAAATATAAAAATTAAATATGTATTTTAATTGTGAAATCCTGGAGAAACTCAAATTCTTATTACTTTATGTGAAATCTTCTATATAAATTCCATATAAATATGTTGCAGTAACTGGATTTTTCTTTTCAGATTGCCAATCACAGCGGGTACGTGCAGGTAGACTGGAAGAAAGTCAAGAAGGATGTTAATAAAGCGAAAAAGCATCTGAAAAAGAAGGCCAACAAGGCAGCACCTGAGCTAAATTCATTCATCGACGAGGTAGACACACAGTTAAGATTTTTTTTATTTTTAAATAAAAGTTATTAATTGTTAAAGACGTAGCATTAATTTTCTAGTATTCCTAGATAAAAAAGAATTCAGAATTAAAAGAATGCAGAATTAAATTGTGTTTTTAATACTTAAGCAACACAAAAGACCAAGGCTCTATTCAAAATTACGTAATACTTAAGTATGTTCTATATTTATACAAGTATGTTTTTCCAAAAGTTATGATATTTTCACGTTTAACAGTAACCTATGATATTGTCATGTTAAATTGTCATGTTTGTCCAAATTTAAAGCTGGATAATGTTTAACTTGTTAAACAACTGCAATTTAACTGCCGCTGCGCCGCTTTCCACCACTTCTGCATATGACAAGTCGTTTCTCTTGTGAGCTCATAAAATAAAGTATTTTGTGGTTGAATATCAAAATCTCTTAACCAATGCTCCACAATCCAGTTAAAAGCTATTACTATTATTATTATTAATGTAAGAGTGAGACTACATCTGAACTTGGATGTTGAAATTACATATACAATTCAGGAGTCCCAATGCTTTTGTTAATATAGTGCATGTTTATCCTAAATTAATGATTTTATTGTGTTGCAGTCCACAGAATTTGTAAAGAGGAATATAGTGGTTTCAAGTGGATTTCTTGGAGGATTTCTGCTGGGTCTGGCATCCTGAGTCACAACTGGACCTGCTGTACAAATGAACACTCCTTACTCAGAAATATTCTATACTGTATTTTAATGTATTTACTGTATTGCTGTATTTCGAAGATTCTAATACATTGTGTGGTATTATTTGGTTTTAGAAAATCGGGGAAGTGTCGTTGAACTTCATGGCTATTTACATGTTGAAGAAAATAAACAGATGCACATAGATGACATTTTGTAATGAATAGAACTGCTATATGAACCATTTTTTTCCAGTTTTGGACTAATGGATTTGATGATATTGAGTTGACGACACTGAGCCAGATCTGTCTATGTCTCTCGTGTCATTGAGTAGCTCTGAGTTGAACTGTATTATCATAAACATTGCTGGTACGTTATTTACGTCTGTATTTCACAGTGGGTGTTTTTTCAGTTGTTTTTAATTTATACACCCTATATGCTTATTCTGTTACTGTTTAAATGTGAATTTGTATGTGTGCTAACATAAAAGCTACACTATTGCCAAAGAGTTCTATGTATTTTATGAGTCAGTATTGTTGAATGTATGATATTTCCAGATGACATTATACCAGTTACCTGGATCTGAACATTTAAAGAAAACCTCTTAACCTATTAGCCTTTAAATAAATGTGAATATATATATTTAAATAAAGTCGCTTGCCATCTGAACCTCCTACCATCTTTATGTACTAAATTTACTCTGCCCTCCTGAGATTGTTATTTATTGTTACACTGCATTTATGTTAAAACATTATATAATGTATTTGTGTTTAATAAAATAATCATGTGGTCGTACAGAATCACTGTGACGATGAATTGACAGTATGTTACCCAATTGAATACCCAATGCATTTGACAGAACAAACCTATTATTTTTTTGGAGCTTTATTGTCATTTCAACTATATATAGCAGATGCAGTACACAGTGAAATTAAATAACGTTTCTCCAGAACCCCCTGGTGCTACACAAAACATAGAATTCCACAAAACAACAAAGAGCCACTAAACAGGATAGACATAAAGTGCATGTGTGCAACCTAGTGCAGACAGTGCAGAACAGACAGTGATAAAAACAATACAAACATTACAAGGACAGTGCAAAAAAGACAATAGAGAACATAATAATGATTTAAATGTCTTTTAGCAAAAACATTAACATAGAACTATACTGTAGCCAGAGTATGAAGAGATGGCTACTTGTCGTTTCTTTATATAATAAACCATGTCTGACAGTTGAATATCAATAAGGGAAGTATAAAAAGTCTGTTTAAAGAGAAAAAAGGCCAGAAATCCCTGTGAAAGCTTATAAAGTAATAATTATAACCAAAGCAAATGGTTAATTGACAATTTAAACACACTTAATCAATACTGACTTACAATGAGATCAAGTTAATTATTTGTCCAAACTTTTGGTGACCCCTTACTCACACCCACGTGTGTGTTGGTACAGAGTTTTTACAAACTGTCGCCAGTTGGAAGCACACAGTTGTAATTAATTGTGTTGAATTACAATCAATTTACTAACAACGTATAATATTTTTGTTTTCACATACATTTTTTTTAAAAGTTACATATACACATATTTTGAGTAAAAATTAGTTAAGTTTAGCTAAATGGGGTTTTTTTTTTTTACATTTATCTATTTATTTAAAATAAAGCAAGGTTTGTTTAGCAAAAAAAGCCTCTATTGTAAACCCTCTATTTTCTACATTCCTAATTTTAAGGATACTGAAGAAAGATTTTGCTCCAGTTTTTGAGTAGTAGAGTAGTTTATGCAGTATTAAATACTTAACCCTTTATTCCCTTAACCATTTTTTCTTCAACCCTACAATTTCTTAATCCTTTATTCCCTTAGCAATTTTTTTATTTAACACTAAATTTTCTTAACCCTTAACGCTGGGGTGTCCAAACTCGGTCCTGCAGAGTTTAGCTCCAATCCTTATCAAACACACTTGAACTAACTAATAAAACTGTTGCTAGGTATACTTAGAACTTAAAGGTAGGTGTGTTGAGGGAAGTTGGAGCAAAAGTCTGTAGGACACCGGCCCTCCAGGACCGAGTTTGGGCATCCCTGCCTTAAAGGAAGGGATTAAGAGTTTAAGAAAAAGTAGTTAAGGGAATTCATTCGTTCATTTAATCGTCCATTCATCTTCTACACCCCAATAATCCCTGATTCAGGGTCATGGGGATTTGCTTGAGCCACCAGTCCATCACAGGGCCACACACACTCACACTCACCCCTATAGGCAATTTAGAATCACCAATCAACATAACATACATGTTTTTAGACTGTGGGATAAAACCGGAGTACCCGGAGAGAATATCCACACAGAAAGGCCCCTGCCTGGGAATCGAACCCTTCTTGTTGTGAGGCAACAGCGCATATCACTAAGCCACCGTGCTGCCGGTTCAGGGAATAAAGGGTTAACACACTGGACGCCGCCATGTTTGAAAGTACTCGAGTTGATTAAAAAAAAAGAAAAAAGAAAAAAAAAAACCCGTGAGCACGTGACCTGTGCCGCGTTTCACAGCAACTGCATATGCAAACTAAGCGTCGCTATAGCAACGTGAGTTTTACCCGCGGGTAGTTTTAGCAGTTTTCTGCCGACTTTAATTATCTTTAAAATGACTTTACCGATGTTACCCGGATATTCGCGCAACAAAAATGTGAGTTAAAACATAACATCTATCAAATATAGCTTTAAGTCTCATGTCAAGTTAACCAGTTGCTTAATTTAACTAGTCTAGTTAGGGTACTGTTCAGACTTGATAAGGGTAAATGATCATTCTAAGTATTAAATTAAACTAAGTCAATATAGGGCTGGGTTTTTTATTATTATTTTCAAGCATCATTAGTCTCAGTTACACCCCATACATCTTTATAAGCTGTCTAGCCAATTATCTAATATCTTACTTTATTAACTCAAATGCTTATTTCTAAAAATGTAATTTAATTTAAAAAGAAAATTGTTCGGAAATGTGAAATTTTGTAATTGTTTTTACTGCAATCCAAATTTGAACAAAATGAAAACTAAAAGACTTTTTAATCACATGAGCCATTTATTTATTCCCAACAGAACATCGATAACATAACAAATGTTTAAACTCTTATCCACTTAATAAGCTTGTTTCAAATTTGACGCCTGCAACATTTTGTATACAAAAATTTAAGGTACTATTACATTTTTTATGTAATAGATCCGAATTTTATACACTATATGAAAAGCCTAAGCTTCACGCCTATTAAGTCTTTCCTTGTATAGAATGTCTTCGTATGCTGTATGTATGCTGTATGTATGCTGTATGTATGCTGTATGTATGCTGTATCTCGACTATTTTCCGAAAGGCCCAAACCTGTTTCAGTCTGACAATGGCATTTTTACATACACATCATTTATCACACCTATTATTCATATCTATTGCTATTGTGTTTAGATTAAAACTATCAATAAGTTTATTATCAGTAACTTGATCTCTTCTTTAGTTGGGAAAAGAAAAGTTTCACAAGTCTCAGCACTTTGAATACACTAATGGTATGGCGATGATGGTGGGAGCACAGAAGCCTGGCATTGGAGGAGAATTGCTCTTGGGCCAAAAAGCACGACCGAAATACTCAGTGTATTCCAATGGAGACGGCAAAATGGCCCCATCGTGGGTAGCATTTGACAAGCAGGTTTGAACAGGGAAAAAGTTCACACATCAGTACACCAGTTTAGAAATATACCCAAACGTTGTGGCAAAGAATTTTAGAATACAATTCAGCCTTCTTTCTCTTTCCTCAGGTTCTTTGTTTTGATGCATATTTCCAAGAATCTGTTACTCAAAGCAGAGATGAAACCTACAGGATTCGGAAATGTAAGATTTATTTCTACTTGGAAGACGACAGCATACAAGTTGTGGAGCCAGAGTTTAAAAATAGTGGCATACCTCAAGGTAACTCCTTATTCAACAAATCAGTGACAAATCTGAGTATTCCATTTGTGGTTAAACTGCTGTGTTTCTCTTTACGCAGGAACACTTATCCGCCGCCATCGCATTCCTCTACCAGCTCCTAATGACGACCAGTTTTACAATGTGCACCACTTTAATATCAACCAGAAGATGGTTTTCTACTCCAGAACCTTTATGATAACAGACTGTGACACTTTCACGCACAACTTCCTGAGAAAAATGGGTGTGAAGCTCAATGCCCCCGGTATCACACCAACAGACCCCTATACAAAACAACGACAGGAGGTAAGCTTGCGGCTGTAAATCTTAACTCTGATTTTTTTTTTTTGGTAATACTATATCAGCAGTGTGTTCTAAGACTTTGACCTTTACTTTCTCAGATAGAAGATAGCATGCAGCCCCTGCGCCCATATGAGAGGCAGGATACTTTAAAGCAGTTCCTCAACCATGACCCCAATGTTCTGCGCTTTTATTGCCACTGGGATGATACCCAGAGTGCCTTTGGAGACCCCAGAGAACTGATCCTTCACTACTTCTTAGCAGATGACACTGTAGAAATAGTAGAGGTCAGATATGCAAACTCTGGCCGAGATACTGCTCCTAAGTTTTTACACCGAAACAAGCTTCCAAAGGTGTGTAAAAAGATCTTGAATGTAATGCTTTCATTGTGTGCAAGTGGTAGCGCAGTATTTAAGGCCTTAGACCACTATTTGGGCCCAAAGCAAGGCTCTGAACCCCCAATTATTCAGTTGTATAAAAGAGATAAATGTAGGTCGTTCTGGATAAGGGGCGTTTTTCAAATGCTGCAAATGTAATGGGAAATACTGCTTGAATGAACTAACAATAAGCTAACAACAGTGGCAGAGATGGTGAATTAGACAATGTTACATAAAATACACAGATCTGCTTGTTTCTGGTAGTTTACATAGTGATGAGACTACCAGCAACATGTTACTTGTATGCTGATACACATCTACATTTAATCTTTACTAGAAGAAAACAACGCACTATCGACGAGTCCCTGTGTTTTCCATTATTAGGCCGCTGTGCTGTAACTTCTATTATTACCGGAGCAAAAGGGCCAACACAGCACTCCAATAAAGTTCTCTGTCTTTGCCTCATCTTCTGCTTGGATGAGCTTCTCCATCACTTTATCTTGACCAACAATCAGACTCCTGAAAGCATTATTTCCTTAAATCCCCTTTGAAAGAACATTGCATGGGACTTTATTACGTTACTATCAGTTAGTATTCGATTGTAACTTATCTTCTCATGCTCTTTGTAAGTCTGAAATGCGACTACTTTTTTGTCGCTCCGATAGCCAACGGAAATGTTCGTGTAAAAAATAATAGTCTTTAAGAGATACTTAATTACCAGACATCTTTAGCCAATTTATGGAGACAGATTGCAGTCATTTTCTCCTGCTTTTCTTGAACAGCATGCTCCTACTCCCAAACGCCTGCCTGGAGAAATAACAGACCGTACTGTTCTAAATGTATTTGGGCCAGCGGGACATGGGGGTCGTTACATTTTGGACAACCTCAAAGTAAGTTATGAAGAAGTAAAAATAAAAAATATGGCATGTGTGTAAATTATTCTAAATACGCTTAGATTAGAGCTATTAATACACTTGAAATGCTCCTAGTTTGTCATGCTCTTATTTCTTAAGAATGTTTATTCATTAGCTGAGTTAGTTGTAAATTTGAGCCAGGAAACTGTACGGATGTATATGTATGATCTCAGACTGGTGCCGTACATGAGGAGTTCTACAAAGATTGTGACCTGACCATAGGAGGGGTCATTAACGTCTGGGGGCGTCGAGTGGTGATTTGTGATTGTGACAACTTCACCAAAGAGTACTATCGTTCCAAATACGGCATTGGTACGTCACAGAACTCTGGAGAACCTGCAAGATGTAATCAAGGTTATTTTAAACAAATAGAGTAAATGTAAGAACTTTCCAGTTTCTTTCACTACATTGGGTCAAGGGTGTTTATTGTAAGTGTGACCACATGATGTCAGTATCGAGTTCAGATGGTGAAGAATTTTTGCTTGTCTCTATGACATTGCTTAGTTATGTTACTCTGGTGGGTTTTTTTTGCTTATGTTACTTTGCATTAACTAAATGATGTACTGGTAAAAATGAAAACTGCTTTTCAACCTTCTCATGTCATGAGCAGTTAAAACTGTTGATCAGAAATACACGGAGGCAACTATGAGCTTTGGTATACTATGTTTATAACAACCGGTATAACATGTATGTGTTCTTTTTTAGAGGACTTCACTCCTATAGAGTTTAAGGTGCCATCACCACCTAAAGCAACCGTCCAGTTCCCTCCCTACACTGGCTTTGGATCAGAAGAGGACTCGCTTTGCTCCTGCCAGGGACTGCTGTCCAAACCCCCCCAGAAAGACTTTAAAAAGCTAATGGAAAAAGACAGGTAACCACATGATGTCTGGAGTGAATTCCCTTAGCACATGCTAAACACATCATTCTACCTTTAAACCGAACGAATATTAAACCTAACCAACAGCTCCATGAGTATTTGGTTGATCTGACTTGGGGTTAAGTTACCTGTCTGTTCTACTTGTGTTTTTTATTCTAAATGTGTGCAGCACTGGATGAAAGACAAGGCCATGGTCTCTTGTTTCTTAATCTATATTATACACTTATAGCATGGCATATACTGATAGCGTAATATATAGCATGTAGCATATTAATACGATGTGAGTGAATTGTTGGTAAATTGGAAAAATTTCCAAAGTCACATTTAATAATCTAGTAAAAAACCTTTTTAAAGATGCGTGGAGGTTATTATAGGAGAGTGGGTGAGAATAAACTATAAATGCATGTTATGGTCAAATGTCCAAATACTCTTATCGATGCACACATTTATTCCTTATTCTGTTATACCACAGACAGGGACTGGTGAGCCATGTTCTGAGATTTGTGGGCAAAATGCTGTCAGACAATCCTACTGATAAGGACCGCACATTCATCATCTCCTTCTTCCTAAGTGATGATACCATAACAGTGTATGAACGCCCTAAGAAAAACTCAGGTATGTCCACAATTTCTTATCTTACCTTATCTGGGTTCAGGTCCCAGCACCCACATGCGCATTTGCTTGGGTTCTTTCCGGTTCCACCCCCTCTTTATCCCCAATTTCATCTCTCTGTCTGTCCTAAAAAATAAAGGCAAAATGCCCCGATAATCTTTAAAAAAAACTTAAATAAAACTGTAAGCTGTGTAATTTTTTTGTATTATCGAAGTAAAAGAATGATTATCCAGCAAACATACGTTCCTTTGGCTTTGATCCAAAAATCTTTTATTAATCCTGGATCAACATTTCAATCAACCAATTGAAACCATCTGATGTCATCAGTGTGTGTTGACCAAACCCACCTCAATCCATTTTTAAATCTTTTACTCCTTGTAAATCAATATGTAATATTATAAATGTATTTGTCAAATTAAAAAACATGAAATACTTAAATGAAATATCCAATCTACAGTTTTGTTAATGTGTGAGGCATTTCTCTCACTTTGTAACCAAAAATTGGTGTGTGTGTGCAGTAAAATGTGTTTAGGTGTGCGTACATGAATAAAAAGTAAATTAAACATTTTTTTTGTCTGCTGAGAAATATTACAAAAAATGAAAAGAACTTTACAGTTCTAGAATAAAACTGTTCCAAATGTGTGTATATTATGGTATACTAAAGGAGTTATTGGAGGTAAATATCTGGAGAGAAGCCGTGTGAAGAAGCCAGGACAGGAGCTTTTTAAGAGTGAGATGTCTGAGTACTACAAAGCTCAGGACTTGTACGTGGGAGCCCGAATCATTATAAACAGCCAGCCTTTCCAGTTAGTGGATGCTGATGAGTATGTTTTCAACTATATGGAACAGCAGGCAGATGAGGTAACGCAAATGCACATAACGCTCATTCCTAGGGAGACCTAGCTTACATCTTTTACATGTTTTGTCTTTTAGTCCTTTGCAGATTGGATATTGAATTGCTGTTGATCAGAAATGTGCTTTGGTTAATATTTTTCTGTAGTTCCCTATGGCCAATACTGGCACCATTTTGAGCAAGTTGAAGTCAATTCCTGAAGAGAAGCAAAAGGGAATCAAACAGTTCCTGGCATTAAGCGACTTAGGCAACACTGGCTTTATTCCCTATGAATCTTTCAGGTAAAGAGGAAATACAGATAATGTATCGAATAAGCAAATGAAACATCTACACGACAAGTACAGCGGAAAGATCTCTCACAACCTCTTTTTCATATTTACACTAATCCATATCAAGTCCATGTTCTCCATCGATGTGTATGTTCTCCATCCATTTCTTATCTTTCACTGTATGCGATTGTGTGGCTGAATGCCTTTGTGTCCCTTTAGGTCTCTGTTGGTGAATATGAACGGTCAGCTGTCAGAGCATGAGATCATGATTTTAGGCCGTACCTATTCGATGAGAGAGAAGCCTGAGCTGGACGTGGGCCACCTGCTGGCCATCGCTCAGTACTACCTGCGAAAGAAACAGTTTGAGAGTTTTTTTCAGACTTGCTGCGAGCTTTTATACACGAGGACAGAGACAGGTATAACAGGAGCTAGGTTCAGTCAAGATTCAGGAGTTTTAAACTCAGATCATCAGTAAATGATTTCTAGTAACAGAGTATTAATAATGCAGGATGCATATAAAACAAGCATAAGAGTGCATTTCTAAGAAGTCATGGTCACACGAGCACTGATGTTGAACACAAACACAAAGGCTAAGGTAGAGCAGTCTGCAGACCCCACGGCTCCACATTCAGGAGTTGTGATTAGTTCCAGTGCTACAAGTGCAGCATTGGAACCAGATGATCTCCCCAGACTTGTGGTGTGTAGCATGTAGATGTCTGGGAACACTGATAAATTAATGTGCATGTGTCTTTTTTTGGAAAACCCAGTTATTTGCTATTATTTTTTATATAATTTAAGAAGTTACAGTTGTCTATTGCTGGACATCTCTTCTTAACTCTTTACACAAAAGCAAGTGTGGTCTCACACACTATCAGTCTTTTGTTACCCATTTCCTGTATTTGTTCTGGTGTAGAAGTGGGCTTCTTTCCACCAAAGAGGCAAGGACCATCTGCAAATCCTTCCACTTACCACTGGATGATGACTTTTTAAGAGTTCTTCTAAACAAGTTAGTAGTTAAAATGTACTTTTTATTTAAACTATTAAGTCACAACCTAATTTTAAAGGATTCCTTTTTAATGGTTTCTTATGCTGACATTTAGATTTAAGAATAAGACTGGGAGGATAGACTATAACGCCTTCCTGTCAGGGATCAACTGGAGAGAAAATGCCGCCGGACCACTTCCACCAGATGCTGCCATGAAAGTGAGTTAACAAGTTAATACAGCTAAACAAACTACAGAGCGGTGAGGTTTCAATGACTTGTAAGACATGGAAAAAAGTTTCGAGTCAACACACAGTGTTCCCTTAAAGCTTTTTCTGCCATCATTAGCAGCCACAGCCACACACACTCTCCGAGCAGAAAAAGCGAGAGTGTGTTTGGAAATGAAGGCCAGGTGGCAAAGTTCCAGGCTCTGGCTTTCAACCTACCACAGAGGCACCTTCGAGCCTCACCTCATTCAAATCAGCCTTGAGAAAAACCCAGTCAAGTCTTTTTATTGCAGACCCTTAATTTAGCGCGCTATGCCGCATAACATTCTAAGCAGAACCATCTGCACGAGTGTTCGCAAAATAAGTGGAGAAAAGGGCTAGTTAAGGTGTTTCCACCAGTAGATGGGGCTTTTGATTATTTTCTGTCAGAAAATGACAGATCTGGTACTTTAGAGCGATGGATCCCAAAATGCTGTTATTTATTAAACATAGTTGAATATTTTTTTCATTTCTGTGTTACAGTAAATAAAAGCTATTATTTTACTGTACTCACTAAAAGGTAGACAACAAATAAGTCAATTTAGAACATAACCTGGTGTTTCGTTAGTAAAAAAATATTTAAAAAAAAATACCCATTTATGAATGTATAAAAATAATAAGATATTTGTATAATTGTTGTTAAACTAAATCTGTAAGTGGGTCCATAGTTTGATTCATAGGCGATTTGCTGGAAAAAAACTTGCTTTAGAATCGTTAGTGTAACAGTGTGTAATGGTCATGTAATGGAATTGTTAGTGTAGCAGTGTGTAATGTTACACACAGGCTTGATGGAGGATTTTCTTTGCTTTGCTTTGCGAGTTGTTGCATTGCATACCTTGCTGACAGCCTTCTAGTCATCACTGTCACTTTCCAGCCATTCTCTTCCATTCTTCCACAGTGTAAATCAGACGGACACACACTAGTAAAATACCCTACCTTTATCAAGGAGTTTTCTGGCTATGCGGAAAAGGAGTCATGTCATCTTCGGCACCTTGACGTCATTGCTGCAGTAAAGGATTAAATGGAAACAACCTGAGTGCATTTTAATAAACTGCAGTTTATTTACCTGCCATTTTTTTTTGGCAGTCAGATTAAGACTTTTGGCCTGTTCGGCAACCTGCAACTTTTTTTGTGTTAATTATTGAGGCTTTTTCGGAATCTTAGACGAAGAGTTAATGCCATATCCATTAACCGGTCCAATTTTGTTGTCGCAGAAATGAATAAAATCAAGCAAATTCAGCGACATTTTGAGATCCTTGCACAGTTTGAAAAGCACCACAGGTTTTAGCACATTTGGGCTTTTAGCCAAAGCTCTCTGCAATTCATTTACTTTAACAAAAGTATTGCTATAATAGAAAGTAATTACATATGTGTGTTCACTGGTGGAAGATGAAAAGCTTGCTGGTGCTTGCAATTTTACTAATTCAAGTAGTTTCCCACAACAATAGCAATTTATTTTTTGAAAAGCTGCAGCAAAATCAAGCATTTTCGGCTGATCAAAAATGCCTTAAAAGACTGATCATCAGGAAGGCTAATTATGATGAACAGGGACTAAAGACCTGCATGTTTACTTTTTTTACATTTGTCTTTCTCTTATTTGCAGTTTGATAAACAGCAGAAGGGAGACGCAGTAGTTTCTACAGTAAATAACGTCAACTACTCGCTGTTACTGGAGGATATCTTTAGCAAAGTTAACACCAATGTGAACAGCTAAGCGTATGGATATGCTGTCATTCCTACAGATACCACATGAACAATAAGGACACGGTGAGAGATCTGTTCATGAAAATGAATAAATATAGTATTCCTTTATCCTATCCACTTTGTGCAGTATGTTTAAGCTTTATAAATAGCTTTATTGTGCCTAAGCACTGATTCTTCCTGTACTGAGGCAATAAACATCCTTTTTTTGTTAAGAGATTCCCTCAGTTAGGGTTTCATGATGGTGGTTGAGAGCACTGAGGTCTGTTGAACGTGAGCTGCATCACAAACTGCTTTATTCTTGTACCAGAGCGATTGGTCAACAATTTTTATTTATACACAGCCACAAACTGATTTACCTGTCTATTCATAGTTGTAAAACATCTAAGAAACAACCTGTTATTAATTGTTATGGCCCCCAGCAAAACCTCTATTCTGGGAAATTTCTTTAAATATTACAAAGTGCTAATACTGAAGACTTGTTGCTTTCAAAAATGATAAACAAAAACCAATAATATTTAAAATTACATGTATTTTAAGGTCTGTTTATGTGGCGCATCTGTCATACCGGACCCTGTAGGAACAGTAGCTGGAAGATACCATTTGAGATGAGGGTGAAGTTAGGGAAAACATGATGATTTGGTATCTTCCACCCTCTGATTGACTGAAAACACCCGGACCAGGTGATCATCCATGGGTAGGGCAGGGGTTGCTGAAAAACAAGCAAAACAAAGATTATGCAGCCTTGACAGTAACATTGTTAAAATTAGGGCATTAATATAAAACTTTTAATAAGTACAAATTTTTAGGGGAAACGAGTGTAGGGTAAGTAAAAGTGCTAGACATAAAACAACATCTAAGAAACAAGATGAAACCTTATGAACTGCCCTGTACTAAATATACAAAACTCTATCTTTTCTGTAATATAAATACAAATAAAAATAAAGTCAGAAATACAACATGTTAAACAAAAACATGTTTTGTTATATGGAATTGGAAACCCTAATAACGATCCACATTTAGAGGTCAACACAGACTCCTATCCGGCACCTTTGTCAGTCTGAGCCCTAATAATAAATGCTTGATCATCGTATGAATCATGATGAGTAAATTATATCACGCCAGTGTGACTGAATCTTCATCCTGACCTGCCTCACTTACCAAAACGCTAGACTCTGAAGTCATCAGCTTTCTGGTCTACCGTACAAAAGCAGTGGTGTTTACCGCATATTTAACTCCATAAGCCTTCTAAAATTGGAAAATGATGACACTAGGACATTGTGCTTCTTCTGGATAGATCATGGGCATCAGATAAACATAATGATGAGTATAACAATACCTCTTATTCATGCGTAGATGAATTTCCTTTTGTTCCTACGTCATTTTGTGAAACGTCACACTTACTCATGAGTGCATGGTTACTGTATAATACGTTTGTCTTCAAATCTATTCTTTTGTCTTACACGCTAAGTGGCCAAAAGTACTGAAACACCTGAGCAAAGAAGTCAAAAGGTTTTTTAACAAGCTTTTCTAGATTGATATATAGCCCCATGTTCACTCATATAGTAACCTCCACATTTTTACAAATGCTGTAAAAATGCCCATACAGCGCCGATAGTATCAGTGGGATGACTTATATTTGCACCAATGTTAAATGAGGAGGTCTGGGGTGGAGTCGGTGTTCCAGTTCATCCTAAAGGTGTTCAGTGTGGTTAGGTCAGGGTCAGGGCTCTGTGCATGACACTTGAGTTCTTTCACACCAAGCAGAACACACAATGTCTTTATGGAGCTTAGAGGATTTGTGCACAGGGACATTGTCATGTTAGAACAGTTTTTGGGTCTTCTTGTTTCATTGAATTTAATGTTAAAGCTACAATGGGAACTCCTAGACTCCTTATTTATCAGCTTAAATAACCAGAAAAATGTAATTCCTTCTGTGTAACTGATATTTAATTTTGGGTGTGAGAGTTGCTGCACACTGTATATATTATAGTGTCGCCTGGTTTTAGTTACTTCAGTCTTTCTTGAATTTCCAAACAGGAAAACATCATAAATATGTATAGACTCCAATGAAAATTCAAAGAGTTTATGTATATTGGACGACTAAACATGTTAAGCATGCTAAATTTTATTAAAGCTGCATATTTTTTTTTTTATTTTAATAAGCATCAGATGAGATCTTAGACGTTTTATTTTCCAGATGAATGTCACAATCTTACCTCTCTTAAATAATAAAAAATTTCAAACATGTTTAAAGATGTTTTGTCTCTTTTTATATAGTATCATTGCCTCTCTAAAAATATCCCTATCTGCTTTCGTCAGAAATAAATGGCCATGATCAAAAACATTTCTGCTGTTAGCATTTTGACTTTAGGCTTTTATAGTCAGTATAAATTCAAAATAGTCTTTATTCAATTTTTAAAATGGTAGGAAACAATGAGTTTATTGAAAACATACGATATATATATATATATATATATATATATATATATATATATATATATATATATATATATATATATATACTCGGGCCAGTTTGTTCGAATAAATAGATTTAGTCATTTATTCTTTGACTATTTAGAGATTCTTGAAAAATGTTATTTGATTATTAAGATCTGTAATTAATAACATGTTTCTGCTGACCACAAAATTATGTAGAACTAGCAAAGTGATTGGTTGTTTTTTTCGAGACAGAGAAAAAATGCCGCTGTAGATTTGTTTTCAGTTCCTGGCACACAATTAGATTTTCCAAATAACAAGGTTTCCATTTTTTTTTTTTTACTGCTAAAATTGAATTCATTTTGCTCAAACTGATTCAAAACACGGTTTAATATATTCCGAGCAGCCATAAGCTCATGTATACTGTATGCATGTTCTTTCAGTCTCTCAATTCATACCTGGTACAGCAATCATGGAGTTGTCTTTGGCTGAGCTTTATTTTCAATGGTAAAATGAAAAAAAATGTTATTCTATACAGGCTGTAAATTAGAGCAGCAAGACTATTTTCATGCAGGTCAGCGCTCCCAGTGGAGGTCATTTTTGGAAAGCAGCGAGACTGTTTTTCTGCATTCACCTTGTGGATATAAATCAACCAGAATTATGAGACCTTTCCTTTTTTTAACATAAAGCCTTAAACAAGACTTGAAATAGACCTTGCGAAAAGAAAACTGAAATGCGTCTCAAATCCATCAGTGTTCATTTCCCGCTGCCATTCTTCATTTGCGTAACAAGCTATGAAACACCTTTAAGGCAAGTCTTCTGTTGTGGCTTCAGGGAAACATGAAAGCTATCCTCAGCTGATAGAAGGGAAGGCGCACATGGCTGCTCTGTCATCAAAGGATGAAACGGTGAGCCTGAGACAAGACATATGGCTAAATACTCTTAGAACTGGACATTGCCACCCACCTGAGCGACCCTTTATCCTTTTTCTTTGTCTCTTTTATTCCTAAATTGCTTTGTCTAAGGGGTCATGGGAAGCAAATGACATAATGCGTGCATGTTCTGGAGGTAGTGTATTGCACAACCGAGTCAAAGACTTTTTAACTGCATGGTGAAGGAAAACACAGGACAGGTTTCATTTAGGAAAGTAAGTCACTTTGGGAGAAAGTCTCTGCCAAGGTCATTTTTAAAAGTTAAGCTGATTGAGTAAGTGAGCGAGCTGTTGAAATGATATGTCAACTCCAACCTTTAACTACTACTCATAAAAGCAGGCAATGTCTTAGCAAAACCAGAGCATCAGTTTGACAGTTTGTTTAATGGACGTACTACACATTTAATGAGGCAATCAAATCAGTCTGAATTACAGACATAATGTTTTGAGAAATAGAAGGAGTTTTGTAATTGTATGGTCTGAACGGAGAGTGTTGGTGGTGTCTTTGTGCTGCCGGATTGTAAATATTCCTGTCAAGAGGGTGAGGAGATGGAAGGTGAGAGATAAATGTGACTTCTAGAAGAAGCTTTGCGAGTTTCATAAACTTTTGACCCCTCAATCCCTGCTTAGTTATGCCAGCTTTCCCTTAATTTCCCCTGAGGTTTTAGGTTTTCAGACTAATTTATGAACACATGTTTTTCTAACTCATAATATACAGCAGTTTTCCATCCTTACATAGCTGAATGAAAACTGTTAAACAATGCCTGAAATGGGAAGAATTTGATTATCAGATATAACTTTTTTTTTTTTTTTTTTTGCTATGCAGGGTTTTCAGCTCTCTTTTGGATAGAGGCCATACCTCAATTTGAAGATTACTCATTCCCCTCTGGTGCCAATATTTGTTGTAATTTAATACGTCGCATTCTTCCTTCAACTTCTGCCATATGAAATTGCTAAAATTATTCACGTTTTAAACTATGGAAACATGTTTTCAATTAAAAACAATCTCTCCATCGACGGCTTGCTGTGTCTGAAAAGTAAAATCACAAGTTTTCCTTCTTTGTGAATTTAATTACCTGTCTGTCTTGTTCTTTGTCCTTTATGTGATTTAAATCAAGACATTTCATTGACTGTTACTGGTTGAATTGTCTTTCCCATTTAAACCGATTGTAGTCAATACCTTAACAGCAGTATAATAATTTTTCCTTATAAAGGTACTGGTAAAAATATTAACTGAGTAATAGTACTGCATCATATAGTATAATGTGGTATGAAAGTACATTTAATCTATAGTTTTATAATTAAAATGGATATAATATGAGATTTCCAACTATATGTGTTCATAATCTTGTATTTCATAATTCACAAATATTCCCTTTCTTGGTGTTACTCAAATGTTAGTTGGATCTTTTTTTGGGACACATTAAGTATTCATAGATGTGATGTCATAGATGGGATGCCCTTGTGTGTGTTTTAAACCAGACTGCTTATTAAGCCATTAATTAAATCCTTGTTTTTTGTTTATTAGTTAGGTGAAGTCTTAACGTAGGAAATTTAAGCTGTGTGAAATCCTTAAGCACCTCCCAAGCCTGGTGATGACCCTGTTGTTTAAGGGCGACCATCCTTCGCTGCAGTTATTCTGCTCTCGAGTAGTTGTTTTTAAAAAAACAGATTCTGCTAACAGTTTTATAACCCTGAGATCGTAAAACAGGGCCAGGCTGTTGCTCACCTTTGATTCTGTAACCACTCCATGGCTGGAATCCCCATTTGCTTTGCGAGAGAATGCTGGTGTGTCAGCTGTGTGGATGTGTCACCCAAGTAATATATCACTGCTGTGTCACGTTCCACCAACTATCCCTGAGATGTGCATCATCTGTCCTTTCCCTTTTCCCCCTGAATCTTCTATAAAAATGAGGGGTGTTAATCTCAGAGAAGGGGGTGGAGGGGAGGGGGAGCAGAGGGAAGGGAGGGAGCGAGGGAAAGAGGGAGTCAAGAGCTCACACACGATCGGTGTGCGTGAGAGGGAGAGAGAGAGTGAGTGAGTGAGTGGGGAGAGGAGAGGGAAGAAGGAGGTTTAAAAGCAATTGTTATTGAAGCATTTCCACTTCAGTTCAGGGAGGTGCGGCTGGGCATGGATATCAGGAGCTGAGAGGAACGGGAGAGAAGGTAAGATCACCCTGACTCTTAAGGTTACCCAGGGCTCCTCAGAGCCACTTTGGATGAGATTGTGGTGACATTAGACTTTACGTTGCCATCTAGCTGATCAGCTGATTCTTACAAATGTTTAGAGAGGTTCTGAGCAAAGTGTGTGACAGATTTTTTTAATTACCTGAGGAAGTATCGATACCAAAATACCACCATCACAGCCTTGGTTTTCTTTGTGGGTTTCCACAAGTGAACAGTTACCTTCATCAGCCCGCCGTTTGACCAGCAACAAGGTATTTTACGCAGCGTGTGAGTCAGGAGTGAAACGAGTTGGTTGGCGGCACTAAGCCTGGGGCAGGTTGTTGGTATGTGCGTCTGATGAGAGAGACAATGTGTTCTGTGGTAGGTTGACTGCTGAGATGAGCTATTGCCTCTGCACAGACAAATGCTGAGAATTCATAGCTGAGGCTTTCAGGAAAATATTGCGTAGGGTCTTCATTTTTTTTTCTAAGGTGGATGAGGGATATCATATGATATCCTTTACACTATTTCAGACAAAATCCACCAACCCACCAACACTGCTTGTGTGTTTGTGTGTGTGTGTGTGGTGTCAGGTTGCTCATTATCATTTTTATTGTGTTTTGCTGGTCTTCTAGTCTTCTGTGTGTGAAGTTTAAATATGAATGCCAAATTAAAGACAGATGACTAACAGGATGTCTTAATTCAGTTCCTAATTACTGATCGTGTCCCTTGGGACACCTATGAACAGGACCTTTTCATATTTCACTGTCTTAGTCTGACACACTCTATTCTAAAAATCTCCAAAAAATCATAACACTAACATCACCTTAGCATAGGCTTACAAGGTCTACTGTCTTTGGACAATAGCTGTGTTAATTCCACACTGTTAGTCTTATCTTTTGTCATAGGGAGATATATATAGTGTGAGGCTTAGCCACTGTCATACAGGAGGCATGGGTTGGTGGTTTTAGATCGTAGTGCCCCTGCTCGGACATGGCATGCTGCGTGGGTGTAGATGGGTACTGGGAGGAGGAGGGGTGCTGAGGTTATGCAGTCTTGTAGGAATCTGCCCTTTGGTTTATTAAAAGCGGGCCAGACAATAGGGCAACCAAGCACCAAACGATGACATAAGCTATGAGTGTAAGTGGAGCAGTAGCGAGCAGTATGGAGGAGTACTGTGGAACTGTGGAAGCGGTACTGTTTAAGATTGGTATAAATGTAATTTTGATAACATCAAAAGCATGAAAATTGTTCCAGCTTCAGGATCTACCGCTTGTCTAGTCAGATCAATTGCAAACAGCTCTGATTTAGTATAAAAAAAGACTTTTTTCCAGGATTATGGGATTCACTTAGAGACTGGCTAGATCTGTCTTGGACTGAATAAATTGCTTCTTTGCAGTAATACTGTGCCAACCATAACAAATAATGTGAATTCTGCCTTATTCACCCTTATATAAGTTATCATACCCAAAGGGATATATTTAGTCTGAAAATCCTTCAAAATGATCAAATATATGCTTTAACTTATGATGCAGAGCAACGATAAAAGCCAGAGACAGATTATACCAATATCAAGATACTACCTGAAATCCCTGTGTAACTTCAAAGAGTGTGTGTATGTGATGTGCTCAAACGATGTGATGTGCTCAAGCTCAAATCATTTATTATATTTCCCCCCCAAAAATCAACTATAGTTTTAACTGGTTAGATGAAAGCTGAAACATGGCCTGTGGCTGCTTTTTGAATGTCAGGAATTTCACAGTTCTTATGGCGTAGACATTGAGGCCCCTCACTAAGCGGGTAATACCTTGATTAAAAAGCACCATATCCTGTTTGCAGAGGACAGCACATTAAAAAAACTAAAACAAACATATACTGCAAGGCATCAGCTTTAAACTGGAATTCTGAAAAAAAATAAAGGAACATCTTCAGCTCTTCTGTAGTGTCCTATAAACCGTGGGGCTTCAATTTTTAAATGTTTATTAGGGGTTTTTTTTTGTCGAATAAAAATATGTGGCTTTGATTCAAACATTAATTAGCTGATGTTTTTTAATAGAAGTAATGGAGCAGTTGAAGGTCAGGGATTCTTTTTGGGCTTGAAGTTGAAGTACAGTATATCTTGTAAATGTGAAAGGACTCTTGTTGTAGTGAAACGTACTGTCAACAAGGCTATTAGACTGATCAATATGGGAAATATAGTTGGCTTGTGCTTTTTCATTGGTACTAACATCACATCTCTCCTCCAGACCTCTCCATGATCAAAATGAGTTTATTTATTCACTTGGCTCATGCTACATTTCTAATGTGAAGTTTAATTACAGGAAACATTTCTGTGCTATGTTGCCAAACTGAAATCAAACAACACGTGTCCAACAAATGATATTTGATTAATTAGGCTTCCACAAATAAATTAGCAAACACCAGGCATGGAAATAGTTGAGTCAAGGTCAATACTAGGCTTGAGGCAGAGCATATTGTTGTAGATATAGAATATAAAAAGAATTTATCATGGATTCTATACACACATGGTTCTGAATATATATATATATATATATATATATATATATATATATATATATATATATATATATATATATATATATATATATATATACAGTCAAGCCCGAAATTATTCATACCCCTGGCAAATTCTGACTTAAAGTTACTTTTATTGAACCAGCAAGGTTTTTTTTTTGACTGAAATGACACAGGCTTCTCCCAAAAGATAATAAGACGATGTACAAGAGGCATCATTGTGGAAAAAAATATTTCTCAGCTTTTATTTACATTTGAACAAAAAGTGGCATGTCCAAAATTATCCATACCCTTCTCAATAATCAATAGAAAAGCCTTTATTGGCTATTACAGCAATCAAACGCTTCCTATAATTGCTGACCAGCTTTTTGCATGTCTCCACTGGTATTTTTGCCCATTCATCTTTAGCGATGAGCTCCAACTCTTTCAGGTTGTGGTAACGCAGTGGTTAAGATTTTGGACTGCTAATTGGAAGATCGGGGTTCGATTCCCAGCACCACCAAGTTGCCACTGCTGGGCCCCTGAGCAAGGCCCTTAACCCCAAGTTGCTCAGTCAAGAGAATGTAAGTCGCTCTGGATAAGGGAGTCTACCAAATGCCATAAATTTAGAATGTAAATGCACCTACTATGAGAAGGTTCCTTGTAGGAACAGGAGGTTTAATCTTTATTTTAGAACACCTTGAATTTCCAAACTAACCTGTTGTTGTTTATGGCTGGCGGTGTCTCGATCATACCGCTGAGATTAACTATAACACGCAGGTAACCTGTCAACCACGGGCAAGAGTACAACTACAGTCACTGCATCTGTTCATAATAAGATAGTAATAGAAAGTGCAACCTATATCAGTACCTGTCTCTCAGTTACGTCCAGACCTGTGATGTCCAAACGTATAAACCCTGCAACACAAGCACTCTGGTACAGTTAAACATTTCAGAGAGTATTTATTTAAACAGGCAAATTGATTCTAAAATTTCTCACACATGGAATGTTCAAGTTTAATGATTCTGTGCAGAAAGAAAAACACAAGGGTACATTTGTTAAAAAAGAGCTTGAAATGTTTGTGATTTAAGAACAAATGATTGTCTTGACAAAATTTTCTGACTTACATAGAAAAAAAAATTGAACTGAAAAGGTTTCGACATAATGCAGACTATTTTATTTTTATAAATGATCATTTTTCTCTCCGAGAAAACAAATAGTCTGGGTTTAAGGCTCTGGGCTCTTCGGGCAGTAGGGTAATAACTAGTATGCTCTTCTGTTACACTCTGCACAACAATACTAAAATAAACTAGATGCTTTTAATCAGCGCACAAGTCATCTTATTTAGATAGGTCAATAATGTGGATGGGCCTCAAATAAAAGCAAAGTGAGTATATAAATTTGTAGTCAATTGGAAAATGTATTCTTGGTTAAAATTATTCACTGCCGTCTATTTTTTTAATGGATTGAATTTCTCTGTGGTGTAATAAAATCAGATTTTTTTGGGAACAGCAATGGTGGGCTGCCAGCATGCCCTGTAAAGCAGCCCACTCAGTCCTGGCTAGATACACAATAGCAGCCACCTTGATCAAACTAAAGCAGTACAGAAAACTATCTGACTATCTACCGGTTTATAGCTGCCTGAACACAATTAAAGCACATAAATATAACAAATTAAGCTTCAGATTATTTTTATTCTGACTTAATATCTTTATAAAGATTTCCTTTGCTTTTTGCTCTACTTTTAATCTACTTCTTTTCTTCCTTACAGAAACACGTAGACAGACAGAGCTTAAGGAGATGGCAGAGCATCAAGAACAAATCCACCACGCACAACAATTTACCAACGTGCCAACCGAACCCAGGCAAAGAGCTGTAATTTTTTCTCTGTAAGCAAAGATCGCATCTTTGTCCACTTTGTTGCTGGGAAATTTATTTCACCTTTGCATTGGTGCCAAGGTGCCAGTATGAGGATAACAAGTGGATTTACTCAGCCAGGGATTCTGCTTCTGCTGGTCACATGTCCTCTGCTGATCATTCTGCGTGGAGTTACCTGTAAGGCTGAGAGTGGACACCTTGGGGACTCAGATCCTGACAGGTGTATGAGACACCATTTTGTTGAGACCATTACACATCCCATCTACAAGTGCAACTCTAAGGTGTGTTACCAGCTGAATAACAAAATATATCTTCCACATCTAATTGGTGTGACTGTATCATCTAATTGGTGTGACAAATAGACAGGTAGAATTTTTATTTTTAAGTTATATTAGTGTTTAGATTTTTGTGCTCTAACATGTCGATGGTTTTTGGAAAATTTGCGTTCAACTAATATCAACATACAGCCCCATACTGCTTATTGGGTTCCAATAATGGCCCAAGTCAGACCCTGCTTTAGGGTAATACATTCTACATTTATACCTTCCTGCTAAAACGATGTTAAAGGGAATGCAGGCTTTTCTATCAACCCTAAGGATCTCAACCTGGACCAGACAGCATTATCCACATGCCATTTGCTCTTTTCTCCTGATCTCTACCTTGGATACAGTGACGCCTTGGCAGGGAGCAGCGAATGCAGACAGCCTGTGAGTTCCATAGTCTAGCCAGGAATAAGTCCACACATGGTGCATAAAATGTCTGTGCAGTGGCCCAGCTCCAGAGCACTGAACAGAACCGTGGCTGAATCTAACCTATATCATGCTGCAGTCCTACAACCACAGAATTGGAGATAGCCAACTAAAAAGATTTTCATTAACATTTTTAGCTTTGGGAAGGACAAATACTTGTCTAGCAAACCCAGCTGAGAAACCTGTCAGCACAGAAAAGAGATTTATGAAGAGAGACATTTTCCTATATCCTATAATCTGATGAGAGGATATTCCCAAAGACTTTTATCCAATTTCTTAAGTGTCATTCAATCAGTTCTAATTAAAATCCAAACCACACTGAGCAAAATTGACATGCGTTGAGGACATATAGACATCCATTCCAACTTATGAATGACTTCTTTACAAACTCCTCCATCACGCCAGGGCTCCAAGTCCTATGGGACCAATTGAGATCTGTGCTGTAACTAATTTTGGCAGATTTGGCCGTAGCAGCTTTTACTAATATGACTGGTTGTTAGTCTCAGAGGACTTACTGTGAAACGATGGTGAAGATCTGGCTTATAGCCAGAATAGCTTAGATCAAGTTCCAGACATTTACCATCCCTCAAAAGGTTTATGATTTGCCACCCAGGGTCACGGGCACACTGTTATTTAGCGCTGCAAATTGCAAATCATTCTTGTCTTAGTAACAGCTTTAAAGAAGCCTATTACAGCACATAGAATCTACCTACACAATTGCTCATTCTATAAATACAAAGAAAAGAAAGTTAGTGTTGAAGTACCTACATCTGCTGCCCAGCTGTTATCACTTAACACTATTTACTTCATCTCCGTTTTACAGTCTAAAGCTTCTCACACCTTTTCAGAGAGTAGGCATTTATCAACTCTATTAACTGGCATAGTCACAGGATACATCTAATTTGATAGATTTAAAACATGCTTATAGATTCTACTTATTGAGAGAGGAATATTGCCCCACAAAATTGCCCCAAAACTGGAGCTAGTTTTCATTTCCTGAACACATCTGATGTAGATTCATTTTATATATATATATATATATGCACTATATATACAATATATGTGTATACCCCTATAACAAATATGTTATAGCCAAACCGGCTATTTAAAAAAATGAAATGCTTATTTTGGGATTTTTTTTCACAAAGGAGCGTAAATACATTCCATCCTTACATTCTTAGCTGGTAACATCACCATAGTTATCAAGCGCTTCACTGCTGATTAGACAACCAATTTGGTCTTTTACATCATAATAAATATAGTTGACAGATGATCTCTGATGCTACGTATATCAGCACTCTTAGCCTAAGACCCTTAAACAATGTGGGCTGGGGTCTTACTTCCCACAGCCCTCTGCTGTAAGCTTTTGGCTCCCAGCAGGCTATTGTCCCTGACAGTATGGGTGACACTTGGCTCACACTAGACAGCTGATAGGCACCATAACACAGAAGCCTGTTTACTGAATGCAGCAGGAATGTTTGGCTTGCGGTCAGGTGCTAGTCATCTTTTATTTAAAATGAGAAGGTTGATCAATTAAGTCATGTTTGTTCATCATAGCTGTGTGTGTCATTCGGTGAAGCTGACTAGTCAGATCTAATGCACTATCCCATCACTCATTGTACTTTAATTATGAGAGAATTTTTACGAAGGAAAGCATCTTTCATAGGCTGCTGTGGGAGGTTTGATTGTTATCAACTACAGGCCTAATAACATGGCCCAGGTGCATCCACTGACCCAAATAAAATGATCTGTCATGTGTATAAAACTATTTTTACATTATATAGTACAAGTCAATGTCACAAAACAATGCTGCTCCAATGACACCTGAGGTGAGTTCTTGTCTGTGATTGAGAGATTAAAAAATATTGAGTGAGTGAATAAGTTTCATGTTTGTGTGAGGAATTCATTTGCTGGTATAGTTCTTTCACGTAGGTCTGGCAGAGATCAGCCACACTCCCATCTCAGCACAGGTGCAAGGTCACACGTGGAGTACAGAACCATACTTTGTTCACAGCTATGTACTCTCTGAAGTAGCTTATCTCAGCCCTGTCCTGAGGGAAGGTTCACACAAATGATAGCAGTTCACACAGTCTCATTCCAAACTGCCATGTGGACTTCAAATAGACTCAATAATACCACCTGATGCACTTTCTCCAACTGTCTGTATAGTACACTGAATAGTATCTGTAGATATTACAGCAATATTGTAAAGATATGCACATAAATACTGTATATACACAGGATTATCCTTAAATTGAATAAACATAGAACTTTAGATATAAATTTTAACAATATACAGTGGTGCCTTGTCTTACAAGTTTAATTAATTCCATGACGGAGCTCGTAACTCAAATTATTCGCATGTCCAATCAATTTTTCCCATTTAAATGAATTAAAATGCCATTAATCCGATCCGTGTCCCCCAAAAAACACTGCAATTTTTTTTGTTAAATGTTTTTAAATAAGAAAATATACTTATCAATAACAAATATTGTATAAAAACACAATACAATACTTCAATAAACTGGTTTTATTAACTATAATGTACAGCATTTACTTTGGGGATCAGACGAGTCCACTTGCCAATGCAATTGCTAACAAGCATGTCTGACTAGCTACCAAGTAAGACAAGCTATCGAGCGAATTTTACAGCGTTTACTGTGTCTTTCGTTACGCCAACTAGCGTTGGGTGTCTGAAGCTGGCTCTTAACCGAATTTTAGCACGCAAATTGTCAGAGAGATGGCTTGTATCTCAACAAACTTGACCCTTGTAAGTCAAGGCACCACTGTATTAAATTTTAGTGTTAAATCGTAGTTGTACTATAGATTTTTGTTTTTAAGTCTAGGAAATAAATACTGCAGCATTAATTCACTGTAAAAGATCAGGTTGTTTAAGTTAAGGCTAATATTTATTCTTACCAATTCACCCTGAATTTCTACTACAAGTATAAATTGCCTGAGCTGGAATGTTTCACTACATAAATTTACTAGATTTGGATCCAGTATATTGCATATAATGATTTATTTATCTTTAGAAACTACTTAATCCTGGTCAGGGTTGTGGAGATTTAGAGTCTATATTTGGAACATTGAATGGGAGCCCTGGGATTAGACACTGGTGTTGTAAAGCAGCGAACTGTCGTTTCCACAATTTTCGCTAACCTTTTTAAAATAATTGTCTAAATGTTTGGACAAAACATTCCGAAAATAATGTTTATGGAATGTCCACATATTGTTATTTTGGTAAGCAAACGTTCTTATGATGTTGAGAGAACAATGAACAATGTTCCTGGATCGTCCTTATGATGTAATTATGATGTAATTCCTACCTGATAAACGTTCTTAAAATGTTTTGGGAAAACATTCTTAGAACATCTCCATAAAATAACCACAATATACCGTTTTACAAACGATTAGCTAACTGGAAATTTTTGCATTTTTGGAACATCTTAAATCGAATTCTAAAAACCAAAACAAAACATAAACGTGTTAGCTGGGAAACTCCATATTATACTTTTAGCCATTACCATTTAATATTTGCTGGACACAATTACAACATGACCAGTTTACATTTGTGTTTCTTTTTAAGCATCATAAACTAGAATAAATCTGATGTTAATATATATAATGAGGTTAAGGTAAATTTACACTAAGTATAATTTTGTGCATTTCTCTTACAGATGGTACTCCTGGCTCGCTGTGAAGGCCACTGCAGCCACATATCTCGTTCAGACCCTCTCATCTCCTTTAGCTCTGTTCTTAAGCAACCATTTAAAAGTACATGTTTCTGTTGCCGCCCGCACACCTCCAAACTAAAAGCCGTGCGTCTGCGGTGCTCTGGTGGGACTCGAATAACTGCCACCTACCGGTACATCCTTGCATGCAGCTGTGAGGAATGCAACTGAATGGGCTTGCCAAGAAGAAGGAAAGCAGCATTTTATATGTGTTTTAATGCTATCCATATTAAACAAAATATTACACGATTCATTAGCAGCGCTGGTATGGATGGTGATTAAGCCAGCAGCGTAAAAAAACAATGAAAAGAAACATTCACGAGTCGGTTGCACCTGGGCCTGGTCTCTGCCAGCTGATTAATTTCTAATGCATTCCACTGCTTTGATCACAGCATGTGAAAAAATTTGGATTGTGGCAACAACTTTGCAGTTTAAGGGCACTATGAAAGAACTTCGAAGGATCCGTATGGAGACATTCCAACGAAAGCGAGAGAACTCTGGGGAATTGTTCACAGGTTGCAATAATGCCAGGGTAATGTCTCTGTTGCAGCTGTAGGGCGTTGTTATGTCAGTGCTTGGACTATATGGTAAAAAAAAAAAAAAAAAAAAAGGCCAGTTACTGTAGGTCTGGTCAAATATCGCATGCACAGTCGAGATCATTATGTTGAACAGGACTGACTAAAAAAAAATATTAACGTTCATAATGACCGAAATACCCCTGGAGCTCCTATGTACAGGAATGCTGTATTTGTTTAAGTTAGCAAAACAATTTTATTAGTTTACAATAAGACAGCAGGCTTGTATAAAAGTCTTTGTTGTGCTTTGCTGTAATTGTACCCTTTGTGAAGTTGCACAGAGTTTGTAATTATAAAAAAAAAAACCATGACAGCTCTGTTGGCTTTACATGTGATTCTAATAAATGACTTCCCTTTGTTTGTATATACTGCTTTTAAGATTGTCTTGTTAACCGTATGTGACCTTTTATTATTACCTGCTTTAAGGCCCAAAATGGTAAGTAGAACCTTAGACATTTTTTTACACAGTAACTGAAAACACAGTGTAAAGATGATGCTTGTGTTTGTTTATTTGTTGCTTTCAACACCTTTTCCCATTAAAGATATATTAAATGAGGCATTACCTTATGTAATTATCCTAGCCGAATGATATTAGTCAGACTGTGATCTGTGGTCTAGTTCTCGGACAAACAAGGTGAATAAGAAATGATCACTGTGACAATAATATGGCTTTAGAAAGAACTCTTTAGAACTAACTAGTTTATATCTATGCCCTCCACAGCCCATTATTCTGTTTTGGCTGCTCTGTAATTAACAAAGTCTGATGTAAATCACAAAGAAATGGCACCCGCACACAGGATAAGAAAACAGGAGTGATTAAAGTTGTAGCAGTCTTTCAAACCACCAAAAACTGGTATATCCTTCAGATTCCAAATACTAAGCAAAGCTCTACATCTATTGACTTTATTAAACTCGACTTAACTCTTTATTAAACAGCCCGTGTTTAAATAAAGATTATTGTGTTTAGGGGTGTGATCGTTTGCTATTTATTACAGAGAATTTTGGTTACCTGACATACATTGTGTATAGCACTTACATACTGTTGTGACTGATGCCTATATAAATGATTGCTGCAAGAGCCCACTCTACTGGATGTACTAAAAAATGCACAACAAGAATGGCTGTCCATCACCCGAACCTCTGAAATGGGAACTAAAACACTTCATTTTGGACTCTTTGCGGCATATCATATGTATTTAGACATTAATCACATATAACATTCCATGCTAGTATTTTGAGGCCAAAACAGACACCTCAGTGAAGGTATGTGTTTATAGCCCGGCCAAAAAAAGGTCCAGCCAAAGAAAGAAATTGCATACTGCTATTCTTAACCCTGTTTCTGAGTGAAGGCTTTCTCATCATCCAGGATATGAAAAGAGTGCTGTACTTTTATGCTGTACAAAGTACCAACGGGGCAATTCAAATTCTGGGAACTTTTCGTGTAATGTAATAGGCTTACTAAAGCAGGTGGTGTCTTAGTTTCTAGAGGGCCAAAGCCTCGCAGAGTTTGGTTTTTTAACCTTCAAAATAACATAGATTCTTTAAACGAGCCAAAAAGACATGATTAGCTAAATCAGGTGCAATTAATTAGGGTTGGAGCTAAACTTGGTTTGACACCTGTGTACTAAGGATTTTAACATACTACTACTTGTCTCGCATACTCAGTTTTATATATATATTATATATATATAATGTTAAGAAAAATGTATAAATTTCTGTGTGTACATATATATTTAAAATAGTAAAAAAATGTTCCAAGAATATATTAAATTTTCTTTTTTTTAGTTCGAATATTTGAATATTACTACAGTGGTCTACACTTTACTGTGTTAAAATAAATCCTACAAATTTCTTAAAAATCCTCAAAATGTAATCACAGCATAATAAATATATAATATAATATAATATAAATATTTTATATATAATATACATATTATTTTTTATATTATTAGTAGACAAAGTTGATTTACAGCAGGAAATCGATATGCATTCAGCCTGTAAAGCACTTATAGCAAATCCAACCACAAGAGGGCAAGTGCTTCCATTTCCACATGGAGCTTGAGGTAGTTTAAACATAGATACAATACTCTAGATAGATACAATATTCTAAGTTTGACAGAAGGTTATTGTTACTGATAACAGTTTGATTACATTTTAAAAGGGAGTAATTGTAATCACAACTAGCAATTTAGTCCCCATGAAAGAATATGAGGTTGCGCCCCCTACAATACCCTAACGGTATGTTACTACAGGGGCCCACAAAGTCCTAAATCAACAGATTGTATTAGCTATTTAAAATTCAGGTACACAAACTGTGATTTTGAGATGTTTATATGAATGTGATGAGTTAAAATCCTAAAACTGCCAAACAACATTTTCTTAAGCAAATCCATTAATCTTCATTGCTTAGACATAAACATACAGTTCTGTTTATTGCCCCAAAAGATTTTGTGGTCTGGTGTGGACAGTAAAGTGTTTTTCTTTCAGAAAAGGTTCCAAGTAATACAACCGTAGAAAAAAACGTTCCTAATGTGAAATTTGAGGTCATGAAACATATGTACAAATCACAATTACCAAAGATGTGTTTATGATCAAATTCCTAATGTTAATAACTGGGTTGACTAGTTAATTGAGATAAATGCATTAAATCCAAACTAAAAATAATTTTCTAATGTTTTTTGTCACATAAAGCATTTGGTCAAATGTATACTATGATTAGATAGATAGATAGATAGATAGATAGATAGATAGATAGATAGATAGATAGATAGATAGATAGATAGATAGATAGATAGATAGATAGATAGATAGATAGAAATGATTAATATTATTAATGTTATTAAAGCCTCTGCGTTAAAATATTAACTATCTAAATGACTTTTAACAATCTCTATTCTAGTGAATGTGAATCAAGAGTGCTTTTATTCTAAAGATTATAAAACTAATTTTTGGGATGTTTGTGATTTTTACACACTAAAGTGTACACAATTGTTGTAATATTATATATATAAAGGAAAGGAGACAAAATGTTACAGAAATTATAGGACAATCTAATATATTCTTAGAACATTTTTCACTATTTTAAAATAGGTACATTATTAACATCTAAAAACGAATTCACGAGTATTTATTATTGATTTTTTTTTTTTCTTAAATGTCACCATAGCAATAAGGAAATCAATAAGAATAGTATTTTGTTGTCTCTTTTTCCCCTTGCAAGTTTTGTCTGGTCTTCTATATTTGGTATTACTATTTTGCGACATTTTTTAATAAAAAAAGTTAAAGAAGTGATTTACATAGTACATTTATCCAGTTAAACATGTTTTAGAGTTACATTTTCAGCAGGCAGACGCTCTTATCTAGAGTGAATACAATTGGGGTTAAGGGCCTTGATTAGGGGCCCAGCAGTGGCAACCTGGTGGTGCTGGATGGAAATTGAACCCGATCTTCCAATTAGCACTCAAACACCTTAACCACTGCGCTGACATGTGAAAGATTACGGCTAAATATTTAGTATTTTTTTTTTGCCACTGTGTATATAATTATAAAAGACTTTAACGTGTGAAAGAGATTAGTGTACTTGATGTGCGTTTTATGATACTCCGAGAATAAGCAACAATATATTATTCAGTTATTGGATTAGACAAATATCCCATACATATAAAGAAGCTGATTTCATATTATATAAACCACTTTAAATATATAAAATGTAATATGCTTTAAAAGCATTGAAATGTATATGATGTTTATATCATTCATATTATCTTTGGACGAAATATTAATGTGATTATGTAATAGCTCTTGTTCTTGTGGCATTGAGTTAATAATAATAAAAAAAATTAATTTACTGCAGAATAAACGTTAATTGTATCTGGAGGTGTGGAGGGAGGGGGGGGTATTGTGGGCGGGGTTTGTGACGTGTGGGCTCCCACAGGCTCCTGGTGGCGCTTTATTGCGGGCGCGAGCCGCTCTGTGTGTGTGAGAGAGAGGAAGTGAGCGGACAGCGCAGTACAGCACCATGGTAGCAAACACGTACGATGTGATAGTGATTGGAGGCGGCATTTCAGGTGAGTCACACACACAAACAAAAAAATTTTAAAAAAACTTAAAGAAAACTCATAATAACCATCGATAAAGTTGGAATTGCGCTTTATTGAGATGTGTAATGTTATAAATTCAGTGTTATGACAGCTGTGGTACTGACACACACACCAGTCGCTTTAGCGCCTTTCAGGCTAACAGGATTACTGCATCGGTATCGCTTCACAATTTGTGCACGTATGTGTTCTGGTCTATAATAGATTAAGGATTAATTGATGCACTATAAAAACTTCACCTTCACTTGTTTTATGGCTGCTGTGTGAGCAGAGTTCGCTTCCTGTTCAGTGAGTCTACCTGCTATACTGCAGTGTGCATGTGCTGCATCCACAAGCACATAAACACGCACGCATCCATTGAATATTTTTGTGTGTATTACATCTTCAGAAGGCATGCACCTGTGAAAGAAAGAGAGTGGGAGACACAGGAAGAAAGAAAGTGCGATAGAGAAAGAGAGAGCATGTTTTATATACTGCTGATTTTCAAATGCCCTATATTGATGACAAAATATGACAGTCTTGAACATGTGGGTAAATGGGGTTGCCAGTCTTGACCATGTGGGGACATTGGGATGCCAGTCTTGACCATGTGGGGACATTGGGATGCCAGTCTTGACCATGTGGGGACATCGGGTTGCCAGTCTTGACCATGTGGGGACATTGGGTTGCCAGTCTTGACCATGTGGGGACATTGGGTTGCCAGTCTTGACCAGACCATGTGGGGACATTGGGTTGCCAGTCTTGACCAGGTGAGGTTATCGGGTTGCCAATCTTGACCATGTGGGCACATTGGGTTGACAGTTTTGACCATGTGGGGACATGTACGATTTTGTTAAAAAACTAAATGCAGCTTTTTAAAATAAAAGAGACATAAGAGTTTCTTTTTATAATGATTATTTGGGATCTGGTGATATTTGGGTATAATTTTATTTATTACAATTATGTTATTATGAAAATGATCATTTTAACCTAAAAAATAACAAGCTTTTCTATCATTCGCCACAACTGCCTGTAGAATTTGGGTGGTTAATTTGATTCTCTAATATGTGTGTTTCGCTATTGTCATCACCAATTTATGGAATCTGCCTTCAGTCTTAACCATGTGGGAACATTGAGTTGCCAGTCTTGACCATGTGGGGATATTGGGTTGCCAGTCTTGACCATGTGGGGACATTGGCTTGCCAGTCATGACATTGGGTTGATAGTCTTGACCATGTGGGGACATTGGGTTGCCAGTCTTGACCATGTGGGGACATTGGGATGCCAGTCTTGACCATGTGGGGACATTGGGTTGACAGTCTTGACCATGTGGGGACATTGAATTGACAGACTTGTCAATCACCAATTCAGGAATCTGCAAAGAAACGAACAGTTAGATAGGTAAAAACCAGATAATTAATGATGGAACTGTGATTATTTGTGAAGCAGGTTTCTCTCGGTTGTGTTGGGTTCTGCACAGGAATATTTAGTCATCAGCTTGTTCATGTGACATGGGCAAAAATCTCCTAATAAAGACACAGGAAGTTTTATTGCCTGAGATATTTAACACTTTGAAGGACTGACCTTTGAATTATTCAATAGAGTTTTCACATCTATCGCATAGATCGATTCACTGATAATCAACTGCATGATAATTGGTTAAACTTGAGCAATTTTTTATAGTCCTATTTACTGGGACCGCAGCCTGTTAGACAGGACACTGAAGGCGAATAAAGGTGCACGGTTTATTACCCACAGTTTGAAGGCTACCTGTAAAAGGGATTTCACCCTATTTTGTTTTGCTTTACTTTATAAGGCTTATTAAGCATCCTGCATAAGATACATCTAGTAATGGGGAGATGTTAAGGAAGATGCATGAGGTCAGACAGAGCAGTGCACACAAATGAAACGTTTCAGACATTTAGTTTCAGTTCTTTTTCCAAGTGCCTAGCATAAAAAAGGTTTAGATGTTTAATGTATTCAGCTCGTTATGCCTTGCGATTACCATTCAGGAGAGTAACATAATGGTGAACTGTATTTGTATAACTGTGATTCGAGGGTCGTGTCCTATTGGCAGTAACCAGGAAATTTCTTTCTTGCACTTTAAGATTGATGGCCAGTTCCCACACTGTAAATCAGGCATGAGAAGGAATTCACAGGCCCTAAAGTTCAACAACGGAGCATATTCATAGTCAAATGTATAGTTTATACTGAAAAGTCCTGTATAAACAGGCCCCTCTTTCCTGCTGATAAACCTCAGACAAGGTTGTTTCCGCCCTGTATAGATATAATTCCTCTTATATGGTGAAAGGTTGTGTGATTACACCAGATCTTATGTTAAACTAGTTTAATAAATGAAACATATCTTTATTCAATCTGAACTGAGAAATACTGAATGAGAAATAATGAAATGTACAGAATACAATACGTTTTTGTATAAAGTCAATCATATCCAGTATAATTTAACACAAGCGCTATACATTCACATCTACTTGCAGTTAATAATTTAATAATAAAGTGAATTTAAACTGCACACGTAACACAATTAAATATTATTTAATACCCAACATTAAATAATAATAGATTTTACTCAACAGATTTCGAATAATCTGTGTTTATATCACGCTGTTCATTAAAGATATTTCCGTCGTAAAGGCACATCTCTGAGACATAACCGGACCTTATGTCTACATCATGTCCCCAGTTTTCCATGTGCACAAAATTCAATTATGAATACACATTTTCTGTCCACTTCATTTGATAAACGTAGACATGCAGTTATCTCATTAGTTATCTAAATCCTGTAGCAGCAACCTGATGTAAAAAATCATGCAGATTTAGCTGAAGAGACCAAGTCTATTTGTCACCGGACTTAATCTTTCAGGCAGCAGTTATATTGTTAGCAGTATTTGGCAAAATATGATGAATACACATTGTTAAATCAAACCCCTTTCTCAGCAGGGCTGTTTTCCGGCTCACCTTTAACCCTGCACGTCTTACTTTTATAAATAGCATAATTAATTAATCGAATATTAACATCCACACAAAAAACTGACTCAAGCTGACTCAAGTCACATGTGGAAATTTGATTCTGATCTAGTATTCGAATTTTGTCAAATCTGATCTTAATTACAACCCGAATTCCTTAAAAAGGGACATTTTTTTTCAATTTGAATAAAATGAAAACTGAAAGATTTTTAAATCACACAAGCCAAAAGTTTATTCACAATGGAAGATAGATAACATAAATGTTTAAACAGAAAAAGTTTTGTCTATTAAATGAAAATAACGATTGGAACGGTGCACGTTTACTCTAGCGTAGCATCTCCTTTTTTCGAGGGCCAAAATCTCATTAAAGAATTCAACCAAAAAATGGTTAAACCATAGGCTGATTTAACTACCTACAGTTATAGCATAAATAAAATAAAGCCCTAACTGGCATATTTACCTTAAACACATTTGTATCATGTTTCAATGACATTGGCATCACTGGGAGTTCGGTTCTTATATTATTTATATATTTAAATGGGACATTCAGTTCTCTCTCTGATACAAGTCACATCTTTAGTAACATTTGTTTTGGCAGGAGGCAACGTGATGCAAAATAGTTCACCCAGAATGATGCAATAACTGTAGGGTTTATTAGCATGGAGGAGAATGAGACATGGTGTTCGTTCCAAATTTTAGATATTGGATAAGTTCACTAAATTTGCCTTATGCACAACAGACATTTGGAGCCACAACAAAAGCATTAGAAACACATGACTGATGATTCAATAAGATGAGCAAACATTCAACTCAGAAATGTGCTCAGTGTTGTCGAGTGTATGATGAGGTTTCTAATCAATATTTACTTTTCCATGTGAATGCAATAGAATAGCCCAACATCAGAACTTTCTTTGTAATGAAAAAGGACACAGCTGTAAATGTTCTCATTGAAGGCTTGATATCAGATAGTGAATTATACTGGCCGGTTTTGTCTGTAAACAGCGTGGGATTTGGTATCTGACATCCTAAAGTGGCAGTGGAACATTCAAGTGTTATTTTCCATTTTTGTGACATAAGTCCAGGCAGATAATATTTATCCATCCATCCATCCATCCATCCATCCATCCATCCATCCATCCATCCATCTATTGTCTATACCCGCTTATTTCTAATCAGGGGATCTGCTTGAGTCTATCCCAGCTGTCACTGAGCAAAAGGGGAAGGTGTACACCCTGGACAGATCGACCAGTCCATCACAGGGCCATGTGAATGTCCCCTACCCTAAAGCCATCACAACAGCTAGGCCAGTATTTTGTTCTCATTTGTTTGGCTTTACACTAAATATTTTTAAAATTAAAAAAAAGAATGAATGATATTTTAAATTATATTATAAAGTATAAGCATTTTTCTGATATTTAAGTCTAGATGTTCTAAACAAGTTTTTTTTGAACCAACTACTCTTAAGTAATGGTAGTTCAACTTATAGACATGAGGTGTTTTTGTTGCCTAGGTGTGTTGCTTGTTTAAACAATCAATAGCCATAACTGTCCATGCTCTTTACAAGCTTTGGATTTTGTCTGCAAAGATTACACTTGTTGTTAAAAAATAATAAACCAACATGATGCCCAGAGAGCTGATGAACATGATGCCCAGAGAGCTGATGAACATGATGCCCAGAGAGCTGATGAACATGATGCCCAGAGAGCTGATGAACATGATGAACATGATGCCCAGAGAGCTGATGAACATGATGCCCAGAGAGCTGATGAACATGATGCCCAGAGAGCTGATGAACATGATGCCCAGAGAGCTGATGAACATGATGCCCAGAGAGCTGATGAACATGATGCCCAGAGAGCTGATGAACATGATGCCCAGAGAGCTGATGAACATGATGCCCAGAGAGCTGATGAACATGATGCCCAGAGAGCTGATGAACATGATGCCCAGAGAACTGTCTAGAAGAGAAAAGCATTTAAATCTAAGATCAAAAGGGGGACATCAGCCAGAGCAATTGCACAATTTAGGGTTATAGGGCCAGTACAACATTTCAACAATAACCATCTGCAAAAACTCTAAATCAACAGTCATCTCTGAACTGGGTTAAAGATACTAAGATCCAGCGTTTTACAAAGTCTTTGGGAGCAGAAATACAAATTCTGGACCCCCAAGGTTTAAACCGCTCATCAATACTAAGAGTAAGAAGAGAAAACTACATTTTGCAAAGAATTACACAGATGTGATTTGCCAAAGTGATTAAAAGACATTTAACATTGCAGACCAGCTTTCATACTAAATTTTAACAAATGTTTAACAAATGCTTTATTGTTAGTTGTTGTTTTAACAATTAATCAATATTTAAAACCACTTTACTATTTCTCTCTCTCTCTCTCTCTCTCTCTCTCTTTTCTCTCTGTCAGATATCTGTTTTAGGATTTTAGACCAAGACAGCACATCCCTATTTAGTAGTCTATAGATTTTTTATGCAGCACAACACGCTGCCAACACAACAAAGGACTTCCTCAAGAGCAAAAACTGAAAGGTTTTAGATTTTGGTGTTTGGTGGTCCATGTTGTTGCTTATTAATCCTATATAAGCAAGATTTCTATCACATTGTGTTAAAAAGAGAGGATCTTGTTTATAGTTTGACTGACTTTGTTATTCAACCTCAGATTAACTGTATTCTGACCAGGCAACAACTGCCCATGTGTTTAGTAGGAATTTTCTGTCTTTAACTTTTTTGCATTTTAGTGATTGTAGGACATGGGAACCAAAGAACGGAGTGCACCAAATTAAAATATCCCCAAAACGTAAGTGAAAGACATGAATATGATGTGTTACAGGATAAGAAGCAGAAATATTAGTCTTGTTTTTTTCAGATGATGATCAATGACTTATAGTAGCTAGCTGTACCCAGCGCTTCTTCTTTTGCTTTAACTTACGATTTCAATAATCGAATTAACACTGAAGCTGGTACATGGAGTAGATTTTGTCAAGACTTTACTATTAGGTTTTATCAGAGAGAACAATTAAAGTAATTAAGTTTAATCTGGGTTTATAATACCAAGAACTATCAATTTGCAATTAACCTTTGTACCACAAAGAGAGGGCTTTAATAGGTAATGTCCCAATCTGAGCTCAAACCAGTGAGTTTATTTCTTTTTAATGATTTGAGAGGAGGGGAACGTTGTTTAAAAGGATTTCCCACATCAGGCACGACTTCTAGAACAAGCATGATGCAAAACAGACCACTGTGACATTCATTTGTTTGGATATCTTGGAGCTGCTTGCTGTTTCACCTTTTGTTCTTGATGAATAGTGAGAGGCAGTCAGTAACCATTCTTATATTTACTCTTGCCAAGCGACCGCATCCTTACATTTGCAGTTGCCATGGAAACCCTGGCCGGTTTCCTCTGCGCTCTTGTTTTACAGACAATAACCTCCTGTATTGACACTAACAAGAATAAATCCAGATGCTTGTTTAACTCTCCTACTGCAATGGCAAGTTTGGCTCTTGCTGATTTGAGGACGGTGGACATTTGCCAAAAGTTCTATGAATTAAAACAGAGTATTGTTGGATCGTATCTGATTCTCTAAAAACTTTGATTTCTGGTTTATGATAAATGGTGATATAAGCTTTGTTTATTTTAGACCACTGTGGTTTTTTCATGCATTCCTGCCTCTTTAATTTGTGTGTGTGTGTGTGTGTGTGTGTGTGGGGGTCACATGGATCAAGGATGGGATATTTGCCTTATTCGATAGCCATAAGCTTTATGCTCCATCCAATTATTCAATAAAAGTCACTGCGGTTAGGTCAGCATCTGCCTCAGGTGTAGCACGGTATTAGAGACAGGATGAACAAGAAAGCATTAATTCTTAAGCTGATAAAAGAAGAGAGAGAGAAAGAGTGAAAGAGAGAGGGAGAAAATAAGCAAGCCATGTCGAACCCTATATAATGGAATAGTGTATTCTGGTGGAAATTATGAACTTAAAGATTTACTGCAGGTTGTACGTTAAGTGTGCACTATAACAGTTTTATTATAAACAATGCAATACACAGAAAAACAGTTCACATTTTTATTGAGAATAAACACGGTGTTAATTCAGTTAGCCATGGGGAATAGATGGGAAATAGGAGGATGCAAAAAGTCACACCAGAATATTACACTGATTACAGGGGCAAGCTTTTTTAATTCATCCCCTTTTTTCATGTTCATGTTCACTATGGGCAATGAAACAACCCAGAAGCAAGCAATTTCCATGCCAACCATACAATGTGGACCATTTTGATTTAGATACAACCTAAAAACGTTATCTTTGACATTTCCAGATTCATCTCACTGACTTTTTAAAATTCTTTATATGCAAATATAAAACATAAGAAGATTTAAAATAGGGCTGCGCGCTATTGGCTAAGAACTGATATTGGTTATTTTCTGCAATATATATTGCAATATAAAAATATTCAACCGATGACTTGAATAACTCTACTTGGAAAGAATTTGCTGCTTTAGAATGATTGAGGTGAGGGAGGGAGTAAGGAAGTTCATCTGCATAAAATATAGTATACAAAATATAAGCGTGAATAAATACAATAGAGCAAAGATGCATATAAAATAAACAGTGCTTTAGGTTTTTCTGGGGATTCAAAAATGTGTTCCAACACGGACGTTGTGCTTCCATGAAACGTAGGTCTTGTGTTGCACACAACAGAATTCTTGGTTGGAAGTTTAGGGAAGTCTGCAGTCATTCATAACTCACGCTGTTTTCTCTCCTACTGGAAACGCATTCTAAAGAGGCTACGGTGCTGTACCGTCAAATTGCGATATTGCGGGTCCTGACATTATGTCACATGAGATCAAATGACTACTCGACAGCAAAAATATTTGTTGACTAATAGTTTCATCTTTACTATAGTACATAACAGTCAAAAATATGAGCGAGCATTGTAATTAGAACTAAAATGCTGAAATATACTCTGGTACAATTCCAATTTTAAGCCCCTGTGGTATAATAAAATGGCCTGGTGCATTTAAACAGATGTGGTTTTCTCTTGTGAATTACTAGTAAAAAGAGCAAAATAACCCTTTTTGTACTAAAAAAGGAAAAAAGAATTAAAATTCGATTCCATCTGAGTACAGAATAAAATAAAAAGGAACGAAAAAAACCCTCTAATTGTCTTTAGTCATTTGTTAAAGACTTTTTCTGTTGTGTATGTATACTTACTTTTATGGTACATGTTACCTGTGACTGTGGACATAGCGTTGAAATGTGATTTGTTATATAAAATCCAGAGAAAGACCGGCTGAAAGGAAAAAGACTGTTTATACAAGCCATTCAAGACACCTGACCAGCTGTAAAAACTTACGCTGATCAAGCTCCCCTTTAAAACTCTCTGGTGAACTCACAGCACTTTCAGGAGAGCTTCACCGCCTCACTTATCTCTAACCGTCATAAATCCACACTTATGGGTGTGGTGTTCTGTGGATATGCAATAAAATAGTCTTTTTTCATTTATCCCTGCAACTGAAACTTACTGACGCTGATATAATGCTGACATACTGGTGCTAATTATTTAGATGTCATTAGAGTCAAGAAATGATTCTGTATTCTCAGAATGACAAAATGTTGTGTACAAAGTTGTGTAATTGCATACTGTTTGAACTTCTAGGTTTTTTGCTTACGTGCTTTGCTGCATGTCTCACTAGTTTATTTCTTTTTCTCCTCACGTGATTACAGACTTATGTGTGATCGAATATGGTCTTATTGGTTTCCTTTGCTCAAAATGTTCTCGGTTTACTTCTCTCTCTCTCTCTCTCTCTCTCTCTCTCTATATATATATATATATATATATATGATAAAAAGGTTTAACAGGTTTGAGAGCTGAAATGTCACGGTAATAAAGGTAACAATGTTAATAGAGTTTTTTATGACTATGAGTACGGTCTCTCTCATTAAAATGCTTTTAGATTCAGAGCTCTGCTTTAGCATTTCTGTCTTTGGGGGACAGCTTCTATGAGACCAAATGCATTTTTCTTACAGAAGTTGAGCTTTCACTTCCACTGTAGAAAAAGGGAAGGCTGTGTTAGTGTAGATGAAGAAACACTGATCAGACCTCCAAGTTATCATGATAGATTGACATGGGAGTGGCATATAACATAAATAAAATGACTGGCATTAGTATTTATGGCACTTACTTATAAAAGTGAGTGTCTTCATGATGTTCACATGGGCTTTGCACTTAAAATTTTACATGTAGGTCAACATACTTGACCACAGACTTTATGTTAATAAATGGAATATGTTTGTAATGAGCACTTCTTCTTCTGTGTTTATACTAAAAAGGAATATCTCCTTTCACACAGGATATAATCAAATCTTTACTTACATGTCAAATCAGTTAATATCGGGAGTTATTGGTTATTATTTATTAATAAGTGCATATTCAACACAAGATAAATACCAGTCCGTCAGAACATTTCAAATAGTTTCTAGCATTTTAAAATATGCAATGTTCAAAATGAAACTTGCAAATATTCACTTATTGTTAATTTAATGAGATGCCTGCAACAAATTCCAAATGAACTCATCAAAAGAGACGAAAAGTTGTGAAATGCTCCAAAACACTTAGTCAATACTTGGTAGACATCTGTGTGAGCAAGTAGTCTAACAGTTTAGGAACAATATTTCTCAACATACAATTGCAAGGCAGGTATGTATTTACATTTCAAGGAATTGAGAAATTTAGTCTATAGTCTATAATATCTTCAGAAAATGTAAAGTATCCAAAGAAATCTATGCACCTAAGCAACAAGGCCAAAAACCAACACTGAATGGCCATGACCTTTGATTCCTCAGGTGGCACGACATTAAAACTGCACATCATTGTGTAAAGAATATTATTATGTGGGCTCAGAAACACTTTGTACTATGCAAAGCGCAAGCTAGGCATCAAAACCGCTCTGAAACACCGACTTCTATAGGCGAGTCTGCAATTCAAATTGATATCAGCCCAAAGTTCAAAAGCCATGTGCCAAATTCAGAAGCCATGTGCCAAGGTCAAAAGCCATGTGCCAAATTCAGAAGCCATGTGCCAAGGTCAAAAGCCATGTGCCAAATGCAGAAGCCATGTGCCAAGGTCAAAAGCCATGTGCCAAGGTCAAAAAAAAGCCATGTGCCAAATTTCAGAAGCCATGTGGCCAAGGTCAAAAGCCATGTGCCAAATTCAGAAGCCATGTGCCAAGGTCAAAAGCCATGTGCCAAATTCAGAAGCCATGTGCCAAGGTCAAAAGCCATGTGCCAAGTGTGGCCAAGGTCAAAAGCCATGTGCCAAATGCAGAAGCCATGTGCCAACACTCTGAAACATTGGCTTCTCTGAGTGAGTCCACATTTCAAATTGTTGGAAATCATGGACGTCGCGTCCTCCAGTCTAAAGAGGAAAAGGACCATGCAGATTGCTATCAGTGCAAAGTGCCATCATTTGTGATGGCATAGGGGGGGTTTAGTGCCTATGGCATGGGTAACTTGCACATCTGTGAAAGCACCATTGATGCTGAAGGGTACATACAGGTTTTGGAGTATAAAATATACTGCCATCAAAGCAATGTCTTTTTCAAAGACAATGTCAAGCCACATTCTGCACCTGTTACAACAGCATGGGTTCTTAGGTAAAGAGTACAGGTATTAAACTTGCCTGCCTGCAGCCTAGAACTGTCTCCCATTGAAACTTATGAAGAACAAAATATGACAACACAGACTGTTAAGCAACTTGAATCAAATGTCAAGCAAAAATGGGGAAAAATGCCACCTACAAAGCTTCAACAAGTAGTGTCCATAATTCCCAACCGCTTATTAAGTATTGTTAAAAAGAAACATGATGTAACACAGTGGTGAATTTGCCCCTATCCCAGCTCTTTTGTATCGTGTTGCAGTCATTTAATTAAAAATGGGTGAATATTTCCAAGAAATTGGGGTTTGTAAGTTGAGCTGTTTTAGATTTGTTTGAACAAAACTGTAATTCGGATTCCTGCATCTTGTCTCTACAGGTTTAAGTGCAGCTAAGCTGTTGGTGAAGAGTGGTTTAAACCCTGTGGTGCTGGAAGCCAGAGACCGTGTGGGTGGTAGAACATTCACTGTTCAGGTATCAAAGTGTGGTAGATTATATTATAAGGAAATTTAGAAATCCAAACTGGAAATTTGTGGCATGTTCATTTTGCGTGTTACTTATATAATTTGTCTTTACTCTGCTGGTTAGTGGTACTGAGTATTGAATTTGACATGTGCCTCAGAATAAACACGCCAAATGGGTGGATTTGGGCGGCGCATACATCGGGCCCACTCAAAATCGTATTCTGCGTCTGGCCAAGGAGTACGGGGTTCAGACATACAAAGTCAACGAAGAAGAGTCGCTGGTTCACTATGTGAAGGTAAGAAAGAAAAATGTGATTCCTATCATTGCAACTGGAACAAAAACACAAAAAAGCCTACCGTTCTTAGGTAAACGTTTCCAAGAGGATAAGGAAATAATTAGCTGTAACGGAAAGACATACAAAAACAAAAGCCGCTCCTTATTCTGCATTTGTGTGGACAGAACATCATAACTGGGCTTGAGCACCTCTTTCTGTTATACAAAGTCTTTGCAGCCGTGCCTTGTTTAGCATTATAGTGTACTACAGCCTGGAGATGCTAATCACTGCCTGAAGGAAATGTGTAATATGGTTTCTTCTGTTTATAGTGGACATGCAGGATGGAAAGGGAAAACAGCAGCCACCCCTCTTGTCTCTTACATCCAATTTTAGCAGACGCATGTCCGCCTTTAGAACACACATTCTACATGCTCTTATTAGATAAGCCTGTAAATTCAGCTCCTCTAAGGCTCAGGCCGGAATATTGAACAGTAAATCACAGATATTTGAGAAATAGCTAATGTGGTGCCCTCACTGATTAATTTAATTTGGTTCCGTGTGGGGTACACATGTGGGGCAGATACACTCGGAGCTTTTGTTAAACACGTGCATTGAGAAAAACAATTACGAATGTGTGTGCGGAGTAAAAACTGTCACAAAGAAAATTCAGCAGAGGATGTCAGTGGAGGCTGGTGGAAACCTCCTGAGGCTTATTTACTCTGTGCAAATGTGTAGCCAAATTTCAGTCTCTCCATAGTATATAACACTGGTAAATCTAACATTATTCATCCTAAATACACAGTGTAACTTTAGTACCCTGTGCTCTCTTGATTTTTCTCTGAAGGCTTTGTATATTGCTGATTAATGCAGCTTGACAGAAGCTGTGGTTGGGATCACATCAGCTACTTCCTAATGCGTGTTGTCAGCTTCCCACAGGCAGAATTACTTCTATGAAACAATGTGACAACTCAAAGAATTCATTATATTTAAGATTTAGGCTTTTATATTTAAGATGTAAGATCTGGAAAGACGTTTTCATGGCTCATAAGGTAGATTTACTAGTACATTCTGTCAAAAGCCATAATTGTTTTTTTATTGCTTTTTTATCTACCAAAACGTAATTTTTAGTTGACATGATCGATTTAATCTAGAAAAGCATGGCAGCCTCTACAGCCACTACCACATGTGCACGATTAGCGTATCTTTTTATGACTGATTCGAGCAAGCTTACATTTCTATTCTTTACAGTGGCCGTCTGAACCTTGTTTATGTCCCATGCAGCCTTTCATCTAGTTGCGCATGATAGTGTGTGCCCTTTTGTACCTGTGTGTGTGTGTGCGTGTGAGCATGTGTGTTTTCTCTGAATTCACTCTGAAGCACTTTTTCCATGCTCTCATCTTGGTTTTAGCTTCCATCAAAAGGAGATTGCTATCTGTCCTGGTAAAAAATGCCTTTCTCTATTCCCTTCCCCCGCCTTTATCTCTCATTGCTTTTTCCTGTGTTTGGTAAAAGGGGTGTTGCCCTTCATTTCTTTTTTCAAGCAAAATCTGGAAAGCGAATTCCCCCCGATGCAAACATACAGTGCATTTACACAGTGTTTAAACTCCTGCTTCATCCTCTAATTACAGTGCTTTTGTGCATGATCTGGTTTACTGTTCAAGGCCCCCTAAAGCTATTTAGAAAGATGGCGTAATGAATGAACCACCATGACATTTGAGTGTGTGTGTGAAGGAGGAACAGGGCAGGACATTGCACTAAATAAATATATTACAACTGGACAAATTGTTAAATAACCATGGAGTAAGATCCAGGCGTTAAAAGTTATAAATATGCCTTCTGTATTTCAAATACATGTTTACAGATATATTAAATTACACACAAAATGTTATTCTTGATTTTTAATATTCTTGATCTTGATTTTTTTTCTAGATTTCTTATGTTATCTAAAGCTGCTTTGCAAAAAGGTCCATTTGTTAAAAGCACTATAGAAATAAAATTGATTTGAAACTGAGGCCCAAGCTATATTTTCTTATTTTTCATAAGTGAAATTGTCTGTTTATTTTGTTGTACAACGGACGCTTTATCACATTATCACACCACATATACTTAAAAAAAAACACCACAGACATGATTGGAACACTAAAATGACATCTGAATATAACCAAAAACGTGTAATAATCACTTCGCTCTGTGTAAATGGCGAAATCCTTCATTTCATTGTTCAGAGATTATCTACTCTTCCCTGTGGATGACCTCTGACCTACTTTCTGTACGATCTGAATTCTGCAGATCGAATTTTAGAACGTTGAATTTAAAGTTGTAAATTTCAGAAAATGTTCCAAAATATTCTGCCATAAAAATATTATTGTGTTCAATTTCTAATGTTCTAAAATTTAACGCAAAAGTTTTTGTTGCCACATAATCAGTTTTGTTAAATGACATGTTGTATTATATTTTAAGCTCTATAGTAGTTTCCGAATGACCTGTGGCATCATTTTGAATACTTACAAACACTGTTGTGGAATTCGACTTTTAGCCTTTCAATCTATAGTGCAGGTGGGAAATGTTATCAGGAAAGCATGTAGTAATGCAGTCTAGTAGTTAATGACCACGCCCAGCCGTATGGGTCTACTAAGTCTGTATCATAAAATCATAAAACATTTATCATTATGGCTTATGTAAAATGGCTTCATCACTTTATTGCACAAAATGCTACGAAGTTACAGTATGTTGAAAGCTTAATGACTGATGTTTTAGTGCGGCAGTTACACAGCAATCAGAAACCTGGCTCCTAGTCACGGAATGAGCCGACCGATTGTAACAAGGGTGAGCATTGAAGCAATTCGTTAAGGCGAATCAGCTTTCCTATAGCTCTAATCCTAAAGGCCAGACCTGGTTTGTCCTATCAACCACCTACCAAACTGTCCACCTGAGCCAGTTCAGCACATCAGAGATTTAAATACATGAAGATTGGGGGGAAAAGGTAGCTTGTGTCTAAGTGGTCTAGGTGTTGGATTGCTGATTGAAAATTCATGGGTTTGATCCCCACCACCAACCTTAACCCTCAACTACTCATTTGGATAAAAAAATTTGATAAATATATGTTGTTCTGGCAAAAGGGCATCTGCAAAATGTTGTCAAGTAATTGATTAAAACCAGCAAACAGGCTATGCTCGCAGCGTGCCTAAAAGCAAAGAATAAGCACTCTCTTTTCTGCCTGTGCATTCGCCTCACTTCTGTCACCATGGAAACAGACCTGTTGCTGGATGGCGATTGAGCTAATGCAATGCACTGACCCTCTCACACACAAAGCCCTATAATTGCACAAATAAATGTGATGTTTTTCTGCTTGCTCCTTTCTAGAGCTGCACCTTATAATATATTGATGGCTGAAAATGCTTTGCACATTTAGCGGGATGTCCGCTTGGTTTTTACGACCAATAATCCAATGTCAGCGCAATGCATAATCAGTTTACATCGAAAGCACGGCACATACATGGCTAATTGGGAGATGTTTTCCATTTTTATTAATTCAGCTACCATTTTAGTTCATTCTTCTATTGTTTGTGGATCCATTTATCAGTCCAAGCATTGTTATTAAAAGAGGCCATCCTACCGTGTTTTAATGCCATGTGTAACGGTTGGAAACTAGACCATATACTGAGCATGCTACATAATATACCGAAGGACAGAAGCCAGTTAGTCTTGCTTCTGATCGCTCTAACCTCTTTATCGATGACACTCGTTGCAAAGGCTTTCCAGATTAAGCAATTACTAAAGTTGCTTTCAAGTAAAGCGCAGATTAATGGAAATTTATCTGGTCTCAGATATTGAATCTTCAGTCAAATCTCAATCAATCAGCCGTAAAAGCTTTTATTTAGTAGTCCCTTTGCAGCAAAGCAATTCAGGTATGAAGTAATGTCTGCTTACTGTTACCACATCAGCCAGCCATGGACCATGTTGTCATACTGACTAAGCATTTCCACTATTGTGCGAATGAGACACTGTGTAAACAGACATCCTGTGTCAGATAGCAGCTGTGTGCCAAAAATAAATATTTTTGTTTATGGTAATAAAGGCTTTATTTTATTAAGTTAACAGATGGAGTCATCATTTCTTAAGGAGCTATAACAATTTGCAACCCCCTAAGTGCTAAAATAATTGGCAAATTATAGGCCAAAATTACGTGACCTTTTGTGTGGATTTTTAAAGCTTTACACATAATAAGATTTAATTATGTCTGATTTCATATTGTTAAGTGCACTATAGGCGAAGGTGAAAGAAAAAACGACTTTGATTTTGCTTATTTTAATACAAAGCCAAAAAAAATGCAGTGACGACTATTTTAGGCAGACAAAACCTTTTCCACTCAAAGCATAATTGTAATTCCAGTTATGATGTATGGCAATTACAAAGACATTACGTCAAACAATGACGCGTTATGATGGTTTTAGTTTTATAGTAGCATTTCCAGTTCCAGAATACTCATGATGGTTACTTTATGTCTGTTAGGGGAAGTCATATCCATTCAAGGGACCTTTTCCCCCAGTGTGGAACCCTTTAGCTTTTCTGGACTATAACAACCTTTGGAGGACTATAGACAAGATGGGCATGGAGGTAAGTGTCAGTAACTACAATATGCAGAAATGAGTATACACTGATTAAAATTCAGACAAATCATTTATTTAAAAAACAATTTATTTATTTTATTTATTATCTATTATATAAACATTTACATTGATGTTCTTAACGGTAGCTGATTGTAAATTTATACTGCAGATCCCAAGAGAAGCTCCATGGAGGGCCCCGAAAGCTGAACAGTGGGATAAAATGACCATGAAAGAGCTCTTGGACAAAGTTTGCTGGACAAGGTATTGAAAACACTAGAAAAAAAAGTTTAAAAAATTTCAGTGGTGATTATTATTATTTGGTTGGGGGTTTTTTTTTGACTTTGGGATTGTTTATTTTCTTAATTCTCTTAAATTGTTTCTATCCAGCACTGCCCACCACTTTGCTACGCTGTTTGTTAATGTGAACGTGACCTCTGAACCTCATGAGATTTCCGCTCTCTGGTTTCTCTGGTATGTCAAGCAGTGCGGAGGTACCATGAGGATCTTCTCCACCAGTAATGGAGGCCAGGTAAATCCCGCCAGTTCAAAAATAATGTCTTAATGTTAACACACTGGCTACAGTCTTTAAAACATTACTCATTATAAGCCCCTGAATTACAAATGCCTGGTTTTGTGATTGATAATGTGTGGTGTTTCTAGCATGAGTATGTCTTACACACATCTCTCGATTCATCTATGATCCTAATTACAGCTTAGTAATAGAGAAGAACACGGTGTATTATTCCAGGTCTGATTAGATAAACCAAGACTAATATCTCGTTCAGACTGGTTTTAGATAAAGACATAATATTAACCAATAGCACAATACTTTATGTTTTCTTGTAAATAAAACTAATGTTTCAGGTGCATAAAGGAGCTAAAAGACCCTTAATTCGAGGCTCCTGCATCCTAACCTAAAATCCTGTTATCAGCACCTCTCTATTCTTTACCTTTTATTTAGTTACTCATGCAATGCGGATTTAAACGCTTGAAGGACCGCTATTTGTTGTCATTGATAAAATATTGAATGTCCAGCTGCCATAGCTACAGAGGAAGGGAGCATGCTGGGGTAATTAGAGATCTTTATTATAAGCTTCTGAGTGATTTTTTTACCATCTGGCACCCTTTAAAGATTATACTCTGTGCTAAATATTGCAGTGATTTGTTCTGCATTAGGTTCTGTGCATGTGTGTGTGTGTGTGTGTGTGTGTGAGCACCCTAAGAAGAGAGGCTAGTGTACTATATACTAAAAGCCACATGCACATGAAAGACACAGTTAGAAATGCTTGCTATTTTCTTTATAATAAAACTCTTAGCATATTACCCTAAAATCCAGTTATTCATTGTATTTACTGTTTTGGAACATATACATGTCTGATTTGTGAACGTTAAAATCTATACTGTAAACGAAATAAAGTTGCTTAATAATAAAAATGCTTACATTTTTTTTTTTATTTATCATAACAGTATAAATTATTTCTGTTGAAAGAATTTTATCTCATCAAAGCATGAAATCATAGCCATGAAATATAGAGCCATCTGTTGGTAAATAAAAGTAATTAAAGTAAAATGATGTTTGCTGACTAGGAGCAGAAGTGGATAAATGACGACTACAGATTATAAGGATTAGTGCAGAACCTCAATTTGTGTTTGTGTTTTATGGAATAATGTTTTGTTTTTCTTCCAGGAGCGAAAGTTTTTAGGGGGGTCGAGTCAGATCAGTGAGTACATGGCTAAAGAGCTGGGAGAGAGAGTAAAGCTCCGGAGTGCTGTCTACAGCATCGATCAGAGTGGAGACATGATAGAAGTCAAGACGGTCAGTGAGGAGACATATAAGGTAAGCAATTTTATTTACATCAGACTGCATTTAGAGAGCCTTGTTTATGCACAGCCTTTATAAGGGAACTGTATCTTGCTCCTAGTGTCTGGTGTTTAGATTAAAAATGGGAGCTCCTTTTTTTTTTTTTTTGCAATATCTCCATGCAGAATGTGTCGTTTTCCATGTAGTAGAATAAATCGTATCCATGTAAATGTGTGCTTCCAAAGAATGTTTCACCGTTTACCTTGTTGGTTTATTAAACAGTAACTGCACCATAGTAGCGAAAGGCTTTTCAAACATAAACAGAGCCATGTGTCATGGTGTACATGAAACCATGTAAGCTCGTGGGATTGTGTCTACTAATCTGCTCTTCAGCTACCTGCCCTGACCATATCCTCTTTTTAATGCTAAGGCTCATTAGGAGCTGCTGCAGAGGGCGTTATCCTGTTGACCCGAGCTGGAAGGGCTTTTTATCTGCTAGGAACCCTAGAATAACAACCGCATTTTCATCTGTTTAATTTTTCATTTTTTTTTGGTTAATCTTAATATATGCATACCAAACTGACTTTTGGGGTTTATACGTGATTGTATAGATAGTAAGAACTGGTTTAGCACACAATGGTGTACTCGAAATACACGCTAACTCAAGGAAGTCGTACTAGAGTTATGATGTGGGTCACAATAGCAGTATGTCACATAATACAGTGCTTATAACTATCTTATTTGCATCGATTAAGCTTATCTATCTAAGCAGATTTAAGCTGCTGACAAGATGAGAAGTCTTACAATGTTAGATCAATCCAGTATAACATTATATGGTTATACTATATATTTATACTATACTATAAGATGATTTTAGGGCTCTTGCACTGTGGGGGCCTCAGATTAGTTGTAACAATGCGGAATGGGTGTGGGGTCATTTAGTATAATATATATTATTTTTTTTATTTAACAGAAACTACTTTATATCTGTTACTGACAAACATTACAATTAAAAGACTGCGTTTCTGTGTGCTTGTAAGTTGTGATTGTACCCACAAGTTGGTCTTGATTGTGAAATGCTGTGTTTTTTTGCTGTAGGCAAAATACGTCATTCTTGCCATACCACCAGGGTTAAACCTGAAAATCCACTTTAACCCTGAACTTCCTCCACTGAGAAATCAACTTATCTACAGAATACCCATGGGCTCAGTCATCAAGTGCATGGTCTATTACAAGGAGAACTTCTGGAGGAAGAAGGGTAATGAATTCAAGTTGAAAACCTATTTAATCAAACCCAATCTGATATCACCATAAAGTGAAATGCAGTTATAGTATAAATATTGACAGACTTTGAATCACAGCGCTGGTCAGGAAGAAGAACTTTCCAGTATAAATAGTGAGCGGTGCACATCAGTTTTATACAGAAGTATATCCAGTATAGCAAATTTTAACAAATGTTATTAAATTATGAGCTGTGGGCTGAATTGCATTAATCACTGAGTATTCCATAGAACATGACTTTAACTAACGTAACTATTGCAGTACAATTGTCTATATAACCTTCTTCAAGAATTGTTTTTTTTTTTTCCTATCATTTTGTGACACTCTCTAATTGACCAGGAAGATGAGACCATAGAAACAGGACACAATTCCAAAAACCTTTAATAGAACAAAAACTCATCTACCGCAGTTTATCACAGTTACACATGTTAAATTAGTGAGTTCTTTCCATGCACTTTTTCCTGTTGTGTAGTATCTTTAACACATGCGTGTGGTTATTCGTGCTCAGACTAATTGTTAATAAAGAAAGGTGTTAAACAGCTGAATCAGTGAGGGTAGATTTCAGGTCTTGAAAATAAAACGCCATCCACAATCAAACAATAGCCCAATAATGATATCAGGTGCTTATAGGGGCAATTAACAAAGATGTTACTAGTTTGATAGTAATAAATGGCACACATTCATGACAGATTTGTAATATATTTTTTATTGTCAAAAGCTATACACAATGAAAGAGTTGAAAATCTATTTCTGGTGATGCATTCTATGCCTGACATTTTATGTGCTGACACACATAGCACTTTTATTGTTATTAATCATAAACTGTTGAAAATAAAAGGTATCGGCTCTTTTGATTGAATGTATATTTGATAACATTTTCCATCATCAAATAGCATTTTTAGAAACAATACACTGTTATTTTTACAGGATAAATTATTTCTTTAAAGAGGTGATTCAGTGATTCAGTCTCACCAGCAGACTGAACAGGGATTATGGTCTTTTGCTAAAAATGTTTTTTGTTTGGGTTGTCGAGTGTAAAAATTCACTTAGCTAAATGACACCTCTTGTTTTTGTTGCATGTGTTTACCTGTGCTGTTTGGTTCTAGGTTACTGTGGAACCTTGGTGATTGAAGACGAGGAGTCGCCTATCAGCCTGACTCTGGATGATACTAAGCCTGATGGAACAGTGCCAGCCATTATGGGGTAAAATACAAGTCGTGAACACTAACAGTACAGTGCACTTTCACCTACAGAGCTAGAAACACATGTTCTTTGTAGCCACAGCTGGCTAAAAGATGTTTAGTTCACCACACCTTTTTTGTTCTTGCAGTTTTATCCTTGCACGCAAAAGCAGGAAGCTGGCTGGACTCACCAGGGAGGAAAGGTAAATATTTGTTAACAAACTGACAATTTTTTCATCTTAACTCACAGCTGACCTGAAATGTGGTATTCAACCCCATAGAAAGAAGAGGATCTGTGAGATCTATGCACGTGTCCTCGGTACTCAGGAAGCTTTGCATGTGAGTTTCTGTTCTTTATTAAGTTCTTTGTGAATCAGAGTGCTGTTTGACCACCTCACCACAGCCAAATAACTTGTTATCCCTAAAGACCCGTTGCCTGCAATGATGGAGTAAGTACTCCGCTGTTTTTCGTCAAATTATTATGAAGACGATTTCGATAGTGATGTGTTTTGTTCAAATTAGGCTAAACAAAAGACCTCTAACATTCTAGGGCATGTATCTGAATATGTCTCTTCTAGCTGCTGGTTTGAAAAAAAACAACATGAATTTCTTATGCAAACATTCTGCATTGGGTTTATTACACATTTCTCACTCCGTAAAGATGTCTCTAACCAATCAATCAGATTTAACAGTTGCCTTCTAATACATTATATGCAAAACAAAACAATTTGTACAATTCTTTAGTTTTTCATATAATGTATCAGAAAGCAATTATATTCACCCCTGTCGGTTTACCGTATTTACACCACTTGTCCTCCAAAAAAGGCTTAAAATGGACCATTTTACTAGATGCATCAACAGAAAGGACATGTAATAAACATTTTTACAAGGTTTTTATGCAAGACCTAAAGTGTGACTTGGGTGGATAAGTCCTCAAATCAAAAGATTGAAATCCATTTTTATATTTAAGATATATAATTTATAGATGGTAAAAATATTATACGTTTTTGCAAAGATAAAAAACGTATGTTGTTTTTTTTCAGCCTGTACACTATGAGGAAAAGAACTGGTGTGAGGAGGAATACTCTGGTGGCTGTTATACAGCCAGCATCCCACCCGGAGTTCTAACTCAGTATGGCAAGTAAGTATAACATTAAGACCTGCCTTGACTCACCAATGACTCAAATGACCTAAATAATATATAAATCATTTTTAGAATATGTTCTAGTCTCCTAATTGTCAGCCTAAGCATAATGGTTGCCGTTTGTGCACAGCTTGTATTAGATGTTGTATAGAATCCAATTTTTATTAAAAAATTAAACACTGCAGCAAAAAAATGAGGGTGAGCTTCCTCTCGAATCATTAGTAGGTTTTTGTTTGGCCCATGAGAGCCAAGCTTTTAAAATTCACTGAAGAAAGCCAACAGAAGAAAATAAGAAAAGCGTGCTGTACAATAATTCAGTAAATTAGCATGCTAAATTATATATTATTTAAATAAAAAAAGTAAATGATATATTTATTAGGGAATGAATGGTTAAATGAATAATGTATTAAATGATATTAACTAATGGAATTCAGTAAAATCAGTAGTAAAAGTGGCAACAGACACACAAAGCCTTGAAGGTAGTTGAGCGTTAACAGAGTGCATCTTTCTGTGTGTAGAGTCCTGAGGGAGCCCGTGGGCAGACTTTACTTTGCAGGTACTGAGACGGCTACAGAGTGGAGTGGTTATATGGAAGGGGCTGTGCAGGCTGGAGAAAGAGCAGTCAGAGAGGTGAGACACCACCGCACTATGTATACACTTGGATATGTCGAGTGCACATGTTATAAACTGTTATGCATGAATCCTTGCACTCTCTTTCAGATATTGTTTGAAATGGGGCGACTGCATTCAAGTCAGATCTGGCAAACAGAGCCTGAATCAGTGGTACATGATCTGTTTCAATTGTCCTCATTTTCGATACCATCGGTCTAGAAAAATAAATTTCTGTACTACTGTTGTGCAAGTTTTTGACATCTTGACGTTGTTTCAGGATATCCCCGCCATTCCGTTTGAGACCACTTTCTGGGAGAGAAACTTGCCGTCCGTCGAAGGATTCCTCAAGTTTGTAGGCGTGTCCTCATTCCTGACGATTGCCACTGCTGTGGGTGTAGTGGCCTATAAAAAGGGACTCCTGCCCCTAAGCTAGAGCTCCCACTACAGTGTCCCACTTCCCATGGTCATCATATCAAGACTATGCTACTGACTAGACAAGAGCTCATGTCATTTGGAAATAGATATGATTTCTCACTTTATCATCCAATCACATTGTTCTGTACAAATTTCCAGCATGAATGAAATCTATAATCTCTAGTAATTTTAAAAGAATACGACAAATCCTACAACAAAACCCTTTTTACAGGCACACCCTGTGGTCAAAAGTAAGAATCAATCAAACATTCGTCTAGTTATTGATTCTCAGTGCCACAAACAACAACAATTATGTTACACCACATATATCCTCAGATACATTAGAGTTTCTGTGTGTCATAAATTTCATACCTCTAATGATTTTGGGTGCTGTTCTAAGGAATGTCCTTAAAAGAAAGCTAAAGCATTAGCCTAGTTTTTCCTGGTTTGTAAGCTGAAAGTCTGTCACAGAAGAATAACATGAACAGATTACTGTGCGGGCAGTCAGAGTAATTCACAGTCACTGACGCTAGAGAAAGACCAGTGTGTTTGGTATTAGTTTTAATATTGATTGATTTTTAATAAGTGTATTTGAGGATATTTTTTGATACATGTTCTACATGTTGTATATGATTTTGAAAATAATTTACACAGATGTATAATTGATTTTATATATATATATATATATATATATATATATATATATATATATATATATATATATACAACATTTTTTGTTTGTTTCTTACACTTAATTGTATACGGTGATTTGGTAGCACAGTGATTAAGGTGTTGTGCTGCTAACTGGAAGATCGGGGTTTGATTCCCCGTACCACCATGTTGCCACTGCTGGGCTCTGAGAAAGGCCCTTAACCCCCAGTTGCTCGGTTGTATAAAAGAGATCGCTCTGTATAAGGGCGTCTGCTAAATGGCGACAGTGTAAATCTACATTTCCGTTTACTTTCCACTCCCTTGTTCTACACATACTATATCATTTCTACAATATATTTATATACAGAGGCCTTTTTGCAGCAGGTTTTTGCATTTTGGAAAAGATAAAGTATAAAATTCGCTATTATGGTAACAGTTTGAGTCTAATATTTTCGATAAGCTTAAATATTTTACTGCCGAAACAGGAGTATACGGAACCAAAAGAATTGTGTGTGAAGAAACTAGACAAAAAACAAATGACTTTGTGTGTGTGTGTGTGTGTGTGTGTGTGTGAGCCTGGTGTTTGTACAGTGTATCATTGTTCCAAAGTCGGTGTTGTCTGTGGTGCCTTAAAACTTTCGTAGTGTTTGTCATTACAAAGTGCCTCTGTGATGTGGTGTGTGAGATTAGTGTGTGTGTGTGTTTGTCAAACAGCTCCTGAGCTCCGTCACTGGCTACAGTGATGAGTGATGCATTATAGAGCATGAATTCCATTTGAAGTGTTTCTTTATGCAACACAAGGATGATGTAGCGTCACCTACTTTTTACGACTGTTAGGATTTCGAGCAACGAGTGAGGGATTTTCCAGGTAATTTTCCAGGCCATGTGTTGTTAGGTCTTGCAAGTGTCTCATGTCGGTGTGATCATGTAAATGCCGATGGGTAATGATTGTAAGGATTTTAATGTTTTTAAATAGCACAATGCCCCTCCCCCCTAAAGTAAAGCTACAGATGAACTAGGTTAGACTGACTGGACGTTCTCATGACATACAGTACAGTATTATTTTTTAAATATGGTGGAATTTTAATGGTGCCGTGACTCTGTCAGTGAAGTCTTTATGTCACATTGTGGTTGATGTAACCTCTGACCTCTGCCTGGTGAGTCTTGTTTCTGTGCTTTGATTATGCTATTCTTCCCCATGTACCCTTGTACCTGGTGTCCGTCTCCTGTGAGGACTCTTTTCTTTGTCCAGCCATGTGAAAATGCACAGTGTCCGATGTTCTTGTCTCGTAATTGATTGATCTCTTTGTACAAATCCATCAACACAGCTGGTAATAAAATGTGAAATTTACCTCCCACTCGGCTGTGTGTAGTCTTTTGTACAACAGTCATTTGTCATACATGTAAAGTGGTACCCAAAGAATCAGAAGATGCACTAACCAATTGGTTATTTTATCCAAAGGTTTGTTTTACCATCTGAAGTTATATTGGGTGTATTGCCTGTGGGGTGTGTGTGTGTTTACAGAGTGTCTTGGTGTCCTGTCCAGGTTAAATCTCTTACCCGGCTTCCATTGTTGCTGGACTAGGTTCTGAATTCAACTAGTTGTTAGATTCATTGAATAAATAAGGTTTAAAAAGAGGGAAGAGGTAGCAAAACTATCCCAGCAGGACCGACCTGCGACTGCTGGGCCCCTGAGCAAGACCCTTAACCCCTCAAAGGGATTATATGAATGAGATAAATGTAAGCTGTCCTAGATAAGGTCAAAAAAGTAAATGTAAATTAAAAAAACAACAAAAAAGAAAACAATTAAGAGAACTGATTTGGAAATAGTGCAGAAGTGTAAAAGAGACTTAAATGTGTAGGACAATGTGTTGATTGTAGCCTGATCGCACTGAAAGTGTACATCCCAGCTGGGGCAACATTACTACAATACATTATGTGTCATTCACCGGTGCGAAAATTTTATAGTACAGTTTGTAACAGTACCTAAATAGCAAATAGCTGTTGTAGTTGAACTAATTCCTAATTGGCAATAGGAATAATTGATAATTCCTAGTTGCTATTAAAACACACCAAAATTGAGTCGCACCATATTCCTACCTGTCCAAAAGAAATACCGCAGTCATGGCGTCATCTTTCGGACCCTTTGACTCCTGTAGTCTTCTCCAGTGTTTTGGCTTTGTTTTAAGGCAGCATTTTTCCTACATAGTGGGCATGGGGCAACGTATTCCGACTGCGCAAACAGGAAGCACACAGGTATGAACATACATATATAAACAGGCAGGTTGGAAAGACTATTATAATGTTCTTGATCCTGCGCCTTCTACAGAATCTATAAATACATATTGACCACTAAACTTTAGTGATTGCTGCTGGGATGTAAAGAGACTTTTAATCAGCACGACAAAAAATGTTTCTATTATACCGTTATTTGTTCTTGACATATATTTTATGGTGGATGTGATTTTGCCATGTATTTTTTTCCTAATGATGCATTATACAGTGTTTAATATGACCACAAGGGGATGCCAAGGTACCACACAAAGATATTGTTCAGCATTTCAAGAGTTTGCTTTTACACATTATAAACTCCATTTATTTTCCCTGGTTTTATATTACTCAGACTATATATAACCAAATGATTATTCTGTTCTCGGGAAGTGGTGGCCTAGTGGTTAAGGTGTTGGACTGCTACCAGAAAGACCGGTGTTCCAGCACCACCAAGCCACCACTGTTAGGCCCCTGAGCAAGGCCACTAACCCCCGATTGCTCAGCTGTATGAAGGAGATAAATGTAAGTCGCTCTGGATAAAGGCGTCTCTCAAATGTAAAAATGTAAATGGTTATTGTTTTCTTTATCTTTGTTTTTTTTCCAAAAACAGACATATTGATGTTTGGATTTTGTATATAGTCATACCGTGGATTCTACTCAAGTGATGGAACAGCATCAACGTTTTGAGATTAATTCTTGATTGTGGATCTGAGTGTAATCATACATCCACACTGAGGTGTTACTGTTCTACACTATAAATCAGCATCTTCTCTCTTTTTCTTCCATGTTCTCTCTTACTGAAGACTCTTGCTCAATGGTTCCCCGAGATAAGCAACATTAAAATGCCATATTAAAAACACAGTCATTGAAAAAGTCTGTTAACTTGTTAAAAAAAACAACATGTGATTAATGAAGGACTAAAGAACTAAGGGGAGGAACACACGAAATAGGGAAATCTCAGATAAAATCAATAAATCAGTGCCCTTCGAGACACTATTGGATGATGAGAGTACTTTATGAATGATAAGGTTTGTGTGTAAGTGTGTAAGCAGATTGGGAATGTGGCAGCTCGGTGGCCAAGGTAAACAAAAAATTGTGGGTTCAAATCCTTAATCCAAAGATGAGAGCACTTTACTGCTCTGTAGAAAAAATAAGCAAGTCACTTTGGATAAGGGTGTGTGCCTAAATATCAGTGTGTGTGTAAGCATTAAAGCGGGTGTCAGGACTCGGTCAGGCTTGCCGGGTGCGCTGTCCTGCCAGGCCACCGGAGGGCAACAGAGGGTACATTGTTGTAGTCCATGTGCTTAATGTTTGTTTACTTTGTCTTGTCGTGTCATTGGTTTATTTTGGTCATGTGTCCCTCATTGTATTCAGGGGTGTCTCATTTAGTCATTGTTTTTCCTTTTAGTTAAATATATAGCCCTTATGTTGCCTTGTCTTTTGTGAGTTATTGTTCCCTGTATGGCTGCCTGGTGAGTCTATGTTTGTGGTCAAGTCCAGGTCCAGGTCCAGGTCCAAGTTCAAGTTCAAGTCCAAGTCCAAGTCCAAGTCCAAGTCCAAGTCCAGTCCAGTCAAGTCAAGTCTTTGTTTATTGTTTTGTGTCACGTTGGGTAATAATCTGCACTTGGGTTCCAACTACTTGCCCAGTCGATGGATTTATTTACATTTGACAAGCAGTGTCCCAGTAAATCATATAAACAAGTTTGGGCATCATTTTGATCCTCACAACTTATTAAACATTGAAACCTGAATGACTCATTTTCCTTATCATTTACTGTGTAAACACAAATAAATAAAAATAATAAATTATTTTATATGCCAAGAAAAACAAAACTTCTTTCATTTCTATGTCAATATAAGTAGATAGGTCTGAAATTAAACATCATAAAAATTTTATTTACAGTGTCTTTGTTGAATAAATGCCTTTTTTTATACAAACAGGTTACAAACAAAAAAATATACTAAATCAGTACTAAACCACTTTATTGTGGTTTAGTACTCCTAATTAGGTTGTATTATAGTGCATTATTTCATACATCAAATCAAATCTTACACTTTCCTAATAATGCAATGCCTTACTGCCAATCCCGCATGTAATTCTTTAACATGCAATTTTTGTGAAAAACGGGCAGGAGATGAAAACATATCGGTGGATCCGGCAATACAAAAACGATATCCGATATTTAAAAAAAAAGTTTTCGATATCTGGAACATATCCGTAAAACTGATTATCCGCCAATCTATAACAGTTTCCTGGATGTTTTTAGGGTGGTGGAGGTCATGATAACTCGGCCATGGACTATAAGTATTATCAGTCTAATCTACTCTGTTGACTATACACAGAACACATATAGTGTATAGGATATGTATAGTAACACACATCTGGCACAAGCGCTAATTTAAGTACATCAGGAGAAAATAGGGAATTGGTTGTTGCTTGGGTGTTTGATCTAGAGGAAGTTTCGTCTTGAATCTTAGAGCCATCACAGATAAGAATCTTGATAAATGCCTTCCTTGTACCTTGAAAGGTGGTGGGACCAATCGAGCAGTGGTAGAGGACCACAGGAACAGTGCTGGGTGTGATTAGTGCTTAAATGTAGTTGGGTGTTGGTCCATTTCGGGCTTTTTGACAAGCATTAGTTTTAAATCAGGGAAGCAGGAATGTGTGAAGTAGTATGATGGTGTGAAAGAACTACTATTAATAACGATACTGTAAAAGTTGTTTAGCAGTAGCCCTGGTAAACAGGGTACTTGGGGTGGGTAAGTGGTGTATAGCAGGAGAAGAACTACACTCAGTAAATATCGACTAAAAATAGCTATTATGATACAATATCAGTATGATGTGCCACAAAATACTGATGACAGTGTAAATTAGTAGTCCATCATCATAACACATGAACGTGTTGAAATCATATTTTGTTCAATCTTATAAATTTACTTTAAGAGCTGCCATCAATCCTTCTTACCAAAAAACATTTGGTGTCTATTTATGCAACCAAGCTGTGTCGCATGGCTTTGATGGACAATTAAACATAAAAAAGGCTATAGCGATTATATGTGTGCTAAGTCACAGCCGCAGAATGATTCATGAAAAGTTCTTTACCCTGGAGAACACATCTAGCTTTGATAAGTCTTAAAACATTAATCAAAGTTTTCTCTTTAAATCTCTCTACAAATATCCATCACTTATTTCATCACATCAAATAAAAAGAGCCAAGAAGTTTTAAGTTCATGACTTCACTCAAGGTTGGAAAAGATGGCTCATGTTTCAAATGCTGTACAAATACACCAATCTGTCCAAGTGCGTGTCAACTCCCACCTCCACCTGTTTCTATTCAGAGCTCACACCATTCGAGTCATCATAAGTGAGAGAGGACTGGTTCTGCCTCTCTCTATCTACATGCCACTTCTTCACATCAGCGACAGACGCCCTTCGGTCTGAGTAATGAAGTCCATTCCCAATTATCAGTTTGTCGATGAATACGTCTCAGCAAAGGACTCCTGGTAAAGGAGACATGTTGTGGATGGACCTTCGGAGACGATATACTCTATTTACTCTACATTGCTCTGTCTTAATCCTTTCCTTTATCTTTCACCTCATCTGGTACCGACCTTGTTCGAGGCATGTTAACATGATCTTAATAGTGTTTTGACAGACAGGTATTCTATCTGGGCTTTCAGTAGGGACTTACCCGACTGATACACCTCTTAATACTACCACTATTACTTCGCAATTATAGAAACCATCAACAATATACAAAAACATATAGTATATAACAAGGCGTGGCAAATATAACCCAGGGTGGCATTACAGACAGAGAGACATTTTGCATATTTAGGGTGAATATATATATATATTTTTTATAAAAGCAAGAAACCTCATTTAAGACAACTCCAAACCTCTACACTACAACTGCAACTGTGCCACGTACATCATCAGGAGCAGTTCGGAATCAATATTTATCTAATAAAATGACGAAAACATAAACAATGTAAATAAAATATGTAATACATTTAAAGGATGTAAGCCAGCATTATCGTTCATCAGCACAACAATTTAATCATGGTTTGGATTTAGCTTCTTCTATTTATAGTATCTGACAGCATAATGTGGTTCAGTTGCTTCCAATTACAGGAGGCACATTCAGTGCAAATCCATTTACTTTCAGCTCAGAGCTTTGCCTGTCTGTCACATTCTTCCCTCCTCATTTTGGCCTCTGCACCCCCAATGCCTCTTACAGAAACATCTGGCATCCTGCCAGTGAAATGTCCTGGATATAGTCCATTTTACAATAAACAAAATAGATGTTATATAATATCATTGGACATTTTTACTGATTGTAAGAGTTACTTTTTCTTGTTCTAATTGCAAATTATTATAATTCCATTAACGTTTTAAGCAAAATAATTAACAACATTTCAAATCTAAAATAAGTCAAATAAATAAATAAATAAATACATGGTCTTAAAATAGGTCTATTAAGCTTATAATAGTTTATGAAGAAAACTGGATGAGTTTGACTATATTTTTCAGTTGTTAAGATAGATTTCAGTAAATGAGACCGGCAGCTGTTTTCCTACAGAAAAGAGAACGCAGGAGAAATATTTGGCAGTTTTCCAGCAGGATGAGAAACAGATGAACGACACACTGAAATGCATAGGGTGGATTAGTTTGCAGGACCTCTGGGTCCATTTATTAGTCCCATATTAAGACAAAGCTATAGCAGTGGGTAGAACCAACACCAGATGGCATGGGATCTTCATGGACACTGCTTCTGTTTCAGAGGCTTAATAATTATTCACTGGGCCGATCATTAAAGCAATGCATATTGCTAGCGATTGTTCCCTCGTTTAATTACACGTTTAATTGTTTTACACTTGCACAGCTCATTTATTTCGAGCAGAAAGGCGTATTGTTCGAGGCAAAGGTGCTGATGTTAGCCATTACGATGGCACACAAGTTGCAGTCTCACATGACCAGGTCATTGCACTGGAGCTACAGTCATTCTGCTGCATATGAAAAGTGACACAGGCAA